>CM062653.1:67616162-68816162 GCA_031772095.1 Zeugodacus tau | reverse complement strand
GTGTGTGGTGGGGTACGTAAGGAAATGGCTAAAAACGACTGCAGGAAGTTTGGTTTATATAGCTCTATTGGTTTGCGAGATATGTACAAAAAACTTAGTAGGGGGCGGGGCCACGCCCACTTCCCCAAAAAAATTACATCCATATATGCCCCCTCATAGTGCGATCCTTCATACCAAATTTTATTTCCATAGCTTTATTTATGGCTTAGTTATGGCACTTTATGTGTTTTCGGTTTTCGCCATTTTGTGGGCGTGGCAGTGGTCCGATTTTGCTCATTTTCGAAAGCAACCTTCCTATGGTGCCAAGAAATACGTGTGCCAAGTTTCATCAAGATATCTTAATTTTTACTCAAGTTACAGCTTGTACAGACGGACGGACGGACGGACAGACAGACATTCGAATTTGAACTCCACTCTTCACCCTGATCACTTTGGTATATATAACCCTATATCTAACTCGTTTAGTTTTGGGTGTTACAAACAACCGTTATGTGAACAAAACTATAATACTCTCTTTAGCAACATTTGTTGCGAGAGTATAAAAATACAATAAATATATTGACCGTGTTTATGGTATATAGGTACATATGTATGTCCGGTTGCGGTCAGGTGTCTTTAACAATCCCCCTTTTCGAACAACCAATTGTTGCTTGAACAAATAGTGGATAAAATAAGCTTTCAAAACAACAGGAAACATTCTGTAAATAATAATTTACTTACTTTTTCCTTTCTGAAAGAAAAAACTTCGATTTCGTAGACAGTCTGAAAGTGAGATGTATATATGTATGTATATAAATGAATTTGAAAGACCTGTGACCTGTTGAACTTATATTGAAGTACTCTCTAAATTAGTCAATCGATATAACATTGATAAACTCTGAAAAAGCCCGAACGCAGTCTAGACTTTCTTACTTGTGAACGCTCAGTTTTGAAGCTCTTTTTCTCTATTTCAAGGCACTAAATTAAATAACCGAAGTCCTCCTTTGCATTATTAGTTGTGTAGATAGGTTCTAAAGACATGTTCTAGAAAGTTAATTCGAGCATTCGTCATTTGCTGGTGAATTATGCAACTCTTGCGCCGCATTGTGTTCGATCTCTAAGTGAAAATGCTAGTGCTGAGATTTCAGCTCCCGCAAAAGCTACTCCCACATACCACCAGCGAGATATACACACACACGAATTATTGCTTTAATTGTGCCAATTACTGCTCGCTGTTGTTTTTGTCAATTGTGTGACTTACTCATCAGCAGCAGCAACTACCAAACACTGTTGTATGTCTATGTGTGTCTTCGCGTTTGCTGTGATTGCGTCGGTGGCGGCGCTGCTGAGAACGCGTTGGCGGTGGAACTTGTCGATTATGTGGTACATCCGGCGTAAAGTCATTTACTGTTTTGTGCATTGGTAAGCTCAAACACTTACATGTGGTCGGGGCACTATACAATTCGTGCGACTTTTTGGAAATTTTGCAGTGGTTCTCAATCTCAAAAGTGGATAATATTTAATTCTAGAAACTATAAATTAAATCCATAGAGTATTGGATCCAGCTAATTATAGTGATCGCATTATTTCTGCTCAACAAATCAGGTTAGATTACAAACAACAATAAATAATCTTAGAATATCTGTAAAAGTCCCTTATAGTACGACGATCCTACACACGATGACCTTCGAAATGTCTATGCATATGTATGTATTTTCAACAGCAGAACATGTTAAGACATCGCTTTGAAAAATTTCACTGAGGACATACTGTCCAAAGAGACCAATAAGCAAATGTTTCGATAAGACCCCAAGTTCCTTCTAAAAAAGGCCTCGAAGTAAAATATATGGGTTAGAGATCAAGCTTCAATGTTATCATTTGACAGTTTCTTAAGTCGTAGTTATTAGCCTACTCGTGTCCAAACAATGAAATGAGTGCTCGAAAAGTAAGGCCCAGTCATGTAGCATAAATTGTGAGAATCCAAGCCCCGGCAACACCTGCCACATTTTTGTATATGTGTCAATTATGAAGTCTTATGTGTATTTATAATTGAAAAACAGTCCACACGAATTGAAAAATAAAAATGAAAACAAAACTGCGGAAACTATTTGTCAACAAGTCAACAACAACAGAAACAAGTTTTCATAAATTCAATAGCCGGTCTGACTTCAACTGGCAGAGTTCAAGTGTATGCAACATCAAACAAACTCAAATATAAATAGCCGTAGGCTTTCCACGCAGCCGCAAACTAACGACAAACCGACACACCCGTACATACTTACGCCTCGTGGCCACGCGCCTGCGCAATATGCTTTTTGGTCTGGTGCCAAAGTGCTATGAATTCGCCGGCAAAACGCCAACTCGCGTTGCTAGCGCTTTGTTGTCGCTGTTGTTGTTGTTGTATTTCATGCCATTTATGCAACGAATAGCCAACACCCATGCAACGGTGCAACGTGCGTCCATATATATATATATATTCATTTATGCTTTGCCATTTTATTGCCCCGCGCCTCTTTCGTCCGTCTTTCGTGTGTCTTTCGTGTGGTAGGCGCAAATGCGCTATGACTCATTGCTTTGCGAATTCACTACACAAGTTTTATGAATGGAAACAAAGTATGCCACTTCCACTAACGCCTCCATCAATTCATTCATTGAGCCGCAGTTACACCTCTGCCGGCGTCACCAGTACTACGAGCACTCCCACCGGTCTGTCGCGTAATATTTTCATGAATGAACGCGCCTCTGAACTCGCTTAGACAAAAGGCAAAAACGAAAACAACAAACTACTTCAACAACTACAACAAGCAAGCATAAACCACAAACAACAACACAGACATTTGATTGCCAGGCCTGTCCGTCCGTGCGCTGGCCTCCACTGTGGGACAGTACCTCCAGCTCCAAATTTGGCGAAGCGTTGGTGCGTTCGGTTGTCGTCGCAAGCTGTGCTTTGCATACGCGAGCAGTCGAGTGAGTGCGACCTGAGCTGAGACAGAGACAGGGCCGTGGAGCGGAGTGTTGGCAGCACGTGAAGAGACTTAGAAAACCGGCTCCGATAAATGTTCATTCATAAAAAGGAGTCTATCACTTACATTTTATGCACATTATGCTGGCACACTGGCGTATGTCTGTATGTATGTGAGTGAGTGCTGGGGCTCAGTGCCGGTTGGAAGCGCAGCTCGTGCAATGCATAACAAACAAGCTGCGCCGGCGGCTAATGAATTTCAATTACTTCAGCACCGTTTCCATACATGCTGTAATGAATGGGTTTCCTTTTTCGGTTCTTTGGTTTTACTACAGAGTTTCACTTTCAAATAAGCATTAGCCACACAACTTTCAAGCACCTGTAGTCAACAGCTATTATCAAGTCTTCAGATAGGAAGTGATAATAAATAAATGTTCGTGTTTTTCCGGTGCTGGACTCAATCGAATAGTCTATGTGATCAGCTGGGGTGATACGAAACTATTTTTGTGTTTGAAATTTTTGGAACTTTTGATCAAATCTATACAGAGATTTACACACCCTAGGAAGAGCGAGCGGTCCATAAAACCATGCCTAAAAGTAAAAATTCACGAACAGCAACGGAAATGTTTAAGAAAATGGATGATCTAGATGTATTGGACTACAAAACGCTTTTCACCCAGAGCTACTTTTTCGCGGCCTCATATCTCAAGACAATACTTGTTAGACAACTTTTCGTAACAATGAATTAATCGTCGAGACTGTGGGTTATTTTGGACTATCGAAGAGTTGGATAGTCGTTCTACTTTTCGATCCAGTTATTTCCGACTCTTTGTTCAAGATAATACACAGTAACGGTAAAATTAAAGTTCTTCGGCATCCCTCTAAATTTTTGGATGATATGATTGAGTCGAAAACGAACAGGTCCAGTGAACAGTTGCAGACAAAAAATGGCTCAAAGTCTCAAAATTGACGCGCTGCCAACCACTTCTTTATTTTAGTAGACTAGAATGTATATATGTTTAGAACTGGAAATTGGAGAATATACCACTGGCTCTCGCAAAAGCTGACCAAATGAAGATGTAGTAACTATTTCACTGATATTTATTAAACATCATGGGAACTTATATAGGGTTTAGTGAATTCGGAAGTATAAAAAGGATGCATCTCAGGTAAAGTGGGATCCAAAATATGAATAATGAACATAAAAAGGTCGTAAAAAGAGATTTTACACGCTGGCGCTCGAGATGCAAGTCAACGACTTGTTGCCAAGAATAGCCCACACAGCTCCAGGAAAGTTACAACAAACACATCACTCATCGGTTGTCGGCTACCAAATCTCATAAATAATGATCATAAACGCTGCTCGCCGCAAACCCTTTGAAGCCATAATCACATTTCTCACACCAAACGGCCGAACACATGAAGCTACACAGTCGAAGACACTGCAAGATAGGTCTCTACATATGTTTGTATGTATGTTTATGTGCAGTGTGCGTTGCTGTGGCTTTATACGAGTATGATATCATAAATTGAAATTTAAGTCACTAATTTTCCTTTGAATGTCCATCAACTTTGCTGGTGGCCTTGTTAGACACCATTGAGCGTAATAAACCGTAAACGAAAACAGAACTAATAAAAATAATAAAGAAATACACACCAATATAGAGGTGGTTAAGAGCCAAGCAGTATATGCAATTAATAAAACATTGTCTGCTCAGGCCGGGGACTGCAACGCGGCGGCCGGCTAATCAGATGCGGCGAGAATTAGATGAATGGAATTGGTGCGAAGCAAGATCAGAGCAACAAAAAAACACAAAAATGGAAATAAAAAGATTTGTGTTCAAAAATTAAAATTTAAAGAGCAAATGCAGGGCGCTCTGCAAGAGCAACAGTTACAAATGCATAACAACAACAACCATACATTTATATCCACAAACGAGACTCATAAAAACGCCACACAATTTTTGGTCAACAAATCCCCCAAAATACCCATTGGGGAACAGTGACCAATGGTCCGCTATGTGTGTGTGTTTGTGTGGCTCTGTGGGGCAAGGCAGCGCCATTGTCATGGTCGCTTCGGCCGATGGACCACCGTCGCTTGTGTTTGGGGATTCATTTATTCCACTCGCCAACAAAGCGACAATGCGCCGTTGCATTCGTACGCGTTCGCCAGGGACACAGGCGCGCAGCTGTTACCTCAAACTGGACGCAAGTCAGCCTACGCGGCCACATAGGTGAGTGTGTGTGTGTGATGACCAACATAATAAATGAATGTCGCTTGCTTCTTAAACATTTGGCTTAAATCCGGCTGTTGTTGTTGTGGCAACATGGCAATACAACCGTTGTGGCCGGCGAAGGCAGGATCACTCGCATATGTTATTCGGTAGTTTTTTGTTGTTTTGAATGTTGCCATCGCCATCACCATTGAATTAAAGCATAACAACACGGATTCCCGCTGCCTCACAAATTAGATAAGCCTGCCGCCGCGCTGCGCATGCGCCTGCGCATTAACTAAATGTGCTGCCTGCACTGGCATGTGGCATAATTGGACCGCACCGTGCGCCGTGTGTGTTGTGCTGTGCAGCAGCTTATTATCGCCACGATTTACCGCGCTTCGCCTCTTTATCACCCAAAATGGTACCCAAAAATGTCACACCGCCGCAGCACCACCACCGGCCTACCTCCGTGTTGCCCCACCGCCCCGGTCTCATAAATTTACACTTTTCGGTTGACCACAGCGGTTGCGCTGTGTTTGGTATCGGTGTCATCAACATCACAGCGGATTCCGCGTTTTTTGTATTTCAATTAAGTTGATGCGACACCGTTGTTATTGTTGTTGCACTCGCTGTATGCATTGTATCAGTGTATCAGTGTCACTGGGGTTTAGGTAAATCGTGCATGGGCGACTCAGCGCCGCGCTGCACCACAGCAGCTAGTTAGCGGCTAAAGAGCTGGTGGCATTGTGACAGCCGAAGAGAAATGTTAAAAAATAAGTGTCGAGGCACTAAAATTGATAGTAAAAAATCGGTGGAAATCTGTCACCGCGACGACGCGTGTGGCAGTGTTTTATTTAGTTGTTTTCTCATTTTATTCTTTTGATAATAAAAATTATGCGTTACCCTTTTGAGGGGTTCTGTGCGTCGTGTTCATACACGGTTACATATCTTTGGAAATGCGCTTTCCCGACTGCCTGTAATAAAGACATTAAAAGTACCGGCACTACCTCAAGAGACTTACTTACTTACAAGCTATGGGACATTTTTTTCGAAGATTTTCAATTATTCGGGTTTTTATTACAATCGCTCTGCGTAAAGTGTGTGAAACAGTTGCTTCGATAAAATGCGGTAGGTTTTGAGAACCTCATGGTGATACACATACCCAAATAGTATGTTATGTATATTCTATTAAAGAAGTGTTTGAAACATTTAGGACTAAGTTGTTTGAAGCCTTCAGACGATAGACGTAGTCACTAGTACACTCCGTACATTGATTAGACGAGAAATTTCAAATGAATGTAATGTAATATTTTCTATCCAATCTCAAAAACGTTCAATACATATCTTCTAGTAACGACTTTGAACTTTACATCTATTAGTATCAAGATGGACAGTATTGAAATTTCCTGCAACGCGAGTGGACTCTCTTACATATATAAGTAGTCAATTCTATGAATTATGCTGCCTTGGTCCACCAGAATAGTTTTTTCACAAGCTTTTGCGTATAGAATAGCACACACTGTACTGTTGTTACCCACTGAGAAATGGAGCCACAAATTGTACAGATATTAAGTTCATAGGTATGAAATTTCGTCCATATTCGGCAACAGACACTATCGAATTGTTTGTTTAATCTATAAGAAGCCAGGTTCTCGACGTTATTGCTTAAGAATAAAAAAGAACTTATAAAACTATTTAAAACCAAACTCCTTTACAGATCATGGAGACTAGCCCTATCTAGGACCGTAGTACAGAACTGAAACATGGACAATAAGCGGAAAAGACAAAAAAAAAACTGCTGGCTTTCGAAAGAAAAATCTCGGAAAATTTTCGACCCATTAGAATTGAAATTGATAAATGGAGGATAAGATGGAATAACAAATTGAACCATCTAATTTAATGCGAAAACGTGGAACGATTTATTAAAACACAACGAATAAGACGGCTAGATCATGTTACAAGAAAGAATAATTCAAGTTCCCAAAAGAAATGGACGCGAAAGCAGTTACCGTCAAAGCAAGAAGGAAACCAAAATCAAGATGGATATACGAATCCAAGATGGATATACTAATATCTGAAGAAACTCCGACTTGAAAGCTTGAGATAGATAGCTAAAGGCGGCGTAACTTGGATGTATATTGTTCATTACGTCAAATCTCTCAGAGCTGAAGAGCCAGATGATGATGATAATGCCTAAGAATACATAGGTTGATGGTATCATGCCCGTACTCTAAAAAGTCGGATCTTCGTAAACGCAATAAAGCTATATAAAATGTACTTGATCGGATACTAATAATCACGCCTACCTTCCATACAAAGGTTATGTTAAAAATTACTAAAAGTGCGTTAACTCACTAGGGGAAAACGTTATCACTCAGATTTTTTAAATGCAAAATGGGCGTGATGCCGCCCACTCATATCCGGTTCTGGTATCATTATTTCCGGTTCCGGTTGTTTCCATTTTCGGTTCCAGTAACATCGGTTCCCGTTTACTCCATATCCGGTTCCATCATCATTACCCATACCCTGTTCCGGTAACAACATTACCCCATATCTGGTTTCGATTATCGCATATCTGGTTCCGGTTACTCCATACCCAGTTCCAGTAACATTATTTCATTTTCTGGTAACCCGTCAGAGCAGAGCAAAGCTTCAGTGTGGAGCACCACTACACTTTGTATGATGGTTTTGGTTATTCTATTGGACGTATGTATTGGTCAAATTGTGATAACAACAAAACTATATCCACAAATTGCGAGAGTATAAAATGTTCGGTTGCAGCCGAACTTAGCCTTTCCTTACTTGTTTTATGTGTGTTTTTCGAACAATTTGAAGAACACTTATTTGTAACTATATTCCTGAAGCTATGACTTTAAAAAACTATGGATGTTAATTTTCTAGGCAAATAATGGAGTTTCAGAGTTTTTTGGTAAATCAAAATTAGAAATTGTTGTGTGAATAAAGATGGTTCCTGAGATTTAAATTCTTTCTTTAAGCCGTTATTTTGCATTTCAGAATTTTCCTCTGTATTTACAATTCTATAATAAAAATGTACAGGTACACAAAATGTGGCATATTAATTTTTTATGAAAGAAAGTTAAAATTATTTAATCCCCAATTTTCTAACCAAACACAAGCAAAAAAACCGACAAATAACACCGAATTGGCATAAACAATGGACATAAATATTGAATTCCATATTCAACCACTTTGGCAAACCATTCTGAGAAGGTAAGCCAGAAAAAACGTTATGAATATTTGCAAGCAGCTACACACCGCCACACAAACCACCATACGGTGCATAGAATTACAGGAGCAGCAATGTTTCAAAACAGTAGCTGATAATGACAAACGCCTACAAATTTTTTACAGGAAAAGTGAAATTATCGGATATCCGTTTTTTCGCACTGTCATCGCCTGGAAAATCCTTTTGCTTTCCTTTCAACGGGCATACGGCAGCCGAAGGACAAAAGGATTAAGAGGACGCTGGGATTATCATTATTATCGCACTGCAACAATATGTTGGCATTGTTTGCCAAAAATATGTAAGTGAATTCGCAGCCATTGTTTGCGGGTGAAATTTGCGATTTTCAGATTTTCAACGCAAACGCACGAACCCAAAATGGAAAAGTGGAAAAATCTCGACATGCAACGCTGCTCAGTCGGTCCACAAATATGGTGTATGGCTTATTAAGTTGTTGCTGTTGTTGTAGACCCAACATACATATTTCCATATGTATATGTGAATTTTCCCATTGACATTTTAAGGATTATAATTACAACAACCACTGGAAAAACGTCAGCCAAATGGGAAAAAGAAGAAAGCAACTGCCAAAGTGAGCGAAAATCCCTCGGAATACTACTTTTTCTGCTTATGTCACGAGGGATATACTCGTGAGTACATATAGTGAGTATTGTCCAAAGCGATTACCAAAAAGTGGACATAAAGTTGCAAAATATTTCATGGAATTAAATTTGAATAACATTGAGCGGTTGCCATGCAAATTCCGCTGAAATGAAAAATCAAATGTTTTTTCATACAAATATATAAAAATCTATTGTGTGTGTGTTCGAAAGTATTTTAAGAAATTTACGCGAAAAAAGGTAAGCACAAATGCGGTTTTTGAGAGTAGAAAACCTCGCTGCATTGTTTTGAATGAAATTCGAAATTTTTGGTTGACCGCTTTCGAGCAAATCGCACTCGCTTGTGTCCGCATGTTTGGTCCGTCGATGACCGCAAAGTTCTAACGAAACCCTAAACAGGCACAATATGACTTTAATTGCTCGACCCGGCTTGTTAGTTTGGCCGCTCATTTAGCCAAGCGACACAAACGTTGTTTGTGGTCTTACGCTTTGATGACAGCAATCGCTGCCCTAACACTCGATTGGCTAAAAGCAATTTCACTGGGAAGCAGGTGCACTTCCGGCCAACAGCACTTGAAGCTATGCGAATGTGCACGTGGCTATTGTCAACTGAAAATTTAGTATTTAGAGCAAATTTTTGGTGCTCTCTTATTTAATATTTTAATATGTAAAACTAAAATATATGGTCCTTCTTTACTGAAAAAATGTTTGGGAATCTGATGGAGTTGGTCTCTTATTACACATTCTGCTGTGAAATGAGCTTTAAAAAGTAAGAAATCTGGCATACATTTACAATTACTTTTAGCTTAGGCATCATCGATGGCGCTACATCGACCAAATCGATCAACCAACTCTGCAATATGAATAATAGGCCTCAGTCTTAGCAATACCTCTTTATTGACGTTTAAGGGGGGGTAAGGTTTGTTTCGTCGAAATAAGACCTTTTTTCATGAATTTTTTTAGAAAAAATTATTGCTGTTGGTTTATTTTACTTATTATTATATGAAAGTACAACATTTGAAGGATATTTAAAAAAAGTTTTATCGAAAAATAGCGAGGAATAACGGATTTATCGTCGATCTCTGCAGGCACCTCGAAAAAAAGTGTTTGTGCGGTGACCAGCCTACAGCATCACTGGATCATCCGAAACCAAAAAATCAAAATGCTTTCTTTAGTTTATTAGTTTATCTTTCAATTGACGTCGAGTTTTTTTTAATCTTTCAATTTTTAAATTTTTGGTACCATTTTCAAGCCAAAATGACGATTTTAGACGAAAAAATCGACCTATTTGTTATTGTAAAATTGTTAGTAATTAAAATTTTTGGAAAAACGTCATTCGAGAGCTATATATACATATGTAGAATATTTGTTCAAAATTTCAAAACGATCGATGCAGTAGTTTTTTCTGTAGGCTGGTCACCGACTTTAAAAATGACATGATTGGGAAAATCGATTCAAAGTTTTGTACACTCAGCGCAGGTAGCTGGAGGTACCGTTATTCAACCTGCTGTAACTTCGTTAGTTTTTCTCCGAATGACCTAAAATTTTAACACAATATTCTTGAGAGTTGATGGTTCAGGAAAAAAATAAAAAAAATAATGAAGAAAAAAAAGTTGTCAAACCTTACCCCCCCATTAATTTCTTTTCAGCACACATTTTCGGGGGGTCAGTTGATTCAAATCGCTTAAACAAACTCAATCCCTGCTATTTTGGCATACCTTTCGTTTTGTGACACAGGGCATCAGTCAGTGTTATAAGGTCCAGTGAAGTTCTCTCATTGAAACGAAATAAACTTGTCGGAACAGATAATATATTTTCATTAAAATTGAACTACAGTTGAACTTCCATAACTCAAACTCTTGAATTAGCAATAGAACTTAACTTTCATACAAATTATTTTCCGTAACTCGGAAATCTCTCTAACTTCTAGTTTTTTTGTGGATTATGGTGCTTTGAGTTAGGGAAGTGCGACTGTATTTCGTTGGACCTTATTAGCGTCTAAAAGTTATAAAATAGGTTAAGAGATATCAGAGTTCAAAAATAAAAGTATAATGATATATAGATCTAATGCTAAAACTTGTCAGACATCTTCTTCAGCACAAAATCCAATCCAAAAGGTAAAATGATGGTACATTACATATAGGTGAGGAGTGACTTAAATATAAAACATGAGTCTGAGAATGACATACTAAATATCGGTAGACATCGGCACATAATTCAATATTTGAGTTAGTTCATTTAAACCCCTGAAAGTTAATACTATTTGAAAGATGAACATTAAACTATTTGATTTATTTTTCAAAGACGAAAGACAATTATTATCGAAACTTCAAAATCTTGACATGGATAACTGCTCCAAATTATTAAAATACTTGTTTACTTACTATAATAGAATGCATACTGAGAATGCTATCTCAAGAACCCTGATCACTTTGATGCTCTGCCCGAGTAATATGGTTTTACTCAATCCTTAAGGTTCTTCGTCTTCGTTGAGTTCATTTCATCCTTCAAATCTCATTTTTAATCATGACCTAAGTAGTCGAAGCAAACCGAAAAAGTTTCTACGAGGCACTCAAATTCTACAAAGCTGAATTCATAAAATCAGGAAAAACGTGTGTAAAATGATTTCATTATGCGGAATAATGAACCTGGAAACAAAATTCCTGAAAACAAGTTAGAAATGCTGCACTAACAAAAACGCATAGACAAATATCCAGACAGCGCTGCTGCATGGGAGTTGCATTATTCGAATTTCGAGTATGCAAATGTGAAAGGCAAATAGGCGCACACATACACATATATATAAGACATGTGTACAAAAGTACATATTTCATAAAATAATTGAAAGTACACACACAATAACAACACTGCATTTGTTTGTGCAACAACCCAGCGTTTGTTGTCGAACAAAATTTTCCCATCGCCCGATCGCCCTGTGCGCCAAAAGAAAAACCGAAAAGCATTGATATCAAAAGTCATTATGACGATTATGACACTTTTCCCACGTCCATTGACGCTTTGACTTGTTTGGGCCAACTGAAACGATTGTTTGTGTGTCAGCTCGATTGCAGTGGCATGCATATTTCCCACCGCTTGCGGCACTTGTCACGCTGCTAATCCACTGCCCGTATTACGGGGCACACACGCTACCGTCCGTCGAGCGCTTCAAGCTGTGCGCCGCTTCGGATCGCCACTGCTACCGCTGCTTACCTTCAACCTGTGTGTTTACACAGCACTCAACGCCCATTTCAGTTCGGCTGAGCCCCAATCGAGCGCGCGCTGCACAATAAACCCAAATCTCCAACTCTTAGCCAACATTAAGCCGCTCAAAGGCGTTTTAGGCTTTCAGCCGGATCTCTGTAGCAGTGCTGGGTTGCAGGTGAACCGATGCTTGCATTTGATCTGGTTTTGAATGCTTTGTCGCTGTCGCTCGAAATTTTCCTTCCAGAAACACTTTTTGCCTTCGTCATATTTGTTGTTTTCTTATTTTATTTACCTCCATTGTTGTTGTACTCGTACACTCATGTACGTTGTTCTGTTGTGTAACGCGTGTGAATAACTCAATTTCGTGTGGGCGCCCAAGTGCAGCGGCTCATGGTTAAGCGATTTTCCATAAATTCATGTCACTCATTTAGTTGCTTTTACGAAGCCAGACAAACACACATACATACAAGCACATGCGCGCACTTGTTGTTGCTGTTAAGTTCAAACGCTGAGAAATCAAAGCGAAAGAAAGCATTTCTTATTGTTTGCACTTGGAATTCTCTGAAAACTTGGCTGCAAAGCCCACAAAAGCACTGTGGGAACATTTTCATTGGCAACAGAAGCTGCCGCACAGACAAACACACACATACAGTCGCATGGAGACCATAATGTTTATTGCTCGGGTAAATATTTTGACATTCGGTATTCATCTATTGTCCTATTGTATTTATTTAATAATATGAATGCAATGCGAGCAAAGAAACATATTTGGTTAATAAGCCTTGGACCGTGGGTGTGGAATTTGACGGCTGTGAGACTCTCTTTGAAGCAAATTAAAAACAATATTCATTTGAAACTAAGTCCGATTTGGAATGTACGAAGTTGAAAATAACTGTCGTGCATTTTTATAATGCAATAGACTATATAGCATTGTCTAAATACCAGGCAGACCGGCTTTGATGTGAAAAAAATCGTACTGATCTTAATTTTCCAACACAAAAGTAATTTGTATAAAGAAAGACTTCAGCAAAACATTCGTCCGCCAAAGGACTCAGCCTTTCAAAACTACAGTGCAAACTGCAGTGTTATTCTTATGATGCCTTTGAAAACTTTCCACCATTACGATAACCGTCTGTGTTTACAATCACCAAATCATAGTATGTCATACTGTAACCTTTCAACTGCCTTACTACTTGAGGTAAAAAGTATTTGCTCTAACAATGAAAGAAATATTTTTGAAATAAATTATGACCTTTATGGTTGGCATAATCACCATCTAGAGTAATGCATTTACTTTGATGGTCCTCCAACATTTCCATACCACTTAAATAGTGTAAAGCTTAGGTGCCTTCATAATAAGAGTTCGTATCCATCTCATCCTCCTTATTTGAAGGAAATAGTTCCTTGTTCTTTTTGAGTCTGGGAAAGAGAAAATAATTACAGGGGACCGAATCTTATCAATATGTTAGATTGGGAACTTTGAGTTTGATTGAGTTCATAGCATAGATGTTCTGTTCCAAATTTGCCCTCTGAAAGTCGAGCACGTTTGTCTTTTTGATAGCTAAATGTTTGAAAATACGGCGTTCTAGTTAAGATCGGTACATCAAAGGTAGACATATTTTCTTTGCTGCGAGATCTCACCAAATTCCAATGATTTGAATATGTGTTTCTCCGGGTCTTAGTGTGAAAAGACATGAAAATGCAGTCTGGGATCTGAATTATAGTCATGGAATGTCAACTTTACCTCAGAACTATTCTATATTGACACCAATGTAACGAAAATTCGCGGGATTCCATATATATCAAGGATTCATACCAGTACAAGGACACATTTTGATTCCATAAATTAACTTATTAAGTTCTTAAGACAAAGATCACTAGGGTTTCTGGTCCAAGTTTTAGTTATATAATAATAAGTATGTATAACTCTTGTTGGACTTGTAGGCTGAATGGACTTCATGAAAAAATTATAAACGTAATGCTCAGTATGGATCGAGTATTTACACTTTCACTTCAAATTTAGGCTAGTTTTCTCATATATAAAATATCTACCATTGCTCCTTAATGTCTGAGTCTAATACTAATATTTTAATATAGAAAAATACTGATGAAGAGCTATATAAGAAGTCGTCCAAACATTGCCCTTCGGGCATCCTTTCTTTTAATGAAAAAATCAACCAAATTACCTCTGTTTATTCCCACCAAAACAACACAAGTAATTCGTCCAAACTAAAGGCGAATCACTCACGCGAAACAAAATAAAACAAAAGCCGATCAGAGACAAACTTGCGGTTTAAGCGGATAAAAATAATTGCCATAAAATTAGGCTGACCCGACACCGAAATCGGCAGGAACAAAGCAACCAAGGCAAACATGCACACACGAGTATATAAGCCCACATTGACAATCAAAGAGAAACGGATAAATGCTGGAGTACAAATGCTTATGCGCCCAAATGAATAAGAAGAAACAGAAAATCAACTGAGTGTGTGTATGTGAATGAGCATAAAACGTATAAAATAAGTGAAAACAATTAGAGCACGGGCGAGTTAATTGTCCTTTGTGCTCCTGCAGCCAAAGGCTTTGCGTGCGCCGCAGCTCAATCACGCACACCAGATTATCCTGCTAAGCGAAGACGAGATGCTGAAGACACTACATACAAACACACACGCTTCTATGGGAGACAAGCGCCGACAAGGCGATCACTCCTTCCAACGGACTGTCTACAACAAAGCAAGCCGCTGATGAATACTGCTGAGCGATGCCGAGCGTTGAAAGCAGCAGTGGACCAATGACAATGGTGTCTAAACGCAACAACAATGCTAGCTGATCGAATTTGAATTGTTTTACGATTGGATTTGAGCCGATTTCATGCTCCAACTGCCACAATTGTAGTTAACGTATGCTAATGCGCATAAACAGCTCGAGGACCCGTTGGCAAGTTTGAATGGTTTGCTTTGCGCTAATTTCAGCTATTAATGCCACAAATGGTTGCACTAATTTTCGCAAATCCACTTTCGAACACTTGGAGGACAATCAGATTTTCGTATTTTGTAGAGTCTTTGCCTGTGTCTCTGACAAAATACTCGCTAAGACTAGTTATGTACTTCAAAGGACATTTTACACTCATTAGCTTTCGGTTTATTTTTAATTTCCATAATCTACTTTTGCATGATAAAAGAAGATCGGAATGTACTCGCCTGCGAGGGAAAATAGGTGCAAAGCGGATAATTTGCATACTAATTGGTTCGATTGTCGAAGATTTACGCCTAATACTGTTGGATAATATTTGGTGATCTGTTGTTAGATCTACAACTGAAACATGTTGCAGCTGTAGCGAATTTATTTCTGAAGTTGCGACCCGGTTGCTTTTTGAATACATTTTGAGAGAGCGACTTGAATTCCTAAGCATACCAGAACCTTGGTGCATAGCTGAGATATGGAAGAACTCAAAACATCTCTTATTAGCTGCCTATATTTGAAACATATCTTAGTCCAACGAAAGAGCCGCTGACGTCATAATACTTTCAGTATTTCTTCCTTCTCGTTCGGTAGTACAAAGCATGATACAGCACTTTTCCAGCCAATTAAATGTCAATCGTCTAAATAGTTTCTGCCGACAACTCAATGACGGCTCCAAAATAATGATTACACGGTACAAACTCTGCTCTCACCATTAGCATCCTTTCAAGGCGGCGCGGCGGCGTCCTTTGTGCGGTTATTTAAGTCAATTAAAGTGGCGCTTCACGCAAATAAATGGCCCATCAAATAGCTCGCTCGAAGTGTTCTCGGCACTCACTCAATTCACCCAATTCACAACTATGATGCCCGATTAACCATATGTACGCGGCACTCACCAACACAGAGAACGTCAATCATCAGCGTTGTTAAGCATTTCGACATTTCAGCAAGTCGGAGACGAGCCGCCTTTAATGCGCTGGCGGTCATTTCAACGACGACGTAACTCCCGCAAACGATATCTTAACTCAATAAAACGAAATAAAGGACCACTCAAGTGGCAATAACCCAACACACACACACACGCGGCCACATAGAGATGACGGAGAAATTCATCATTCCATAAAGCAATCAAGCAATGTTCGGGCTCCTTGCTGCTCGCCACCGACTTTGAGTCACTCATTCATGCCGCGGGTTGGGAACCCATCATTATAGGCACGCCTGATTTCGTTCTGCAGCGGCGCTTAAGCGCCGGACCAAAACGCCCACCGCCGCAGCACCAAACACACAGACAATAGTATGTTTATACCTGCCTTTATGAGATACGAAGTATAATAGTTGTTGCTGTTAATGCTGTTGTTGTCGAAAGCGCCCGCACCTTTAGTTGCGCCCCGGTGTTGTATTCTGCTTGTGGCGCTGCTCTGCGTGCGGAATTGTAGGCGTTTTGACGGCTTTTTTGTTGCTGCTCGCATACTCATATACTTGTATGTTGTTGTAGTTGCTGTTGTTATCCTTAGTGCTGTGTTCTGATTTAAGACAGTCTCCAAGTCCGAGTCCACACGGACACACACAAACTAATGTCTGCCTTCGCCTGTGTCTTTAATCGACTAGCTCGGTGGCCGCTCTATTGCGCTCTCGCCTCCTTCAATTGCCTGCAACTTTCGAAGCAGAGTGTTTGCGTGATTGCGTTGCAAACTGTGATAATTACATGTTAATTGTTTAATTTAGGTTGATACTTGATTACCTCACAGTTTTCTCTAATTCGAATTGTTTCATGATGCCGAAACTCTTCCAAAGAAATTGTGTGCAGTGAAAGAGCGTGAGTGTGGCTGAGCAGTGTTGTATTTAAATATGGGCGTTTGTCTGTTCCCCAATTAAGTCATAAGTACATTGGATCTTGTAAATATATGTATTTTTCATATATTTTATATGTATGTTGGTACAATTGAAATACTCTGTGGTAGGTTCAGATCGATATGGGAGACTTACTCAGTCAATCTTCTTTACACCATATGGCTAGTAGTTCCTTTTCCATATATTGTCTAATTTATACTTCCACATTAATCATGTTGAGTTCCACAATTATGTATTAATTATTTTATATTTCTTCTAAAAAAATTGTACCAAAATAAAAGCACAATGTTTCCCAAAATGCTCTTAACCACAAGTAACCCAACAAATTCCATCCAAATACGAGCTCAAAACGCTTTAATACCGAACAAGTTAGTTTACTTCAAAGTAATAGTCTAAATATCGAGAAAAGCGAGACAGCGCAAGCAAAAATCCACATGGAGCCAGAAGACCTTAAGAGTATAAACAAATTTTTCTAATTTGTTGGGGCTTATATAGCAATATATCGTCATACAGACTGTTGCGTCAGAAAACTCAATATTTGAGGGTCTAGAAAGACACAAATTTTGTACTTTTGAAGTGATAAAGATATTTTAAAATCTTTTGCGGTAACTTGTTACATATCATTATCATATTACATATCATCATCATTGTGCAGTTGATAAGCACATTGAGGTGCTTTTCTTGTTGCTATCCTGTAAATGTAAGTATTAAAATACTCTCGATTGTTAAATATTCCTTATCGTCGGATGTATTATCGTATGTATTAGATTATTATTCTAATAAGGTTATCTGCCGGTTGGTAATGTAAATCGACGAAAACGGAACATTGCCATGATCAAAAGGGTACCGTTTAAATAATTATAAGTGGTACAGGATCAACACATATTAGGACTCTCTAGCAGACAATACGAATCGTGCATATCGTCCGTAAAAATGACGGTATCTTTGGAAGATTCCCCCTTCGAAATCAAAAAAAAAAAAAAAAAAAAAAAAAAAATGTCTACTGGTTATGCCTTTCGTCATGTTTAATGTAAAAATGCTCTTGTTTTTCCAAAAATTGGTATAAAATTCCTTTGTTAGTTGTGTTCAAAGTGCAAAAACCTTTAGGGAGGTGGTGATCCACTCGGATAGTAGAGCGGCGATACTAGCTCTGAGTTCAGTGAACATGCGCTCAGGGTTGGTTAAGGAATGCCTATCCTCACTATCGGTGGCATCGTTATACTTTTCAATTAGACTAGTCTGGGTTCCTGGCCACTACGGAATGGCGGGGAATTGTAAGGCTGATGAGCTTGCAAGGTCAGGGACGACAGACTCACTATTAGAAGCATGGAAGCATGTAGGAGCACCATTGTCCTACTGCGGTCTGCTATTGGACAGATGGGCTTCGGCTGAGCTGGGTAGGCGCTGGTCAGTTACCAACACATACTTAGTCGCAAGATCCTTCTGGCCTAAGGTTAACCGCGGTAGGTCTACTGAACTTTTCGCCCTAAGTAAACCTCACCTCTCCTTAGTCGTAAGGGTTCTTACTGGTCATTGCCCAATTGGGATCCACGCTGTAAGGTTAAAAATCTTACCGGATGCTAGCTGTAGAAGCTGCATGGAGGAGGGTGAGGTGGAATCGTCTCATCACTTTCTTCTGGAATGTCCCGCCTTTGCGAGATCAAGAAAGAAATTTCTTGGATCTCACTTTTTAGAACAGGCTCGCGAAATAGCGAATATAAAGGTTAAGAATCTCTGCAGATTTGTAGTAGGTTCAGGGCGCTTTGTCGATAGTCCTAATTTGTTAATCTAAGGGGGATCCAGGGTTCACAAAGGACTATATTTTAAAATCTACGTGTGTTTTTCCCTTTGGGAAACAGCCTTACAACCTAACCTAACCTGTGTTCAAAGATCATATGAGGTGTGTTCAAAAAATAACGGGAATTTTCGTTTTTGAACAACGTATTTTACATTATAATACATTAGTGTTGGCTGCTTTAAAATAGTCCCCATTCGATATTTTAAATAAAAAAATGACAATTGAAAATTGAAACCTAACTAATTAGCTAACATTTCCAGAATGAAGATAACTATTTCTTAGAACATATTTAGTACAAAGACTTGATTGGACTCAATTTGGAAAATGACATCACATCATTGAGTATCTGCTATGACGCCACCGTCGCCTTATCAATTATGGAATATTACCGGTTGTGAATAAATTTCTTGAAAGAGAATTGGCGATTATCGGTAAAATATAAGAAAAACGTTCTCATTCTCTCATTTAATGGTATACTATGTGCATTTATATTAAAAACGTATGTCACTATATACATTATATTATCTACATCTACATATAGCATGTGCCTACATACATATATATACATACATCTTTAATCATAAAGGTCTAATAATAATTGAAATTCTTTGCAGTTTTGAAAATTCTATGAATTACCAGAAAACGATTAAAGACTCTTCCGTTTGCTTATCCGGTTGCTTCGCAGTCTCGAACTACAGCTAGCAGTCACATTTTCCATACATGTATGGGTTTGTGCGTGTATGCATAAGTGAGCGTTATCTCATTTGTCAAGGATATTATCAGAAACGTAATAAAAATGTTATTTTATTAAACCTCAGTTTTTTTTGGTTTTCGATTTTTGGTTTCGTACAGCAATCAAAAACCGCACGTCTGCGGCGCTTGAGGCAACCCGAAGCCCGAGGTCGCTGGTAGTCATACGGTTGACATTTTACGCATCTTAGCTGCATGACGCCGACTGCCGTGCACTCACACACACACGCACACACATAAGGTATATGAAGTGACACCAGCACGTTGGGGGAGAGCGCAAGCGCAACAAATGGTCGATTGTGTTGTTGTGGTCACTTGGACAACTGCCACACGGCAAGGAGCTGCGCATGCGTGGAATAGAGGGGCAGTTGAGCAGCTGTTGCGCCAACGAAATTGAAATTGTGAAAGTGAAAAATAGGGAAAAGTAAAGTGGCTTGTAACAGAATGGAAAAAAATAACACAGTGAATGAGAGCGAGCAAAATTTAAATGAAAATTGTTGTTGCATTTGCAGTGCATTGATGTAAATCGAAGGATCTGCCACTCATCCTTGCAGCATGCAGCATGCGTGGCAAGTACTGTGTATGTACGAGTATGTGCGGGCGAAAGTAGCACAGCCGCTCGACATGGCAATGTGTCAGTTGTCAGTCACTAATGGAACTTCTGTCAGATTTCATCGCTGGCCGCTGGAGCGACAGTTGGTTGAGCGGTGGCGTGTGGCTTTAATTGTGTAGCGTGGAGAGAAACATTTGTTTTCCTTTAATTTTCACTTTTAACACGAAGATTGCAAAGAAGGTTGCGCAACTACAAGTCTTCGTACATATTAGTAAACAAATAATAGTGACCCTGCGGGAACCATTTCTTTAGACTATTAACGGTTCTAACAATCTGGAGAGAACAGGGAAGATGTTAGTCCGCGTGAACCTGGTTGCATTTTATAAATTTATATAATGGCTTTTAGATGGAGAACTCTCAAATAATTGTGTAGATCTACTAGCTGGAGTGAACGCAAGGATCGGTGGTGCCGAACTCTGAGAAACTCTTTCTATCAAGGAGTTCACAGAGTTATACTTCTTCCCTAACGTGGATCACAGATGAAACCCACTCCGTGGAAGAATTATTCACTAATATATAAAATTGAATATGATCAGGTTTCAAAATTTTCAAAGACTAACTTGACTTTTCCTACAAACCCTTGTCTCATAAATAAAAGTGAAAATGAGAAACACTTTTCATTAATTTGTAAAATTAATTTGCTTGATTTTTCATCCTTAATCCTCCAACAAGAAAAAAAGAAAGTAAAAATATGCGTGCGCACCTTCGCAAAGCCACCAAGCCACCGAGTCGCATGCGTGGACCGTAGCAGCAGCGCACTTGGCGGCGAGCCAACCTCAGAGTGTTGAACATGTGTTGCGTAAACAAGCGTACAAGGATCGCAGCAGACGATCCACTGCCTCTTCTTCTTCTCCACTATTTTGTTAATTTATATAAATACTTAGACGTTTTGTTTGTTGTTGTTGTTGTTGCGGCTGCTGTTTGTCTGGATCAATGATGCGGCAACAACATTTTGCAATTTATTAAAAACGATTATGAGTTTTGACGCGTGTGCCTGTTCTCTTCTTCTGCTTGTTAATGATGTAGCGAGACGAAGAAGCCGATTGCGTGGCAATTGGCGATGTGGCACATATGGCGTGAATCTACAGGAATGCCCCTCACTTCACGGCGCTATTGTTTGGACCCGGTTGTATCTATTTGCTCACATGTTTACGCTGTTGTTGTTGTTGTTGCTTCTTCTAGCTGATGCTACGCAATTTATTTGAATAAGAAATCGTGAAAAAAGTGAAATTCTTTGCGTACACGTGCAGACGGACACAATTAAATTAATTCGGCACTGAAGCATCTATTTATTAAGAAGAAATATTCGCTTTTCATTGTACTCATCTTGAGCTAGAGCGACGCGTGGCTCGATCTGTGCGGCAACAGATGTTCACAATGGCTCCTCCAACACATGCCAAAACGACGAACGAATCTTCCAGCAACAAAGCGCCAGCACATATTGCTTATAAATTTAAATCGATATGAGTTTAAAGATCACTAACCCAAACATTGAAAAAAAAATTAGGTTATGTCAGAAAGTTGAGATGTCAGCGAACTGTCTCAATGGCAATTCCAAAGGAATTTATTTAGCTTTTTGTCACTTTTCTAAGAATCCACATACGAATTCGGCGGTTGACTAAAATTTCCGCGAAAATTATAGCCGTTGGTAGTACCAAACATATTTCTACACCCATAGAAATATGGGGCATAATAATGAAGTGCCTTCGATTTGATTGAATTATAAATTAAATAATAATATACTACAGTCTGATAAACCAAGAACTTTTGGGAATCCCATGCTTCTGTACGCGAAAAAGTTGACCTCTTTAAGGATGATCTATTGTCTCGAATGTATCCCTAAAATAAATTTTAACGCATTCTCCACAAATTTCAGATGAATCAAAGTCTCAAGATATCGTAAAAGTACTTTGAGGTTTGATGTTATTCCAGAAGAGTTGACATTAACTTATTGTACAGTTGGATCTCCCTCGCGTAGTTTGGAATCCATTATTTTTGAATGATTGTGCTGTAAACTTAACCACTTAATCGAATTGAAACCAGTCTCTAAGTTCTTGGAATCGACGTCTTGTTATTTCAAAGTTAAGATCATAAAAAAATAATTATATTGGAAACCTCTGAAGGGTTGTCGAGAGAAGAGTATTTGATTACGCGGAATGATTTCAAAGGACTGATTTTTTCAAAGTGCTTCAGATATTCAAAAAATATATTCCACAGAAGCAAGTTCGAGTAACCAAAGTTTCCTAATATAGTGTTGTTATAAAGGGCTTAGGGGTAGTCAGGATTTTCAAAAAATCAATTTTTTTTGCATTTTCGTTAAATGTAATTTCTTAAAAATATACTCTGAAAACTTAAGTTTATCCGATGATTGCTTTTAGAGTTATTCGACAAATAACAACGAGCGCTCGGGCACTCCAACACGCTAGTGTAAAACTTTAAATGTTTTTTTCTCAAAACTATGTTTTTTGAACTGGTAACAACTGTAACTCGAAAACCGCTCGGTAGATTTTAATGAAATTTCTACAGCTTTTAGAATACATAATAAGCTTGATCGAAGGATTTTTTTTTTTCAAAAATTACGATTTTTTAAGATCAATTAACTGTTGATTTTTTCCCGAAAATCTAGAAAAAAATTTCCTGATGCCGTCATTTTGTTAATTTTTGAAAAAAAAAAGTTTGGTTCAGGCCCAGGATTATCTATTTATAAAACTAATTTTTTTATAGATAAATCTCCAAGGACTTATGATTGTCTCCGCAAAGACCTTTTTTGAAACTGGATCAACACAGACAGCTATAACTTTGGAAATTATTAATTTTTTTTCAAATTTTCGTGACTTTATGTCGAAACATTGTATAATAATACCATATTATTACTTTTGTAAAATAACATGATTTAATAGCAAAAAAATTTCTGAAAATTCTAATTTTTTCGTGTCTCTGACTACCCCTAACCCCTTAATAATTTATAATGATAATATAACCAGTTCGTATATTTCATAATTAGCAAAAGTAACACTTGTTTTCAATTGTGCTGCACCATCAATTCACCAGAATTAGTATGGCAACTCAATACTTACATATATACTCACGCACACACACCTGAATTCTCAATAGCAGTACATCAATGACCACAACATTTTTTTCCATTTCTTCTTGTCTTTCTACAATTTTAACACCTTCAAATCGAATCTTCGAAAACACTTTTAACAATCATAAATGTACCGTAAGTTATAAATATTATGATCATATAGAGACATAAAAATTGAAACATCACTCCCTCTCTTAAGTGCACACGCACACGCACACGCATCGCTGCCGCCGACGCCACCGCCGAATGAAGTTGTAAGCCACTGGTGTAGGCAATAAACCAGCATCTAATGCCATCATTGCTATTCATAACGCACATAAATACACGGCAAACAATGACAACAACAATAAAAAATACGGCCCAAAACATTAACGATAATGATCTTGTCAATTTGACCTGCCTTTCCCTCGGCCATATATCACTGGGCTGCTGTTGTTGCTGTGATTTGTTTTTGTTGTTGCTACTACACAGATATCTGCGTGAGATAATGCTTGTGTAACTGTTATTCTCCACTTTCGCCGATCATCTTCGGCTCGAATTCTCACACTTTTCCCTTGGGCTCACGCTCACGGCACGGCATGGCAGGCATTAGCACCGTTGCTGCGCATTCGAAATACTTTCTCTCGTAAATTTCCGAACAGCGCAGTGTGAGAAGCGATCGTTCGATCGATCGATTGAACGATTATATGCGATCAGTGTGTAATCTGGTGTTTTGCCATATTAAATTCATGTCCTTATCGCGGTCACGAGATGCGCAGTTCGTATGAACCAATGTGGATACAGGTTGGCTGTGGGCATTGTGTTGGGCATATTAAGTGGCATAATCGTTTTTTCGTGACATCGCACACACACACATACACTCAAACTGTGTAGCCTCGAAAATATTATCCCGAGTTGCGAGCATTGACATTTACGATGATGTCTCAATTTTCACCTTCGCTACCTTCTTCGAATTGGAAGGTGAGCGTTCGGATCCCTGCCAGTAAATTTACAGTTATTTAGTTTGTGTGGCTTCCTCTTTTAATAGGAAAAGGATTATGTAAGTTGGTGTTAGATTATTATAAAATATGCGACTCACATTTATTTCGGCTGAAGACTCCGCAAATACCCCGCCGTTTGGTACAGAACTAAAAATGTAATATTTAAAACATGGTCTGGAGGGTTTTCAGTTATTCCGATCATATTTTTTTAAACACAAAAAAGCCAAGAGTATTAGACCACGATAAAACACTAAATTCTGAATAAATAAAATATAATATAAGAATATAAAGAACATTCCACTTAGTTTAGGTTTGTATACTTTTCGAGATTACATCGATGCATTTTCGAAAAAATTATATTATTAAGTTAAATCTTATATGCTGGACTATACGTATTTCACGATTTCAAATCCAAGGTTCCTGCAAAAAAGTGAGAAAACATTGGTTACATTAACACACCTCTGCGTGACAGAGATCAATACCCAATGCTCTCTTTTCTTTGAGTTTCTCTCATGTTTAAAGTCTTTATAGCAAGACCGCGGCGAAGATCGCTATTAGGAGGCTGGTTACATGAAGGATCCTAAACAGGGACCTCAAATCCTTTGTTACTTCAATCGTTGATCATCTAGACCTCGTGTGAGTTCGGTAAACCTTAGAGAACAACCAGCATTCGTTGAATTGCTCTGTTTCAGCAAAGCTGTATGGAGAAAGAGGAGGTGAAATCCTCTAAGCATTTTCTCGTCCAATATCATATATCTATTTATTCCAGCTCTTCAAATGTTTAAAATATGACCACCATTTTGTAAATATACATACAATACATAATTATCAAAAGGTAATACCAAGAATTAAGGAAAATTTCAAGAATCCCAAATAACGATATTTGATAACAACTCGGTAGCGCTCACTCCACCTTCTCGAAAGCCACATCTGTAGTTCATTACCTCATGGCATCTGTTGCAGAGCTTATGAGCACGCGCGCTTGACTTCTGCACTGTTAAGTAAACTATTGGTGTGTGTAGGAATTAACTCATTATCGCCGTTAAACAGCAGAAGTAGCGCGCGCGCGCGTACAGCCCCGAGCCAACCCACCAGAACCACCCACTTTGCGCTTCGCCGGCCTGACGCTAACACTCTCACACATTCACACATACACATGTATGGAAGGACTTGTAGGTTATAGGTTCTACGTTTGCGGCCACAACGGTCGGGCGAGCTAATTGCCGAGTTACCTAGAAGGCACCGCTAATTAAGCAAAGCAAAGAAATTAAATTAAAAATGCAAATAAAACACAAAACAACGCACCGAAACTCGAAAACATGCTGAAACCTCTGTGTGTGTGCGTGTGTGTGTGTGTGGGAAGGCGTTTAGGACACGCTGCGCCAAACCGCCAAAACAAAAGGTGCACCACAGCCAACACAACACCGTACCACACTTCGCCGAAAATGGGCGAGCTTTTGGTTTGCAACATCAACACACTTTTAATTAAGCGCAAAACATGTTGCGGTCATACAACAACAATAACAATAACAACGCCAACTACAATCAAGCGTTGAGGGCAGAACTTTAGAGTAGGAGCCGGCATCGGTTGAGCCTACACCTAAGCCAATATGTATTTGCCTCGTTGAGGGGCGTTACCAAGGTGTGTTGGGTGAAGGCTCCACGCAGGGTTGCTCAAACTGCTTGTATGTATTTGTGCTTGTATTGTATTTGTAGATACAAATGAGCACTTGTCAGACTTTGCAAAATTAGTTAAGTTGCAAGGATTATTAATTATGAGCCTGTAGGCTGGCTGGCGGGTTGGCCAAACTACACATAAACGCACACAGAAAACCGCAGTGCCAATCTGTAGCACAAGTGAGGTCTTGCAGAGTTTGATAGACTTAGTCATGTTGAAGACTGGTGGAATTATTTAAATGGTGGGAATGTTGTGCTGTGTAAAATCAAATTTCGAGAGCTTGAAATTAAGTTCGTTATATGCACATACATATACATATATGTATATATTTCAGGTACGATATGTATAGTCCTTGTGCTGCTCATGTGAGTTATGTTATTTCCTTGGCAAAATCATACATTTTTCGGATTCTTTAACCAAAGTTTAACGCTTCAACTTGATTTTTTTGGCTTTAATAATACAGAAATTGTAGCGATTTGCGAGAAAAAATAAAGAACACTGTTTTACTCACCAAGAAACATGAAAACCGTAATTGCTTGGCGTAACACAAACTTAATTCCATAATAATACTAAATTAAATCCGAACATGTCTGTGATATCAAATGTGGTCCGAACTAATATTCAGCTGTCATGTGCATTTATATGTTCAAGAATTAGAAAACGCAAGTACGAGGTGTGTTGGAATAGTCAGTGCCTTTTAAATTTAAAGATGATCTGTCACGGCCCACCTCCGACCTCCCTTAATAAGGCTGGTTTATGACAGTCTCTGAAACAGATAGCTAAATAAAAAAGTATCGGATTAATATGCTTAGCAAAGAAAATCTTCAAATAGCGCCTAGTTCAGAGTTTCTGGCATGAAGAAGCTGTTTATATTTTGTCCATAGCGAGATACAGCAATGAATATCAGAGTTGTCAAGACAGTAGAGTCTACGTAATCGGAACCAACCCTGATTCTTATCCCACCAAGGATTGTCGACTCAACAGCATTTTTTAAAATAAGTTGGACAGTGTTTTCTGCAAAAACAACCACCGTGAACATCGGTCATAAAGTATACGATACATCTTCCAAATATGTATCCAAGCTAACTCCGCACAAAATAACCTCAACCGCTTACGACCAACAGTTCTCAGAGCATAAAGTGCGACCTGGCAAAATATGTTTCAGCCCTTGACTTTTGTATCGCTTCTAAAATAAGTATGATTATATTGTCACTGTAAATTATGTGTTAAGAGTGCGGCTCGACAAATCCCCATAAATCGATTACCACTTTCGCCGCAAGCGATGTTTAACTACAAAGACACTGCATTCACAAATGTAGTTCCCACTAATCGGGAGTGCGTACGCACAGCGTTGCCAGATCAGGGATTAATCGACAAGGCTAAAAACACTTAATGCTAATCGCCTCTCAGCATAGCGTGTATCCAAAGTTTCTCAAAGCGAGCAGAGTGATATCACTACGAATGCTTAAGAATCACTCGGGTTCAGATAAACACCACAAATTCAAGGCAAGTTAATGAAGATCCGAGTTTAATTGGACTCTACTTAGATTTTGTCCTGTACCAAGTTAGATTGTTCATCGTTGAAAGAATTATTTATGCCACTAGGGATTCGACGGAATTCATTGATATTCCAGCTATTTCTTCACAATTGTTCGTTCCACATTAATTTCAGTTTTGGTCTTCGTCCTTGAATAGCTAACGGCTTCACCCAACCAGTGAGGCGGTACTACGCGAACCAATTGAGAAACGCTATGCTAATACAATCTGGCAACTCTGCACACATAACATGAGATTACACTACAAATTTGGCTTAGATACGCACAACTCTCTGTACATATATTTTTCTATATGCCACATATTATAAAAGTCCTTTGCTCAGAAGCAGTAATGGTATTTTAGTTATGACCAACAGACAACCGCGACGACAGCAGCTACTCGCTTAATATATTACAGAAGAATACATAAGTACATAAATTAAAATTACACCCTCAGGCCTATGGCGGGTTTGGGTTAGTGTACTGAAGAAGCTGCCCCGACTGGGTGGATATCGATGCGGGCTCCACTGCTGCCAGCCGTTGCACGATGGGCTGTTGGGAGTGAGTGCTGCGAGCCGCCATTCTTTCTACTAGAAATTATCATGCTATGCGCATATGGAATGCTGGTCAGGAGCTGAGACGCTGACACCACAAACGCGCACGTGTGCCCATACATACCAATGTGTGTATTTAATTTTTTCACATGAACGCATTCCAGGCGGCCAGCTCGCCTGCTTCTTGGCGTGCCTGGGAATTACTCTAATTTGAAGTAATCGTCTGCGCATTTTTCTTTTGCTTAAAAATATCAACGCGTTTGCGGTCACTTATGACTCGAACTCGGCTTGGTTTTGTGCGCTTGCTTTTGTTTTTGTGGCAGAAACAATTTTAATCGATTTGCGTATCTGCGGCAACACACACACACGTACACAGTTGTGTGCTTGACGCCTCGGCAATTACTTTGGTAGCCGCTTGACTTTTTGGCGCGGTCTGGCTTCTTGGCCCCGACGTCAACCTATAAATGACCATTCGAAAAGTGGGCGTTGCCGCTGAACTGAATGGAAAATGAGTATGCGCGTTTGAACTTATTGGACTTTGCCGTTTTTTGCTGCGCACACGCTGCTGTTGTTTTTGGCGCGGCGTAACGCGTTTGCCGCACAATCAAAACGATATGCGAACTCCAGAGTGAATGGCTGAGACGCAGCAGACGAAGAAGGACCGAACCATCAGGAGCAGCATCGCGTCAGCAAAGCAGCCGCAGCGCCACAAGTCGGCTAACCGCAGCGGCATCTATTTCGTTTGTTTTTTGAACGTCGCTTTTTCGTCTGGCAACCTCGCACAACGATCGTTTCGGTTTATCGCTCGAAGCTAAACTAATTAAAATTGGCCCAAAACAACGCCGAGTGGATTGGTGGTGGCTTCAGTGGTGGCGGTTCGGCGTCTAGCTTGCAGTCCGGCTGGCGGACACATCTGCATGTTGCCACATTTTTTTTTCACCATATTTTTTGTAGTTTCTCAACACTTGTGTTTCCAGCCAGCCAGTCGGTTAGTCAGTTGAATGTTTTTGTTTCATTGTTTTTGTTGTTGTCCAAATTAGTCTTTTTCAGAAATGTTGATACTTTTTCGTTTGGTGTACGGCTGTTTGGCTGTTGTTGGCTGCATTTGTGCTTGCGGTTACTCATCTTGAAACAAACCACTAATATTAATAATAAGTGATCTGCTTTCAGTACCGCCAGAAGTGCCCTGAACTCTAAGCGGCTATGATACTGACAAGACAGCAAAAACAATAATAATAATAATAAATGTGCAAAATCGCTCCATATGTACGTGTGTGTGCGTCTGTGTGCGAAACACTTTGAAACCATAATGTTCTCAGGTGCTCCGGCTTGTCTCACTGGCCTTGCCGGTCGGTCGGCCGGCCGGCCGGCTGGCTGATTGCTGAACAGGCGTTTTGGCACAATCCTGCGGGTTGTTGCCACTTTTAGCCGCAGGCGAGACAACAAAATTATTTACCTGTGCCGTGCTATTTGCAAATTCCAAGGCAGCCGACCGACCACAGTAGAATTCAGCTTTGCTCTTCGGTAGTGTTGCGTCGTGCTGCGTCACGGCACTACCGTTCCAGTTGCCAGTTGGCCTTCTGTTTAAGGACCTACTTTATACGAAATTAAGTTGGAATTGCTTTTATCACGAAATACCACGAACCATATGTGGAGATGCGATTTTTTCGTGTCGACCATATTTTGTGCCAAAAAGCATTATTTTGATAATAGTTTGCCAGTCAGTTGAGACTTTGTTCATAATGCATAGGGTCGAAGTCAATGGATCAGATGAATATTGCTAACTAGTCATTCTTCGAAATGTTCACTTTTTCAGTTAATCAAAAGTTCAATGTAAAGGACATGGCCTAGCATTGACTGTATTCCAATCTCTAGAAACAAAAGCTTGAGATATTTTCTTTGCTCGTAACAACCTTCTATCTATTCAGAATATTAAGCGATAGATTCTAGATCTAGATTATTCATCTCTTACGATAAAACGATCATCTCATAGATAGAACTATAAAGTTGAGAGCAATAACTCATTCATTTTAATATGAGAGAGTAAGTTGAAATCTCACTCCACTTACTCTCCATATATTTCTATAAGCATATTTCACTTAAGCGAGTTGTCTGTTCGAATCGTGACTCTGCACGGAAGGGTAGGTTGAAACAGATCTAAAATTTAATAGTTTTAATATCTCCCTTTACATAAAGCAAAATTTCTTTAAGGGCTACAATGCTATTTGTTATTTTAATAGCGACGATAGTCGTCGCCCGACTATCGTGTTTTGGGTGCTACTCGACTGCTAACAGTACTAATATTTTACTTAGTATATTACTCGCGCAAATACTAAAAATTCACAAAAAATGCTTGAAGAGTTATGAATGTATAGAGACCAAAGCGTTTATTTGCATGTTAAATTTGCTCAAGCTGTGCCACATTTTTAATTGCCACTAAACTTAAGACATAATTAATTTGTTCAACATATTAATGTAAACTTGGCTGAGTGCGGCTTAACTGAAGAGTTCAACAATCGCCACAACATAACTGGAAGAAAGTCGAAATAAAATAAAAATAATAAAAAATGGAAACAGTTCTGCCACCGGCCACATAAGACGCCAGCACGCGAGTGTAGTTGTTCGGACGGCGATTTGAGACTTGGCGTGTCCCTCAGCACGAAGTATGAGCGTTTAAATGCGAATGTTGTGTTGGTTGTAGTCGCCCAATTAAGGCACAAAGTGAAAATTTTAAATTCAAATTATTGTGAGTGCTTAAGTGCTTCATGAGCGGAAAATTGCTACGACTTGTGCTTTCAGCCGTTATTGTTTATTTTAAATTAGTCAGTTTCTGCGACGACTTCTTCAGTCATGCCTCCCCTAAACACCAAGTGGTCAAGTGGTTTGCTTTTGCTACAATTTGTATTTGTAGTTGTTGTTGCGATTTTTATTGTCTCAGTTATTTTTATTTTATTTTTTTTTTTGTGGTAATCGCGGTTAGCGTGGTCACCGCCACACAAGCTGGGCAGTTAAGACAGTGATAGTTTCAATTTTAGTTATATTAGTCGTACAACTTGTCATGTAAATGCCTAAAAATTATGACCGAATACTTCGTAATGTGCTTGCTGCTGGGAAATTAAAAACCAACCAAGCGTGATTTTCCACAACATTTAAGTGAAAATGCCAAAAAAAATTATCAAATTGGTAAACTGAAAATGAGGAAGTCCATCAATTGCTTGACTAAGTAGTGAGCGCGGATTAAAAACCATGATCCATCCATCTGCTTTACATATATTTTCTTGGAACAGTGGCTAACGAATTTAATTAAATTCCGAAATTATTTGCAAAACAAGTTGAATAGTCTGAAATTCTCAGAAGCGTATTTGTCGATCTAATAATTGGCTGGGTAATGGCCCGCCAAGAGTAAGTCTGTTGAGAATGTGTTCCTAACTTTACACACAGATGATATCTGTAAACCGAAAATTTTAAAGTGAGTGTGGAAATCTGGAGTGTAATGATATGTCTCAGTGTTATTATGGTATTTGGTATTGGTAATGATATTTGAATTGATACTGATATTGGTATTGCTTTTGCTATTAGAATTGGTATTGGTACTGATATTGGTATTGGTATTGATATTGGTATTGGTACTGATATTGGTAGTGGTATTGGCATTGATATTGGTATTGGTATTGGTATTGGTATTGGTATTGGTGTTGGTATTGGTATTGGTATTGGCATTGATATTGGTATTGGTATTGATATTGGTATTGTTATTGGTATTTGGTATTGGTATTGGTATTGGTATTGGTATTGGTATTGGTATTGGTATTGGTATTGGTATTGGTATTGGTATTGGTATTGGTATTGGCATTGGTATTGGTATTGGTATTGGCATTGGTATTTGTATTGGTATTGGTATTTGTATTGATATTGGTATTGGTATTGGCATTGGTATTGGTATTGGTATTGGCATTGGTATTTGTATTGGTATTTGTATTGATATTGGTATTGGTACTTCAAATTGGTATTGAAATTAGTATTGGTACTGATATTTGTATTGAAATTTGTATTGATTAATTTCTAGAACTTTATATGTCTTGCTTGTAATTAAGATGCAATTTTGATGTGATTGGTATAGTAATTACTTCTGACGCTAGTACTGATATTGTTACAGATATTGTTTGGTATTCGGCTTAATACTGTACATTGAAATGAGTTCTCGCATTCATAAGATATCTTATATCTGTATAACGGTTAGTAGTTCAAATTACTTTCCAATTATTACCCTTCTAAAAGTTCTGCGCAATTTCACGAGTTGCGAGCAAAGAATTAGTGCAATTAAAATTTTGTAAATTCTTCAGCTCCCACGCAATAAAATGACTTTGCAAAAGCATTCAACCAACCAAGGTGTAAAAACATAAAGATTTTTACCTCTTGTATGTGTAACAACAATGAGTCTCAACAATTCAAGCTCACTGCAGTAGCACCAAAGTCTTCAACATGAAACAATGGACTGTTATTTACGGTATTTTTGAAGAGGAAGAAGAATCATCCAAGTTAGTGAGTGTAATTATCAAAGCGTTACATTCAAAATGTGTTGTAAATTATTTTTCACCCACTCGCCGTTATAGTCACACACCGTATTACTAGTAGGAGGGTTATGTAACTACCCAGCACGAAAAATATGAACTGGTTTATTATTTTAATGCAAGTAATATTATGTTTTGTTATGTGGTGTTATATTAAGCTAGGTTATGCAAAGTGAGAAGTTTGAAATATTCTTCGAGCTTCTGCGACTAATAAATTTCCTATTGGGTATGCATACGAAATCATATTTAATTCAGAGTATGTCCCCAAACTCATTTAACGTTTCTGTTAATTTTGACATGAAGAAATTACACATTTTCCACTTTACACCGTTGTATCAGAGTATATACATAAGTATGTGCCTTGCCACTTTCATAGCGAGTACTTTTAAATTGCTGCCACTGCCATACTCGGCGAATGCGTGGCAGGTGCTTATTGCATGCCCAGCTGCGCGCTGTGTCCCCTTCCGCCACTTCCGCCGTCGTCGGTGTCTTCAAATGAAAATCCACGAGTCACACTGCCAATTCGTCCACAGCACTGCAACCACTGTGCCATTCCGCGGCACACAGGTGAAGCGCAGAGCGCAAGCTAAGCAGCGCTTAAGTTTCGTGAAATTTCCCAAAACTGCCAGGCGGAACAGAAGCCAACATGCGTTCCATTGTAAATGTTGCCACTGCAACCACCATCGGCGGCGCTGCTGTCAATATTGTTGCCACCGTCAAGCCAAACATCATTATCACTGCGCCTGCATTGCAACAACAACAATGCGGCTGTATTTGAGCACAAAAACAAAAGCCAAATCTGTTGCAGTTGATGAGCTCGCGCTACAATTTAAATGAGTGCGGTCGCAACGCGCTGGCTGCCTGACCCGGCGTCCGAGCAGGGCTTTTGCTGCTGCTGCTTGTCGTGTGGCAAGTGTGCTTGTGTGTGTGTGCAACTGACTGACCGCACGTTGTTGGCCAAAGCATTTGTGGCGCGGTCACACATCGTCAACTGCAAATTGTCTGCCGTTGTGTGCCTGCACCCGCGCCCCCTCTCGCACGTTCGCTCGCCCGCATGCACCGACGGTGGTCTGCTGCTTTGTAATTAGTTTACAGCTAACTTATTTGATTTTCGTTAGTTTCTCTTCAAATTTATTTACATTGCATTATCACACAAACACACACACACACGCGTATTAGGGCTTGCAACGCACTTCAACACCTGCGGCAGCGGTCCGTTGATGTCGTCCTCCGTTTTTTATTTTTATAATTAATGGCATTGGCTTGGGCTCGTAAATATGTCTGTCTGTCTGTCTCTGCTTAGTCTCAAAGTCTCTGAGGTGGGAACATGCAATTATTCCAACTTAATTACGCATTAAGACGGTGCGCTCCCTAATAGGATTAAGGATGAAATAATTGTGCTAAAATTTGCCGAGTATTTAACAAAGTGGTCTGCTCCTTTAAGCTGCTTTGTGTTAAGCTGCGCTAATATGGGCGGTTCCCCGGGTTTTCGTACGTGGCATATTTATGCATAAAATATATTTATATGCATGTGTTGTTATTGCATAATATATATTGCTAGATGTTTACCCTGGTTTTTCTTGTAAGAAAAAAAGCATACTCTTTATAAGGATCTATTTTTGATCTCCTTCGGTTTTTCCTCAGTTTTTCTCTCATTTTCTTATGCTTTACTGATGCTTTAGAGATAGGTTAGGTTAGGTTACTCTAGCAGGCTACAACGCCACACATAGACCAGTGTTCCATTGTCTCTCTGGTGCCTTGCTCTTGACATTTCCTGCAGTCTTCACGATCTATCAGCCCCATCTTGTAGGAGTGCGTATACTTCGTACTTCTTATCTACCGCCTTGCACATAACTTTTGCGGTTTTGCATCCCGGCATATTCCTCCAGCGCGCTTTAAACGTTTTTTACCAAGTTTCTGTCTAGATCATCATACAGACAGTGTATAGGTCTATCTACGTTCATCATATTTTCGGATGACAGTTTTACGCCTCGTTTGGCAATCTCGTTACCTTCTATGCCCTTGTGGCCTGGCACCCAGTAGAATTGAAGTCGCCTATTTCTGGCGACATCATCCACTTTAGAGATAGAAAACCCAAGATTTTAATACATCAATTTCTAGCATGATAGCCAATAGTCATCTACTGAATCCTTCTCTAAAGTTATAGGACTCTACGGTGTTAGAAGGGTTTCATCTGGGAAAAAATAGCCTATATCCAGCAAAGTGCTTAATTAAGACTTTAAACTAGTTTCTGGATGAAGGAAAAACATGAAAACTGGATATTTGACAGGTGTTTTTACAAACAAAAAAAAAAGAAATATTTGACAAACATAGCATTTCGCGCATTTTTTATAAGTTACAATTGAATAATTTCCCACATGATCTTGACAACCGAATTTTGAAAAAACAGTTTTGAGAAAACCGTGTTTAAGGTTTTAAGTAACAATACCAGCTACCCTAGATCGCGAAATTTCTTCCGAATTTATTTCCAGAACATTTTCGCAGATCAACTTGAACCTTTAAGGCAATATTCTAGAAATTTTGTATGATAGCACAAGCAATGAAACTCATGAATCCTCATAATATGCCTTTTGGAAAGTTAAAAGTAGAATCGGCTTCATGAAGGTCCAAATGTTCTCCAACATTTCACCATGACAACTTAATTATTTTACAGATGAAAGGTACTGTTGTAGAATCCAATTTTTTTAATTGCTTTTTCCGTTTCTATTGCAAGAAAACTTTCGTTGGCAAAGTAGTGCAAAGAATATTTCATTGTAATTGTTGACATTGTAATTAATTATTGTGCTGCAACGATTCAACAATTTTAGTTACGGAAAATAAAAATAAATGCGAAGAAATAACTATTTAAAGAGATCGAAATCAATATATAAATTATTCCCTACAAATATTTAAATGAAAAAATGTCCAATACTTAACATACAGATTTTCATTAATAAATACCATTATTAATATTTCATGGTGCCGAAGAAGAAACTTCTTGTTAAGAAGACCAACCGAATTTTAGAAATTTTTTTAATATTGCAAAATTTGCCGAAATATACATACTTCGTGCCAAAGAAACGGCAATTGTGCAGAATGAACAGATTGCTCATAAAGATAGATAAGATCCAAAAAAGAAGAAGAAGTTCCGAGCCAAGGCCTTGGCTCATCCGCCAGGTCAACGCAGATCAGAGCATCTTTCGTCCATGTCTTCGCTTCCCTGTTAATTTATGCAGTGTGTATAAAACCTTATTTAGAAAATAGTTTGACGCCATTTGTTGTTGTTGATTTTAGTGTTGGCGTTTTTGCAAAAGCCATCAGCGTTGTTGACTCGCTTGGCATTGCAAAGATGCAACCGAAAGCCAAAACAAAAAAGTTGTTAAATAAAGAAAGTGGCAAACGCTCTGCAGGTGTTTGTGCGTGTGTGTTTGTGTGAAAAGCTGAAACAAAGCGAGAGAAATAAGGAAATGTGTGCGAACTGTTGAGAGTGCAAAAAATACAAAACGAAATGTTGCAATTTCCGACAAGTCAAAAATGAATTGCACAATTAAGCAGCGTTTGTCAACGTGTTTCCTGCATTTTCCGCTTTTCATGGCGTTTCTCACCTTTCTATTTAGATTTCCATTTCCATTTGCAGCATTGCAGCCATTTACCCAAGCGCAAACCCAAACCCCAACACAAATGCAAACCGAAATAACGAAAGAAACAAGAAATCCCCGTGGAGAACAATGCGCTGACGTTGAGTTTTAATAAAAAAAAATTGAAAAAAACGGAAAAAACTGTTTGAAACAAACGTAATTAAGCACTCAGGTTGAGCTAACGCTAGTGCGGGAGGGGAGCGAGAACAGTGGCTGCCGGGTTAATGCAGTCATTGTGTACTGAAGTGCAACTGCCAAGTGACAGCGAATTAAATTTTCTCCCACTTTAAAGGTCGTTAAAATTAAATTAGAGCACATAGAAAGAAGTTAATGACATTTCGCGTTCATGTTCACTTCAGCATTGCATTCAACTGTATTTACCACTCTCGGTTCAGGGAGTTGACAAATGCCAAAAGAAAATAAGGTTTAACTCTATGGAGTTTAAAAGGATATGTGGGACGTAAAGTATAAATCGTGCATTTATTATATTTAGATCAGTGATGTTTTAGGCATATGCCCTTTTCCATTCAAGGGGTTATATACAGTTAGGAAGTCGAAAAAAAGTGATTTTTCAAGATTTTTTTCTAAGCAAACTATTTGGTTTATTGATTTAAAACTTGGCAGGTATATTATGACAACCTTAAACTATATTCACATATTTTTTATTGCCAAAAAAATTATCGGGAACGTTGATATCGCCAATTTTGCAGAGGTCTGCAATAAAAAGGCCTCTTGCGGTGAGCACGCTATCTCTGGACTGGATCATCTAAAATGCAAAAACCAAATAAGTTTCATTAATATAATAAATAATCTAGGGATTGATCGAAGGAATTAGCAAAAAAAAATTTTTCACAAAATGGCGGCTACTCAAAGCAAAAGGTTCGATTTTCGACCAAAATTCGGGTCTTTAAATATTTATAAAAATAAGAAATTTTCTTCGGCTGAGGAAATCCTTTGATTAATTACTAAAACATATAGTTAAGAAGCTTGTGTAAAAATTTCAGACCGTTCGGTTCAGCCGTTTCTGAGAAATCTTGCTCACCGACTTTGAAAACACCGTTTCGGGAAAAACGGGTTTTAAGTTTTGAAAGTACTTTACATGTAGTCGGCGCGCCTTCACTAATGTGTCTATAACTTCAAAAATATTCGTCGGATCGACTTGAAATTTTGTGTGTGTATACTCAGATATACATATATATATTAAGAAAACGCAAAAAAAAGTCTATTTTTTTTAAATCTTAACTGTATACAACCCCTTAAATAGAACAGTGTAACAATGAAGATCGATTTAAAATCCAATTTGTATCTGGTGTGTTCAAAAAGTAACGGGACTTGTAAAATTGAAAATTTCAAGCGATTGCAGATTCTTTTTGTACATTTTTTTTATATTGATATACATTCTCCTGAACCGCTGAGCATTTAGACGTGTTTTTATGAGTTTGGCGATTTTCGTTTGTTAAAAGCTCACACTTCGTTCCTTCGTTAATTCTTGGCCAAAATCAATATTGTAATGACTGGGACCTCCATATTCGCCAGATATGGTTCCATGTGTCATTATTGTAGACGAATGAATAAATATTTTTTCTAAAAAGAGAAAATTCCCGTTATATTTTGAGAACACCTTAATGAAAATATTTGAATTCGGTCCATTAAACCAAAATGCTTATCTAACATTCTGAGAGAACGACGAATCCTTAGGAACACCTCGACTATTCCTGGTACCAGTTTAATGGACGACCATTCGAAAACTCGATAGAATGGATTTTATCATCGGATGGAATCTTAACTTAACTTATTATGGAACCCCTTTTGTATTATGATGAATTAGCAATTTTACTGTTATTTTTTAAATTTTTGAAAGGTGTCTAATTAAATTAATAAATAAATTTCAACCAAAGAAATTGTAACATGGAACAAAGCTATCAATGAATGAATGACGAAGACCCAAACATCAAGCCCAGTTTCCAAGCTCTATAAAATGTTTTCGTAGTGACATCATTAGCATAAGGGATTAGAAAGAGAAGCGGAATGGTGTTGAACGGCAAACATTTTTGACCACTTTTCTTGATAATTTTATCAAGCTGCAAATTGGATATGACGTCTTTTCGATTTTTGAAATTTTGTCATTTACACGAGTTCCACAAATCCTAAATGTGGTTTACGCATTTTTTGAAACACAGAACACAACAACAACAAATATAAATTGCAACAAACCATAAAATTTAGGTTTAAACGTTTTGTAGACAACCATTTAAGCACACACACACACACACACACATACACACGTACGCGTCAATTCTATTGCTGGCAATTTATCAGTGCTAAGCCGATTTCCAATTCGCTAAAGTCGTTTGATCCCTTACGCAGCGCCATTGTTCGGCGATTATTTGCTTTGCTCATTCGCTTAATGCGCGTTACGCAGCGTGACGTCACAATTGTGCGTAATAATTTTGTTTTAGCACGTTTTGTGTGTTTTTTTTTTTTGTTTTTGCCTTTGTAAATACAAGCAACGCGTGACCAAACAATGCGCCCTGCGCTTGTGTGTGCGTTGTGGCTAAAAATGTGCAATTTGATTGTATGCAAGTAACACACACACAAACATATGAGAGTTGACCGCCCCCGGTGGCATTGTCTGACTATGTGACTTCATTGAAAACAATCCGTTCCATAAAACACACACACACACACATACAAACGAACACAGATGAGAGTGCATATTTTATTTGCAGGATTTGTTCGAAGGCATTCGCCCAATAAATATTTGAAATTTTTGCACATTGAATTGTCATTTTGGTTATTGCATCCGCATTGTTGTATTTGTATTTGTATTTGTATTGGGATGTTCAGATGCCTGTAAATAAATTGCGGCTTTTGCAATTCGAATAAGTGAAATATCTGCGGCGCATGGTTGCATTTCAGTAATATTTTTATTTTTGGCAAATTTATCGCATTAAAATTTGATATGAATATTTAAATAATTCCCTAAATTTGTGATATGTTGAAGTCACTGGAGTATATTCGGGATAAAGTCCAAGAGAATAACAAAAATGATTATATATATAGTATTCGAGAACTGGGGACTGATCCCTAAACCGAGATCACTCATTTTCAAGCTTCAATATATTTAAGATTATTCGCTCTCTTAATTTCACTAATATATATCATATATTAACCGTTATATAACAATGTTATATAACAATGTCAGCCTGGAAATCCAACGCAGAATCACTCTTGCCAACAGGTGCTACTATGGACTAAAACTAAAAACCAAACTCTACAAGTCTCTCATCATTCCCGTCCTACTTTACGGTGCAGAAGCGTGGACGATGTCAACATCCGATGAGACGGCACTAGGAGTTTTCGAGAGAAAGGTTTTGCGGAAGATTTACGGTCCCTTAAGAATTGGCAACGGCGAATACCGCAGACGATGGAACGATGAGCTGTATGTGTTATTCGACGACATAGACATAGTCCAGCGAATAAAAAAACAGCGGCTACGCTGGCTAGGTTATGTTGTTCGAATGAACGAAAGTGCTCCAGCTCTGAAAGTATTCGATGCAGTACCCGCTGGTGGAAGCAGAGGAAGAGGGAGACCTCCACTCCGATGGAAGGACCAGGTGGAGAGGGACCTGGCTTCGCTTGGAATAACCAATTGGCGCCAAACTGCCAGAAGGAGGGATGCGTGGCGCGCTGTTTTGGACTCGGCTATAACCGCGTAAGCGGTGTCTGCGCCAGTCAAGAAGAAGAACCGTTATATATGGTATAAAGCCCACCGGAAGTTTGAAACACTTAATAGTAGGTATATGGAAGCTACAGAAAGTAATTACTTGGTAATACCAATTTTTGGCATAGAGACACATTATGTAAAGAAAAGACTATCTATTAATCTTTTTGAAATATCTAGGAGATTTACCGATGTGTTAGGTTAGGGGGTAGATCTGCGCAGCTGCAGAGAATCTCACTTAGGAAGATTCGACTTTGTGCCAAGCGGAAAACTCCTAACGGATCACTAAGACCCCTATGATACGATAAATCGCTTGGACACTGTGATAAAGTTCTTAAATCGGCTAATGTCGATTCCAGTCACTTCAGTGGGTTCGCCGAGAAGTGCCAACCCAGGTGCTTTAACCTAAGTCTGGCGAATACTGGACATTGAAGAAGGAGGTGCTTGGATGATTCCTCTTCGCCTTCCTCCAAACAGCTTTGGCAACTAGCTTTTTACTTTATGCCTAGCCTCACCGCGTGTGTGCCTATTGGTCAATGACCAGTAAGCACACCATTGATCGCGGAGAGATGAGCCTTACTAAGCGACAGCAGCTTTAACGATCTTTTTCGATCCACTGCGGGCCAAAAAGACCTCGCTACTGCGCAGGGGCTGGTTGTTCTCCAGCGTTTGGTGACCTCACTCGAAGATCGTGTGTCCAGCGCTCAAATCCAACGCTGTTAGACACTCCTTTACTAGCTTAGAGCGTACTGTCATCGAATCCAAGAACAGTATTGCCGCTCTGCTATCGGATTGAATACACACCTCTCTGAAGGATGCTGCACTTCGAAGTTGTAGATCTACTGGTACCTTAATGACAGCTACCTCTGTCAGGCAGCCGATAATTGGAGTTAATTGATAACTTCCGACAGTTTATTTTGCACCAACCTGAGTTCAGCTATATACAAAAAGCTAATACCGCTACCGATAGTATTTTATAAAGATTTCATTTGAACTTCAACTTGCGTTTCACTACCAACAAAAACCACTTTGCATTAAGCTGAAAATGTAAAGCACCGAAGAGGGTACACTTGCACATACTACCAGGGTTTCTTATAAATTTCTTGGTCTAATAATTTCACTTGCGCACAGAGAGAGAGAGACTTACCGTTGCAGTATCACTGATTTGTGTGCCTCAGGCACGTAAGTAGATTAGCTGTAAGCGTAAATTTAAAATTACAATTATATGCTGATAACGGTACTAAAAATATTAAGCGTCATTAAGATTTGAATTTGTTTACAATTTTAGTTTACAGATTAATTGTGCTTACTCATTCATATACGTATATCTATCTATGTTCATATAGAGATACATATAAGTTTGTGCCACACGAGTAATTAGAAATTCCTGCGGCCTCGCGCACCCATAAAGCTTAGAATTCATAATTAGGATTGCTTGTGTTGCGTTAGAAAATGTTTAAATCAGCTAAAGACCAGAAACAGAAACAGAAACAATGCCGCGGCAATAGAACTCATCTACTGTTAAATTATTAGCACGCTCAGATACCCATCAGCGTGTTACTAATGATCGCAGCTGGCAGCGCTGCAACTGCACACTGGCAAGAAACAAAAAAATGCTTGGAGAAACAAAAACTACAGTGCGCGCGCTCCACCTGCCTGCTCGCTGTCTGATTGCGCGTGCTCAGCGCGGCGAAACGGTCAATGAAATGCGCGCTCGCGTTCGCGCACGCTCGCTGTGTGCTTTACTTTCGAGCGATCAAGATCGGTGGCGTTGATCACTCTTCCAACCCGGCTGGAGTTTGATTGAGTTTCCAACTTGAATGCTTCCGCATATGCGCCACCGTTTACCCATTTAAAACAATGGCAGTAATTGGCGGCGAGAAGGCGTTTGGGGGTGCTGACGTTGGTAGCCTATCAACAGGCGCGCGCCGCTGCGGCAGCGATTAAACAGGGAAGTGAGCTGTTTTACCGGCAATTATAGTAATGAATGCTTTTGCACTTAAGTAGCTTATGAACAGTACAGGTGTATGTGAAGGGCTAATATACACACCGTCATTCATACATACATATATGTATCTTGACATGCATGCTGAGGCACAAGCGCTACTACATAGTCCAGGTATGCATCCATACTTTACCAAGAAGTTGTAAGTTTACACACATCTGCAACGATTAGCTGACCTGCCGCAGAGCTTATTATCGCCATCAATGCTTGCAACACTGGCAACACTTGCAACACTTGCAACATTGTTGTTATTGCGCTGCTTGCAAAATGCTTACATGCTTTATTGTTTATATACATATGTATATACATGTATATAATTGTTTATATGTTTGTGATTGCCGTAAGCTTGTGGCATGTGCCACAAATCGGCCGCTGCATGCCACAGCGCAGTGTTAATTAAATTCAAAGTGCTTGAAAGCAGTGCATAATATTTCATATTATTAAGAAGCCGAAGCTGCAAGACTGCTCTTTTCTGGAAAATACTCGTAATTATCGAAATTAATTAGCAGAACTGCCCTTCAGTTGCACGTGTGCGGCAGGACGACAATGGCAGGTGAGTGTGAGCATAAATAGTCAATGTTGCACAAATTGACAGGTTCAACTTAAAATCATCAAGTGATCAACTGAAGCGTTATGCTGTGGCTATTCAAGAAATGCTGATGAATCTTATATGTCTATATGCCAAAACGATAATAACTAGTTAATAACAAAGACGCTGCAATGAAAATATAATTAGTTAGTCGGGTTTTGATTGAACCAGCAAGAAATTGGGATTGGGTTGGATTTCTTGGAAAAATGTTTTTTTACTAACTTAAAATTAAGAAAGTGTACCTTTTCAGAGTTTAGTTTTATGCAGACTTCATGACCTCTTTCCAAGCCTGTGACAACTGGTTCGTGTTTAGAGACTGCGAGGTTCCTCATCCCGTAAGTGGTAAGTAGACTCAATTGTCAAGGAATAGAAAACATAAGACTCATACTTTGTACTCAATTCAGGAAGAAATTATATATTACATATTTCCCTAGTGTAGGTCCCTTAAACATTGGCAACGGCGAATACCGCAGAAGATGGAATGATGAGCTGTACGACATAGACATAGTCCAGCGAATAAAAAGACAGCGGCTACGCTGGCTAGGTCATCTTGTTCGAATGGACGAAAGTGCCCCAGCTCTAAAAGTTTTCGATGCAGTACCCGCTGGTGGAAGCCGAGGAACAGTGAGACCTCCACTCCGATGGAAGGACCACGTGGAGAGGGACCTGGCTTCGCTTGGTATAACCAATTGGCGCCAAACTTCCAAAAGGAGAGATTCGCGCTGTTGTGGACCCGGCTATAACCGCGTAAGCGGTGTCTACGACACTCAAGAAGAAGAAGAAGACTTCATGACCGCTTTCCAAACCTGGGACAACTGGTTCGTGTTTAGTGACGAGGTTCCTCATCCAGTAAGTGGTAAGTACACTCAGACGACGACTTCAAAACTACATATTGAGCGTGCCACCATTTTACCTTCTAATGTGAAGTGAATGCAGCCTTCTAACGGTTATAGAGTCATCTTCCACAATAGCTCAAAGTTTTTCAATCTGACGACGGAAAATTGAGCTTCAGCTTATAGTTGTGTCAATTGTCAAGGCTTAGAAAACATAAAACTCATACATTGTACTCAATTCAGGAACATATTACATGTATATACATATTACATATATCCCTAGTGTAGAGATAGTGGAAAGTTTCCAGCAGAAATGCAACCGGGAAGGGTGAGCTGGAGACCGACCGTAAAGCCTAAATGAGCCTTACGGATCTAAGAGATTTTATTTCTAAAGCTTCATCTATTTCCCAAGATACGTTGCTATTACATACATATAGGAATTATGTTATTTAAATCTTATTTGTCGTTTGCTTGCCGAAACTGACTACTCAAAGAAGAGCAAAAATAAACACTTTAAAAGCACATATGTGTCACGATGTAAGAGTCTTATTTGCATTTTCGGTTGTTAATGGACTTGTCAGCCCATACATGTACGTGTACTGGTATTGATTTCATTCGTTTACAACACCCAAGCAGGAATCATGGCTGAACGCTTGACAGTAGATAGATCTAAATATGTACCTGGATCTAAATCGGTATATCAGCTTAAATAAACTAATAAGAATGCTTAGATGAAATATTCAGAAAGTGTTTAAATGAGAACACGAAACTTTTGACCATGAGATCAGAAATATCTGTCTATAACTAAGTATTCAAATGAATAATACTCACAAGTCGGCAGTCACTCTTTCAAATACCCAATATATTCTAAAATATATTCAATTGAAGTTATTAAAATCACTGTAAATTTCCAGATTTGAGAATCGAAAATATAGGTTTATAAAAACATATAGTTTTATCGCAAGTGTAGATATATTTTTGGTATTTAAGGGGTTATATACAGTTAGACGGCCGAAAAAAAGTGAATTTTCCAGAATTTTTTCTGAGAAAACTTTTTAATTTATTGATCCAAAAATGTATACACATATTATGGTATCTTTTAACTGTATTTTAAGACTTAGTACTAGTAAAAATATTTATTTGAAAAAGAGCTACAGCTGATCTCCAGGAGCTCCTCTCAAAAAAGACGTTTTGCGGTGACCACTATATCTCGGAACTGGATCATCCGAAATTAAAAAACCAAACAGATTTCGTTAAAATAATGTTAAATCTAGTAATTAATCGAAGGAATAAGCAAAATAAAATTTTTTGACAAAATGGCGGTTTCTCAAAAAAAAATCGATTCTTCACCGAAAATTCGGCCTTAAATTGTTTATAAAAAAAAATCGATTAACTACTAAAATATATATTTAAGAAGGTCGTGTTAAAATTTGAGACTAATCGGTCTAGCCGTTTTCGAGTAATGTTGGTCACCGACTTTGAAAACACCATTTTGAGAAAAACGCGCTGCCGCTCGGACCTTGTACTTCCAAGCACTCTGAAACGCCTTTTCAAATTTGCTTGTAACTTTGAAAATATTCACCGGAACAATATGAAATTTTCTGTGTGTATTCTTAAATATATGTACATTCAGAAAATGAAATAAAAAAATCGATTTTTTGAAAATTCTAACTGTATATAACCCCTTAAATGTAACGGAAGTACTATATACGGCATACATTTTCTCAAATATAATCTATCATAAGATTTGCGAGAAAAAAGCAATAATTCACTACAGAGTATACGCAAAGGAATAGAGTGGTAGATAATTTGCACAATTCTTTGATTTGTGAGCCCAAGAGGACAGCTGAGAAAATATACATGGCCATAAAAGAGGCTTATATAGTATACGTCAATACACATACGAGTATGTATGCAAATGACAATGCTTGCTTTATCTACACATGCGAGTATTGAGAGGAATTTCGCTTCATATACACTTTGAGGGAAATGAAAATGAAATGCACAATCTGCTTAACGCTAACACAAAGCCAACAGCCAGCAAATGCATTTGCCACTTTCTTCTACGAAACTCTGCCGTCCGCTGCCGGTCAGCCTGTCATGCGCCTTTGCTGTTCGATGTTCTGTGGGGATTAGTGCTTGCACACTTCCAGGCCAGGCCATGCAAAGCAGGGCAAGCGAGCAGTTGCACAAAATAGAAATCGAAATGTAATTCAATTTAAATGCAATGTTTATGTCCAATTATTTTGATCTTTTCTCCATGCCATTTGTTGACCAGACAGCGGGCGCAGTGGCATTCTGGCGTCTTTGTATTCGCCCGCAAGGACTCACAAACTCGTTGCGTTGACATGCATCCTTGCTTGTGTGGCACACGGCTCTCGGCTCAATGTCATTGGCTAACAGCCGGTTGGTCAGTTTCGTGTTGATTGACATTTTTATTATGCATATTCAATTAACAATTTTATGGCGCGCAGCAGCCGACATTGGCATTGCAGCGCGATAACGGCGAGCAAATTAAAAATGCGTTGGCATTGAATATTATTTTGAATGAAATACGTGTACTGGACATGACATTTACGCGCTCAGCCGAGGACATAAGCGAAACACAAAAATTCAAAGTTTTCCACATTCATCAAATGTTTAATGTCCTTGCGCTGCGGCAAAACTTTCTCTAATGCAGGGTAATTATTATGCCAGTTTTTTTGTATTAGGGCTAGCCATTCGGCATATGCTTCAAATGCCTGAATTTTAATTTCTTTAATTTATTTGCCAAATTCATTGTAATTCTCATTTTTATTGGTTGATGTCATTCCCAGCTCACTTTCACTTCCTCAAACCACAAATTCACCAATTTATATTTCATTCGATTTGTGAGTGGTCAGTGAAGAGTGAATTTTACCAATTTGCATAAATTTCAAACAGCAAGCTGTTCGTGACTTCTAATATAATTATTTTAATTTAAAGGATAACAAACGGAAATTGATATGATTGCCTCATTCTCATTTTTTATTTATTTTAAGGATTTTTTATTTTTATTTTGATTAGAATAAGCTGGGCTACCTCTTATTTTAATTGTCTTATTTCCCATTTTTTACCTAGAGAACTTAAACCAAGAGAATGAACTGGGCGGACAGGAAGTGCGTGTGTCAGTTATTAATAATAAAGCAATCCCTCCATATCCAGTCCTACGTTTTCGAATTCACTCGGCTCAAACCATGGAACTATTACTTCGCCATTTGAAAACTATTGTTTTGTCCTTGTTTCAGACCCGTCCTTAGAGGTCTTGGATTTTGGTCTTACTTTGCAAAGAACGCTGACAAACTAATTTCCTCTCGAACCGATTAAAATTAAATTTACTATAGATTAACTGAACTAACAGGCTCTACAAAGGCTCAAAAATGTTTTAATAAAGAGTATATGACGTTCTCAGCTATATAATTAGCATAGGACGTTCTTCACAAAAAGCTAGTACAGATCCCAACATACATTCTTTTCGGAAATTCCTCATCAAGGTTTTGTCAAATCATGCTAGAATTTTATAAACTGCAACGAATCATCAAATTAGTGAATTGGTCATAAATCCCTGTTTCTCACGTTAGATCAGGTAATCATTTTGAATGTATTATAGTTATAATTGGCATTCTTCCCTACAGAATACCTCAATTGTTTGTATGTACATATATTTGAGAAAACATAAACAGTTTCCAAATAATCGAAATTGTTTCGAATTTTATTTTTTGAACTTGAAAATCTTCTTTTGTTTCTTGCACGCACTAGGAATGTGTTCCCACGCGCAAACGATATTCAAATGTTAGAGTTTTTACAAGAAAGACTAAATACCCTGCAGAAAATACTACACAACGGTTCAACTAACTAGCTCACGACTAGTTACAAACGAACGTATTTTATTTATACTGTTTATTGAGGACTGTCTAGCAATTAATTATAATTTGATGGACTCATCGAGAAAGTTACGCTGAAGTGCAGTATATTTATTATTATGAAATAGGTGGAGATCGGATTAGTCTTTTTACATATTTTAGAAACACATTTGGATTTGGGATCTGCATATTCCAAAGTTTAGCTAATACCTAGTTTACAACTCCGAATTAGGCTTTGAGTTCTATCTACCCTCAGTTCTATCTGTCCTAGTACACATAAAGCCTCGAGTTCACCGCGGATAATGCGAAATTCAAAGCGGAACCATCGCGACATTCTCAATTTCTTAGTTCTGTTTAACGTCAAAATACATACAAAATTTTCCTACAGGTCAAGTTCTACTCGCTCGATTTTTAATACAGTCATGCCCGACTATTTGTTGTTATTATGTAGTTTAACATGTCAATAGATCGCATCATTCACCGAACATGTACGTGCCACTTAAAGACAGACACAGTAGTCAACAACTATTTACTAAATGGCAGTCTTTTTCGGCTTAAAAAAAAGACACCGCTTCGAAGCCGCACTCGCTTAAGGAATTTCGTCATTACGTGCGAATATTTTGTAGTTGCAATTCTCAACGCAATCTCTTCTGCTGCTTTCGCAAACATATTTCTTTGCACGAAAGTAAAGATTTACTGCCGAAATGGCTAAATCGAATTTGTTTGTTTTACGAGCGCACATTCTCCTGCATTTCACGCTCCTCTCCCGCCACACTCACTCAGACAATAGGTGTGTGTTTGCACACAAGGGAATTGCCCATCAGTGAACGATTTGTGCGCGAAACACTTTGCGGCCACCGCAGGTGCTGAGGCATAATAAGAACGCTGTAGGCGAATCGGCGTCGGGATTCCCCACCCAACCGGTGGCATGTGTCGCACACATGTCGGCCGTTAAGAGGACACTGTTGGCATTCGGAAATTCCTAACTTGTCTTTTGATGCACTACGCGCATGTGTATGTGTGTGTTTGTGTGCGTTTATGTGGCATCTCTGTTTCTGTAGAGAATGTGTCCTTGCCGCTCTCATGTGTATCCTTCGCATTGCGGCAAATTGTCGCGGATTTTATGCGCTTCCTCAATGTCTACTCTTCACCTTTGCTGCCTTCGCGTATTTCCCATGCTCGCAACCAAATCAAAAACACACACCATTACATATATATCCATATGTACACAAAGAGTTTGCATTTGCCGCTGGGCTGCGTTGGTCCAATCTTTCATTTGAATTCCACTTGCGGAAAAGCAATTTTCACGAATCCCAATGCAATTTGTAAACACAGTTAGGAAACTGACAAGCAAACACCGAGCACTAAACACCCACAAATCGAAGTGTGTGTGTGAAAACACATTTACACGTGCGAAATACAATAAGCCTCGTTTTGTTCACAGCTCAGCACAAACATGTAAATATTTGAAAGACAGTTGCCAGTTGCTACACATGGCTAGAACACTATGTGAAGTGTACGTGGTTTTGCTGCCAAAAGGGAAATTATCTCTCAACAGTGTGGAGGATGTGTTTTCCAAGTCGATGAGAATATCAACCGTGACACATAATCGAGAAAGAAGTCACGAAAATTCCCCGAATTCGGTTGAAAAACTCTGCGAAAAGACAGCACGAAACATACAGGCCATAATATCATCCGTGTGAAAATAAAAGGATAATGCTTAGTTATTCCTCTAAGAGAGGGCGCTTAGAATAGTGCGAGTATACAGAATACCTCAGCATTTATTTATATGCCTCAACAACATTCATTGGAGATCAAGATATATTTTAAGAGAGCTAAGTTCTCTTTATACATATGCTGAGAACTTTCTACTTAAAGGATCTAAGGAACGAAAACAGAGTAACCCAAATTTCCCGTTGAAACATTGATTCAGCTCAGTTTTGAACCAGTCGCTGTAGACCAACCAAAAGCTCTTCCAAGCTCTGAATACATTTTGGACTTTTTAAGAATCTATAAGTGAGACCCACATTATCAAATAGGTGAACTGAAGTATGTCCAAAATTTGTTAGATGAGCAACCCCAGCGGCTTTGGCAATGAAAGTCACAGTTAAAATGATCCCAGAGAAGTTCTTTATATCCCAAACTGTTTTCTTTTTCTTATTTACACTATGTTGAAGTCCTGTTAACTTCTCTTTCTAAGCACTGACAAAAAGTCAATTTAAGCTCTCATTTTTAATGCACTTCCATTATGTTCATTCCCCCTACTAATCGGAAAGACTCTTCCCAAGCACACCTGCATTTTTCAATGAGAAAAGAAAAAAGGCAGAAGCATTTCTTTCGTCGCCCTCTCCGTGGAATAAATGCATTAATCAACTCTCAACTGCACTCAAATGCCTTCGCAATTAATTGGTTCGCCGTTAAATGAGCAATTCTTTGGAGTGAGTTAGAGCGAATGGAGTAATGGGCTGTCTGGCTGGCTCAAGGATCATATTGGAATGTCATTTGTAAGATGATACCGTGTGCTGATATCAATTCCCACTATGTCAAGAGTTCGTGGACACAGACGAGCGCCGCAAACCACCCACTCAATCTACGTTGCGTCAAGCAAAAAAGAAGCAGAGGAAAGCACAGAAAAGTAATAATAAGTCTGGGATTTGGCCAGTAAGCCAAGGCGGTAGTGCAATTTTTCGCGTTTCGAATTTCAAGTGCACAAAATGTCATTGCAGCTTAAGAGCCCAGAGTAAGGGGCGCGCAAATGCAGCGATGACTGCGAGTATTTAAGTACTGCAGCAACCCTTTCAACGCATGGAAAGTAAATTGGTAGTGACAGAGTTCTATTTAAGCGAAACTTCGGTTATGTCTGTCATTAGTCGCATGCAACTGGCAAGACTGTTGCCATTGGGGAGTGCTTGGGGAGTTCCCGTGCAAAATGAAACTCCGCCAGGGGAGTGAAGGGTAGTAGCTGCAGTGTAAATTGAAAGCAGACAAGCCAGAAAGTACGTAGATGGGAGCTATGAAAGTGAAAAACAATGAAAAGTGGTTAGTAATCAGGATTACTGCAATGTACGGCCAGCGTTGCATTCGCCGCATAGCGACAGTGCGCCGTGTAAACACAGATGCCGCCCGGGGTGGTTATGTCACGCTTCGTTAAACTAAGTTCACGCCGAATCCGCACAAGTGCCACTCGCTGACTTCCCAAATCAACGAACTGGCTGACCGGCTGTCTGAAGTCACACGCCCGTCTTGCAAAGGGTGCGCAGACACGTCAAGCTCCTTCCAAGTTATACACCGGCATGCAACAACCAACATGCCGGCCGGCTTTTGGATTATTATACTCACTAGCAGTAGTAGTAGTATTGGTAGTAGTCGCGCCACAGACCGCAAATTAACTAACTCGAGGTTATGACAAGTCGGAATGAAGCGGCATGCAACAAATACGTCCATTGTGGTTGCACACAAAACAAAACCCAAAGCCTCGCCCTGCAGATATGCACACAGTCACTGGTGATGTCCGTCACCGAACAGTCGTTGGCTTTTCTGAATTTGTTTCAATTGAATTTTCAGCACCCAAACTTTTTACAATTTAACCCTCCGCACACCCACACATCCTTCCAGTCTGCCAGCGGGATAACTGCCTTATGAGCCGCATAAAAAATGTTGAACTGCCCACCCTTGGCGTGAGAGTGAAGTTGAAAAATTGAGCTTATGACCGAAAGTTTCACTTCCTGCCTCTAACTTTAGTAATAAAACGCGCATTAGAGGCGCCCCTCCACCGGCAGCGCCCAGCCGCAAGTGCCAAGTGCTTTTTTGATGTTATTAAACTATTCAACAGCCAACTACACCAGCAGCCAAGTGTTGGTCAAGTGTTGCCACATCTGCCGCATTGAGGCGCAAGCATAAACGCTTTTGCCTGCCGCCACATTAGAGCTCCCGTACTCCCTCCACAACCGGTACTCGGCATCATTTCGTGCTGTAATGGCAGCTATTTGCAGCAGTCCGGCGCCTAACATGCCACACAAAGTTGCAACTATCCACTTGCCACAGTAATTAAAACTCCAATATGCCAAGTTGACTAAATGACACTTTGTTCGTTTACTCGTTTGCTCATTAAACTCGCTCCGCACTCGTTGTTTTTGTGCGAGAGTATATATGAACTTTTTAATATGGCGCGTTCAGATTCTCGTGTTTTAGACTTTTTTTCGAAAATTCCCAGTTTGTTTTAGTTTTGAATCAACTTTTCGCTTATCACACCCAAACTCAAGCACACCATAAACGTCCGCAGCGTCCAGCAATAAGTCATTAAGTTATGGGCGCTGGCGTTAAGTGCCGACGCACGCACACACTTAAACACTTAGCGCGCGGCACTTGCCATTTCACATGTCAAGTTGGCTGCCGCGACGTAGCCGACCAATCAACCAAATGTCCACAGCGGGGCAAATCGCCCGCCACTGCAGAACATCGCAAACCATCGGACTCTGTTTGGACGGCAGTGAAGTGTCGTCCGTTTTGTGGCCACGTTGCTTGGCACTTATTAAATTCGCGGCTCAGTTCATAGTAACTGGGTCAAATACCGAGCTACTTCAGCGATGAGTAATAACCGGCCCACATTTACTCATATGGATAATATTGTGTTGCTATTGCTAAATTTTTTCATATTCCGGGGTTTTATATAATATTTCAGACAAGGGTTTAGTGTGAGCTTTTGATAAAACTGTTGAAGAAATTAAAGTTACAGATGAACATATGAACAATCTAAAGATCTAAGTGAAAGACTCTTCTAGGCCACAAAGAACTGGGCTCTATAATAAGGAGTTATATCAAGCTACAAGGTCGTCGAAGGATTGAGAACCAAACCGATCACCTTGCTATATTACAATATTTTAGATGTAGCACAATCCTAAAACTAACAAAGTCTCGATATCTCTACTTGCTCCAGACAAGAAAAAGATTCTTGCTGTCGCTATAGATTCAGCGCTGAACTTCATGAAATCTCTCTGAAATAATTCGACATCTGGATTCTCTACCCATACAACTACAATGCTTCTGCACCACCCTGGGGCACGTGTGCTTTCAAAACTTTAGTGACACTATCTTCTTCCAAACAATTTCAAAATTTTCGAACACTGCCGTTTAATTGAAACACTGAACACTGTATGGTCGAAAGGGCTAAAAGTTTGGAAAATACTGAAGAATTGTTTACATTCACTTGGAAGCGTGCCAAAACTGATAAATACAAACAAACATTGCTTATTGGTACACAGAAAAGTATGCGGCAAGCTTAAATGGGTATCCTTTTGGCTTTGGACCCCCGGCCAATTCACTGTGTTAGTTTCAATCACAGCAAAGTTCTACGACAGGCCACAGTATGCGATGCTTGTATTTGAGTGTGTGTATTAGAGCTCTTGGTATTCGACTAATCGACTAACCGAATTAACCGAATAGGCCATTATTCGAATAATAATATTCGGTTTGCACTATTCGGATAGTCGTCAGTCATCGACTATTCGATTAACCGCTCATTTTCGACTATTCGGTTAATCGTTCGTTGTCGACTATTCGAATAGTGCAAGTTCATTAATTTTCTTATTTTTATTGGAAAAAGTGAAACATTAAAACTAACAAAAAACTCGCTATTTTTTATGGCTGTCTTACCAACACTGTTGTTGTTTCACATGTAAAATTAAAAAATGACTGATACAACACTGCGTGGTATGTTTCTTGAGTTCGCTATTCTATACCCCTTCCCACTTGCTGCCGAATTTTTTCTGTTTTTTGCGGTATATGCCTAGTACTGCAGTAACCGGTTACTTTTTGGAACCGGTTTTTTTTGGGACACACTCGTGGCAGTGTGGGCGGTCGGTGGGTGGGGCTTTGGGGCGTTTTGGAGCAAAACTTCGACGAGTGGGTAGTCGGTTTTCTGTGAAGAACCGGTTTTTTTAGGTCGGTCAGTGGTCGGTTTTGCTCGTGCCCTTCTGACCGAACACTTCTCAACCGATTTATACCGCAAATTGTATATATCTGGAAAATACGGACATATATCTGGTTTTGGCCTTAGCAAAAATCGCTGTTTTTTTTTTCATTTATTCGAATAGTGACAGTATAACTATTCGAATAACCGCAGTAGAACGACTATTCGAATAGTCGGAACATTGCGACTAACCGAATAGTGCTAACCGGTTAATATTCGTACGAACGGTTACAAACCGGATATTCGAATAATCGGTTTTCAGGTTAATCGAATAATTTTAAGAGCCCTAGTGTGTATGTATGAGCTATGCGGTTTTTGCCATGCTTTTTTATTTGTTTTTTCTCCCACTTTTGTTGTTGGAATGTAGTTAGGTTGAAATTATCTATTACTACGAGTTATTTTTGCGTTTGAGCTTTTGATATTTTTCATTAATCTGTAGTTAAGTGCAAGGCTAAGGGCGAAGGCTTTCATTGTATTCTATAATAACTTATGCGGAACAGATATTAGAAATATATTCTATAAGAAGAATTTGAAAATAAATTAAGAATATATTATAACAAAAATGATAGAGGATTTAGAATCGATTCAGCAATAGTCGTGGAATTTGATAAAGAATGGGCTTTGTTTGAAATTTCTCGTGGTATCCAATTTATGTACATCGTGGTCTCGACAAGTGATTCAAGATTTAAGGGGGTATTCTGGTCTAGGATTTTGAAAAAATCGATTTTTTTGCATATTTTGAAAGTTTAGACTTTCAAAAATATGACCTTGGAAGGATTTTTCAAAATTCGACTTATTTTCGGAGATACAGCCGATTTTGTGACGTGGCGTCCGAGCCGGCCGAGCGGTCTCCTAAACTTTAAACGCGTTTTTCTCGAAACTACTTTTTTGAGGTGGTTCACATCATATCTAGTTCTACTGAACTGATTCCTTTGAAATTTGGTATATATCTTCTTTATACAATGCTCTATCGTGTCTGCCTTGGATTTCCAAAAATTTTGATTTTAAGTATTTTTAAAAAATTCGAAAAGGTCGAAAAACTGGGTAAACAAATTGTTTTTTTTCGACGCCATTTTGTTATTTTATTATTTTTTTAAATGGTCAACCCGATAACGACATCCTTACTAATGAAGAATCTTCTTGTTTTTTTGTGTTTTAGATCTCTACAAGGGTTGAAATCACGTCAACCAGGACGTACCGTTTTTTTTTTTTGAAGCCCCCACTCCACTGGCCCGTATCTCGACGAATTTTGGTTTTTTTTTCATGCAATTTTTTTTATATTATTAAAATGTCAATAAAAAACATAAAAAATGGATTTGTAAAACTGTTTTTAATTTTTTTATGTTAGTTTAAAAAATGCCTAAAATTCATGCGCCTAGACCAGAATACCCCCTTAAATAAACAAAAATATTTAAAAAAAAAAACTCCAAAGAAATTATCGTTTTTAAGATAAAGCTTCGAGAGATAAAAGTCATGGTTCCTCACTTTGGCGAGCGGGGATTTTCGAAACTTGTCTATAAGTTCAATACGTGATTTTAATTCAAAGATGACATCATTTTACTCAAAACTATCATATTACTTCAAACTATTCAAAAGACTTTGACTTCCAGTTATAATAAACTCTTATAATATTTTTTTTTTGTATTTCATAGATATAGTTCTAATGCAATATCTTAAACTTATACAAAAGAAACCATAAGATACAAACACAGAGTATTCTTTCGGAATCAATCGGACCTCGTGTGTGAACTGAGTTCTATAAGAATACTAAATTTACACAAAGTAGTTAAAATATTAAAGATTGTTATACCAGACGGCAATGAGTGTTCGCTCTTCAACGATCTTCCTCGGGGCTTCCCCAAGATTGGGCATTTTGGATTTTGGGAAAAAACTTTTCCAGAAATGCATTGCCTACCGAGTAGAATTTCAACCAATGATCAAGTGTAACCAATTGCTATATGTATATACTTACATATCAATGTACATACATATATAGGAGTATCTGGGTACACAGGTATCTACGGCTTATAGCATTTTACGCTACCGCATATTCAACCTGTGGCCATAGTATCTACCAGTTTGGGACACCAGCGACGAGATCGTAAATATTTTACACTCTCTCCAATTGTGGGTATATCTTTGTAGAAGTGTAGATGCAAGGCAGCAAACTCTTATACGTCGGTATCTGTGAGATACTTTCTGTTGGCTTGTAATATTTGAGTGCAACCAAATGAAATGCAACATGTCCGATGGATTGCTGGCGTTTCAGCAAGCGCTTAGCAGGAGCCGATAATAAACACATACATGCATACATACATATATATAAAAAAAATATATACATACACACATATATATTTAAGTGGAGGATTAAATTTAAGTTAATATATTTTTATTTGAAATTATAATTTCATATTTCAGCTGGAATGCGAAGCAAAAACAACTACTTCGAAAATATCTAGTCAAATCGGTTCTAATATGTTGCTTCACAGTGCCTACATATCGGCATTTAAGGACGCGTTGCAACGCTGCAAGTATCTGTGTGTGTGTTTGTGTGCTTCCTTCCGTTCATACTGTATTCATATTCACATATATATAAGTATGTATGCATGTGCATAGGTGTGTGTGCGCGCATGCAACTCGCCAAATAGTTTGAAGGCAACTTAAGCAAGAGACAGCTGGCGGTAACAGCTGCCGTTTGGAGTGTGCCCATTAAAGTATCTCAGCAAATGTAAACGGATATGGTACAACAAGCACTTGAGTCACACACACTCACACACACATATATGCAGCTGCACCGTCGCAACTGCAAAGGTAGTATGAAGCAAGGTGCAGCAACAACAACACAGCGCAAAGCAAAGCAAGCAAAAGATACTTTCAACCGCACGAAATGTTCGAAGCGCTCAGCTGTTTACTTGCTAACGTATCTGTGAGATACACCAACTGAGCGCTTGCTCTGCGGAGCGTTGAAACATGTTGTACGCGCCGCATAAACAAGCGCCCCAATGCGAACGAACCAATCGAGGCAACCGTGCAGTTGGACGCTAAGCACTTTGGTTTTGGTATTTGAGGGCCGGCAGCGTGAAATTCACAAACAGTTGCGTGCGGAACGCGAGCGAGTTTATTTGAGTGCTCTGACAACCGGATTGCTTGTGGTGCAGTGTAGTAGTAGCACATAAGAAGTGACTGAAGCACACACAAGCGGATATTGGCGAACGAAACGCAAAAATAAAAAATAAATAAATTTTACAAAATTCTTAAAACAACAAACACAGCGTGTTCATTGAGGAATATTGAAAAAATAAAAATATTTAAAGAAAAAATAAAAATAAATTTTGTGAAATAATTCACTCAAACGCACAACAATATTTGTTCAACGATTTCCCTTTCACTACGCCTACGAAATAAAAAAATTGAAAAATACAACAACAACAATAATAATAAATAAATAAAACAAAATCTGATTCAAAAGAAAAATAGCAAATCAGAATTAAAAATAAAAGCAATGACAAAGCCGCATGCATAAATTAAATAGCAAATCGTTTATTCGTCTGTCCATGTGCATATAAGTGTATATGTGTGTGTGTGAGTAAATAAAAATTTCAACTAACAGTGCAAATAAACTAAACTGAATCATTTAGCAAAACGGCAAGCAGTTGAAAAGAAAAATCAGCGGCCAAAGCAAATGAAAGCGAACAAATTCACAACAGCAACAACAACAGCAACAAGAACAACTGCAGATATCAATTTAATAAGTTGATTGTGTATTAGACGAAAACGAGCGCAACAACAACAACAAGCAATAAGGGCATGCATATTTAATGTAATTGAGTGTACAACAACAACAAGTTGGTATCTCTAAAACGCATTTTTGTTGTCAGTAAAGTGGTGGTGCACGTAAGCGCACTAAAGTAAATTGCCTGGTGACAACAACAAACAACAAACAACCAACAAATAAAACTTGGTCAAAAGGACTTGTGCAGTGTGTGACAACAAGAAAAAGTGCAACAACAACAACAGCGTCAATTGCAATTGCATTGCAGTAACAAAGCAACAACACAAAGTGAAAAAAAAAATTTGTTTTTCTTAATGAAAAAGCAAAATAAACACAATTTGCGAGCATAAATAAGAGCGCGTGTGAATGAAATTGAAATATTGCAAAAACAACAAAGAAGCACGTAATTTGGATTAAAACAACAACAAGGCATATATGTACATATGAATTGGTGAGTTGATTTACGTAGTAACATATTTTTAATAATTATGTGCGATTTATGGCATGTGTGGGCGTTTATAGGAGCATTATTAATTGCGAGTCGAATTAATAGCCACAAGAAATGGTAAAAAAAATTATTTAATACACTTACTGTGAAGTGTTTGAAGGACTATATATTTTTCAATTGATCCCCGATGGCTTTGAAACAATATTGCTTGTGGCAACAAGTATATTTCATGCCTCTTCTCGGTGTTTATGACTATTTGCCACCAGAAAATGCATCAACACCTTTTTATAACATCAATTTCGAAAGTAAAGGCAACATTGTCTGAGCTACTTGCATGTTTCTCCACTTATTTTTTGCTTTTGCAACAGATTTTCACCAGCCAGTTGCAGGCAATTTCAAGAGGGAAATGCAGCCACAAACGTTTTTTCATTCGATTTCCCCAACGTCATTTCTTTGTTGTTCTAACATTATTTGCTTGCAATGTTGCCCCTAATGACAACGGAGGTCGCGCGCTCGTCTTGATGCGCAATCAAAAGTGTTGCACATTAAGCCGCGAGGCCCTGCTTGCCACACACACAAACGCGGCCTACCCACCTGCTTGGCTGACACTCGATAAACTATAGCAAGTGTAGGCAATAAAAAATGCAACAGCAGCAACAACAACAACAACAACAGCGTGTTTTTGCAGCCTACACGCAAATTCCTGCTTGCATGCCACATACCGACCGACAAACTGGTGTTTGCTCGTGCAAAACTGTCACCAATGAGCAGCAGCAACAGCAAAAGATTATTGGCGTGTTTACGAGCAGCGGCGGCGGCGGCGGCAATGTTGCAACTTGCCATTATGCGTTTATTGACTCTTGACTCAAAAGCGGCCGATTGACGATTAAGAAAAAAAAACTGCATAAAACTCTCTGCCTGTGTTTGGGTGTGTGTGTGTGTGTTAATGCGCGCAAAACGCATAAAAAACATAACGCTACAATAAACATAATGAAAATGTTAATTCTCACAACCGCGTCCGTCCGTCCGTCCGTCCGTATGTGGCAAGCAATCAACTTGGCGTTACTCATTTGTGGCAATTGTGCTGCTTTCGCGTGCTGTTAGGTCGGTCAACCGTTCGTTTGGCCGTTTGCAATAGGAGCGCTGTTGCAAGCAAGCAACCAAAGGCGTTTGTGCCGCCGGTCAGTCGCTGTACGTGCAACTGCTTAGCGGTAACTAACCAGCCATGCCACTTACCATACGTTGCATTTACACTGGCGCGCATAATTAGCAGGAAGTTGAGCATTTGCGCTCAGTACGTGCTACTAATTTGAATTTGCTGCAATTGCAACAACAACAACAAACATAGCGGTCAACACAATTATTGCACTCAATTATTGGCAATACAGTTGCGGCGTTGTTGGCGAAGGTCACGAGAGTAGGAATCACACAAGTGATTTGCGAGCGCGGCGAGTAGCGGTTCTTGAAATATTTTTTTTTAATTCGAAAATTTTCGAAATTTTTTTTCAAATTTTTCGAAATTATTTTTTCAAGTTTTTCTATTTTTTTTTTTTAATATTTCTTTTTTTAATTGCATTTTTTATTAATATTACTGTCTATGCAATATCTTCATTCGCCTCCATAATCATCTATGCGTCCAATTCATGCAACATGTCTGCATGTGCAACAAAAATATTCACACTTCGGCACGGCACTCGCGCATCAATTCAATTTCACTGCAGTCGAGTGCGCGTGAGTGCCGTCAAGTGTGGAAAACGCAAAGCAGTAAAGTAAAGCGCTAAGTGCACCATCGCATTGCCACATTTAAGCAGCAAAAACAACACAAAAAAAAAGCGCATAATAAAATTACCGTTTTTTTGCGATTTTTTTCGTGTTTTCCAGTTATTTGCTAAGCATTTTTGGCTCTAATAACTTTATTTCTAAGCCGAAAACAACACAAACAAAACAATAAGCGTGTTTATTGTAATATATGTTTGGTATTAATTAACTGGCAATGCAACGAGCTGCAGCGCGCACGCAAAAGCGCTGCCATGGCACGGCATTAAAGCGCACGCTCACACACATATACATATACAGAAATATCTTTATTCATATCTGTTTGTATGTGTTTCTATGCGCTTGCCACGCTGACTGCATTTTTGGCGCATTTTTTTCCAGCTAATACGCTCATTTTTATGTTGAAGCCATTGCATTTGATGGTTTTTTTCGCAATTTTCGAATTTCGCATTTAATTCGTTTTTCTTTGCTGTTGTTGCTTTTAATTGTTTCGAAATTAATTATTTTATTATTTTCTGCTGCTTTATTGCTTTTGAAAACATGAAATTGCTATTCGAACATGGCTATGTGGAAAATGCAGTCAAATGCTTGAGTGATTTTCAATATATTATGAAGTAATTAGAAAAATATTTTCAAAAATTAAAAAAAAAATCACAAAATTATTCAAGTGTGCTAATATGTCGCAATTATTTGTTAGGCATGTGATTTCTGCAATCAAATTTGAGTGTAGCTTAATTACACTATGCAAGGCAAAGCTTTCAATAAATACAAATTCGCCAAAGCTTTTCACTTAACTTTCGCACTTAAAATGCCATTTAATATGCTTTTAAGTCGCTTTTAATAGTTTCTCACATAAATTTATTTGCCACTGCTTATATGTGACAGGCATGTAAGGTATGTAACTTCAAGCAAACATTTTGAAATGACAGTCATATGTTTACACCCGCGTAAATGACATAATCTGCATGTTATTTAGGCAATTTTTCAAATACTCCTCCACATGCTTATGTGGGTGCCCGTACTGTAAGCAGCCTATATACATATACACATTTACATGAGCATACATATATGCCACCAGCTGAAAAACCGACCATAACAAATCGAAGCGCGTGCGCAAAAGACTCGGCGCTGTTGCCACAACAGTAGCTGCAACAATAGCAACATACATATGTAATTATGTATAGATACGAAAAAGCCACCGAAAAAACAGTCAAAACGTTGCCAGGCAACCATACACCATAAACACACCGAAAAAAAACGGAAAAAACACAAAAACTTACATAAATTCAATTTTTCATTTTTTGCTGATTTCATTTTTTCGCTTTTTTGTTGTTGCTGTTTTTGTTGTTGTTGCAGCCGCCCCGTTTATTGTAATTGAAACGAATGCGATTAACATAATTTACTTATACTTAGTATTATATTGTTGGCGCACACAGCGGTAAGTGCTTTTATTTGGCGCTCATGTTGTTGCTGTTGTGCTGTGTGTTGTGCCACTAAGCACTTGTCGCCAGAAATCATTTGTTGGAGAATTACAATAATTGTCTTGGTCAAATTACACGGCACACACACACATATATATTCACATAAATACGCATAAATATCATCTATTGTATATTTGTTTGTGTTGGTGTGTGTGTGTTTCACAGACCTTGGCTGCTGCTGCTGGGGTTTCTGCAGAAAAAAAATGCGACAATAAAAATACAATTGTATGTACATATAAAAAACCACAGACTCAGCCACTTTGAAATTTGTTAGACTCGTCTTGAGTGTACAGCAACAACAACAGCAATAACAATAGCAATTGCAAAAACAACAATGGCATAGTCAACGCGCTAATGTACTATGGGGAAATAGTAAATCATCTACGATTTTGTGGCTGCTGATGACAATAATCATGTTTTAAATGGACGCCTGACGGAGGCAAACACACAACTACAACAAAACAACAAAAAAAATATTTGAAATAAAAAATATACATATTTGCTGATAAAAGAATGTTAAATGAAAAATTTAAGGGGAAGGGAAATTATTTAAAAAATTTTATACAATTATATAATTTAGTTGCCTATATTAAAATTTCAAAGAAAATTTTCTACAAACAATTTTATAAAAAAACAATTTAATGCGATGATAAATTTTCTTTCATAAAAAGCGAGATTTTCTTTTTATATGCCCCACCTTTTCTTGCTTCTCTCAAGTTTATTTATCACTTTTTTGTCATTCTAAAAATATTTTTCCTTAAATTTAAATAAAATATCAGCAACTGTATGTATGTGCCGCCCAGACATTAAAGCAATAAAAGCGGCTCCTGTCTGGCGACGACAGTCGATAAAAAATCGAAAATGAGCTGAAATTAAAAAAAAAAAAATATAAAGAAATTTTCGCGAAAATAATTCATAGATAAGGCAGAGGCAATTGAGTAAAAGGAAAATCGTTTAATCTTTTCATTTAAAATTAAAAGAAAAAAAATCATAGAATAAACGAGGAATATAAAAATTAAAGATACAAATTGCCAAACACAAATATACAAATATACATATATACAACACATATGTGGTTATACATATGTATGTATTTAAGCAGACAAAATGATTTTTCTTATTTGCTTTTGATTTCATGCCAAGCAACAACAACAACAGCGCCAATAAACGCGTCGTTTCAACAAAGAAGCAATGCTAAATACCCCATACATATTTACATAAAATTAAAATTGAAAAAAAAATCAAATCAAATAAAGCAAAAACAACAACAACAAAGTATGAAAATTAAGAAAATTATGCCGCTTATTATGGTTAAGTGTGGCACTTAAATGCGGCAAGCAATGCTGTAAATACAAACATACATACAAACACATGCTTTGGGGGCCTCCACAATTGACTCACGCACGCGTGAAATATTTGTTTGTATGTGTGTGTGTGTGTTTGTGACTATGCGTAAATAGTTATTCTTAAATTTGGGTTTGTTTGTTTTGTTGTTTTTTTTGCTGGAAATCTTTCGCAATCTCAGCAATTCAACACATTGCCCTGCCGCGGCATGTGTTCCGGCGATTCCCTAAGGGCCTCGCGCAAAAAGGTAGCCTTGGTTGTGGTGTGGGAGGGGGAAATAGCTTGATTACGAATCACTTACTTGCTTATACCTACATGTATGAACCTCTCCCCCACACCGCCGATTGCGACCCCACCAATGCCTGACCATTAATTACGAACAGCACATAGCATAGCATAGCTTAACATAGCAGACATGTGTACTACATACAGCGCTATCATATTTATTGGTCATTAAGTTAATCTAAAATTTATTCCTGGAAACTTCAAATTACGTACAACAAGCAACAACAACAACAACTATTGAAATAGATATACATACATATGTGTTTGTGTGTAGACACATGTGTAGCGCCATTAAAGCTCAAGGGACTCGCCCAACAATTCTAGGCGTACTTTAGCTGCTATTGGCACAAGAAACCGTTGCGCTCTTTATATGTATATATGTATGTATGTATATAAGAAAGCCTGTGTATGTGCACATAATTGCGCTGGAATGTAGGGCAGAGCAATCTCGTAAAATGGCAACTGTCACATACAAACACACACACTAATCCACTTGGGTTTATAGACATGTACAGCTGTCAAGTGCCTTTCACTCTCTCTCTCTCTCTCTCTCTGTGTGTGTTTGCATGGAGGAAGAAAAGGAATGCGCGTAAACGCCTGAAAACTTGCTACAAACTCACTCACAAGTTGGCGCTGTTTTGAACATCTTTCATAAAGTTGGCGTGATACAAAATACAAAAACACCTACAACAACAACAACACCAGTGGCAGCATAACAAGCGCACACAGCCAGTTAGTTTGTTAACTTGTACGCGATCTGCCGCAAGTTGGCAGCGCTTTTGGCGCACCATTTATTTTCCGCTGCCTTTTTGTGGCTGCTGCTTGAGGTCCCAACCGCCAAATGGGCAAGCATTTGCATGCTAAAATATGCCAACAACAACGTTGGATGTTGAAATTTAAGACATGAAGAATTTCGTCTGAAGAAAATGCTTTATTTAAATTTAATAGAAAATATTTTCTTTTACTAAATTCGAAATTAAATTCGAAAAAAAAAATTATAAAAAATTTCGAAATTTTTTTGAAACTAAATTAGAGCGCATAAAATTTTGAGTGTTGAAACTTGGCGTGCTAGATACTACACATTCATGGAATGGCTTGTTTATGCATATTGACGATTGGCGTTACTGAGTAGGCGCTGATTGAAACTGCTTAAACCGCGAAATAGCCGCTAAATGGCGTGGGCCTCCATGCCACCACGGAGGAAGTGGCAACTTACAAGTGTGTCTGTATATGTGTATGTGCCTTGCCATTGTTTATCGCTAGAACAATTTTTTTCTTTCTCACACTCTCGAAAAATGTGGAAAACTGATTTTTTTTACTTTTTTTCTGTTCTCTTCCAGTTGCACCAACACCAATTGAACAACACAAAGATGCAAGCGCCGCGCGGATTAACATCTGGCAGATAAACAAAGAAGACACAACCGTGGAAAAGTGGAGCAAAGCAAAGGCAGAAGAAGCACGCCAGTTCAAGCTGGTGGCGCCAACAACACGTGAAAAATTGTGATAAACAAACATTTACAGTTTTTCGCTTGCTTTCAACACTTGCGGCGAAACGAAAACAAAACAACAAAAAAACAAAAAGACTATAAGCAACAACAACAACGAGCATAGTAAGCTAAGCTGATCATAAAGCGAAAACAAAAACAATTGCAGCAACAAAAAAACATGGAGCAATTTGCAGCACAAATAAGGCAACAGCAACAACAACAACCGCAACAGCAACAGCAAACGTGTGAAGCGCTTGCTGCAGCTGAACAACACGAACTGCAACAACAGCACAGCACAATTGTTGTTGTCGACGACAACGACGAATTGCCCGCCATTGAAGCGACCATCATTGACATTCCAATGCCGGCAGCGCCGTCATCATTATCCTGCCCCACCACAACCCACCACACAGCGCCAGCCACAGTCAAATCGTCCGCCTTGTCGTCATCATCGTCTTCGTTGTCGTCATCCTACGACACAGACAGCAGCACGACGAGCAGCACTTGCTGCACGCGACACGGCGAACACATTTACATGGAGAAGGCACAGCAACAGCAACAACAACAGCAAAAATCGCTGCAACAACAGCAGCACCAGCAACAGCAACAACAACACAACCAACAGAAGTCGAAATACGCTTGCAATGCGGATGCGGAAGTGAGCTATTTGAAGAGCGACCATCGGCTACACTGGCCATTCTTCATGCTGGCGATCTCCATCATTGAGGTGAGTTTCAAAGCGGATAAATAAAAAAAAATTAAAATTTTTTTGAGGTTAGGGCTTGGTATTAAATATTTCATTTCGTGAAAAATTTCAGTATTTAATGTTATTAATTAAATTTATTATTTATATTAAATAATATCGTATTAATTTTAAATAAATCTCTTTTAAGATTTTTTTTTTTGATTTTTAATTAATTTTCAAATATTTATTTTATGCGAAATCAAATTCATTTCACAAATTTGTTGATTTTTTGTTGTTTTCTGATTTTTTTCACCATTTCTCATTTGCAATAAATACATGACTTTGCAATTTGAAAACTTTTCTGCTTCTATTATCAAATTAAACGGTAAAAGCGCGCGCACAATTTATTCCCACTTTGCTTAATGAAACATAAAACAGCAATCGCAGAACTCTTTGAAATTAATTGAACGTAATTAAATACAAATTCAGATCAATTTAATTGAATTTTGAGCCAAAATGGTCAAAAAGGTATACACATAAGCGCCGTTTAACGCACAACAACAATAACAACAACAACACACAAATTTTTTTATTTGCCACAAATATGTGTGTTGTTGAAAAATGCGCTTTCAACATTGTTGCGCTCCATTATTCATGGCATTCACCGAAATTCGCCAAATACTTTAATTGATTACTCTTTATTGTTGCAAGTGCCGGGATTGAGGGGAAATTACATGGAAAATTTGCATAATAATTTTTAACAATTATTAAGTGGAATATTTGATATTTGTGAGCTGTTTTTAAACAGAAGCTCGCATTTCGCGGAAAAGCTGCGCGATTTTCGGAAAAATTAATGAATTTCGTTTTGCTAGAATTTACTTTTTTATTAATATTTTTTAACGAATTAATGAGTCATGTTATGCAAATTAGTGCTACATTACATAGAACAACAAGAACAACAAAACATAATTTTAATTATTTTTAAATATTTCGGTATGCATTCCATGAAAACAATAGTCTAAAATTATTAAATTGCTTCGAAAAGCTGAAATTTATGGAAAATATTGAACAAATTCTTTTTGAATATTCGCTGCTTAAAAATTGATTACAAAATTAATCATTCAACGCGGTTTTTTTTGTTAACGAAAAAAGGCTTTTCCACAAACTAGCGCATATTTGCTCGATAAACACACAAGAAAAAACCGCACAGATACACACAAAACTATAACCAAACATACACACACACACACGCTAGCTGGCCACGGCGGCTACAAATCAATATGCCGTTACACCAGCAACGGCGGCAATGTTAAGTGGCACAACACAAGAGCGGAAGTAGCGCTTTATGCCACTACAACGAAATAGTTGGTTGCTATACGTTGGCAACAACAACAACGTCAACAACAGCGGCAGCTAACAAGCCAACAATCGAAGTGGTTGGCGAGCGGGAAAAAACATGGCGCACGAGTTACATGGCGCCCCAAAATCGATTAAACATTGTCTGGTCTGATTTGGTCTCTGCCGCCTTGGCTAACAACAGTGGTTGCCCGGCGCTACCACCAACACCACTGCCACACACACACACACACATATGTACACCGAAGGAATGGCAGCACGCGAGCAAGAAAAACTACAAAATATTTAACTGGCGCTTTTATAGCGACAAAGTTGTGACTTCACAAGCGAATTGAATTGGCGGCGACGATCGCCAGCAGTCGCACGCACAAGCACGCGAATGTCCGTGCAACATTGTTTGTTGTTGGAGCAAAACGCGAAAAAATGCGCACGTTGCCGTGTTTGTTGAGTGCGAGTGTGTGTTGTTGTTGTTGCGAAATTTATGCGCTGCCATTTTTCATTTTATTTCGCTAGACTTCCGCAACTTCTTTGTTTCATTACACAATTGACTGACTGTGTTTTGTTGTTGTTGTTGCTTTTGCTCTGAGCACAATGAAAAGCACAATGGCAGCGGAAGGACCTTTCAGAATATGCCAAAAAATCGAAGCGAGAATGCAGAGAGCAAGAAAAGCGGCATGCATGACAGAGTAGACTAACTAGAAATTGGGGAAAACAAAAAACACAAAAAACAAAAGCAAAAAACAGCAACAACAAACAGCAAATAAATACAATACAGGGAGCGGCGAACAGCAGTAAAAATCAGTGACATAAAAAGTAATGCATGCAGGCGCGCGCGTGAGTGTGTGTGTGTGTTTTTGTATTTCTACGTGCGTTACAGAAAATTTTCAAAGTTTTTTTGAGTTAGGTCCCAACGAATATTTGGACTCAATTGGGTTTGCTGTTTTTACAACAGTGTATTTCCCCTCGGTCTAACACATGCACACCACTTATATTTGGCTCAATTCATTACGGCACCGCATCGAGCTTTTTATGACCGGCCGCTCTCATATGTGTGAGTGAGTGCGTGTTTTTATATAGTTCTTGCTTGACCAGCAAGTCGTGTACATAAAAATTATCCTTTTTATTAACATTGTTGTGGCAGCAATTGCCATTTGCGCACTCCCATCGCCCCTAGACAACGCCGCGCTGCGTCCATTTCTTTGCAATTTTTACAAGTGATTTGAAATTTTTGTGACAAGCACTCCACTGCAGCCAATTGAGTTTGCCAGTTCGCATACAAAGCAATATTCTAGCGCTTTTTGCCAGTTTGAAGGCTTGTGCCCAGTTATAGGCAGCCTAAAAGTGTGCTTCTATATTGCTATAGGCGCTCATATACTGAGTAGAAAATATTTAATTTCATAACAAATTATTTTTTCAAAAAAAAATTCAAATTTTCGCTGCAAAATAATTGCGAAATTAATTATAAAGAAAGCTAACATTTATTTCACCAACTATTACTTGCACTAAACATTTTCAGATTTTTTTTCTAATTTTTCTTGCGCCTTTTTTTTTGTATTCCTCCGCATTTGTTGCACGTGAATGCACAAAGTGAAGAAAATTTATGTGAATTTTCGGCCAAAGCTAAATTAATGCCAGCTCCACCTGCATAAACACAAATACACCTGCACCAACGACATATCTTAGCATATAGATGCTGTTATAATAAGCTGACTTTTGGCTGACATTTTAATCAGCAGCAACATTTCCAAACTATGCAGCAATGAGCGTTGCCAGCCCTCAGTTGAGCGCACGAATTGCAAGTTTAACTTATTTGACGGAGGAAATGCTTAAATGAGCAAGAATAACTAATAATTCGAGGGAAAAGTTAGCAGTAACTTAAAAATCTCGAATTTCAGTATAACATATTTCGGGATTTTAAGTCAAAATTGCGATAGAAAGGATTGTAATATCGAAATTTTTAACTTTACTTAACCGTAGAATTAATTTCACACATAATATCAGAAAAATTATAGTTTATAACAATTTTAAAACTGTAAATCCATGGCTCAAGCATCAAACTAATAAATACCTCTTCTACTCTCTCTCGTTCACAGGTCGCAATTTTCGCCTATGACTCGGCCACTGTACCCGGCACGGCGGCCACACGCGAACTCATCCCACACATGCCCATCGCCTCCGATTCGGTGTTCATCTATCGACCCGATCGCCGTCTGCAGGTGTGGCGCTTCCTCTCCTACATGTTCCTGCATGCCAACTGGTTCCATCTGGGCTTCAACGTCGTCATACAGCTCTTCTACGGCATACCGCTCGAGGTGATGCACGGCTCGGGACGCGTCGCCATTATCTACTGTGCGGGCGTGTTCGCCGGTTCGCTGGGCACAAGCGTTGTCGACTCCGAGGTGTACTTGGTGGGCGCTAGCGGTGGCGTATACGCAATGCTCGCCGCCCACTTGGCCAACATCACGCTCAACTACAGGCAGATGCGCTACGCGGTGGCGCAGTTGCTGTCGGTGCTGATATTTGGTAAGTTTTTTTTTTGTTTTTTTGATGATTTACTCAATTTCCATTTCGCTTCTGATTTTGATTTTGATTTTGATTTGTTTACGCTCGTCGTGTGTGTGGCGGCGTTGAAAGATGTTCACTTGCGCTGCCATTTGGTGGTCTAATCAGCAGTGATATGATTTGACCTCATTCTAGTGGGAGCGCAAAAAGTAAACACATTTCATTACGTCTTCACTCGGCGTGCATGCACTAGATTAAATTATAATTTTTTCTTTTTTTTTGGTTTTTCATTACGTAATCTTGACGTAAACTTGAACACTTTCTTCTTGCGATAAACAATTGTGTAATTTGTACTAATGTTCACACCTTCTCTCTTGCTCTTCTCCTCTCTTGCAGTATCATGCGATCTGGGATATGCATTGTATTCACAATATCTGGACGCCGAGGGTGTGAGCAAGCCGACGCACATCGAACACACCTGGCCCAACCTCGATCCACCGCCAGTCTCGTATGTGGCACATATGACCGGCGCGTTGGCGGGCTTCACCATCGGTCTGTTGGTGCTGAAGAATTTCGAACATCGCGCCTACGAGAATCTCATCTGGTGGCTGGCGTTGGGCGTCTACAGCGCCTTCACCGTCTTCGCCATTGTCTTCAATCTGATCAACACGATGACCGGACAGCTGGTGGAGGAGCGCAGCGAAGTTGTGGCACAGCAATTGTTGTACGATTTGGGTGTGTCGTAAAAAGTCTGTTTGCGTTGGACAGTTAAGTGAGAGAATTTATGCAAAAACTAAATACGAGATAAATGCGTGAGATTTGGAGAATAAAGTGGTAATACTGAATACCCTTTTTTCGAAAGAAAATCACAACTCTCAATTTGACGCATTTTTGTTAGCCACATTAATTTATTTGTTACTACTTTAACTATATTTTTTCATCGTTGCTGTTCCTGTTTAATTTATATTTTGTCATTATTTTAAATAACTTTTGCATCGAACGCAAATAAAACCCCAAATCGTATAAACAAATGTTGTGATAATACCAAAGACTGAATTAATTTTGAAAATAAAAGAGATAAACACACACACACAATCATTGTGTGGATAACCACACTCATACACACACACATGTAAATTCAAGTACGCTTGAACGAAAATTAATTGTAACATTAAGAAAGTGTAAAAAAACATTTATTTATTTAATTTAAATTTATATTATATTATATTATATAATTATATTGTAGGCATCAATGCACAATCGGGTCACACAACCAACCAAATAGTAGAAATGCGGTTTTAAGTGCATTCTTTGTTGTATGTACATATAGACCAAAAATGGTTAGATAAGTCCTCGTTACACCCCGCAAATACACACATACAAACATATATATGTAATTGAATGTGAATCTAAGCGTCCAGCAGTCGCGCTAAATAACGCATTTTCACAAACTAACGCACTAGTCAAACAAAACGAAATAATAAATAGTAAATAAAGCAAAAAATGCAGGCGGCAAGTGGTGAGCGCAGCGCCAGAAAATTTAAAGCGAGCGTAAAAAAATTAAAAAAGTAAGAGAAATTTGTAAAAAAAATACTTTTAAAAATTTTCAAAAATATTTTTCAACATTTTCGAAAATATTTTTCAAAATTTTCGAAAATACTTTTTTAAATTCTCAAAATAATTTAAAAAAAATATTTTTCATTTCTCAAAATTTTCGAAAATACTTTTTAAATTCTCAAAACAATAAAAAAATAATAATTTTTAAAATTTTCAAAATATTTTTTTACATTTTCAAATTATTTTTCAAAATAATTTAAAATTTTTATTTACTGTAAAATCACTAAAATAATTCCAAATAAATTGGGCTTTGCTCTTGCTGCGGCCCTCGCGCGTTCGCTTGCCGCTTACATTGACGAAAATGTTGAAGAAGAAGCAGAAAAATCAATACTTTTCTAGATATACACATGTAAATGTAAAATCGTTATAACTGTACATATGCTTATACATAACTGAAATATTTGTTGCGAGATTATTTTTTTTAGTATATAATACTATTTTCTATCTAGCTTATAATTGCAAAAAAAAATATGTTTTTTCCTTATGGCATACTTAACGTTAAGTTAAAATTTACATTTGAATTAAACTCACAGTGTTTTTGCATAATCTTTATGTAGTTAAAAATAAAAATTGTAATAAAAGAGAAAATACTATTTATGAATATGTACTAGCAATATAAGCGCGTGTTAATAAAACTAAAGCGAAAAGTATATCTAAAGAAAGAAGAAGAAAAAAGAAAACAATTATTCACAAATGAACCAAAGAGAAAAAAACAAAAAATCAGAAACTAAAGAAAGTAAAAACAAACAAACAAAAAAACAATACAATAACAACACTAAACGTCCGTGAATTAGAAGAAAAACTGCTTACCAGTGAACTTGGGTCCCACAACATTTGCTTAAAGTTTGAAAATATATTTTGCAAATCTTTTTTCTGGCTGAAAATTAATGAGAATTAATAGTAAAAACAAACACAAGCAAAGAATAAAAATCTAGACACACACACAACACTTTGTAAATGTCCAAAAAAATTGCTAAAATAAAATCAATATTAAATAACCGTTAATCAAATGTAATTATCACTCGAAAATTGAACAACTAAAAAATACAACCCATACTCAATATTGCATGTAAATATGTATATTGCATGCATGAACACAGCCACCACCAATCCACTGAGTCCATTGGTCAATAAATGTAAATGTATTTATTTATTGTCAATATGTAAAAGCAATGCCAAATAGAAAATCCCAACAACTTACAATTGTAATCAAATAAATATATATAAAATATGTACGTAATGTCCTGCAATTACAATAACCAAAAATTAACAAAAACAAAAACAAAAAAGAACTGTAAACATAATATCTTGTTACGAACGTATAATTATGCATATGTATGGAAAAGTCATTGTAAAATTGCTGTCAAAAATTCAACCAAAATACACACAGAAATCATATATACATACAAACATACTTATATACATTGTAATTGAAATGCGCTGTAAAAGAAAACAACAAACTGAAATAGAAAAGAAGAACACAAATCACATGAAACCAAAATCGAAAACGAATACAAAAAAAATTGTGAAAAGAATGCATTTTTCGAAAACGTGTGCGCACCCGTCAACAGCAACAAAAGAAATTAATAAAAAAATAATTGTTTAAAACAAAAATCTTAAACAAATGACTTCTTATTTACACTCTGATTACTCTAGTATATGTTTCAGCTATCGGCGGAGCTAGGTCAATAGAATGGTATCTATCATTTTCAAAAATCTCTGGTAAGTATTAAGTAAGTGCTTCTTCAGCAATTAATGGAACCTCAAGGTCAAATCTTACATCTTTCCTTGCTTTGAGTTAAGATGACTGCTTCTGAAATTAGAAATATTACATAAATCACATAGTACAACTTCAGTCTCCCAAGAAACCAATAAGTAATCCAATCAATAGGTGATATTTTCCCAAACCTAAGTAGATATAAATTTTTATAAGAGTGTACATACAGCGAAGCGAATGGGTCTGGTGGTGAACGAGGACAAGACGAAATATCTCCTGTCATCAAACAAACAGTCTGCGCATTCGCGTCTTCGTATTCGTATACCTGGGCACCAGCATCAACACCGATAATAATGTCAGCCTTGAAATCCAACTCTTGCCAACAGGTGCTACTAGTCAATTGAAAAGTAAAGTCCTCTCTCGACGAACAAAAACTAAACTCTACAAGTCCCTCATCATTCCCGTCCTACTTTATAGTGCAGAAGCGTGGACGGTGTCAATATCCGATGAGACGGAGATTAATATGAGATATCCGATGAGATAGGAGTTTTCGAGAGAAAGGTTTTGCGCAAGATTTATGGTCCCTCAAACATTGGCAACGGCGAATACCGCAGAAGATGGAATGATTAGCTGTATGTGTTGTTCGACGACATAGACATAGTCCAGTGAATAAAAAGACAGCGGCTACGCTGACTAGGTCATGTTGTTCGAATGGACGAAAGTGCCCCAGCTCTGAAAGTTTTTGATGCAGTACCCGCTGGTGGAAGGCGAGGAAGAGGGAGGCCTCCACTCCAATTGAAGGACCAGGAGGAGAAGGACCTGTCTTCACTTGGTGTTACCAATTGTCTCCAAACTGCCAAAAGGAGAGATGCGTGGCGCGCTGTTGTGACTCGGCTATAACCGCGTAAGCGGTGTCTACGCCAGTCAAGAAGAAGAAGTACATATACATTTTATAAATTCGTTCGTGGAAGCTCACCTTCTTCGATGGGTGTATTTTAAAGCATTATCATAATGAGATTGTAGACGGAGCCTCTTGTACATAAATACATCACTGAATACCACGGAAATTTTTGATAATCCTAATGGGATATCATGCGCTTCACCACGCTAGATTTGCATGACAAGTATTCACAAGATGAAATTTTTTAACCTGGTACAGTCGAGTGATCCCAGTCAAGATTACAGTCATTCCAGTTGCAATCAAGAATTCCTAATAGTTTAATTCGACAAAGTCAAGGAAATGTTTACAATTTGTACCCGTTACATTACAGAAATTGTGGATAATATATTCCAAGCATAAATGCATACTCCTTCAAAAACGAGTAATCGGAAAACCCTTTCCCTTGAACCTCCGAAACTACCTCAAACCATTCATGGTGCCTTTTGGTAGGCAGTAGAGAATGATATGATCAGAGCTTTCCCAAGCTCCCTCTCTTACAACCTGCCAGAGCACAGCTTTGCAAAAATTTAATACAAATCCTAAATATTTAGAGTTTACCAACCGAATTATTAAATAACTAACACTTTGGTTGAAATCACATAATCGGATTTTGCACTGTTCTAATATTTAAATGCTGTTCATTGCATTTAACTGGAATTTCATTATTCCATAATATTGTATCATTTATGCATGTTGAGCTGTTTATATTTCTGCAACATTCACATCCAAATGCCTATTTATTCTGAGTTCACACACACCGAAATGGTGCCTAAAAGCTTTTAGTAATTTTCGTTTTAGTCATTGCAAATTAATGGATTCCATTTTATTATCATATGCATATCAGTCATATGCAATAAATCAGTTTGTAATACAATAACATGTGTGTGTGTGTGTGGGTGTATTGGTGCACTATACATTAAAATTACTGTAAATAATATTTAAATCTCAATAATTTGTAATCACACATTGGCCAGTACGCATACAACATACTCGTAATTTTGGTAGCCAGAGTACAAATTTCAGCCTTGACGCACGAGCAATTTGATAATTCAATGCCTTTTCCATTTGCTAAATAATGTGATATGTTAAAAAAAACTCGAATTGAAAGCATTGGATTTTATAATACGAAATTAAATTTCTTTTATGGGATTAATATGCGAATTCGAATATTGTTTATATATTTAAGATATAATTTTCATCAACTACCCGATACTACCGACTCTTGCAACATCTATATACCTAGACCTACATTGACTATATTAGGATACAGTATATTCACAGCCCAAATCCAAAACTCAAGCTGATATCTCCAGCAAAACAAATTTAAGTACTTTATGGATAACTAATCAATAACTAATCGAAGACTACAATTGCACCGAATGAATTACCTCATAACTATAGTTGGTACTATCTCTTTTGAATATTTATACCCTGAACAGGGTATATTAAGTTTGTTACGAAGTTTGTAACACCCAGAAGGAAGCGTCGGATACCCTATAAAGTATATATATAAATGATCATTATGTTGAACTGAGTCGATTTAGCCATGTCCGTTCGTCTGTCTGTATATATACGAACTAGTCCTTCAGTTTTTAAGATATCGTTTTGAAATTTTGCAGATGTTATTTTCTCTTCAAGAAGCTGCTCATTTGTCGGAACTGCCGATATCGGACCACTATATCATATAGCTGCCATACAAACTGAACGACCCGAATCAAGGGCTTGTATGGAAAACTTCCGCATTTTACTACATATCTTCACGAAATTTGGTGTGAGTTATTGTTCGTAGAAATAATTTAATCTCCGAAGAAATTGTTCAGATCGGTTCACTATAGCATATAGCTGCCATACAAACCGAACGATCGGAATCAATGGCTTGTATGAAAAATTTTCGCATTTGACGTGGTATCTTCAAGAAATTCGACATGGATTACTGCGGAAGGTAATAATATAATTTCCGAAGAAGTTGTTCAGATCGGTTAACTATATAACCTTAATGTTGCTAGCAAACAACCCGGCTAAACATAATTAGTAAAATGTTTTATTTTTGTTACTTACTTACTTTTTCTTACGTCTTTAGATTTGCTTAAACACATAGTTACGAAAAGAAATGCACCTGTGAAGGGTATATTAGCTTCGGTACAGCCGAAGTTAACGTTTTTCTTGTTTTTGTTTCGAAAGCGAAGAGATTTGATTTAAATTAATTCATGAAAGCTAATATCCAGCGCTCAGTAATTGAGAGTGTTCTTCGTAAATTAGAAAACAAATTCGTCCAAGTAAAGTACATTGCGGTAGCTAATTTTCGAAATAATATTGTAACTGCTTAATCTTGAAAGCTATTGCTTTGGCTTTAAATATAATGTTGGTCTTGAAACCTTGGTTGACAACACATACGAGGTGTGTTCAAAAAGTAACGGGAATTTTCAATTTTTTTTTTTAATTTTAGTTATGTGGATACACATAAGTCTCAATTATGTGTAAGGATCCATAAATGATAAAAACAATACACTCAATTGTCCGCAAAGCAACCATTGTTCATTTTGTTTAACAAACTACTCTCTTACATCAATTACAAATAGAATACTCCTGAATATGATATCCCTTTTAAAGACTTTGAGATCAATGAAAGTATTTAAAATGAAGTGTTAACCAATCCTTAAACCAAATGTCAAAAATTCCACAATGATTGTACATACATATGTGCCTTCCATGTTTAACAGAATTACACAAAATATTTACAACAACAAACTCACACATACACACTTATCTAAATACGCGTGTGAATATTCAGTTGCAGCAAAACCACAATACCAGAAACACAAATGATGATACTAAACTCATGTGCAGCAAAGTCCAGCAACGTCAATCTCTTGCAGTTGGCATTTCAGTGCGCAGAACCACAAGTGTACATATGTATGTGTTCATACAAATATACAAACAAACATACATATTCGAATGCTAAAAATGATTTTGAGCACTTGACCGAAACGCAACCGAATTGCGAATGTTGCCTTTATCATAAGCGATGGCGTGGCGTTGACTTCTGCGAATGGCAGGTGCAACCGACCACTAAAGCACACACAAATAACAAAGCATCAACTCCAAAAGCCCGATCCACACACACGAAATTGCGCATAATCAATGACATGACACATGAATCAGAGCAAATGGAGCTGTTTTTTCGACGCTGTTCGACGCGAGCGCGAGTATTGGTAGGAGTTTGATCACTCGCCACTTGCCACTCACTGCACGCCAATGGCCAACAGCCAAATGGCACCTGCCGCCTTTTTGGCCAAACATACATATATGTAGAGATATTTGGATTTTTGAATGATTTTGTTTTGGGCTTCGTTTACCATATGACCGTCGTTGTACTTACTTTTAGGTGATTTGAGTTGTCACATATTCTCAGCCTACAAATGTCTTCTCATGATAATAACATAATCCTTTGGTTTAAGCAGCCATTTTAAATAGTTTTTCGAGGTTCTTGAGATTCTACAACCAGTGACGTAAATCTGTACTTCCTCAGTGTGTTGGATATGTCTTTAATGCTAATCTTGGGAACAAAAACTAAACTCTACAAGTCCCTCATCATTCCCGTCCTACTTTATGGTGCAGAAGCGATGAGACGGCACTAGGAGTTTTCGAGATAAAAGTTTTGCGGAAGATTTATGGTCCCTTAAACATTGGCAATGGCGACTACCGCAGAAGATAGAATTATAAGCTGTATGTGACAACATAGACATAGTCCAGCGAATAAAGAAAGCGGCTACGTTGGCTAGGTCATGTTGTTCGAATGGACGAAAGTGCTCCAGCTCTGAAAGTGTTCCATGCAGTACCCGCTGGTGGAAGCCGAGGAAGAGGGAGACCTCCACTCCGATGGAAGAACCAGGTGGAGAAGGGCTTGTCTTCACTTGGTATTACCAATTGCCTCCAAACTGTTGTGGACTCGGCTATAACCGCGTAAGCGTTGTCTACGCCAGTCAAGAAGAAGAAGAATCTTGGGATCATCTTTTATATTTGCCATTCTCAAACCTGAGGATCCCAAATAATTTCCATAAACGGTATAAATAAATAATTAGGACTCCTAAAAAGGATACTAAAGGAAAAAATTCCAGAAAATCATAACGAAAATTTTACTACGGCCTTCGAGATCTAACTCAGAACTCCATCTACACATGCATGAAAGAGCACGTCCTCTCTCAGTCGTTAACGATCAGTGTCATAAAACGTATTTTTTCGTTTGCAACAAGATAAATTCGGAGGCAAACACATTCCAGAGCTCAAGTAATCTGCATGGAACTTAAATACGTCGAACTACAGTCTGAGTCATTTCGTTTGCACGGCGATTTACCTTCGTGCGTACTACAAATTAGTTCTGCCCACTGCATACACACGCACACACACACTTAGATAAGTGATTGGCCACCCAAAAACCAATTAAAGTGCTGCTTCCCTCTAATCTAAGGGCACACATTTAATAGCCGAAGAATGTGACACATTACACAAGGGCTCACGACAGACCCACAAGCAGTTACATGGTAAATGGATCAGTGGTATGTGCGAAAATATCCGAGCGTTTTAACTAGTATCTCTCTTTTACGATTCCACGATGCCACGCTAAAAGTGCGCCAGCGAAGATAATTAAGATTTTGTAAATATATTTACCACGGTGAAGGTGAAGAATTCCGAGCTGCCGCTAAAAAAAATAAATTGAAACACAAACAAAAAACTGGTACTGGTAAGCGGCCTTTAAATAATTTTTTATATATTTTGACCTTTCATTTATCAGCGGCAAGTCGCCTTTTGATAACTTAATGTTGTGAGGCATTCAATTGTCATTTATACATTTGCCACTCACACACACACACATATGAGCATACTTTAACGTCCCGAAAACGGCATTGGAGAAGCCAGTGAGAAAAACAGACCTGCGGGTGGTGTCAGCATGTTGCCACAACAACTGCATACATGCGAGTAACAACAACAAGCGCGTTTGAATGAACTCGTTAAAAAGCAAAGAAATTGACCCCAAACAAATGCATTTGAAAGAACGACAAGACACAAACCGGAATCAATGGACATGGAAGAGCCGCAAACACACACATATTTGCCAACACATACAGGGGCTTACATATGCATGTGAGTATGCCTACATGCAACACAGCAAGCTGCCTTCGACGGGCGCTCAAACGAATTCCAAAGCCGGCAGGCTAAAAGTCACACGCATACATACACATACATTAACACACTCTCACATACACCAACAGACACACACACACACTCATATATATACGTCTATGTGGTCATCATAGTTGCGGCCTCACTCGGTGAACGACAAAACACCATAGACCATAGAGCAAATGGGCCAGGATAGTATGTGTGTGGAACACCCGTATTGTGAGTTCAACAACAACAACAAATATCGAGCAATCCTTATATCAGCACACAGTCAGTTTTGGCCACCAATGCAGCGCCTTCGAGGCTTCATTCAGACAAATTCCTTTGTTATCCTGTTTTTCACTCGGCGATATTCTGTCTGTTTTAAACTAATTAACAGCAACAACAACTTGGGCAATATGGTGTTGAAAAGCAATAGTTAGTTAGTTAGCTCAGCAGCAAACGGAGTCGTGGCTACCCAAGAAGTCACTTAGAGCGATAATTGATAAGTGTGCTGTGGACACACACACTCTCGAACAAGGATGCATTAGCACATACGAGTATGTATGTATGTATGTGTGTGTTTACTACTTATTACTTACATCATCTGTGTCTGTGCGCCATGGAAATGTGAGTAAACAACTCGGCAGACAAAGTCGGTTCAACAGGGTTAAGCAAGCTGGCACAATTTCCCCAACTGTGGCAACAACAAACGAAAACAACAACAACAACAACAACAGTAACAGTAGTAACGCATGCGAGCAGACAATAAATATACTGGTAATGTAATTAACAAATTGGTTTGCAAGTTGCAAATTGTGTTTAGCCACTGCAACCGAGCTGCGGAAGTAATGTTGCCGCTTACAATGCTTGCAACACTTGCCACAGGAGTTATTAAAATTATATTCCTTTGGATTCATTCAGGATATTACAGTATTATAGAGCTTCGAAACAAAATAATGAAGAATAACTCTCCTAAATAGCTACCTTAACCTAAGTCGAATTGAAGAATTTCCAAAAATTCCAACTAAAACAAGTAAGGAAAGGCTAAGTTCGGGTGTAACCGAACATTTTATACTCTCGCAATTTATTGAAGAAATTTTATTAAGATAACGCACAAATTTACCCATAAATTCGGCATAAAGTTTAATAGAATAACCAAAATCGTCATATATTGTATATGAGGGCTGAGGTAATCCCTGAACCGATTTCATTCAATTTCACCAGCAAGGTACACTATATCCAATACTATGTATGTATGTGATTGGCGTTGCAACCGTTTAGCCGGTTATAGCCGAATCGACGATAGTGCGCCATCTCTCTCTCTCCTTCGCAGTTCGGCGCCAGTTGGAGATCCCAAGTGTAACCAGGTCGCTCTCCACCTGGTCCCTCCAACGGAGTGGAGGCCTTCCCCTTCCTCGGCTTCCTCCGGCGGGTACTGCATCGAACACTTTCAGGGCTGGAGTGTTTTCGTCCATTCGGACAACATGACCTAGCCAGCGTAGCCGCTGTCTTTTTATTCGCTGAACTATGTCAATGTCGTCGTATAACTCGTACAGCTCATCGTTCCATCGTCTGCAGTATTCGCCGTTGCCAATGTTCTTAGGACCATAAATCTTGCGCAAAATTTTCCTCTCGAAAACTCCTAGTGTCATCTCATCTGATGTTGACATCGTCCAAGCTTCTGCACCGTAGATCAGGACGGGGATGATAAGCGACTTGTAGAGCTTGATTTTGGTTCGTCGAGAGAGGACTTTACTGTTCAATTGCCTACTCAGTCCAAAGTAGCACCTGTTGGCAAGAGTTATTCTGCGCTGGATTTCGAGGCTGACATTGTTCGTGTTGTTGATGCTGGTTCCCAGGTATACGAAATTATCTACGACCTCGAAGTTATGACTGTCAACAGTGACGTGGGAGCCAAGGCGCGAATGCGCCGACTGTTTGCTTGATGACAGGAGATATTTCGTCTTGTCCTCATTCACCTCCAGACCCATTCGCTTCGCCTCCTTATCCATGCGGGAAAAAGCAGAACAAACGGCGCGGTTGTTGCTTCCGATGATATCAATATCATCGGCGTACGCCAGGAGCTGTACACTCTTGTAAAAGATGGTACCCTCTCTGTTTAGCTCTGCAGCTCTTATAATTTTTTCCAGCATCAGGTTAAAGAAGTCGCACGATAGTGAGTCACCTTGTCTGAAACCTCGTTTGGTATCGAACGGCTCGGAGAGGTCCTTCCCAATCATGACGGAGCTTTTGGTGTTGCTCAACGTCAACTTACACAGCCGTATTAGTTTTGCGGGGATACCAAATTCAGACATCGCGGCATAAAGGCAGCTCCTTTTCGTGCTGTCGAAAGCTGCTTTAAAATCGACAAAAAGGTGGTGTGTGTCGATCCTCTTTTCACGGGTCTTCTCCAAGATTTGGCGCATGGTGAATATCTGGTCAGTTGTTGATTTCCCAGGTCTAAAGCCACACTGATAAGGTCCAATCAGTTTGTTGACGGTGGGCTTTAGTCTTTCACACAGTACGCTCGATAGAACCTTGTATGCGATATTTAGGAGGCTGATCCCACGGTAATTGGCGCAGATTGTGGGATCTCCCTTTTTATGGATTGGGCAGAGCACACTGAGATTCCAATCGTTAGGCATGCTTTCTTCCGACCATATTTTGCAAAGAAGCTGATGCATGCACCTTATCAGTTCTTCGCCGCCGTATTTGAATAGTTCTGCCGGTAATCTATCGGCCCCCGCTGCTTTGTTGTTCTTCAAGCTGGGAGGATGGGACCATGTGTAGAAGTTCACGCAAGTGAGGAAAGTTTTTGATTGTCATTCACTTGGGAGTGGCCAGAAACGATTCTTCTCCACATGGTCCAAGCAGCTCACGACTTCCGGTTTTAGACCAAGTATCCTCTGGGTAGCCAACAGACATCCGTCTGAAGGCGAGCTAAAGTGAGAAGGCGAAGCCCGCTTATGCGGTTGTGCATTGGGTTTGGGACCCACCACATAAAAACACCCCCCAATGAAAAATCTACGAAAGCCTCGGATGAGACACCCCCCTTTTGATGACGACCCCTGCAAACGTTTTAAGGATAATGATATAAGGGCATGCACCTGGAATGTCCGGACCCTTAATTGGGAAGGTGCCTCTGCCCAGCTGGTTGATGTCCTCATACGACTCAAGGCTGACATCACCGCCATCCAAGAAGTGCGATGGACGGGACAAGGACGGAAGAAGGTGGGTCCTTGTGACATCTACTACAGCGGCCATATAAAGGAGCGCAAATTTGGTGTTGGATTTGTGGTGGGAGAGACTCCGTCGCAGAGTCCTGGCATTCACCCCGGTGGATGAACGTCTTGCCACAATCCGCATCAAAGCGAGGTTCTTCAACATATCGCTGATTTGCGCCCACGCCCCAACGGAAGAGAAGGACGATGTGACCAAAGATGCTTTCTATGAGCGCCTAGAACGCACCTATGAGCGCTGCCCCCGCCACGATGTAAAAGTCGTGCTTGGCGATTTTAACGCCAGGGTGGGTAAAGAAGGTGTCTTTGGTACAACAGTCGGAAAATTCAGCCTCCATGACGAAACATCGCCAAACGGCCTGAGGCTGATCGACTTCGCTGGGGCCCGAAATATGGTCGTCTGTAGTACCAGATTCCAGCATAAGAAAATACATCAAGCTACTTGGCTGTCTCCTGATCGAAACACGCGGAACCAAATCGATCACGTTGTGATAGACGGAAGACATGTCTCCTGTGTTTTAGACGTGCGTACGCTCCGAGGACCAAATATAGACTCGGACCATTATCTGGTCGCAGCGAAGATACGCACCCGCCTCTGTGCAGCAAAGAACGCCCGTCAACAAACACAAGGAAGGTTCGACGTCGAAAAGCTGCAATCGCAACAGACAGCCACGAAATACTCTACTCGACTTGCACTCCTGCTCTCTGAGAGCACTCATCAGCATATCGGTATAAGGGAACTGTGGAACGGCATCTCAAACTCACTGCGTACCGCTGCAGCCGAAACAATTGGTTTTCGGCAACGACAAAAAACAAGCTGGTACGATGAGGAATGCCGTCTCGCAGCGGAGAGAAAACAGACTGCCTACCTCGCAACGTTACAAACGACCACAACACGTGCGGGATGGGATAGATACAGAGAGCTGAAGAGGGAAGCGAGACGCATTTGCAGACAAAAAAAGAAAGAGGCCGAAATGCGTGAGTACGAAGAGCTTGAGAAGCTGGCAGACAGAGGGAATGCTCGAAAATTTTATGAAAAAATGAAGCGACTTAACGAAGGTTTCAAGACCGGAGCATCCTCATGTAGAGACCAAGGCGGTAATCTGGTAACCGATGTCCAGGGCATACTGGGATTATGGAGGGAACACTTCTCCGACCTGCTGAATGGCAGTGAGAGTACAACACCAGGAGATGGCGAACCCGATCCCCCAATCGATGACGATGGAACAGATGTTCCATTACCCGACCATATCCAATACTATACGCTCACTTAATTTTGCTAAGATATATCACATATTAACCAATACATATATGCGTAATAAAGCCCAACGAATTTTTGAGAAACCTTTAATTAGGTATATGGGAGCTAAGAGATGTTGTGACCCGATTTTAATAATTTTTGGAACAGAGACACACTATTGGAAGAAAACAATTTCCTCTGAATTACATTAAATTAGTTGAGAGATTTACCCATATTTTCGGTTAAAATTTAACCTTAGGCGCTGAGTTCAACATGTTCGATATCTGGGGCCTTGAAAAGTTATAGTCCGATTTCGACAATTTTTTCACAATTGATGCCACAGATCATATAATGTATTTGTGTAAAGTTTTATTTCGCTATCATCATTGGTTCCTAATGTATATGTTATAAAGTGAAGGATTCAGATGGAATTCAAAAGTGAGTTATAAAGAAAGTAGTCGTGGTTGTGAACCGATTTCATCCATTTTCCACACATGTCATCAGGGTGTCAATAAAATATTATATACCGAATTTCATTGAAATCTGTCGAGTAGTTCCTGAGATATGGTTTTTGACCCATAAGTGGGCGACGCCACGCCCATTTTCCATTTTGTAAAAAAATCTGAGTGCAGCTTCCATCTGCCATTTCTTATGTGTAATTTAGTGTTTCTGACGTTTCTCGTTAGTGAGTTAACCTACTTTTTGTAATTTTCAACCTAACTTTTGTATGGGAGGTGGGCGTGGCTATGATCCGATTTCTTTCATTTTTGGACTGTATTAGAAAGTGGCTAAAAAACGACTGCAGAAAGTTTGATTTATATAGCTCTATTGGTTTGCGAGATATGTACAAAAACTTAGTAGGGGGCGGGGCCACGCCCACTTCCCCAAAAAAATTACATCCAAATATGCCCCTTCATAGTACGATCCTTCATACCACATTTTATTTCCATAGCTTTATTTATGGCTTAGTTATGGCACTTTATGTGTTTTCGGTTTTCGCCATTTTGTGGGCGTGGCAGTGGTCCGATTTTGCTCATTTTCGAAAGCAACCTTCCTATGGTGCCAAGAAATAAGTGTGCCAAGTTTCATCAAGATATCGCAATTTTTGCTCAAGTTACAGCTTGCACAGACGGACGGACAGACAGACATTCGGATTTGAACTCCACTCTTCACCCTGATCACTATATCTAACTCGTTTAGTTTTGGGTGTTACAAACAACCGTTATGTGAACAAAACTATTATACTCTCTTTAGCAACATTTGTTGCGAGAGTATAAAAATATTCAACAATCCATCCAACTAAGAGGTAGAACAAAGATAATGAGACAGCGCCGTCAATGAGCTAAATATCTCAAATACGTAATATGGTTCCAAGAACACCCTAATCCATTTAGAACTGAACCGATTCACTTGAATGATCTTTAAATCTCCCAAATTCAAACCATTTGACTACTCTACAACTTACCTTAAACCTTACCATGCTTCTCTTATGAGCTCCCTAACTTTCTCAAACCATTTTTTGGACTGGTGAAAGAACTTTGTTGCATCCCTCATAAGCTGACGTGACTCAATCAAGAATAAAATATATTGTGATTACACATCTGTACAAATGTTCAGGTTTTCTGTTTAAATAACATTTAACTTCTTGGAAGCATGCGTCTCTAAATTCAATAAAGTAGACTTCTAAGCATAATGTGCCGTTGACGTGTATCAATAAATCGCAATAAAACTGTGTGTTCGCAACTCATAAAACTCAAACTTCTCGTTCACCTGTCAATAGCAGCCGAGTATAAAGCATTAGCCGAAAGTCGTTAGCGTCTTAACGTAGTTTATTTACGGTCGTAAAATCGGTAAATTAAAATGAAAACAACAATAACAAATTTCAGCACCAAATTTCAATTGAAAATATTGATTTATTTATCAATTAGGGTATTCACAAGGTGTCATATCGTCATATTCTCACTTTTTCGAACCTGTTTTTTTTTGGGACACACTCGTGGCAGTGTAGGCGGTCGGTGGGTGGGGCTTTGGGGCGTTTTGGGGCAAAATTTCGACGAGTAGGTAGTCGGTTTTCTTTGAAGAACTGGTTTTTTTGGGTCGGTCAGTGGTCGGTTTTGCTCGTGCCCTTCTGCCCGAACACTTCTCAACCGACTTATACCGCACATTGTGTATATCTGGAAAATACGGACATATATCAGGTTTTGGCATCAGCAAAAATCGCTATGATTATGTGTAGAAATATGACAAAATATGACATACAACAGTTAAGGGAGCTCACCAGTGTCGTATTTTTTAAGAATATTAAAATATGATATAACACATACGACAAAGCTTGTGAATTGCCTAAATATAACCATTTCAACGACTTTCTCTCTCTCTCTCGACTGAGAAAAAACACTTTATTTTGAATCCTCGAAACACAATTTATAAATCCGTTTTGTTTCGACCTAGTTTAATGCGATAAGATTAATACAGAATCGTGTAAACCGGGGAGGATGAAATCAAAGGCAGCTTAGGCATAATTAATGTGGCATTCCCCAAAAATAGAGATCAATAAATCCTGCGTCGAGTGAAAGGGTTATTGACGAAAATTAGGATCACATTTACTTTCCGAAAAATCCATTATACATAAGTTCAAATAGACTAACAGTGCTACCCTTATATTACTCGAAACATCATTAAACCAAATTGTTTCTAAAAGAAGATGAGTTCTGAGTACTAAAAGTCCCTCTACTTGAAACATTATTAAATTCTTAGATTTCACTAAAATGTTACGCTTTATTAATTACTTGCCACTAACTTCGAAGGTCCGAAAACAAGCATACAATTGAGCTTAACGATTTCAAATCAGCAAGTTTTGGGTCTAATTTCCTTGGATTACCAACTGCGATGAAAATGCTGTATCTCATTACAATTTAATGAGTGTAAAACAGGAAGTTTTCCTACTATAACCACGCACATACACACTTAGAATTAGCGCCTATATATGTATATAAGCGAAGCATAAACTTTAGTCAGACATGCGAATTTGTACGAAATTTCCACCAGATCGATAGACGGTTGTCAAGCCGGCGAGGTGTCGGGCGGTTGAGTTGCGTGCCAAGAAAATTGCCAACAAACACGCACACAGTAAAATAACTAAAATGACAACCAATGGTGGAAATGATATAAAAGAAACCGACGTGAGGCCTGGTAGAGCCAGCGGTGTCATCGCTGACTGTCAACAATGTCATCATCAGCACTGATAGCAAATGAAATGATTACCAACACAAGCAGAAATACACAAATAATTTGAATGTGATTTGCCGTGTGACATAACAAACGATTTAATGATTTCCTACATTAATGCCTGGTACATGTTATAGTATTCTATATGAATGTATGGTGTCTATTAAAGAAGCTTAAGTCGACTTAAGCGAAGCTAAGTTGTTTTGAATTTCAGCAATAAACTGGATATATACTGTATTTATATATTTATTGCAGTTAGATAAGCGCTATTCTAAGTTGTTGTTTAAGCTGAAAAGAGACTTCGAGACTCGCATAGGTTTTACATGTCGAGTCAAACTGTCTTCCTTTCCTCAAGTCAACTTATGCTATTTTTTTTAAATATTTCCAAATATATAAATAAACAAGTAAGGAAGGACTAAGTTCGGGTGTCATCGAACATTTTATACTCTCGCTATTTATTTATTTAATTTTATAAATATTATATAACAAACAATTTGACTCATATATTCGGCATATACCATATATATAATATATATATATTATAAAGTCCATAAGGTAAACAATTCAGAGTTCCGGTATATGGGAAGTAGGCGTGGTTGTGAACCGATTTGGACTATTTTCACAATATATCATTGGGAAGCTAGGAACCCAATTTTTTTTTTACCAAATTTTACTTCAATAGCTTAATTTATGGCTGAGTTATAACTTTTTTTATATTTTTTGGGTTATTGCCATTTTGTGGGCGTGGCAGTGGTCCGACTACGCCCTTTTTCAACCTTCTTATGGTGCCAATAAATACGTCTTCCAAGTTTCATCAGGATACCTCAATTTTTACTCAAGTTAAAGCTTGCACAGACGGACATCCGGATTTGAACTTTACTCGTCACCCTGATTATTTTGATATATATAACCCTATATCTAACTCGTTTAGTTTGAGGACTTACAAACAACCGTTATGTGGACAAAACTATAATACTCTCGTAGCAACTTTGTTGCGAGAGTATAACGAATAAAACTTTCTAGGACCTTTTCCACTTTTCTCTAAGTGTCTTTCTGCTGAATATCTCTTTTATTGGCTATATTACGGATAACTGAAGAAAGGTCATAAGTAAATATATACTTTTTTGCACTCACTAGTTAGTATATAGATAGTATATACATACATTTTTGTATACATATATATTTTCGTCATTTGAAATTCTTATGACTTATGTCATGTGATAAAAGTCAGTGACCTTCATATTACCTACGAAGTTGTTTTTGTTGTTGTTGTTGTCGTGAGGTGTGCGTATAATAATTTCATATTAATTTGCTTATAAATGTCTTTGCTAATGATTAAATATTTATGTGAGTGCTGCGCCCCTAAAATACGCTAGTTAGTGACAAAGAAGCGAGGCAAAGTGTGAAGTAATGCCAACTCTAGAAATGACAGTAATATTCCCATTAAATAACATTATATATACATATGATAATGGATATATTTGCATATATATACGTAAGTATATATATATTTAAGTGAAATGTTTTTTGTTGTTTTGCACTAATTTGCAAAGTTTGTAGCAATGACCTCATACAAACGATGAAACAAATACACACATGTGAACATCCGTATATTCTAAGGTGTTGGGCCATGTCTGTGCAGACTTCCTTCTCACACACGTGCACTTTTAGCAACAACACACGCGAATAATTAGAAATTTATGTAGCATTCGCGGTCATTGCGGAGCTGTCTGATGAGGCAATTAACCTAAAAGTGCTATAAAATGTCCTTGCCGACACACACACACACACGCACACATGCGTATGCAGACAAAGAAATGAAGCAACAGTAAAAATTCGCACGAATTAGCCACATTATGCACATACATAGACAATTGTGAGTTCAAATATATGTACCTTTTAGGTACCTTTCCAAGTTGGTCCCATTTAATTTGCACGCAGTGTTTTCGCTTCAGTAAAAATCCAGACACTTTAAAGGTCGCTTAAACACGAAAGGTCGCTAAAAAGGTAATTAAAAGTAAAGAAATCAATTTGGTTTGATGTATTTCAATATTATATACCAAGAACATCGGCAGTTCGGCGCCATTATCCGAAGAAGTCTCAAACTAAGTTAGGTTAAGTGCAGAATAATGGCCTTAGATTTAGATCCTGTATTTGAAAATGATGAATGAGAATGTAAAGTTTTATTAGAGAAACAAGTGAGTGATGGATCGATCCAGCTAACGTTCTGAATCCATGAACTTATAAACAAATAAATTTTTAAACATTTTCCTCCACTAAAGTTGAATCAGGTCTTCAATCTCATAGCTTTATCTCATTAACAGAGTTGACTTCGTCGAGTAGTTAACCGATCGCTCTACAATTGGTGAATAGATCACGATTTGATTTTAGATGCCGTTACAGTAGAGAGTGAGAGAGAGATAAGGATAGAGTTATCCTTATATTTAAGATATATGTATATTTAAGACTTCAAACAGTTTAGACGTTTTATCCTTGTGTTAGTACAACGCTACTGAAATTGTAAAAAACTCTTATATTACAAAAACGATTTCCATACATGTGCACATATATTCCACATAACGGTACACTTTTTCTATACGAAATTTCGGTGATTTTTGCTGTGTGCCCTCTTCACTTCCCCAACAAGAAGCTTTTATTGCAAATTTGCGCTTTCATGGTATATATTTTACTTTATTTTTTAGAGCAGTATATACATATATGTATGTTAGTATGTGTATATGTATACCGTTATAATTAGTTTTCAGCGCTCGCGACACGTATTCGCTGCTGTGCCAAAGTTCTCATAATAAATAGCGGAGCCACTGGGACGTAGCCTTACCAGGACTATGTGCCCGTGTGTACACGTACGAAAAAATAATAGATACGTAAATAAATAACAGGGAACGCCAGTGGAAATAAAATTAAAACACATACAATGCACATGCGAGGATAAAAGCAAATTAAAAGTGACAAAAAAAAAACGAAGCGAGACCAAATAAAAAATCGAATTACGGCACTCGAAAGTCATTTGTGCGTGCAGTGTGACCAACAACACAAAAACGCTGTTTACATGGGCAACACAAAAACGAAAAAAATCTTTTTTCAAACAAGTTGCATATGGATGAGTTGCCTATTTTCGAAATTTGGTGAGGGGAAAATAAAGTTTTACACTCTCTGTTGTAGTTTTATTTAAATGTTGTATAACTGTTTTATTGATTGTTACGTCACGTTTGCTAAACAAAAACCAACAATTTATTTTTATAATTTTCGCAAACCAAAAATCATGCTGGTAACGCCCGCCTTCTCGTTGTTCAAAGGATAACTGCAACGCGATAGGAGAGCAAAAGTCTTGTGCACATAAATCCTCGTTTGCCAGCAGCGTTTCAAATGATGTTGCAAAGGATATTGTCACACATTCAGCACAGCGGCAAGGCACTACATAGCAACAACAAGGACGCCATTAAACACAAACCACATCCTGCGCCCCCACCCCAGACACCTCTCTCTCTGTCTCTCTCTCTCCAACTGACCCAGTCGCCAAACGAATCTCTGTAAGCCGCTGCTTTCTCCACTAAAGTCCGTTCAAATAGCAATTTTTACATTCGCCACAAAAATTAATTATTCTATAAGGATGCGGCAAAATTACGTTGCATAAAAAACTCATTCAACTGTGGAAAATTGTGCAGCGCAACGAAAATAACGGATTTCGCACTGCAGAAGTGTTAAATAAAGTATTTAAAATGGTGAATGCCGCAAACTATGTACTGGTTTATGTACCAGAAGTACTCATGGCACCTGCAGTATTCCACCAGAGTTGGTTAGAAGCTCTGAAATGCGGAAGAAATTAATTCCGTTATTCTGTACTACACAAACTGTGGTCCCAAATTACCTTATTGTTATATTGGGGTCACTATTACATCCAAGTTAAGTGCAAACGTTTTTATCCCTTTTTAAACGGATTTTTGACCATATGTAAGATTGCCCATCGTACGCATCATTTCAGATATAACTGTTCACTATAGTTTCCAAACCTCTGAATCGCCAGATCAAGTGGGAGCTTCCCTGTGGACACTTCTGAACAGTTCATCAATTCAAATGTTAAGGTTTAGACGTGGCTGCTCGACGATATTAAACCCCAGATCTGCGCTTTCAACAGCTCTATTGTGTACTCAATTGTTTTATCAACACTTCTAGATAGGAATATGAATATTCGATATTTACTCCTCTCTCGTCATAAGAATGAATAGACTCTTTCATTCCTCTAGTCTCTGAGCACCTCCATTCAATCACCAAAAGCCAACATTAGATCATTGATCTAGTTTTATAATTTTCATGCCGTACATAAATAAATGTACATACATACATATATATAGTATATATCCATTCATTCATTATTAAAGGTGAATAAAAAAATAAAAAATCGATTTATATGAATGTAATAACAATTTGAAATAAATAAACTGAGTATTTTATTCTCAAAACAATTTCACCGTATATAATATATGTACATTAATTTTTCTAACACCACGTTGATGCAATAATTAAATACCATTAAATAACTCCCTTAGCGGGGCGCATACCAAAGCATGCGGTATAATAATAAAACATTTTGTAAAGCAAGGCTATTTGTTGACCTTCCGCCCACATTCGGTGTACATAAACAAAAAAAAATAAAGAATTAACCAAAAGAATGAACAGAAATCTCTTGTAACATGATGCATGAAAGCTAACTCCTCCCGATTTAGAAATTACCGTGCCGAGCCGTGTATATTAAAAACAATGATGTGGTCAATTTGGACTAAATTAATTAGTCAATTATACTGAAATTAGCTGATCACATCGATAAACATTTGTGATTCGAAATATTCTAATAAAAATTCATATTTTCTTTTAATAAAAATAAATTTAGCGCAAATTTACTGTTACTTGTTCACTTCAGCAAAATAATGAAAAATGATTGCAGCTAAGCGCAACTCAATCGTTATTGCTATACATATTTGAAGCCTTAGTCATAGAAATGTTTTTTCGAACGTGATCAAACACGGCTTTTGACTTTAACTTCAACTGTTGCACACATTGCTACACATTTACATATATCTCCTATGCTCTCTATCTGCAACCGTACATGTTATTAAAAAATACACAGCTGTTAGATTTAAGAAATTTACTTTAAATTTAATACGCTAATGTTATAGTTATGAAAATTCACTTTCATATGACACTAAGATTGTCAAAATCGAAGTTATGACTATTCAAAGTGGTGTGGTGCTGAACACTGAAGCTCTACTCTGCTCTGACGGGTAACTGGAACCGGATTTGGTGTAATGATGTTACCGGAACCGGAAACGAGTAAGGTGTTCTTGGATATGATATTACCGGAACAACCGGATATGGGGCACCCGGAGAGGTCATTAGGTAACCGAAACAGGGTATGTGGTCACCGGATATGGGGAAATGATGTTAACGGAATCGGAAATTGGGTAACTGGAACATTACATTGGGTAACCGGAAGTGAATATGGGCACCCGGACACGGATATGAGGTAATGATGTTACCAGAACCGGGTATGAGGTGGCCGGATATGAGGGAATGTTACCGGAAATGAGTCAACTGGAACCAAATATGGGGAAACCGGATATTTAGCATCCGTCATAATGATGTTACCGGAACCGAAATGAGGGAAATGAAACCAGAAATGAAACGATTTCGCTCATTTTCCATCCGTGTCATCAGGGTGTCTAGAAAGTGTTATGTGGTTTTTGACTCCCATTTTTAATTTTTTGAATAAATCTGAGTGATAAGAATCTAAGTGTATGGAAGGTGGACGTGGTTATTATCCGATTATATCAATTTCAATCTTGTGTATGGGGTCCGTAAGGGAAATGACTGCAGAAAGTTTGGTTTATATAGTTTTATTGGTTTCCGAGACATTCACAAAAAACTTATTTAACCGATATGCTTCTTCCTAGTGTGATCCATTAAACCAATTTTACTTTTATAGCTTTATTTATGGTTATTTATGACACTTTATAGGTTTTCGGATTTCCCACCGTCCCATGGAAATTGTCTACCAAATATCATCAAGATATCTTAATTTTTACTCAAGTGGTCGTTGCATGGACAGACGGACGGATGAACAGACAGACATCCGGATTTCAAATCTACTCGTCACCCAGAACACCTTGGTATATATAACCCTATATCTTAGCAACTTTTGTTGCGAGAGTATAATAGAATTAATAACATGATACTGATAAAAATTCATCTTCAACAATAACACCACCAGTGCCGAACCACTCGACCGCCCGTCCACCCAACTGCATAGCATTCAAACGAGCTGGCGATGGGATTGGTAACTGTCTGTGGAAGAGGAGTACAATAAATGCCTTTTGCCATGAGAAATTCCATGTAGTTTGTGCAATTAAGTGCACATCAAAACAATAATCGAACATTCGAACCAGAAATTGAACTATGCGTACATGGAACGCCAATAAAGCTAACCAATATGTCGGTGTACGAGGTTTTGCGCCACAGCACAAAAAGAACAATAATAAAAACAGGACAACAAAAACAATAACAACAGAAAATTTTCGAAGAAACCTTTGTCATTTATGAATATTAAGTAATGCCAATGGTCCTGGCAAATGGCAAAAACATTCAGTGCTGCATTGTGGCTGCATGCGGAATGCCGTGCAAAGGGGGGTGAAAGAGGCAAGTAAATTGACACAAGTACGAGTGCACACATCAAGTCATGAGATGAGATATTTTCTTACAACTCTGAGTAACAACATGCAACAACTGGCAATAACAAATAAATAACAATAAGACGACAATGTAAAGGAGTCATCGGGCGCATTACACGCACCACAGGTTGGCTAAATGCGAGTATGTGGCGCTCGCATGGGATGGCATGGATGTGGGGCTCTTATCCATATGCAAGTCTGTGCAAATATTTGTACACTTATGTTGCTCTACTGCTGTTACACAGTGGGGTGAATAAGTGAACGATGCCAGAAAAAAATTAATATTGCGTTACGAAATTTAATGGCGGCTAGTGGATTCAATATTATAAGATAGTACTGCTTCTACAAGAGATCAATCCGCGAGAAATAATTTAAGCTCTTTTATATGAAAAAGTTTTCAGGAAGCATCTCTGTCTTATAAATTCAAACAGTATCCAAGGTCGAACAAAAGCTTAAGATATGTATATTACATACTTAGGTTTCCGATTTACATAGACCGTATATTGATTCCGGTGTTTCGATAACTGTGAGTTCAACTGATTACAGAGTTTTCATCAAAGCAGGAAACTTTCGATAGACGAGCTTCAAAGCTTCAAATATGCTTTAAAAATATTTAAAAAATTCCAAGGTTATTAGGTACATAGCCATACCTCCAACACAAAAAGAACAGTCAAAATGATGAAGATTTGTTAAAATGTCAATTGTAAACACTGTACGCTCTCTTGTTCAATATTGCTGTCCTTTGTGAGGCTGATAATGTTCACTGATGAGCCAACAAACTGCCAATACAGCTGACCAATTTCGATGCATGGGCAAACACACTTACACACATGCAATGTTGCAATGCTGAGCGGGGAATGTGCGTGGGTTGCGAAAAGCAGCAATTTTTCGCTACAATTTCCATAGTTTAATGTTGCAGATCACCGTATATGTACATTGTACATACGCGAATTGTTATGTGATATTTACCAATGAGTACCTTTTACCTACAAGTGCATTTAAATAAATTCACTGTCAGTTTATATGCATACATCACACACGTGTGTACTACCAATCACCGCTGATGAACATGGAAATATTAAGGAGCGAGCCTGCTCGTTGGAAAACTGTTATATTTATTTCGCCGTATATCAAAGGATTATCAGCGCCATCAAAAGTTATGGATTTTTAATTACCGAGGATGTGAGAAATTAATAATTATATTTTCATTTCATTTATATTGCACGACGTCATATACATATATTTATGTACAGTAGCAAGCAGAAAAATAGCACTGCACTGAAGAAGCTAACACAATTCACAGTATAGAGATGAAAGTATAATTTGTGGTATATATGAAGCGACTTAACGAAGGTTTCAGGACCGGAGCATCCTCATGCATCCTCCACTGGGATTGTGGAGGGAACACTTCTCCGACCTGCTGAATGGCAGTGAAAGTACAACACCAGGAGATTGCGTACCTGATTCCCCAATCGATGACGATGGAACAGAAGTTCCATTACCCGACCATGAAGAAATTCGAATAGCAATTACCCGCCTGAAGAACAACAAAGCGGCGGAGACCGATAGATTACCGGCCGAGCTATTCAAATACGGCGGCGAAGAACTGATAAGGTGCATGTATCAGCTTCTTTGCAAAATATGGTCGGAAGAAAGCATGCCTTACGATTGGAATCTCAGTGTGCTCTGCTCAATCCATAAAAAGGGAGATCCCACAATTTGTGCCAATTACCGTGGGATAAGCCACCTAAATATCGCTTCTATCGAGCGTACCGTCAACAAACTGATTGGACCTTATCAGTGTTGCTTTAGACCTGGAAAGTCCACAACTGACCAGATATTCACCATGCGCCAAATCTTGGAGAAGACCCTTGAAAAGAGGATCGACACACAGGTGCTACTTTGGACTGAGTAGGCAATTGAAAAGTAAAGTCCTCTCTCGGCGAACCAAAATCAAACTCTACAAGTCGCTTATCATTCCCGTCCTGCTTATGGTGCAGAAGCTAGGGCGATATCAACATCAGATGAGACGACACGAGGAGTTTTCGAGAGGAACATTTTGCGCAAGATTTATAGTCCTCAGAACATTGGCAACGGCGAATACCGCAGACGATGGAACGATGAGCTGTACGAGTTATACGACGACATTGACATAGTTCAGCGAATAAAAAGACAGCGGCTACGCTGACTAGGTCATGTTGTCCGAATGGACGAAAACACTCCAGCTCTGAAAGTGTTCGATGCAGTACCCGCCGGAGGAAGCCGAGGAAGAGGAAGGCTTCCACTCCGTTAGAAAGACCAGGTGGAGAGCAACCTGGTTACACTTGGAATCTCCAACTGGCGCCGAACTGCGAAGGAAAGAGAGGAGTGGCGCGCTCTCATCGATTCGGCTATAACCGGCTAAACGGTCCAACGCCAATTACATACATACATACAATGGAACGAACAGTTCACGTGTTGGAATTATTTAGATCCTGTCTAAATTGATACTACTAATAAAAAGCACACAACTGTACAAAAGGTTGTACATATAATTGCAAAGACTTCTTCGGTTTACCTTACCTTCATTTAACGTTTTTATAAATCGAAAGTAATCAACTATCACAAGAGAACTTCGCTTTTTGTTGTTTGGACATTTATCTTAATGAGTGTGTCGATTAAAGCATTCTCAGTTTCCCTGAGCAATCTTTAGCAATGTACAGTTAACTTGCATCATTGTAAACTTTACATACAAATTTCCATATATATGCACAGATAGACCTGTATCTATAATAGATTTTCGCTCCAGCAAATTTATGACCCTTTGTTTGGCAATTACCTCCATGCTGCTTATCAATAGCTCACAACCCCCCACACCCCAACTCCCCACACCAACACTACTACTAAGGCCATTAGGACAACCATTAGCGTTGTGACTGAAAAAGCCTTCTTTTTCACGTAAATATTCATAACTATTTACGTATTTGTACCGTTATGTTGTCTATATGTATGTATGTATGTATGAGTGTGTGTTGTGGGGCACAAAATTGAATTATGACCAAACAATGGTGTCGATTTCGACTTTAGATTGCGCAGCGTAGTAGTCACGGCAAACGAGCTATTTTATCGTCGCATTGCCTGAAATTAGGTTAGTTTTGTTTACTTAATAAATTATCTGAGAAAGTGACAGTTGAAAGGACAAAGTTGGCGAATTTCTAGGCTGGTTGGTAATCACCAGCCAACTCGGTTCACGGCTTTCAATTACCTTTTACTCAAATTACACAGGTTTCATTTTAGAGCAAACAGCTCGCTTTCTTTGAATGCTCGTACATACATACATATTGTTAGATGTGTACTTGTTTAACGTGGACTCATTAATAATGTGGGTGGATGGAGGAAATCACAAGCAGTTCAAACTTTATTGACATCAGCGCATATCGATTCTGGTCGACGTTACTACATCGGCTAAAAAAAGAAAGGAATGGAAGAAATGTCTTTTCCATAGCTTTATTCTTCCAAATAATCTCCATATAGGGTATTTTTTTGCATTTATTATAAAGGTGCTCCATGTGGATTCGATAAAGTGAAACTCGTTATATCCAGCATTTGTTTCATCTTGAACTCCTCATTTCAGGGAGTCAATTTTTGACAGAGACAGAGAAACACGTTTTCCGAATATGGTTGGTGGAACTAGCTCATAACGTAATTCCCAAGCTGGATGAGCCGGAGCTTTGATCGATCTGTTACGGCTTCTTGAGCCTTCCTGGAAGGGGTGTATCCTTGGTGCTGCTCAGGTTGCGACGAAATTCAGCGAACCAATACTAGTCCATTTGCTGGAGCTGATTATCCATAACACTTATAAAGACATTGACTGTGTCAACACGGTCAATTATTACATTTAATTGGAATAAATATGTTTCAAACGTTTCGAGAATAAATCGTCAACATAATCGCACTACAAAATGATCTTTGATTAGCATTATGTGGAACTAAAAAACTATATAACCTCTTAGTCCACAATATATCCACCAATTTAAGATAGTAAGGTATGACCATTCACGGAAATAAGGGTTACCAGAACAAATCAGACATTAAGGTGGTTATCAAGTAAAAATGGTCGTACTAAGATACATAGATAGCTCAGAGGCGTCAGGTCTCAGACTTTTAAGCACTGAAGAATCTGCAAAACGACTGTGTGCTGATTTATATAGTTTCTTAAAAAGTGTCGCTACCCTAATGTTAATTCAAATTGATACTTGTGCCACTGTGTGTATGTATTTGCCGGTGTATAAATGAACCTTCCACATTTATCAGCGCTCGCTGACACTTTGCCCACTTGCCATTCAGCCGTACTGTCACTCTGCCCTACCATATTCGATTGTTTACACTTTTCGCTTTCAGTCCTGTTCGCACAACACATATCCGGCCATTTATTATGGCTACAAACATCCTCAGTGGCCCAAGGCCCGTTTGTCGCACCCACAAGGACACGAATATACCGTTATTCGTACACTCATCCACATACATTACATATTTGTGGATGTATCGACGCTATTGGAGCATAACTCTTTTCGGGAACGCGTGGAGCGTAAGGAGGAGCTTACCCGCCATCTACATGTGTATTTCCACGAAATGTGCTCAAAGCCCAGCATTTCATAGGCGTGTGTGTACATGTGTGTGTGGACATGTCATTTAAAGCATATTTACCGGCGCAATTCGTCATCCAAAGGCAGACTCGCGAAAATTGTTGTTGAGAATCGCAGGAAATTGTAAAAAAGCGGATGTGAAGAGGAACTCGTTGGATCAAAAGCGACGCGAAATAAATAGGCGACTGCAAAAAGTCAACAGATAGTTGGAAATAATTACAGTTGCAAAAAGAAACTCCAAAAAGTAGCTGAAAACTTGTAAGCCCTGCGGGAACTGGCTGATAAAGTGGAGAGAAATCTGCAATCCAGCTTTCGTTTGGCTTATACTTAAAACTCTAACGGTAAATGGAATGTGGAGTCTCAAAATAAAGTTCGTTTCAAAAGACTTAAATTTCCTGCAAAGCAATTCTTCAAATATACTTTGTTTCTATTTGTTGGTTTAACGGTCACTCCTTGACTCCACTTCCATAGTTCTACTGTCGCAGCATTTCGGTATTGATAAGTGACAATCAACATTTGAGTGACAGCCCAATGTTTACACCCATGAGAATTGTGATTTAGCGTAACTTTATTGCTATGGGGAGGGGAGTAGTCGGTGTGGAGCGCCAACGGCGTCTGACAATTTAGCAGCAAAAAGTGGATATTTCTGAATTTAATGCTAAAATTTTCACGTATCGTTTTCTGGTCGCCGGCGAAAAATTGGAAGAAATATGATTGATGATGAACACAAACATCTAAGGGATGTGTGTGTGTGTGTTGGTTGACAATGGAAGCGCATAGAAAATAGTTTGGAGAAGTGTGCGGAAAGTACGAGTTGAAAAAGCTCAATTGATGAGTCCCAGCTGCAGATTTTGTTTTTACGTAATTTATGGATGGATAGCTTAGGTTAGATTGAATGTTGGATGTGCGTATGTATGCATGTATATTGGGGGGGGCGAGCTTTCTGTTTTCTAATACTGCTTGTGCATTATACATATATACATATGTATGTACAGTTTTAACCGTTAAACTATAGTTTTTTGCTTCCATATTTATGCGCAAATGTCTGCTAAAAACTTCCATAATGGTGCTGTGTTGACAAAGGGATACTTAATAAAATATTTATCTGTAAAACTGGGATATTTTAGTCATACATTCTTCATAAAAAATTGAAAATGCATTAATAATTAATTACACATTATTTGTCAACTTAAATAAACATTAAATTTGCATAGTTTTTACAAACCTTTTCTATTAAACCAAGTAAACGGCATAAAAACTCGCATTAAGTACAGTTGTGGCTTATAAAAAAGAAACAATATTTATTTTAAAAATGTAATTAGTTGTTGTTTTATTGTACAAAGTGTAGATATAAGTTTAAAATTAGCTCGCAGTGTTTTTCTTAAATAAATTAATTGTTTTATTTGTTATTATTGCGAGACATAGAGCTCTTTAAATGGCAGTATTTTGTTATTTCATGCATATAATTGCATTTATTTACATATGCACATCTTAAATGTACTTTGACATATTTCATTAAATAGCGATTTTGCTTTTCTGAAATCAAATTTAAGCAAAAGAAGCCAGAAGAGAAAGATTTCATTAAATTTGGCTGAATAAGCCTTATTTACACTTTTGTCTATTGCCTATTGGATCGAAGTAGACTTATGAAACCGAAATACAGTTGAACTTCCATAACTCGAACTGCTCTAACTCGAAGTTCTCCATAATTCGAACTATTGAATAGGCAATAGAAGTCAAAATTCATACAAATTACATTCTGTAAATCGGAAATCTCTCTAACTCGAAGTTTCTTTGTGGATTATGGTGATTCGAGTTAAAGAAGTTCCACTGTAGATAGCTTTTTATTTCATTGAAATGATACATTTCATTATAAATTTTCAATATTTAATATGTATGCTTCTTCGTAGACATGTAGAGGTGGCAATAAAGTAAAACTATTTGCTCGTTTTTTTGATATCACATAAAATATCTAAATAATAAAGAGCCAAGAATTCAATTTTGTGCACTCTATTGATTTTTTATATTTCAATATAGCAAATAAAAGCTTTCAGTTCAGTTATTATGAGAATGCTAATATCAAATGCATAGTAAAACATCTTCCATCTCTACATCTCTCTAAATAATAAGTACAATTTTAATAAATAAATATGTATTTATTCATATATTAATTTTTTGTATTTATAAATTTGTATATCGATGGCTTAATATAGAAAAGGCGTATCTACACTTTTCGTTACTTTTCAGGGGAAGGAAAAAACTGAATAAAACCTTAAAAACTTAAGATGCAAAAAACATTTCTATTGCAATTTTTATTCAAAACAGGTAACAAATTCAATTGTGGTATAATTTTGCTATTATTTTTAATTTCTTTGAAGTTATTTGAGATAGTGCTTTATGTTGTTATTGTAACTTCGAATGAGTTAGGGCTTTTTTTTATATGACTATAAATCCGTTATTTACGATCATAGCCCACTAATTTTTTAAGGGGAGGAGTATTTGACAGTGGTCTACCAGAATACATTAAAAACGCGATTTCGAAAAAAATGTAGATACGCCTTTTCTATATTAAGCCAACGATATGTAAATCGCTTCACATACATAAATGCATTATATATATTCACATACACATTTCATTTATATGCTCTGTAGAAATAACTATTTGTACTGGTAATTTAGAAACTTTTCAAAATTCTTCATTATAATTTATTATTTATAGAAAATGACTCACTTGCGTATTTCCTTAAGATAAATATATAAAAATGTACACTTAACGTATTGCACGATCTATTGAGCTCCCTCATTGAAACACTAAATTGTGCCATATTTGATTAATTATAGCTAGTATACAAAAAACCCAAAACACTCACTCTTTGTTCTTATTTTCTTTTCATTGATACTTTATTATTAGCAATTAAATAACAAATTAAACAGAAACCGTATTATAATAAACAAAAAACATAATAATCGACTTGTTTTTAGCAAATAAAGCACTAACTTTCAATTCATTCATACACTTTACAAAAAGAAAAAACTATTATATACATGAAAAGAAACGAAAGCTTATTAAAAGCGTTTAACACAAAACTTAAAGCATATACTATATAAATATTTATGTACTTGTACATATTACGAAAATTCATTTGCTCGCAGTACTACTCTCTCTCTTATAAAAGGGCCATAGCGCCCTTGAGGACAATAATATACGAAAAAACTATTTACACATGGAAATTATTGAAAAACGTTTCAGTTGCATGAATGGGTTCCATATCTAAACTCAACGCCGCGTTGCTATTTAATACATTAAAGACTATGGCAAATATAATGTAGGCAGTGTAAATTCCAAGTGCGATCCACCATAAAAGTTGTTCGTGCAGCTTTTGTTCGAAATTCTTGAGTACAATGAGGCCGATTGTGAGACCTGCTAAGGCACCAGTCAAATGCGCGACATACGACACTGACGGACTGTACGGATAATCTTCGGCATAGCGTGCGTAAATCGCAAAGCCAAAGTCACAAGATGCTGCAAGGATATTAATAGAAATATATGAGAAATATTTATAATTTTAATTTTTATGAAGCCATTCGTATATGAATATGTATACATATGTACAAACGTACTCCCATACTTACCGAATATCAAGATGGCAATCAGTCGTAGAATGCCGTAATGCATTTGATGAAAATTCAGCATGATATTGGCCAAGTGAGCGGCCAGCAGTGCGTACACACCGCCACTGGCGCCCACCAGACACACTTCAGGATCAAAAATACTAGTGCCTGTGAATAATGTAAAATGAGCAAATTAAAAAAGCAATACAAAAATATAAAAGTTAGCTGAACATAAATAAGTTGCGCTAAAGGATAAAGTATTTATAATATTTTGATTTTTTGGAACATTTAATTTTTGAGCCTTAACACTTTCCGACATTACTATTTACATAACTATGAACATTACCTAGTGATCCCGCCAGTACACCCGAAAAGTAAACGCAAGCTATTCGCCCAGAGCCATGTACCATCTCTAGTGGTAAACCGAAGAGCAATTGCACACACAAATTGAAGCCGAGATGAAACCAACCAGCGTGTAACACCATATACAATACGAAACGCCACACTTCACAACGTTTATCGGGACGGTAAATGAAGTATGAATCGATCGGAACCGGACCCGCAGGTTCCGCTTCTCCAGCTACAAGTGTGTGATAGGCGAAGAAACAGAGCTACAAGAAAAAAAAATAATTTTTATAAATTTAATCTCCATTTTGTTATTATGGTTAATTATGTTTCAAATCACTTTTCTCTTCGAGTTAAGATAACCTCAAATACGAAATATTAAATATTGTATCATACATACATACATAGAGGGGGTGTGCTTTACGTATTTACATATGGAGGTATATATATAATGAACAAAATTTATGCATCCATACATACTCACACGTATGTATGCCGTTTACATACACTATCCGGTAGCACAACTTAATTAACATACACAACTGTCATAGCAACTTATCCCCATAAGGCAATAAAGGCGCATAAAAACCGACAATTAAGCATGTTTACGGTGTTTTTATGTTATTTCGGTTTTTAGTATCAAACATTTTGTCCATCACATACATATGCATGTGTGTGTGTGTGTAATAACATGTAACAGTACTTAACAAAAATATTTGATTATTTACTTATGGACATTTTATGGTTTTTCAATAAAGCAACTGGCTGACATACACACAAGCAAGCATATTTGTGTGCATGCCGTAGAATATTTTGCGTATTGGAATATTTAAATATCGTAATGGACACATTAAAAAAACATCAAAGGAATTGCAAGCCGCTTTTCGATACGCATACGCATAGTTATTACATATTTGACATTTTTAACTCAAAACCGTTCACTAGAAATTCCAAAACCATTCATACAATTTTATTACTTGACTCCCATGGTGTTTAGGTACATAAATGTGAAACATGCAAATATGCATGCGATCAAGTGCATACATACATATGTTTTTAGTTTTTTATAAAGTATGTAAAAGGGAAATGTATTACATACCTCTATGATTGTCATCAATATAATGAATAAAGGCGGGGGACAGCAAGAGTATCGATCGGCGTAATATTTTCGATCACGCTCCTCGGGCAATATCTCCATGGCGACGACATGTACCATCTTCTTGAAGAATGGCGGTTCCTCTAACACGAGATGGAAATCATTTTCGGAACAAACTTCTCGATCGCGATGATGAACTGCACACTTAAAGCTTCGCGAACGCTTGCCACTCATCTGCAATGAAAAACATATATTTTATTTTTAATATTTAAACTATACTAATGAAATTATATAAAGTTATCATCTCGTAGAACAAAAACAAAAAAATACCAGTACTTAATGATATGAAGACAGTAAACTAATGAGATGAGATTGTGCTTTATAAGTACTAGTTGTAAACTAGTTTCATTTTCTACAGTGTATTTTAATAGTTTTTTTATAGTATGTAGTGCATATATGTATGTGGATAAAATATTCACAAAGCGGAAAATGGAATTGAGTTCAATTAAAAGTGAGACTCATTGCGTGAAATCAAAGTTTGAGTTCATTTTAATTAAGTACATACGTACATACATAGCTAAAAACATATTAATTATTTGTTCATATACTTGTAGTTTCATGTGCATACTTCTATATAGGCAACTTAGTAGCCCACCCACTCAAATCCGTTAATTTATAGCAAATTATAGAGCCCCTTGTTAAGCTCTTTATTAATAGTTGTACAATTACATCATTACTCTGACGTCGAAATTTATTTACAAACATACATTCCGAATTGTATTTTTCATATACATTTGAGATTAAGAAAGAAATCAGCCGAAGATTCATTTAGATCCTTTTTCATATCAGCACATATATTTTAGTAATGATTACTTTTCGGAATTTTTCGATTTTTAACAATATCCCACTTAAAATATTCTATATTTCCAGAAAATATTCTTTACTTCATAGTAAGTAGATAGATAATAATCCAATACCATTAGTATTAAATCAACAGAATATTCAAATTACATCTTAACATTTGCTATATTTAATCTTCGAAACCAAGTAAATCGTGTTACGCGTTATTTACAAACTTATTCAAGAAGTACCACCAACTGGCAACGCTTCGAAAGAGAGTAAAAAACAACCAAAGTCGAGAAATTGAGAGCAAAAGAGCAAATCACCGCAGCGCGTTTAAAATTCAAATTTCGCGAAAACGTCGGCAGAATAACGGAGCGCGCCACTTCAACCATTGATAAACACAAAGTACTGCACTACAAAACTAAACAACAAAAACAAAGTAGCTTACGATTTACTTACTCATTATTTACGTCAATATTCTTAAACCAGCAGATAAATGAATAATCCTTTCTTTTCGACGATTCTCCTTTATTTAACCGCTTTGCAACTGCAAATTTTCACTTACAAATAAAGAACACAAAACAATAGACGAAGATTTACTCCAATTGGTTTATCAATGACTGACGGAATTGCCAATTGTTATGAATTTGAATTCTGCGAACAGGTGTGCGAAAATTCGTGGGTGTGTTCGAATTTCGCGAACAGTGTTGCTAATAATTTGCAATTAGCGCATTTAGTGGAAAACTGATTATTCGGTTCTATGGTTATACAAAAGCTAGTAAAATGTGAATATAAACAATTTTATTAAATTAAAATTAAAATTTACAAATGAATTTATCTATATTACTATTATAAAGAGGAAAGATTTGTATGTATGTTTGTAATGAATGAGCTCAAAAACTACTGTGCCGATTTCAAAAATTCTTTCACCATTGGAAAGCTACATTCACCGAGAGTAACATAGGCTATATTTATTGCTATAATCTAAACTTTCTAGAAATAGTTCCCAGGTGAGGGTAACAAAAAGACTCCGGAGAATCTTTATCTGAAACTAAAAATCAAAATATTAGAAATATACAAGCTCACTTCATAATCCGAGAGAAAGACATCGGACACCAAAGACCACATTTAAAAATGTAAACAAAAATATCACGTGATCTTGTAATGACATCACGTGATAATTGTGGGATTATTGACCTCACTCAAAAATGTAAACAAAAATATCACATGACCTTGAATTGACATCACGTGATCTGGACGGGGTAAATGACCTGTAAACAAAAATATCACGCTACCTTGAAAAGTCATCACGTGATTAGGGTGGGGTCATTGACTCACTCAAAAATGTAAACAAAAATATCACGTGACCTTGAATTGACATCACGTTATCTGGACGAGGTCAATGACCTGTAAACAAAAATATCACGTGATCAGGGTGGGTTCATTGACCTCACTCAAAAATTTAAACAAAAATATCACGTGATCTTGAATTGATATCACGTGATCTGGGTGGGGTCATTGACCTGTAAACAAAAATATCACGTGATCTTGAAATGATATCACGTGATCTGGGAGGGGTCATTGACCTGTAAACAAAAATATCACATGATATTGAAAAGTCATCACGTGATCAGGGTGGAGTCATTGACCACACTCAAAAATGTAAACAAAAACATCACGTGACCTTGAATTGACATCACGTGATCTGGGCGTGCTCAATGGCCTGTAAACAAAATATCACGTGAACTTGAATTGATATCACGTGATCAGGGTGGGGTCATTGACCTCACTCAAAAATGTAAACAAAAATATCACGTGACCTTGAATTGACATCACGTGATCAGGGTGGGGTCATTGACCTCACTCAAAAATATCACGTGATCTTGTAATGACATCACGTGATAAGGGTGGGATCATTGACCTCTTGGGGTAACCGGATATGATGTTACCGAAACCGGAAATGGGGCATCCGGAAACGGATATGGATAACGATATTACCGGAAATGGGGTGCCTGAATATTAGTTACTGAAACTGGTAGTGGGGCATCCGGAAACGGAATGAGCCAACAAGCAAGATATGGGATAACCGATAGAACCAGATATGGGAATGATGTGCCGGAACCTGAAATGAAGTAACCGGAAATATTTTACCGGTAAAGTTTCATTACACTATCTTCATCGGACACCAAACATCGTAATCAAGATTTAGCTCATTACAAATAAAATATAATTTCATGATCGAATTTTCTTCATTTTACTTTTTTAAATGAACCCACGCAAGAAACGGGAAAGACATACATATGTAAGGAAGCGTGTGTAAAAACTTATAAATTTTGAAATGTTTGCTTAAAGCCGTGCGAAGCCGGAGCGGTCGGCTAGTGTATGTATATGAAGAATTAAGACATTTTTACCAAAATTCCTTATAAAAAAGTATTCGGAACTTTATTAACAGCACGTTCGTTTATACTATGTATGTATGTATCTAAATATAAAATATCTACAATTGCAGTACATATGTAAGTTATAGTTCCACTTTGAACTTCCGACTTTACTTATCGATTGATTTTCAAACCGCTCAATTCATGGAATTGAATTGTCCAGCACCCGCAGTGTGTGTTGTCAACAATGGAACACCCAGAAACACTTTGTGCAATGGCCTTTATTGCATACACACTTACTTGTATGTATGTTTGTATGTGTATGAACACGACATTTATCAGCAGCAGGATGGTCCATTTCACTTAGCTCGATTCGGTGTTTTTAAGAAATACTCTTTAATGTCACACATTCAGCCCGAGCTCTGTGCAAGTGTGGATGTGTATGTGTAAAATAGGAGATCTAAAGTAGGCCGCACACCAACAAAATTCGCCGATAAACAAGGAATTCTCCTAATTTTCCGCACAAGCCTATTCCCAGGCACACATCGACAGCGATATGAATGTACATATACTACGGCACACTACTAATTGGCGCAAGAGTCAGTAGATCATGGTGACCTACTGTCCGGAAAAAGGACAATGGCCAGTTATATTCGCTTTATCCGAACTGCACAGAGCGTGTCGGCTCGCACACACAAAAGTGTTTATCATTTGTTTGTGACACGCACAATTTATTATTGCATAAATAAACCAACAACAAGCACACACACGCACACTCACTTATGCGAATATGTGTGTGAAAAAAGGAACGTTGTCTCACAAAACTGTTGACACACATAGTAAAAGGCGCGAAGCCAGAACTAAACGACCGACTTGCTGGCATCTTCCCCGGATTGCCGTTGGCCCGGTCGACCTACCAGCATTTAAACTGTCTACGCCGCTGCCGTTGCGCCCACCGTCCACTACTGACCAGTCGTCCTGCTTGTGGGTGATAATGTCACTTACTTCTCTTTCTACAATTTTTTATCTGCTTTTCCCTGTTCGACTGTCCTTGAAGATAGACCTCCGGCGTTTACGTTTTAACACTGTGCGAACATGCAAACGCGCCATGACTTCGTGGCGGCGGGTGTCAGCACGCACAAATTTTGTTCGTTGCTAATTAAGATGAGCTGTAAATGGCCATAAATGAAATATATTTTTGGTTAATATTTCTGTCTTGCGTAGACTCTACGTGTTTCCATCACTTGTTAAAAATTAATAAAGCAATCAGGGTTGCTTCGGTTCTCTGAAAATAGTATTGACAAAATTAAACACTTTATATTTGTATTTATAAATCTCTGTCCATAGAACGCGCCTATAAACTCTACAATAATCACTTAACCAGAAGAAAACCAAACTTTCCTCAAATTTTGCCAGAATTCAAAGTATAGAGGGTATGTTCAAAAAATAACAGGAATTTTCGTAGTTTTTTTAATAATATTTATTATCTGTGACCTGGTCTACGAAAAGGGAGCTAACGTGCGAAAACCAGTTTTCTGGGAAATAGCTGTTAAAAATAAACACAAATAAAAATAAACTTAAAAATGAAAATTGATTTTTTGACACCTAAGCCCCCTTTCCGTAGACCAGGTCAGATCTCTAGTCTCCATTCGATGTTATGCGCTTATGCCAGCGCTTCTTCCAATCGTCGAAACACTTCTCAAACTCGATTTGTGGAATAGTTTGGCTCTTGGCTCTTTGGCCCTTTGGGTCTTTCAACGATTTCTCGTATATTTGTAAACGACAATATTAAATGTTAAGGTTATCTTATTTTCGGAAATAGGAAAAAATCGCACGGAGTCATGTCGGGCGAATATGGAGGCTGGGACATCGTTGAAGTATTGATTTTGGTCAAGATTTCTCCAACAAGCAATGAAGTGTGAGCTTTCAACAAACGAACATCGCGAAGCTAAAATTAAGCAATGAATACAGCTCCTTCTTTTAACGTTGATAAGGATATAATAAAAATTTAAAAATAATTATTTTGACCATTGGACTTTTGGACAATTGGAATTTTTACAATTCCCGTTATTTTTTATTTATATATAATCCAAAACATAAGATTCTCATTCATGTTCAAGAGTCTTTAAGCATTTCTAAATACACACAACCCCATATGGAAGAGTATATTTAGATGTACACACAATAAGGGATCGACTCCCTTTTCTAACCTCAAATTAAAGTCAAAGTCCCATCGATTAAGCGAAACCTTTGTAAACGCAGCGGCGAATCCTCCAATGCTACTGTGCGTTTTATTACTTCTTTAACACAAATTAGTGTTTGTATATGTATATCCTCACTATTTACAACTACTAATTGCCCAAATCATCAAGTATTTTTCATTTATTCGCTTTATTTCCGCCGCTTCTGCCTTTCAACACACAATTTACATGAGTCTATGTTGTATTCACATAATTATAGAGCTGCAAAATTTTCCCTCAAATTGCGCAGAAAAAAACAAAACAAAAAAACAAATAATAGTCGTTATATTATACCCACATTGGGTTTCTGAACATGTGCGAGGATCTCGGTGTGTAAATGCCACTTTCAAAATGATTGATTTGCTTTGTTGTGTTCTATTTAGCTATTCAACTTCTAAGGAACCGCTTTACCAATCGACAAATTGCCTTTTAAACTTTGCTATTATTCATAGTATATATATATGTGTGTGTGTGGTAGTGCAACCACAAAGGCTGAGAATTTTATTCAACCAAATATACTAAAATACCTACCACGTATTACCTCCCCTAGGTAAAACACACGTATATGCATGAATGTATGTATGTGTGTGTATGAAACACTTGCTCTGAGGTAAACTAGCATTTAGTTGAATTCAAAGTATTTTACAATTCCATTATGAATTTGTTGGAAGTTAAATAGTCGAAAGTTTTTGACAATTAGAAAAGAAGAAAACTTCGAAATATGGGTTTACCGTTCACAGAGTATACGCATAGTTGTATTTATTACATGAATGTACCTAAAAACGCATTCTACGTTCTAATTGAAGTTCAGGGTGGAAATAATAGAGTCATGCATATGAGTAAGAGAATACTTCTCAATGTATTTAATAACAAAGCGAATTGTTTTGCTCTCAAGGGTTTTATGTTGCATAATATTTGTAAGTTTTTTTGATTTTATTTATTCAATTTTGAACCAATTAATTTTATGAGAGAATTCTTATAAAGAACACCACCTCCCCGAGAAAACTTTTGTGAGAAGTTTTTTTCTTTAAGGAGGACACTCGATTGGCGATCCGATTTAAAAAGAAAAATCCGTTTCAATAATTTAAAATTTTGCCTCCACCAAAGTGTTAACCTTCGCCCGACGGACCGTCATAACTGTGCTTACATCTCTTTGCTTCCTCCAAATGAAATGCAGATATCTTTCCTTCAACTTTACAGTAATCAAGCAAACCGTACTCGACAGCTTAATTTAAACAAAAGCTCTATCAAAATTTCACGCGCACACTTGACCCTGCGACCCAGCATTAAGCTTGCATTCGCCATACTTCTGCATTTGTAAGCGAAAATTCCGAGCATGTGCCAAGATATTGAAAGTGCAAACGTTATCATCGCAACTTTGAAATAAGTTGGCGCAGAACGAATGAAAAGGCTGTAAACCAAGGCAGTGAGCGCAGAACTGCTGATATGACTGCCATGCGAAAAGTGGACGCAATGCTCTTTGCGATTGCAGGCTTCGTTGCACACATTCATAGCGCGCTTCATAGCTGGAGACTCGTACTCGCACTCGCATTTGTGATGTGTGTGTGCGTGCGCTCAGCGTGTCCTTAGTGCAATGGAAATGGACACCAGCACAGCGCTGCTTGTCGCAACGAATGCGCCACACAATCAAAATAAATGGCTACGAAATTGACCATTGACCAAGCGTAGTCCACGTTTCCAACATCTCACTGACGTCAGCAGCGAGCGGGCTACAATCTAAAATATTTACTAGTTCCAAGGTAAAATGCGTGCCACTCAACTTTTACTCACAAGTATACCAGCGTACTCAGTCATATACTTATCTATATTTTAAAGTGTAAAGATTATACAAAGCGATTTCTTAAAATAATATATAGAATATAGGTTTATATCCTAAGTTGGTGTTGTGTTCGACAGGACTGAAATCTTTAACTAAACTCCAATATATTTGTGACTTGATATCAAGAGAATCATATTTAGAATAATTTCTTGAACGTAAGGTCAGAAAAATAGCAGTAAAGTGAATCATCCAGAATTTTTTTTGAGCTGTGTTCAAAAAATAACGGGAATATTATATTTTTTTGAATACACATCGTATAAAGCATATTCCTCGTTTAATGAATATTATTAAAAACTCCTAGAAGCGAAGCAACGTAATTCCACTATTGTTGTGTTAATATATTGGGCCGTTTAGTAAGTAGTTTCATTTGATGACAGCAGCTGTTTCCTTATTGATTTCCAGCCAACTTCACCTTTAACTTAACTTTACCGTTACAGTATATTTGAATATCTGATGTAGTAAGGCTTTTTTGTAAATAATTTTTTAAATTTATTGGATTTTTTTGGTACCCTTTCGAAGATGAAAAATGGAAAACACCATTTTCGGAATATTTTACTGTTTTACTGTAAAAATGTTAAGAAATGCAATTCAAGCAAGGCGAAAATTATGTGACCGAACGCCAATCCCGAAATTAGTTTAGGCAATTGATCCCACGTCACTGTTGACAGTCATAACTTTGAAGTTGTAGATAATTTCGTCTACCTGGGAACCAGCATTAACAGCAATAACAATGTCAGCCTGGAAATCCAACGCAGAATCACTCTTGCCAACAGGTGCTACTATGGACTAAATAGGCAATTGAAAAGTAAAGTCCTCTCTCGACGAACAAAAACCAAACTCTACAAGTCTCTCATTATTCCCGTCCTACTTTACGGTGCAGAAGCGTGGACGATGTCAACATCCGATGAGACGGCACTAGGAGTTTTCGAGAGAAAGGTTTTGCGGAAGATTTATGGTCCCTTAAGAATTGGCAACGGCGAATACCGCAGACGATGGAACGATGAGCTGTATGTGTTATTCGACGACATAGACATAGTCCAGCGAATAAAAAAACAGCGGCTACGCTGGCTAGGTCATGTTGTTCGAATGGATGAAGGTGCGCCAGCTCTGAAAGTATTCGATGCAGTACCCGCCGCAGGAAGCCAACTTCCGATGAGACGGCACTAGGAGTTTTCGAGAGAAAGGTTTTGCGGAAGATTTATGGTCCCTTAAACATTGGCAACGGCGAATACCGCAGACGATGGAACGATGAGCTCTACGATTTGTACGACGACATTGACATAGTTCAACGAATAAAAAAACAGCGGCTACGCTGGCTAGGTCATGTTGTTCGAATGGACGAAAATGCTCAAGCTCTGAAAGTGTTCGATGCAGTACCCGCCGCAGGAAGCCAACTTCACCCTTTTTAACTTTACCGTTATATATTTGAATATCTGACGTAGTAAGGCTTTTTTGTAAATAATTTCTTAAATTTACTGGAATATTTTTTTGGTGCCCTTTCGAAGATGAAAAATTGAAAACACTATTTCCGGAATATTTTACAGCGAAAATGTTAAAAAATGCAATTCAAGCAAGGCGAAAATTATGTGACGGGTACGGAGAAGATGTGTTGACCGAACGCCAATACCGAAATTAGTTTACGGCAATTCCAATCTTGAGGAGACACCACGTCCTGGAAGGCCTCTGAAAGGCGATGTGGATAAAAGAATATGAAAAGGACCCAACAAGGACTAGGATAGATTAGATTTTATGAGTAAATATTCAAGACATTTGTTTTCATACCGAACAAGCTGTTGAATAACATAACCTCAAATGTGCTTCAAAGATAATATTAAACCGACCTCTTTGTTTCAACGTTCCCTGATTTCGTGTTTGCTGTTGTCAGCAATAGACAGGGCAAAACGAATATTTAGAACACAAAAATCCTTTGAATAATATATAATTATAATCTAAGTTTACAAAGAACAAAACAAATTTTCGACAAAAACAAAGATTTCTTTATCACCAATTAAAACAAAAACATTTAATTTGACATTCGAATTAGGAAAATTTTAAAATATTTGCCTATATATACATATGTGTGTGTGTGTGTCGTGGTATGCATGTCAATGACAGCGCCAACAGCGTGCGCAGATTTGAAACGGAAGCTCGTTTGCACCTTTACATGACTTCCTGTTGACTCGTGTGCAAACTCGCACACAAACAGACGCACATCAATGAGGCCTGTGTGTGTGTGTGGTGTTTGTATAAATGTGGTTGCACTTTGGCACGGCGGATTGACAGCACAGCTTGTCGCTATGCAAAGAAGCCGAACTCAGCTCTTAGCGCTGCGCTAATGGCAGCATAAAGACATAAACACGAAAAAGTGGAAGAACCAGCAAATTCAAGTAAGAAGGTCCTCCCTACTTCTACTTGATTTTGATTCGCAGCGGCACTACGCATTCGTTGTGTGCACTCACTCTCACACTCCAACGGCAGAATTGTTAAATTTGAAATTACGAATTCTTAAATCAAATTTGCTCAAGACAAAGAAGAATTCGCATTGATTTTGATTGCAATGGCAGGAGTTGGGAATATCAATTAGGGGGAGAAACAATGGGAATGGGAATGCTTAAGGATCAATGAAGGCGTTCGCCTGCTTATTGTTTCGCAGACATGTGTACATACGGATTTTTGTATGTTTGTACTTTAATCGCTTTGTGTTTGTATTTACTTAACGTCACGTAAGTGAATTTTGCGTAGCGAAAAAGTATTTTTGCATATGTCTATGTTTGAATGCAAGAAGAAAATGTATGCTTGGGAATCTATATATACAGGGTGCAGCAACAATTGCTTGAAATCCAATAAATGCCAAAGAAAGAAAGAAGGAATAGAAAAGCAATTTAGAAGAGTCAAATTAATAAGTAAATTAAACAATTAGATTTTAGAAGGATTATATTTTTTGAAATTAAATTTCTATGCGATATTAGATCTGCCTCTATTTTTTTAAGATTAAGTTCCAAAGTTTCAAATCCCACGTGAAAGAAACGAAAAATGCTCAGTGGAATACAAAAAGTAAACTCCGAAATGAACTGGAGGCTCAGGAATCGAGCTGTTTCGACACGGTCGGACCGTAGGGAAAGGGATGTTAGGTGAATAGGATTTGTTGGGCATGAAAAGCTATGGTTAGTATTATGCGGGGATTTTTTACATGCAGAATATATAGTCAGTCTTTCGGATCAATACTGGAAAAGTAAGAGTTTAACCTGCTACAATAATCAGAACAGAACGACGTTGGCAAGGGTCACTCTTGTTTCACGAGGCAAAATCGAGCTCGTCATCTGTAATCGAACTGCCACAAGCCTCGCTTGCTGTCGGAAAACTCGGAGAGGTACTTCTAGATACTGATTAGGGTAAGTATTGTTGTAAATTTTAAAAACATTTTCGAATCAGCTACAAAAATCCGGCGAGTAAATTCTGCGAAACCGAAAAAAATTTAAGAACACCCTGTATTTGCATTTACAAAGACATTTTACTGCGAACTATGTCCATATATGTACATATTAGGAAGTAACTCCCTGCTAAGTGAGTTTGTCGCACTTTGCAGCTGCCACATTCGACTACTTCTTTTTTGGCTCACGGCAGTCTGCCAACGCCACCGGAAACGGAATGACACGAGCAGAACGGGTCCTTCAGACCGCTTTTGCGACGCCGCGCACACACATACATATGTAGATGGATGTGTAGAACGGACTGCAATCAATGTCTCCTCGGTCTCGGTCTCGGCTGTTCCTTGCGCCACAGAAGTGTGCGTTAATTCTCCGTTTGCAGCTTTTGTTTGTTGGCGCCTCAGTGTTTTCAGTTTCTTCCTGCGTTCTTCAAAAAGTTGTTGATTTTATTTGGCGTCCACACATGCGTACACACAAATATGTGCTGATCAACAGATTTTTTCCTTCACCGTCGTAATTCGATATTTTTCAAGCAGCACCTTGGCATTGCCGCTATAGTATGTATGTACACATAGTCCTTACGCACGGCAAATCGCTATTGAGATTGTATGGCGCAGGCTTTTCAATTATCCATTTCGCTGGTTTTAAATCAAATATTGAAGCAGTTACGCTCGTAAAGCAAATGACAACAACAGCAAACACATGCGCCACAAGCACCTGCCTATATATCCGATATACATGGGAGAGTGTGTGTGTATGTGTGTGTATTGACACACAAACGGGTGGCACGTTCTATTGCTGGCGCAACACGCAAACAAACGAGCACACAAACACACCATCAGGCGGCGCATCCGTGCCGCAACGCACCTGGCAGTGCATGTCACCTATGCAAACTCATCAATGATTTGCCGGCAGCGTTGCGGGCAGTGCACCGATTAAGTTTCCTTTTTAATGAGTTGCCCGCGACCCTTTGGCCATGAGCCGCATTTATATCCGTGCATGTCAACAGAGAGTGCATGCAACACGAGCGCATCTATTTATTGACGGCGGTGACAACCCCTTGCCACACACACTCACACTCTCATATATAAATGCAATGTGTTACACTTTGCTGGTTGCATAAGCCAAATTCGAGCTCGCGGCTGACGAATAAATTTCCATCAGAATACAAAAATTTGTTAGTAATTTCGGTAGTTGAAAGTTGAGGTTTTAGCCGTTATGTTGTAACTAATTACGCTCGGTTTAGACACATGTGGCCGCGGCAGCAAATGTGGCACTGTCGCATAACGCTTCTAATGATGATGGCACACCCGCCGGTGCAACCAAAACACTATTATCCATGAGTCAACATAATGCAGAGTCGACGGTGTTTAGGCGCTGCGCCGTGCCGCGCGGAGCTCTCTCAGCCGGAACCAGTACACCTTATTTTAAGCGCGTGCACTTTCATATGTAATCATGTGTGTGCCAGCCAGCTCTTAGTGCAACATTGTTTGTGTGCTCTGGAATATTTATTTTCATAATGTCATTACTGTTTAACCTCCGGTCGGAGTTGTTGTGAACTTAATGCTTGTGGCACACCGTGTTGCTGGAGTTCATATTGCTTGTTGCTCCACGAGCGTTACATGCGAGTATAGTACTCGTGCAATTAAGTGAAGCATTTGAGCTCGGCAAATTTCCACCCGGCAGCATCGGAAGTAATTTTTGAATTTTGCATACGTTGTACCTCATGCTTACATAACCTCAAAATATCTCACAAAATATTTATTGTGTTTAATGGCAATAGACGTAATTCTAATGGTTTAAATATATCACTTCTGTATAGTTTCGAAGAATATTCCATATCGCATACCGTGCAATAATTTATTTTAGGAAAAAATCAAAAGACTATGTATAAAGTAGTGATTTCCTATGGTTTATTTGTAAGAAAGCTTCTAACACTCAAAATCTCCACTGAAATTTTATAAAACTACTCCGAAAACATCAGAATTATTAGACTTAAAGTAACTTAAGGAGTTATTTTTAGGCAGAGACTCGTGTAAAATCGCTGCATCTCGTATCTTCTACTGGTTCTGGATACTTCTGTCATTCCTCTTCGGCTTACCGAAACTAAACAGAATTCCTTTTAGAACTAAAACTCTCTTTCCGCAAAATAAAGGCTCCAAAATATTGTAGGCAATGCCAGAAATACACCCGAGGGTTTGATAATATCTCCCAAATAACGATCCTCCCAGCAAAAGTGACCTTAACAAATGCTAGCTGAGACGAACAGACTGAAAATTGATACTAAAACCTTCCTCAAAAGGAATACCAGAAGGTCAATATATACATGTGAAGAGTTATTTAAGGTTTTTCTACTCAAAAACACGTTCGAAAATTGAGAGCGAACCTGGATCCTACCTAGGAGTAGTAAGGCAGCCATCGAAGGGGAAAATATTTCAACCAAATTCATAAAAAATTGCATTTCAATAAGCAAAGTGGCAAACATTTTTATCAATGACAATGTAATGCAAGTGCAGACAGCTTTCAACCAAAATATGCATTCATCTGACATGCAAGTCGTAGACGCCCCTACATATAAACATTTACTTGCAAGAACATACCATTCGCGTTCTTGCCATTGCAGACATGTGGGCAAAAACGCTTGAAGCTGCCAGCACGCAGCAGCCCATATGGCCGGGCGCTCGACCCACCTCCGACAATGCGCGACAAACAGTCGACAAGTGGAGGAATATGGTTCGGTACAGGCGCCTCCGTTGCCGTAGCGGAGCGACGCGTTGCAATCTGGCGACCAAACCTTATTAGGATAAATGATTTAAAGCAAAAATGCCGCACAATAAACACATACACACACACAAACGAACATTTATTCGTACACATCGTCACACGTTCGTGTGGTTAAAGTGAAGGTATGAATGCCCACGAGCCAACCAGCTACACAGCAGCGCTTCGAAATGCAACAGTTTGCGATTCGCGCTCCACCAACAACGCCCAGTATCCCCATGCGCGCTATTACACATGCGCAATACAAGCTCATCGATTGTATGATTACTGAATTTATAACACAAGATCGCACGTGACAAAGCCTTTTATGGCAGGCCCATGCACAGGCACACCACGCGCCATCGCCGAATCGCCAATTGCAATCCTATTACCAGCTGCATCAACACCAGCCGTCCGTCCGTCCGTCCGTTCATCGGACTGTTGATCGACAAACAGCGACAGCACCAGCTAAGATCATTGATCACATCAGCTACTGATTTGCTACTGATAAGACAACGCAAAAAGGTTGCAACTTCTTCTTCTTCTGCTGCTTGCCACATTGTCATTACCGCTTGTTGTTGTAACTGTTGTGTTGCCAACAAATGTGTTGCACGTTATGACATATACGCGTAATCGTGGTAAGCGCACAGCGCCACACTCACTCACTCACCGGCCACAGCTGCATGAGTTGGGTGTGCGGCGGCGCGTCAATCGCATGCGTCCAGCTGGCCGAGCGCTGCCCGTCTGGTCTGGCGCGTCGCCATTGTCGCTTAAGATGCAGGAATGCGCACGGTAGTCGTAAAAAGCGAACGGCACAGGCGCATGCATTCATTGTGCAATCAGCCCACATTTTACTCCGCCCTGCCCTCCCATTCGCACAACTCTTCCTTGATGAATTACAGTTGCGCTTCACTACTAAAGAATATACTTGTGTCTAAAAAAAGTGCATTTTGATTGAACATCGCTCATCATTACAAATTGAAATACCCGCGTTGCATTTTATAGACAGATGCATTCGAGTCGAAACCAGAGCAAAAGGTGGAGGTTATTATGGCCAAAAGTAAAAAAAACGATACGAAAGCATCACCAGTCAATTCTATTAACATTCTGGCTATAAATATTTAAGAAAGTATCAACCATTCCGGTCGCGACAACAAGTCGGAGTAATAAGAAGTAATTCTTTGGCTTATTGCAGCAACGAAGTGTCGTGTTACAAAGTTGTGGAACTCTTTAACCTATAAGACCCAAGAGTTGCTTTGAACCTTTAGCATTCAACTTAACGAGATCAAGCCTATGAAGCGACTTATTTGTGCTTTGCGTCCTATTCATATAACCCTAAAGATTGCTAACTGTGGACAGAAAACAGAAGCAGATTTTTTTAATGGGTGTATGGATTTATCAGTCTTAAAGACACCTATAAAATAATATATAAAATCCAAAGTATGAACCGAGCAGCTTGTAATCGAGTGAGGTTATGACGTTTACTTAAATAAATATAATAATCGGATCCCCAAATGGTCATAATATTAATCGTTTTGAGGATCGAATGTGCCCTTTCAAGAATTCGCGCTTCCCCTAGAAGTTGAAACAAATAATCCGGTATAGTGCCACTGACCCTAGCTCCGGCATGGGTATTTCAAAGAACTCATGTAAAATTTAATTCGAACCAACGAAAACAGAAGGGCTTCAGCAATTAAGTAGTTTGGAATCTTTATTTTTATGAAAACGCCGTTCAAGGCAATTTTTAATAAGCGAAATATTTTTTTTCCCTGGATCCATTAATGAATTGTTTCGTAAACGTAGTGCGAATGCTCGGAAAGTGCTTCCATGCCATTACAACCGTCATCACAAGAAGAAACACGCGCTTTGCAGCGGAGCGCAGCACATTACCACATTACAATCGAGGAATGACCTGCGAACAAACAACAATAACAATAACATGTAATAAACTGCCACAATCAAATTATAAGCAACAGAAGGCAGCGTTGCATTTTCCACTGCATAACTCATTCTTGTTTCTGAATTCAATGCACGCCGAAGCTTACAACTGCTGTTGCTGTTGGTATTGCTGTTGTTGGCTTGCGCTGTTAGGACCTGTGCCAAGCACGCACCAAGAAATTCCTGAATCTTGTTCTGAATGAAGTCGGAATGCACAAACGGTAAAAAATGCAACAAGTGCCGCCGCTCGCCACTCGCCGCCACACACCCATTGCCCACAGCCATGCACCCAACTACGCGGCGCACCGATCAACGCCTCGCCGTGGCTGCTACCGCACAGAAGCACCGCGTTGCAGCTGCAAGTTTATTGAATAAACTTAACCGACGACGGCATACTTGTAGTCTTCGGCCGTCAACCGAACGCTGGGCACGCGACGCATCGCGATTATGATGTGCGCAATGCGCATGCGCCTGCGCTTCGTCGTTCTTCGTGGCTTTTGTGATTTCTTCTTCATTCCTTGTTGTTTATTGTTGCATGCATTTTATTTTGCTCGATTTCTTTTAATATGCAGCAAGCGCGCTGGAGCTGATCTCGCAGGTTATTATCATAAACATCTTCAGCACATCATTATCACTGGAGGAGAATCGACCAGATTGCATGCACTGAATGTAAGTATGTGCCATACGATGACACGCGTGCGCTTGCATACGAGCTTACGGACAAGTGAATTGGTTTTTCTACTCAATCGAGACGCTCTACGCTTACATTATACATCAATCACAACGGCATTGTCCGCAGTCCAGTATGAAAGTGAGTATGTATGTCTGAGCAGAAGAGACGAACTGTGAACAAAATCAGAGCGTGCTGGCGGTGTCTACTGGGTGCAAATGCATCGCGCTTATGGCTCCGGGGACATCATTGAAGCCGTCGTCAACCTCACGCGGCACTGCTTGGCGCTTGACGTTGGCAGGTGAAGACAAACACCATTTCTATTGAAATCAATGTGCATATGCGGAGAATGCGACGAAGAACCGCAACACGGAACGGATTGCATACATCTATCCAAGCGAGGGGTGGTGGCATCCAGCGCCTGCCGTCTGTCTACCAGCTGAGCCCATCAAGCGAATGCCAATGGTTGAAGGCATGCCGACTGAGGAATCGGCGCGTGCGCCGTCGGTTTTAGTAAATCAATGCCAAGCCATAAATGGTAATCGTTTTACAGATTGAATAATCGCCACACCACGTTCATGCAACAGCAATAGCAACAGCAACAAAGGCACGCATGCTACATGTTGCATATGGTATGTGGCATGTGGCAAGTGCTCTATCATGCTGCACATAACATAAAGCTTTTACTGCATTCACAGCTGCTATTTGTTGGCAGCACTGAAATAAATTAGTTATTAATTAGCAATCAGAGCAGAATTCATTCATAAAATCTGCACATTGCAAGCGTCAGCCGAGTGAATTATAATTCTTGAATGAATTTTTAATCACTGCGCAATTATTGGCCCCTTGATCGGAATAGATCGTAGAAATATGGAGAAATATTGAACAATAGCTGAGCGGTGTTCTGAGAACGGAACTCTGTACTCAACAGATCCTAATTACTATCTAATCAGATTGGTGTCCCACTATCCTTCAGTATTTAGTGGTCTTCGAATAAACACGGTAGGCGTTGGATAACGATCAGTACATGTGCGACTGCGATATCATTCTGGTCTAATATGAATCTCAGGATATCTACTGAGCTAAATATTTGCTCTGAGCAAGGATCAGGTCGCCGCAATGGTCGGAGTTCTTACTGGATATTGTTCGATAGGCTCACATACCGTGAAGCTAAAAATAATGTCGGATGCAAATAGTTAAAGTATCATGGAAGAAGGTGAGATTGATATATCTAGACACTTTCGCCTTCACGGACTTAACTGACCGGCTCTTGAGGTTCTATGGCAGCCATTTCGAAAAGCTTGCGGCATCACAAAGGCCTGACGATGGTTCATAATATCATTTATCCGAAAAGATCTTGGTTCATTTAATAGTATTTTAATAGTAGAGGAATCAGCATAGGTACCAGTCAAGTGATTAAAAATCATTTATATAGAAAGCTAGTTGTTTCAGTCCCTGCTTTCTTAGTAGAAAATGATACTAACTTTGGAATCCTACAACTTTTGTGACTTATCTGAATGGCTGAAGATTTTAATGTTTCACTTTTCCATATTAGACACATAGTTTACCGAGAGGCTATCTTCAAAAATGAAATAAATGTAAGATTGAGAACTTATCCTTCGAATGAGATGGATAATCTTATACCAGGAAGAAGATTCTCAACGATTCTTCTTTAAATATCAATTAAGGACCACAAATATGTTTGAGAGCTATTTCCCCACAGTTATTAAATACTTTTAAAGGCGAATAAAACTCCGTTGTACTTTTTCTTAAATTTATGCTACGGTAGCCTTGAAGAACCAAAAGAAATAAATACTGAAAAAACGGAAGAAAATTATTTGTTGTCCAATACTTATCCGAAAACAATTTGTGGGAATTCTCTTTTTACAATATTTACCGTTTGTCAACAAATTAATAAATGTACACAAGGGATAACAACAACTCAAACGAAATACCAAACAAAAAACATAAAATGCATTCCACTTGTCAATAACAACATTTACAGCCAACAACAGCAACAATGCTAGTAGGACCAGCGCATATTTGTTGAGGACACACACACACCCATTCACAACCGTTGAATAGTACAAATATAACGGCAGATGAACGCATCAAGTCGAATTGAATTGAATTGAATTTCTTGAAGCAGAAAGAGGCAAACAGCAACGCCCGCAATCTGAACAATTCTAATGACAATAACAACAATAATAGCAATGTATGTAAATATCAATATGAGCACGCACCCACACACACACAGCTACGCAGCTACATACATATATATGTAGCAGCAATGATGATGACAACAACGATTGCTACTTAGGACCCTACCAAGCCGGTGCAATAAAGGAGTAGCCAATGCAAATATGAGTGCGTAAGTGTGTTTGTGTGTGCAAACAAACAAGATGCGGCTCTTAATGGAATTGCAATTGTCGGAGAATCTCTTTTGAGTGTAAGCAGCACTCACACACTTACATGTTGCCTGGGAGAAGGTGAGCCATTCGGCCAACAGCAGAAGTGAACACAAACAAAAAGAACACAAATATGCAAAGTGCAAATTAGGCAAAGGATATTTGCCAAAACTGCACAAAAACAAAATTATCAAATGTCAATGTGCGTGTGTTTACATTTGTTGGTGCATAGAAAGTAAGTAGCCTTTGGGCAACAATAAAAGCCATTGATGCATTTACAACGACATGTGTCGCTATGTATGAGTGGACATTTTCCACACATGACTCTCAAATGTGCATACATACAAGCAACAAACATTGTGGAGAAAGAGTGACCTACTGGACTGTTGATTTATCAAACACTATATAATTGAAATGAAGTAGAGCTGAGATGGTTCCAAACACAAATTTAACACTCAAGTCAAGGCAATTATTCATGTCATATGGGCTGAGTCGGTAGTATAGCACTTTTCCACAAAAAATATAGAATTTATAAAAATTCTTTTTATTTTCAAACAACAAGTCCACTTACCACATTTACAAAGTCCTGAAAGGTCACGTAACCGGGTCCGATCGGCGATCGCGCCTTTTTCGCACGCTCGTAAAGCAATTCACGTTTGTTCATAGGCACTTGTGATAAGAATTCGGGAGATTTCAATGCTTTTACGAAGTCATCGACTGGTATCTCACCGAAACCCTCCGGATCAAACTGTTTTGTGGAAGAAAGATGCGAAAAATTATGAGTAAGAAAGTGTCATAATTTCGTTAATATATTTTCATATTACCATTACAATGAAAGCATAGAATTAGACTAGAACTATTTTTTTTTACTTTCATAATTTAGAATTGTAAACGAATTAAAGAGCAACCTGGCGAAAATACATTTTGTAATTTTACTCTCACAACAAAAGTTGCTAAGAGTGTATTATAGTTTTGTTCACATAACGGTTGTTTGTAACACCTAAAACTAAACGAGTTAGATATAGGTTTATATATATCAAAATGATCAGGGTGACGAGACGAGTCAAAATCCGAAAATTAAGCCATAAATAAAGTTATAAAAATAAAATTTGGTATAAAGGATGGCCCTAGTAAGGGGCATGGCCCGCCCCCTGATAGGCTTTTGTATATATCTCGCAAATGAATAAAGCTATATAAACCAAACTTTCTGCAGTCGCTTCACTTACGTACCTCACTACACACCATGAAAATAGTTGAAATCGGATAATAACCACGCCCACCTCCCATACAAAGGTTAGGTTGCAAATTACTAAAAGTGCGTTAACTCACTAACGAAAAACGTCAGAAACACTAAATTTTACAGAAGAAATAGCAGAAAGAAGCTGCTCTCAGATTTTTTACAAAATGAAAAATGGGCGTGGCATTGCCCACTTATGGGTCAAAAACCATATCTCAGGAACTACACGACAGATTTCAATGAAATTCGGCATATAATATTTTCTGGACACCCTAATGACACGCGTTGAAAATGGATGAAATCGGTTCACAACCACGACAACTTCCCATATAACTCGATTTTGAATTCCATCTCATTCCTTCACTTTATAATATATACATATGGAACCAATAGGATAGTGGAATAAAAGTTTACACAAATAGTACATATCATCTCTAGCTTCACTTGTGAAAAAATTGTCGAAATCGGATTATAACTTTACAATGCCCCGGATATGGAATATGAAGAACTCAGTGCCTTAGGGTAATTTTTCACCGAAAATATCGGTAAATCTCTCAGCTAATTTAATGTAATTCAGAGGAAATCTTTTTCTTCTAATGGTGTTTCTCTGTACCAGAAATGGTTAAAATCTGGTCATAACTTCCCCTAGCTCTCATATAGCTAATTATAGGATTTTCAAAAATACGATGGGCTTAATAGCTTATAAATCGGGTTATATATGAAATATCTTAGCCAAATTAAATGAGCATATAATCTCAGATATAATGTATGTTGGTGATGAAAATGAGTGAAATCGGTTCAAGAATTACCTCAGCCTATTACTATATATGATGATTTTCGTTTTTCTATTGGACTTTAGCTAAATATATGGGACAAATTGTATGTTATCTTTATAAAAATATAGCAATAAATTGCGAGAGTATAAAATGTTCGGTTGAACCCGAACTTAGCCTTTCCTTACTTGTTATGAATTGAAAATAAAAAAGTATCCATTTGGGATTCGAACCTGCAATCTGAGTTCTAATACAGTAACAAACACTATGTCTCTATGCAACTGCATTACACTCTAAAAAAATTTAAGGAAAATATAAATTCAAAAGTACTAATTTATATTTGTATTGAGTTAATCTATTATGACCATGATAATTCAGAAGGACTAATTTATATTTTGATTGAGATAATTTATCATAATAAAATTTAGCATGCAGACATTTAAAGCTCACTTACCATATCGAATAACAATTTCCATTTCTGCAAAAAGGAGTAAAAATAAAGGAATTAATAAAACACTTCAAAAAAAGATGAACCTACATCACGCAGCAACTCCCGACGCAGTTCCGCCTCATCGAAATCTGAATTGAGCGAGGTGTGTTCAGTCTCATAGCCGGCATCGTTTGTACATTGCTGTATTGGGAAAATAAAAGAAAGCAAGAGCGTTAGCAAATACCACTGAGGTGTCGGTGTTCTCGCGATTCCCTAAAAATCATTGTTATACTCACATAACGTACTTGTGTGTGTGTATGTGATATGGAAGCAATAGATACCAGCGAGCCGGCGATCGTTGATATGTGTTCAATTTCAGCCAAAGTCTCCTGTTGGCTACTCCCAGCATTGTTGGTGCTCTGAATATCGACGCCACGTGAACTACAACGATCGAAACCGCTCCACATGCCGTTGCTGCACTTCACTACGCTTTGGAGGGACGCGATTCTATGTAAGCCTTGCACCGAAAATACACCACTACCAGCAATAAATGCTATCTACAGCGTAATAGCCTTGCCAAGGTACTTCTGTGCAGCATAGGTTTAATATTTTCTTACAGTTCTTGTACGATTAAAGAAAAGTTACACTTCTTCATTTTTATTGAGTCTTTAAGATTTCGTGTACACTCATTTTCACAGTGTAGAAATGCATATTCCGTGTAGCGCCTTAAAGTATGCAACGGATACCAAAGTTAGCGTGTATAAAGAATACTAAGAATTTAAACACATAATTTTATTAGGCCGTATGTGGTCTGTTGTGTAGAGTGCATATTCAGTAGTAACTAGAGGTCGCCGGTTCGAATCTCACTTGTCGAAACTTTATGTGTACTGTTATTTATTTAGAGGAGTTTTTATTTGCAATTTTAATTTCCGCCCTCATTTCATTCAATTGCACGTTGAAGCTCTCTCACCATGGCTTCTCCGTCAACATTTGTGTGGGGGCCAAAGCGAAAATCCCGTTTAATCATAGACTACTTCCGGCCTTCAATGCCAGAGTCTATTTCATGCCCGGGAAATAATTTTATTGCTTCCGCTAATTTTAACAGCAATTTAGGCCCGTTCACTAGTACAAACATGTATATACGAGAGCTTACACCCTCAAATGCAATTTAACAACCTCAAAGTATGAGTTAATGCCATAACTTTTCCCCCTTACAGTAAGTAATTGCCCTTCTATAGTGAAAATCCATTAATTTTCGATATTTGTAAATAGTATTATTAGCTCTAATTTGCTCGCATACAAACTAATTTACCTCTACTATAACGGCAATTACTATGGCCTCGTGCTCATAGTTTGATCTCACCCCCTGTGTTGTTTACATCCTTTTTGCTCGCCTTTTGATGATGAAAGCGAATTGGTAAAAGGGTTTGAACACGCCAAAAGCACGAAAACACGTTTTACCAAGGAAGTTGTCTGACATTTCCGCAAATTTTTGTGGCAAATGTTAATGATTTACACCTTGTCATTGCATGTCTTACATAGATATGAATTCACAATATTAGTATAATATTATATATATATATATGTATAATATCCCAGTATTCAGTAAGACCACATACGACGATTATTCAACAAGAGAACTCTCAATGAGTCTATCCTTTGCTGATAATAATTCTGATTCTCCTAATATTAGTCTTTAAAAGATAGGTTCTAAGCGATATAAGACTTTTCGGCAATACATCCAGGCGTTCTATGCGCGTTCGAATTGAGAAACAAAACACTTCTGATGTTGGTTGGATCGCTCAGAAAATACTAGTTATGAAAACTATATACAACCTTATAGCTTAGAATCTTCTTACTAATAGCAAAGAGAAACAAAATTGCGGAAACTTCTCTGTAGAACTTCTCTCAATTAAAATTAAATGAAAATATGAGAATTGCCCAAAACAACGACAAGACCTAGTACTAATAATCTCAAACGGATTTCAAGAACCCTGGCGATTTTAAGGTTTACTAGGTCAAATATCTGTTAATCCCTGCTGGGGATCCGGTCCAACTGTAGATACATACGTATTTGAAGTTTGTTTATTTACACTAGTTAACTACGAAGAATACCGTTAAATCTTTTATATATTCTTTTCGTTTATCCGAACACATTGTTCGGTAAGAATTTCTTTAGGCACTTCACTTAAGTTAAGCCACTTCATTAGTTGTTGAGTGCAAACATCTCCTTTCAGCTTTGTTCAACTTTCCACACTTTACAACACTTCAGGCTGGCAACCAGAGAAGCCGCCTCGAAGTTTGGGGAAAAATCAATACGCAAACGCCAAACAACCGTTTACAAAAGAACTAAAACTGTATGAAGCACATTAATAATTGAATGGCAACGTGACGGCAGCACCAGGCGCCAGTGACGAGTGCGAGAACCGACAAGAATATGCGACGCACGGTGGGTACACCTTTCGTGACGTTGATAAAGCGTGCAACGACCGCGACCGCAACAACCACAACAATAGACATGGAGGGTCGGAAACCTTTAATTACCGGACCGGCGGTGTCCACAATGCCTGAAACTACACATATCATTATCCCAACAAAGGCAAATAGCACTAAAGTCGGTAATGCAGTCGGCGAGTCATCCAAAGGAGTGCAAATTTCAACGCCGGCGTTCACTCGGACATACTTATGCAAATCCGCTTTGGCACTTGGATGCATGGAAATGCTCCCTCGAAATTTGCATACACACATACACACATATTTATATTCTACATATTTGAGTGGGAATGTGTGCTTGAGGTTGTCTGTGGATAATGAAAGCACTCACTTAGAATTATTATCTAAATTTATTAACAATTTAAATGTACACTAACCAACGCACACATACAAAGAGACACACGTCGACACTCTGTTTTCACCGTTTATTCTCGCACTGTTTTTGTTCACAATTTTCTTTGCTTTCTTCTTTGGTGTCTGCGAACGAACACGCGACCGGCAAAAGTCTCAAAAAGCGCGCAGTGACAAACCGTTACGCCTGCAACACCCCCAAACGGGAAGACGACAAAATGATAACTAAATTTGTGTGGTGGCTGAAATGCCTGGTCGGTTTGTTGTGAACGCTTTCAGAGGCAGCAATTTGGGTGACCATATTCAAAATTGGTGAATTTTTTCCGGAAATTTAATTATTTCGAAAAGTTATAGACTTTAGTACGAAACTTCTTCATGACAGAAGAAATTTATTTTGGTAGCTTTGACATTTTTAGAGTTAAGGTGACCATTATTAGAAAAAATACTAAATAATAGTTAAAAGCTTCCTTTTTTTCATTCCCACAATCAAGTGCAACGAAATCTACACTTACTGCTCATAATTACCATTATAAATATTCAAATAACGTTCTATGTCCAGTTCGAAACAAACATCAATGAACTTACAATTTATAAATATAATAGTCTGGTCACCTCAACTGTTTTGTTTTGGCCATAATCATCTCTATAAGGGTTGTTCTTATGCACAATCATCTCTCAAGGGAAGAGTGTCCCCCCGTTTCCACTTGCTTATGCTATGAACGTCTACCACCCTCACCACATCCGCTCGCTACTGCGCCGTCAGCTGAAAAGTGAAAGAGGGCAGAAAGCATGTGGAATGCCAATAAGCTGATAAATGTGGGGACAACCGGCAGCGAATGTTGAAAGTTACTGTTCTTTACATGCAATGTGCGTATGTGTGTTTTCATATTCATTTATCGAATTTTGTTTTGTTATTCGGCATGTTGTGGGGTTGTTTACATTTTGAGTTTGCGTGCGCCGAGTGCAGCGCTTGTGTTTGTGTGCGTACATACATATATGCGCATGTAGGTATATGTGCTTTATTTTATTTATATTATTAAGCCCTTCTGTGCTTTTAGATGCTTGCATTGTAATTTATTGTGATGACTTTCTTAATGGCGGAATTTCATTGATGGATTATATACTCCAACTTGCTTATATGTAAATACATAAAGAAAAACAAAGTATATAAGAATTTTTATCAGATAATAAAGGATAGAAAAAATATGTTTGCGATTTTTTTTTATTTTTTTGGAAGACCAGATATATGCCATTCTTGCTGTGAAAAAAGATGCGGACTTTGGAAGAAAAATTCTACTATTACAAAAATCAAACTCTCTAAAGAACGTACCTATCGATTGTTGAAGAAAACAATTAGAATCTTCACTGTTGGTGTACCCTGATAACATCCTTATCTTCATTTAAACGACTTCGCCATTATTATCGCTGTTTTCTAATAGGATAGCGAAGTAAGATCAATAGGTCTAGTGGAAAATGAAGTCATTACGAAATAATAAAAACAGTGCTATAATTCTGGCTACGCTAGCCGAGACACCCCGTCAGAGCAGGAATTACCGCCAAGATAAAGACATATTTAGTGCGGAGCTAATGCAATGAAAGGAGGAGGAGTGAATAAAAACTTGGATATTTCCAATTGGAGTTAGCTTTTCAAAAGAGGGGGTGACGATTCATTAGGGACTGGACAAAAATCGTTTGAGCTGTGTTAAAGTCAAGAAGAAACCTTTAATATATTTCATTGTACAATAGTATGTCGACACCGTTTTATGGTAACCAGACTTCTTCATGAATAAGAATCGTATTTGCCAATTTTCTGTATTTTAGTCTCTTATTTCCGGTTCTTATAGCCATGACACTAATACTGTGTATAAAATAAACCCATACTTGTGCTATTCCAATCGTAGATACCTTCCAAAGATCACTAGATTTGAAAATTATTGACTTGTAATTTTCAAAAATTTTCTCATTCGATAGATGGTATTGAACTTGAGCAACGTTTATAACTATATTTTCAATATTTCAATAAAAAAATCCAACGTGCAAAAAAATTCGAATACCAACTAGTTTTTGTTGTAACAAAACAAAATCCCTAAAAATCCTTGTGCGAAAAAAGAAAGAAATCAAAAATAAAAAAGCTTAAACAATTAGCAAAATAAGAAAAAGGACGAGCGCGCATGTTTGACACGAGCACGCCACAAGCAAAGGATCACTAGCAAAGGTGCCGGCAGCTGAGGCACAACCAGCGATCTGCAACGAAACCAGTGAGGCAGTGAGGCAGTGAAACGCCAGGAAATGAGTAAAACTAAGAGCGCTACGACAAGCACACGTAAAAGCAGTCACATTTACGACGATCATGAAGGTGACCATCACGACGAATTGTCGGATGAGTTGAGTGTCTCCAGTTCGGAGGAAGATGTTGTAACCTCGCGCAAGTCGCGCAAATTGCAGGTGAGCGTAAGCCAAGCCGAGGCGCACATCGGTGTTGGCTCGGTCGTTAGTGACATTTAATGGTCATTTGCATTCTTATTTTACATGCAGCCGACAGATGCCGCTGATTATGAGGAGGGTGGAGGCATATACGACCGAGGTGGCAGGCGGCGACGCCGCAGCTCCAGTAAGAGGCGTCGTAGTCGTGGTAGACGATCGCGCTCACGCCGTCGTCGCCGCTAGATGTTTTCTGTTCCTTGCAGTTTTCTTTTTTATTTTCTGGATAAATTTCGTGTGAAACAAATTGTATTTTTATTTTATGAGTATTATTAGTTTTTTTTTTTTTTGGTCAAACAACTCTTGACGCGTTTACAAATTCTGTATACTTTCATGTAGATAAATCGATTTGTGTGGAAATAAATTGCAAGTGATACCTTATAATACATTATATGTACGTGTGTATGTTTGTATTTTATAAACCCTTATGCAGCGCTGTGGAATATCAAAGAAAGGAAAGAAGACGTTTGGTTTCAATATTTTTATTACGATTTATTTTACATTCAAAACGAAGTTTTCTCTGTTTGTCAAAGTTGAGAGTGCGTATGTATGTATGTATGTATCTATTTTCTTTTTGCATTTCAAAGAGCTTATGACGAAAGTGGAGCGGCGGGCGTGAATTCAAATATCTTGCACATTGCTACTGCAACGCTCCTCTACCAGAGCATTCAACAACTATTTCGATGAAGAGTAAATGTGATTAATTTATTTAGGCTGAAGTTAAGATCCAACCAAACGGATATACATAAGTACTATAATTAAATTACGCATAGCTGCCACTAATTGTACTTACATATGTATGTATGGTTTATGGAAGTAATGCAATACAAAATAATTTAAGGTCCAACTAACTCTCCCACTCTTTTTTACTACAACTTTTGCTTCTACGTAGCTCAACTTTTGTTAGAACAATCGTAAGATTTTTGATTAAAAAACAATAATAAAACTCAAATATACGCACTACTATAACGGCTTTTTTATACGGAATATTTACAATTGTGATTGGCATGAAAACAAGTTGCATTTTATAATGGATTTACATTGTATATTATGTAATGTAATTGAATGGTAAGCGAATCTGCAATAAACTGGTATGAAATATGTTTTATACATGACCTATGTATGTATGTAATGAATGATAAATGTTTGAATACATATGTATATATATATATATAGTATATTAATGCTAAGAACACCACCTAGGGTAGAGTTTTCTCATGTGTTTTTGTATTTCACTTATTTTTTGTTTTTGTCCATTACTCATTTCTTTTGATGAGCGGTTAATCTCTTTGAGTTTACAATGAAAAAAAAACGCCACAGTTGCTAACAGCTCCCATAAGCAATATTATTTTTGTTGTTGTTCTAATTGATATTAAATGGCTAAGTTCGAGCAAACATAATCTATATACATGCGTTGTAAACATTGAAATGACGAAGTCGTGTCTCCTCCGTACATTGCTTTCACTGTTTTCTTTGTTTTTTGTTTTTTTTTTTTGTTTTTATTATTTAACTTACTTAACCCATGAATTCCTTATCGCGACTTCGGTCTTACGTTAATAATTTTACATTGTTTTATGATAATGTAATATAATCGTTTGTGTATAATTTAAATAAACAGTATACCATTTAAAAATAAACATTTCTTGAGAGGAAGCAGAGAACAAATTTACACAAATGTCTATACTCGCTGATACCTGCCTATGCGAGTGCCGCTCGTTTACGTTTGCTCTTATTAGCTTAGCTTAGCTCACTTGTTATTAGGTGTTATTCTCTATCTCAACTCTTACTAATTTTGATTTTTCATAATTACAACACAACTGTACTGATTTTAGCCGTCTAGCAGCCAATTGGGCCAATGTGTACACTTTTCAATTACTTTGCGCGCAATTAACTTTATATCCTCGTATGGTCGTGGATCTTGAATCAGTTCAGTCAATATTTCTATACCGTGTTCCTCCTTCACGAGCTGGCAATATTTCTCTGGGTAAACCTAAAATGGATTTCCATTAAAACAATATATTTTAAAAAGTACAACAACAACTAATTTGCATACCTGCGTTAAATTGGCCAGAGCCCAAACAGCCCAGTGTTGGCATTGTGGCGTCTCATAGCAGCGCACCAATCCCAAAATCGGTTCGAAGCTGCGGTAATTGATGTTCCTTTCGCTCTTTATATCCCAACGCCTAATAGCTTCCACTAAGCGTATGAGCACGCTATCCCGACTTGGCGAGGGTATTGTCCATGCCTCGGGTCCATCCGACGCGATATGTGCCAGTACACCCGCCGCATTGTAACTTACCTAAGCGTGTTTTGTACGAGTTAGTTAAACTTTCAAATGTGTTTTATAACTAAATTTACTTACTTCGATACCGTCACTTGCCGACACTAATAAGTTGCGAAAAACTTCTATAAATTCTTGTGTCATAAGTTTTGGTCGCAACGACTTAACTTCTGCGACATTACCTAAGAGGCCCATCATATTCCTCAATAACTCATCACGATCGGGGAAGGTCTACAACAGATTTCATATACAAAGATAATTGAAAAAGGTATACATGATGTGCCAAACTAACTCTGTTTTACTTACACGCAGGCATTTCAAGAAATACTCCATTCCACGTCCCTCCAAAAATCGTCTACAATTTATTGCAGTCTCATCTGTTACATTCCACATTGTTGACCATGCCACTTCCATGACATCATCAAACACCGACCGCGTTAAACGATCCTTAATTAAGTTTAACATTGTCTGAATGAAGAAAGCAAATTAGAATCACTTGTTATAATATCAACTACAGTAGCAAACGGTGAGCTGTTATAATCTAATGTATACTTACACTAACGACACCCAACTCGCCTAAGAACAGCTTTTGCTTGCCGTCAACCTGACACGCCAACGTGTTCAATAAATATATCGCTATCCTCTGTACAAAGCCTTCCTGCTCAGTCTTCGAGACGCCATGCAGCAAGACCTTTATGAGACGCTCATACACGAACAACTGAAAAAAACAACATTTGTTTTAGCGCTAAGAAGAAACCGTATATGGAATAAGACTTACGACATCATTTGGCATTTGAAATTGTGTCAACGTTAGATAACCATTTCGGAGCATCGTATCATCAGTAAGATGCGTTTCCATTCCGTTGAGTAGTGTACGAATAATGTGATGGCGCAAGGGAGTACCGAATTTTGAGCGATCGCGCCCCTTAACGATGTAAAATAGCGTAGCACTGGAATAGAAAGAATGTTTATATATAGCGTACGGCCAAATTATGAATTACACCAGTTTTATGTTTACCTTCCCGAAATTTGCATGTGCTTGAATTTCAAATGTCTATCCATAGCTGTGAGCACGGCATCTAAAGCCAGGTGTATGTCCTTGCAAATCTCAAATCGGAAAAGGTGGTACAGATCATTCAAAACCTAAATGAAAATAAATTTGCGGTTAGTAGTTAGTATGGTTGTATACGTTCTGCTTACTTACTCTCGTTAGAAGCATCGGCCTGTCATAGTAATACCTTGCCGCCGTAAGGATTTGTAGTTCATTGGCGTCACCCGCGATCTTTGGTAAATATATGTACATATATATTTACTATAATATAGTATTTTTGATTAAAATAAATTGCCATACCTCATTCGCCGGTATATCGTGCCGTTTGCAAGCTGAATGCGCCGTATGATAGAGACCCAAAAACTGTAATGGCCGCTGTATGCGCGACTCCAGGCCCGGTATATCGGTGCGCAATTTGAAATTCGATTCTTTCGTTGCCACACCGGTGCCCGCTAGATTTGTACCCGAAATATCCAAGTGTGTTAGTTCTCGTAAGTTGTTCATTATCATTTCCAACGTTTGATCGGGTAAATCGTAGGTTCCATGTCCATTGCCAGAATTGCTGATTGAAATGTCCAATGTACGCAAGCGTCGCAGCAGGCAAATTGCTTGCAATTGATTAGCAATTGGCCATACATTAAATAATATTAGAGTATGTAGTAGTGGCAGGCTAGCTAGTACTTCCAAACTGAAGCCACCTAATACACAGGATGTCAAATCAAGATGGGTTAGTTCGAGTAGGCAATTTAGTCGCAAGCCATTATGCAGCACTACACCATTTAAAACTAATCGACGAAGATGCGGGCAATTGAATTCAAAATCTACAGGTTCTTTCTCGTTCGGCTCAGAACTTTGCAGCATGTGCGCATTAATGCCGAGTTCTAGAGAGCGAAGACCTTCACCGTATAATGTCAGCAGCTTGGCCGATTGCACATTTATTTGATTACAGTACCATATCGTAAGGGAATACAACTTATGGCGCATAAGCATCTCCAAACCTGTGTAGATAAATTGACGATTTTCAATGAGACATATAATAAATCGAAAATCACTCGAACGCATAATTTGTTTAACGTTAAACGGTATACATATGAATAATGCTCGACTTTTACATTTCGCAACGGTTAGAAAGTGGTTTATGTTGTATGTTGTATATATGTGATATATAGATTTAAGTGTACCAATTTATAAATGAAAAACTAGTTTTACATAGCTGTATTACATATTGTTATTAGAAGGTCGGTGACGTTTCATTCAAATTCATTTGCAACTTAATCAATTAAGTAAAACCGCTATCTGAAGTATTTGCATGCACACTCACAATCGATTATAATATATATGTACATATGTATGTGAAACGTGTGATTCATGTTTATATTTCAAAAGAAAATTAAATTTACAAAATTTCCCTAATCGCATTTCCATAACTAATTTACAACGTAAATGCAATTACAATACGTAAAATAATGGTAATGGAGTTGCTGCATCTCTTACCTGTATTAGTTAAAGGGCTATTTCTCAAGTGCACTATTTTTAACGAGGTTCGCGTACTATCCTGAAAAATATTTATCACATCATCACTCAATTGGCGACGAAAGCGCTGGCATGCTGTCAACAGCCGGTCGCAAATGTCATTTGGAAGAACGATGCCCTCATTTAGTTGCCGTTGGGTACCACAGATGTTTGGCGTACTTATTACATCTAAGTTTTCACATATATACTTATAAATGATATCTTGAAGTGTCATTGGGTCTTCATCGAGATACCCATTTTCCTTTAAACGAACTTTGCCACTCATTTCAAGGCGTGGCGAAAATATATCTGATGACGTCACTAGGATTTAGTTTGTCCGATTCACCAATTGAAAGGATCTGTAAGTAAAGGAGAAGCATATTTAATAAACCCTCAACTCGATATGACGCTTTGATGCATTTTTCATAAAAATCCAGTAACACTAATTTGATGTGGTGAAGAGCTTTCCAAAACAAGTGTAGTGCAAAATTTTGCACTTCAGGAGTAATTAGCTAACAACCCAAAGTTTACTTGCATTATATGCAATACATACAACTAAAGGCAAATATGTTCGAAGTTTATGCCAATAAGATTTCAATAACATATTTTTAAGTATTGTTTTTTTTTATATATTTTATACGCGTCTTTCAATATGCAAATATGTGAATTATCAATGCATTATTAAGCACAGTTTACGGCTTTGCTTACTGCCTTCTTCACACCCCTTCTGTTTACTACGTAAACAAAAATCACGAAATTTAATATCTCTTATTCGAAAGAAAACAATATCGATTCAGTTTTACTTTGTACCACTAAATAACAAAATTTCTTCGGTTTACTTCTCCTGAATTCCTTTTTTTCTAATGTTTTTTGTACATTCGTCGATTTTCCACAACTTCGCAGCTGACTTGATTCACTAAATATTCATTTAATTGTATTGTTTTCAGTTTTGTGAGAATTACAAAAGTGAATTCTGTACTTTTTCTGCTGTTCCTGCGAACTCAAACTTTAAAATTTACCTACTTTTTAAATAAATTTGATTTGTCCTCGAATTGAAGGAAGTGAAATTTTTTATTATATTTCGTTTTTTTATTTTTGTTTGACGTTTTATCTGTCAGAAATCATATGGCAAGTTTGTATATAAATCTTATGGTACATTCAGTGAATGCTTTCGAAGCCATATTGCCGGCCGACAATTTCTCTATTAAATTATTGTAGTAATAAAATCGTACCATTTTTCTCTAAATATGCGGAATTTCAAAGTTTTTCTCAATTGTTTGTTGCGTTAAAGAAATATTATGCAATACAGTTCTCAATAAAAACAAAAAAACAAAACTTAAATAAGTAGCTTATTTTTCTTGAGCCGAAATTTTAAATCGTCTGTATAACATACAAAAAACAGTAAAGCTCCAGTTACCGATACTTGACTTGACCTAGAGAGACTTGATAACTGTCACATAAAAGATCCGTTTAATGGGCCTTGCATGTATTTGATTACCGAACGCATGACTTGACTTGAAAGTCTGTTGAATTTAGAATTTCAAGTTAAGTTGACATTTGAACTGCTCTCCCTCTCTCACTGCTTCTCTTTTCATTCTCATTATGACACTATTCCAGTGTTGCCTGAATGTTTTCGGTTAAAATTAAATATGTTAAAATTCTAGTCTTTAATATTTATAAATCTTCAAATAAAGAAAAAATAAGATAATTCAGAGGAAAATACCTTTTTCACAACAATTATTTTTTAATGTGTTTAATAAAAAATATTTTATTGTATTTATAACGCAAATACTTTAAGTGCAATAAACAAATCAAATCAAATAGGTACGATATGAGGGTAAATTTTGCAACAGAAACATTACTATTGCGAATCTCTGCATGAATTTGTGGTGATCTGCTCAGAAAAAAAATATTTTGCGAATTTATGTAATGAAAAATTGATTGTAAATGTTCAAAAACAATTTGAATAAATTATTTTTTCACCTATCATTTATACGCTTGGCTGGCTCCAATTTATTACATCTTCTAACAATTCTAAATATCGAAAAACTGAGCTTCACAGATTTCCTAATAGTGAAGATTTTTTTGTATACTAGTTTTGAAATCTTCAATCTTGGTGATATTTTAATTTAAAAAACTTAATTTTAAAGCTAAATCTGCACATCTGGCAACTCTACCCAGAAACTATAATAATAACAGCTGAAGTTGAAGTTGTGTGAAGTATAACTGCATCTAAGTTTTCCAAGCGAAATTTTTCGAAGCTGAGTCAAGTCAAGCATCGGTAACTGGAGCTTAAGTTGACTACAATAAGTCGTAATAATACACATGCATACATATGTATCTATATCTGAATATAGTCGTATCTTAAAAATATCAAATTTATTAAATACGTTACTTAATCATTCTCCTAAATTATACTCACGCATGTGATTTTCAGATAATCTTCACACCAAATGAGATCAATATGTGTATTTTGTCTATAAAATCTTTCAATCTCAACATTTTCAAGCTTACGCGCCTTTTCCACAAAATAATATTTTATTAATGAAAAGATATATGTAAGATATCTCCAGATACTTCGGCAAATCCCACACTGGAAACCCTCTCTCACATCAAAACAAACAACAAATAAATAATGCATTTTTTATTTAATAAATTATACTAAAATCATAGCAGAACCATAACCAGATCACAGCACATACACCTGTGAAAATTAGAATAACTTTGAACTCATTACAATATTTATACGTTGGTCATAAACAAATAAATGTGTTAATTAGCGTTAGTCCACTATTTAAGTACAATAAACGTATTTACTATATATCTGTATATATTTTTCATACCTAGTATGTCAAGAAGCAGTTGAGGTACATTCTATTGCATTTATAAACGTAATATACATATGTATATGTATGTGTACATGTTTATGTGGATTAAGTAATGTGCACCGAGAGGAAATAAAATTTCTTACATTTTTTTTCTAAGCATTTATTTCTTAACATACATACATAACTAGTAACATAACTATGATAATGGCAGAGAGCACATGTAAGCATATTTACATATGATGTGCAAATATGTTTGTGTGTTAAAGTTTTATATTATAGCATGTGTAATTTCAAGGGCTAAGCTCCCAGTCAACACAACTCCAACTAAATGTAATTAGAAAGTCATTTTAGTATATATTTTTGTATTTCTTTGAAGCGTTATTAGAAATAATATTGTTATTATTGCGAGGAAAATAGTTCATTTAACCTAAATATTTTACAGAGTTTTTTCATTTTTTTAAACTATATTTGGTTTGAAACAATCAATAACTACTAAAAATTAGCGATATGAATGTTTATGTTCTAGGTACATACACTTTACGATAGTAACTCGTTGTAGTAAATTCAATTCCACTGCCAACTATAAGAACATGATATTTCAAATTGGTAAACTTGGTCCATCATAAGATATTTTCCCCAAAATTCATAAGACATAATTTAATAATTTCCAGAGACCCCTTTTACTAGCTGCCTTTACGAGTATTACTAAATTAAAGATTTAAACAATTTTTGTTATATTTGTTTTTTTTTTTAATTTAATTAGCTTGGCTGTCATTTTTGGAATCAGTGCATCATTTTTATTTTAAGTAACAAAATTTAAGTATGTACATATTTATAAGTTTACAACACTTTAAAAGGTGTTTACAGCCTTAATTGGTCTTGAGTGTTTAAATAATCAACTAATAAAAGCAAAATAAAATAAATTGTTTGTGACTCCAGAAACAATTCATTTATAAATTCAACTAAAACGAGTTAATGTTGTAGTAATGTTGGATTGTCTGAACTAAAATAAAAAGCACTAGGCAGTATTACAGCAATAATAATGAAATAATTAAGTAAGTGTTTCAAAAAAATAAGTACATGAATTTTACTATTTGTGACATTTCAGAGAATTTTATATTACTCTATTTAAAGCTTATCCGTTGTTGCACTTCTCTGGATCTTCTGCTACGGACGAGGAACTCGTACTAACTACATGTGTATGCCCGTGGCGTTAGACCCATATTCCCCTTTTCTCAAATCGATCAATCTCTCTTGGCAATTTCTTCTTTCGTTTCGTTCTACATTTGCATTCTCTCTTTTGTTTCTTCGTTGTAAGGCCTCTTGTAGATGTTCTCCGTTTGTTTGCGCGCAGAAGAAGTATGCCAGTCCCTGACTGCGCGTACCGTATCCGCGCTGCAAGCGAATCCTTCGTTGGCACGTTATTCAATGCTATACTAATAAAGTTCATCATCCATGCTATTTATTAGCATTTTCTTATCTTCCTTAACTTTGGTATTGCGTGACAGTGTTTGTTCCAACAGCTTTGAATCGAAGCATGGCTATAAAAAAACAGTATATATATATATTTAGTTGATTAAATGAATGAATGTCAAAACGATAATGAATGAATGAAAAGCTGTGATAAATTGTAACTGTATTTAAGGTTCAAACTTTTTGTGAATGAAACACTTACCGTGTCACAGATGTTCATGTTGCAGCAATTTTCGATTGTGATCTCGCACTGTTCGGTTGCGATAGGACGATTGGTGAGCGGTGTATCCGTTGATGGGGAAGCCTGTTTGCGCACCACAAATGTTTTCTTTATGCGTGGGCGTGCGGGTTTGTAGAAACGGCGCAAACCATGTACGATTAAAAGCATTAAGCCTAGAGAAGCGACTACACCACAAACGAACACAATGATGACGGTGCTGGTCCATGGGTCCACTTGCTGACACATTTCCAAATGTGCGAATTTCGGAATCGCATAAGTCTCCGCGCCATTTTCGCTATGTTGAACGAGCTCCTCACATCTTAAATTGAAAAAAAAAACAGTGAAGAACATATTTCAGTAATTGTTACTATGATTGTTTAAAACAGATTATCTAAAGTTTCTTTTGTTTGCTACACTCACATGTCATGACAACCGTAAGGCACATTCGTCTCCGGCTCAAGTTTCAAAATTTGACAATAAAGCGCACAAATCTCGGTCGAATTATATTCACAACGCGCTCCACCATAATTCTCCTTGCATTCGCAACTTGGTTCATCTGAATCCTCAATCACGCAGCGTCCATCATTCATGCAATGGCCGGCACACTTGTACCACTGGCATCGTCCGCCGTAATAGCTGCGAGGGCATTCACAAGTCGGTAATCCCAGTGAGGAGATCACACACGAGCCGTGCATACAAAAGTTCAAGCACTCATTGATCTCACAACGTGCACCCTTGAAACCGACCTTACAGATGCAGCTGGTCGTTTGCGCCACAAATTCGCCACCATTCAAGCAATAATTTTTGCGCAAGACATTTGCGCCTACATCTGACGTACTGTTTGTCGGTTGGGAAATTGAGAGAATACGATTCTTAATGCTAGCAACCACTTCGTGGCAGTGTTGATCGTTTAGGGAATTGGTAAGATAATGAATCCGTGCGACTATGCCGCGCGGTCTGTCCTGGTACTTCAGTATCATCTTTGCGTCACCATCCCCTTCATTTGTTTCATCTTCCGGCTCTAACTGCTGCGTTTCGGTGTGGTTAATGAATTTCGCATGACCCCAAATTGCACGGTTTGTGTGATCGGTCCAGAAGATCGCATCTTTCGTTACAGCTAAACTGAAGGGTTCGTTGTTAAGGCCCTTCAGTATCACTTGCCGATCACTGCCATCCAAATTTGCGCTCTCCACCGAAAAGTGTATACCCTGCTGAGCCACCACATAGTATATGCGATCCGTCAACTGATCGACGACAATGCCATGCGGTGCATACATTTCTCCACGCACAATCACCTTACGATCGCTACCGTCCAAGCCAATACGCTCAATGCTTGAATTGGTGAAATTTGAGTTAGTCCAAAAGAGCAGGCGACGGCAAAAATCAATAGCAATGCCGTCGGGTTGCGTGTTTTCATGTGAAAAATCGATGAACACTTTTGGTGTGGTGGACTCGTTAGCATCCACAGATACCATGTAGATTTTCTTATTTAGCATATCACTCCAGTAGAGATTGCGATCGAATGGGTCGTATGCAAGTGAACGAACTGCTTCATTTTTGGTGCGCTGCACCATCTTCTCTATTAAATGCGGATCTTCGTAGTCTTTCGGTATCATTAGTGAGAAAATGCTGCCGTTATTCTGTATCTCATCGGTGAAATACACCTTTTCTTCGGCTTCATCAAAGGTGATGGCGCCCAGATGGTCAAATTGATGAGCCGATGATGTGACCTCCTGCCAGTGTTCATCATAGAACACTATTTTCGACTGCGTTGTAACGGCGAAATCTAAAAAGTTACATAAAATAAACACATTTAAAGCATTTAAATAATTGTTTATGGAATATGAACGTATAACTAAGAAGAAGAATTCTTGCTGTATTTTAAAAATTATTTTGAAAATTATGATTAAGATAAGGGCTGAAAAACAAGGCGATATTATCTATTTCTAAAAAGGTTGATTTATTTAGCACAAAATTCGTGCGTTCCTTTCTCAAATTTGAATGCATTCAAAGAAACTCATATCACCTGAATCAATATTATATATATTTCATCTTAATACAGTATACTCTCGAAAAGTAAATTCTCAGAAAGTAAATAATCGCGGAAAAGTTAATCACCTTTAAGATTACACATGCACCTCGAAAAAGTAAATTTTTTAATTTACTTTTCAGAGAGTGTGATTAAAAATTCGAAACGAAGCAAGCAGCGTTTTTTTACGATGTTGCAAAAACACTTACAGCCGGTTTCACGAAACAAATTTAAGTGAAAAATAATTAATTTCAGTTTCACCATTTGACTTAATTTTTATTTAAATGGTCACGCTTTGCCATTTAAATATTATTTAAATACTGTCATATGTAACCATGGTTACGCTTTTCTATCAGCTGAATTCCCATTTGTTTACCATTTTGACAAAGAAATACAATTTATTTGTTTATATAAATCAGCTGTTATCCTTACTAACATCCCTGCATTTTAATTTTTTGGATGCCAAATGTCAATAATGGTGAAACGCAGGAAACTTAAGTGAAAAGTTAAATAAAAATTAAAATTAAAATTAAATGGAACTTAATTTTCAATTAAAAAATTTCGTGAAACCGGCTGTAACTCTCTTGTTTATCGCGTCTTTTTAGTAAATAAACTCTCCTACTTGATCCACTGGTTTAAAAATGAAAACGATGCAAATCAGGTGTCAGACTTTTTGAATTGTCGTACAAAAATGGTCAGAAAATATATTGCAAAAGAAAAAAAACAAAAGAATATTCAAGATTTTTTCTCTTCATAGTAAATACATATGTATATATGTAAATGTAAATATGTTTTTCATGTAAATCCATATGTTTTATTGAAGCAAATAAATGAATGAATTTTTTAAGTTTAAATATGCATTTAATATTATAAAAACAGATAATTTATGTATATATTTGGAAAAGTAAATTATTCGAAAAAGTAAATTACCCAAAATACCAATCGATTTACTTTTCGAGAGTATACTGTACTTTGCACCTCATTTTTGTCTAAGTAAGACGACGTGCACACTCACACTCGGGATGCCTTCACACCGACGACTTGTTAAGTTTTTGATGTTAATTGGCATGGTTTTTTAATTGTTGGTGTTTCAATACATGTATTATTTTGAAAAATCTATATATATTGATCATGCCAAGGAGTAAATATATTTTTCACATGTATGTACATACAAATTCACAAAATGTATTAATGAAATTTTCAGTGCACACATTCGAAGAAAACATTTATTTTTATCTAACCGGCACGCATGTGACTGTGTGAATGATTTCATTCAATTGCTGTGCCAAAACAATTAAGAAAGAAGCAAAAGCACTTGCATAAAAAACTTCAAAATATTTCTTCGCTACTCTGTTTACACTTTTATATCTGCACTTTTTTCAAGGGCATTTAAAATTCCTCAAAATTCTAACTAAAGTGCAAGGGTTGGGCTTTTCGACGGATTAATAGAAAAGCATACAGTAATAGCCACAAAAATAGGTAACGACGAGACATAATCTGTGCAAATTCTAGAATATAAATACGGTTGTTGACTAACCATCAGTCGAAATTATCAAATAGTGTCAACATATATATTATTGGAATCTTCAGTGGTAATAGTAGTGTTCAAGAAATCAGTTGATTCAAAATTTATTTTCAATAATACTAAAATAATACAAAACGGAAGTGTTTCGAAATTAATTTTCGCACATTTCAAAACAATAATTAATGACGAAGTCAAGTGTTTGGGAGGTAGTGTTAACCCACACATGACCGTCAGTGTACCTGTAGACTTGTGTATATAATTATTTACAGCTGTTTGCATGCGGAAATATATGCACGTAGCGCTGACAAAATCTAGACCGGCTTTAACAGTTTTATGATAACGCTAATGTTCCCGTGTATGGACACACCGGTGTTTATGTGTATGTACTTAATTATAAAAGCAATCAGTAAAACGGCGTCAGAATAAAGGTAAATCCTTTTGCCACACCTTTTCTTAGCAGCCTATAATGCCTATATCAAGAATGATTGCTGGAAAGCTAAAACAAATTTGGGAATAACAAATTTTGAAGTCATTTACTGAGTCATACATACATACTATATGATATATAAGAAAGCATGCGTAAGCCACAAGTGATAATATGTAGTTCTTAGAAAAGCCGGGCGTCAAGTATCAAGTTTACCACTTGTTCATCTCAGACATCTCTTTTATCACAATCAACATGGATTACCAACTATCAATTGCGAAATACTTTAGAATTGCATGAGTACCAATGACATGAGTAGATTTACTTGATACAACTTGAAGATTTACTACTTCTATTCAAGTTATCCCAAGCCGGTGCAGTATGATTAAACCATTTCCAAGAGACGTGATCATGTTAAATCGTGTTTCTTACAAGTATTTGTATATTTCTGTTCTGTAATACTCAATGACATGTTATATAAAACTTAACTACTTAAGAGGGGCTCATAATCTCATAGCTGCACTTCAACGGCTAAGTTTGAAAAACGTGAAAATTTAAGAAATGCAAATAATATTTCTACGCTTTAGATTAAACATTGATAACTATTTCACTTAATTACAAGTATTTCGTGTTTTTGTGAAGTGCTTAAGGCGTCTAAATCACTTAAATTTGTTTATAAGTACATTACACTAAAGATACATATATTTAAAAGCTGCATACATACTTAAACACTTCACTTATATAACTACACTTAAACTCCACTCTTTATTCTTTATTAGAAGTAATGAGATTATTAATGCATTACATGCATAAGTACATTTCAATTTTGTGGTTCATAAATTTTGTTGTAGCGTTGTCGCTTATAAATAAAAATATCGTAAACCATTCAGATACGTAATGTATCTAGCAATTAAAATATTAATGCGTATTACGTGCTCATATTGATCTCAGCACACCTGTGGGTGGCTTATCGAAGCAGATAACTAATTTATTGCAATATAAAAATATAATAAATTCTTTCACATTTTATTTAAATATAAAGAGTCACATCCTGCATTGGTTATTGGTATAATTGACCGACAAAGCGAAAAATTTGCATATTCGAAATTTAAATAAATGTAATCTAAAGAATTGTATGCCAGTAGCACGCAAAAATAGAATGTCTGTAGAGAGATTTTTCATACAATATATTTACACAAGTTTATTTGGTTACGATTGTTCCAATCCTATTGAATTTTTACCTCCCATCGACGAGCAATGAGAGTGAGTTTAGGCATGAAAAAAGTGTTGATCGCTGGAGACCTGTTGCGGCATGTGCGGTGTATAACATTTCGCGACGACCCGATTCCGATTGAAATATCTGCTTTTGATGAATAACTCATTGAATATGTAAATAGGTATGAAGATACATACATACATACATACATACATATAAGCTGTAGAGCAAAGCTTTGCCCTCAAATTGGGATGAAACTCGATCTGCGGACAGTAGTAAATGTATAAATGTAAGCGAAATGAGAAAGGTGCGTGTCTGTTCGACATCAACAAATACTCATTTGCGAATTATACGAGCAGCCAGCATTTCATTCAAAGTTTGGTTTTAGTTTGTTTTGCCGTTCGTATTTATGTAGTTTCGTCGTTTCATAAAATAAAAATTTATTAATGCCAATCAATTGAATTTCAACTTCAGTCGACATTCATTACCATAATAAAAATCAAACAGTATTGTGAAAAATATTAACAGCAACAGCAAGCGACTAATATTGCGTTCAAAAATAATTTTAATCTGAATAGAAATGCATTCATTTCACTTGTCAAAATACAAATTAAGTTGGAACTTAAGACAAATTAAAAATATGAAGTTTTGACATTTCGAAGTTATCACAAAAAAAATATAAATAAATAATATAATTGTATAAAACAGTCTGATAATAGAAATAGTAAATATGCGTACATTTGATAACTTCCAGATTTTCCTCTCATCCATGACATAAAAACAAAACCTTATCTTATAAATAAAATACAAAATGTTGAAACTCACATTGTAATTATATTTATAAAACAAAACAAAATACGAGTATATTACTGTGGATGCCCTTGATTTATGTGAATTTTATTTGATAGTTTGTAGAAAAATAATTTTATTAATGAAAGTTATTTTTAAGTGAGTTTGCTGTCGATTAACGCCACAGAACATATAAAAATTTCACAACGAAAATAAACGCCACATAGAAATGTTATCGCTTAGCGTATGCCTGTTATCAGCATGTGAAGTTCGTGGTGCTTTATTTGCTAGCTGGTATTGCCTGATTGGGTATGATTCGGCCAGATATTTGCAAAAGCATTTACTTTCAATGAATTGACATTTTGTTTATACTTATCATAAGATTAACAGTTATGTACATGATTCTTTGCTTCGTTTTGAAAACTTTGAAAACTGTATGCTTGATAACACCATGAAACTGCTAATATTTTACTCGATAATGTGTCATCAAGTGTATGCCGTTACTAAATCACCATGAGCACAGCAGAGCAATTAAGAATACGAAAATATACCCAATTGCGAATTTGCGTTCGGCGGCAAATAAATGTGTGAGTATTTCATTACTTGAGATATGCTAGCAAATAAAAAGTTTAAGGCGCTTTAAATATCCAGTTCTCCTTTTGGTAAATTCAAATCAAATGTGTACATATAGATGAACATATTTATTAGCATTACTAGTATATATACATTTGAAAGCAATAGTTACAACAATTACTGGTTAAAATGTTAGCTTTTAAAAATTAGTGAAACTCAGTTTGAGCATAATTACGAGAAATAATATTTGACTGTTAAGCTATGGCTATTAGTGACCGTTTGTGTAGAATATGAACTTCGCTCTATATTCGGAGTAAGTGCAACAAATGAGATATAATTTTAAATGTTTCTGCATTTCTTTGAACATAAGACAAAAGATTAAAGAATTAAATATGAACCAAAATTTCACAGAAAAACCACAAACGTCAAAAAACATCCAATTCTGATAAATTTTGACGAGCTTCCGACCGGTATTGCACGCCACTTTGAGAATGTTTGACTGAACGTTTTAGTATTTGTGAATGTATGTGATTGGCGCAAAAACTCCTAGTACCGTCTCATCGGATGTTGACACCGTCCACGCTTCTGCACCATAAAGTAGGACGGGAATGATGAGGGACTTGTAGAGTTTGGTTTTTGTTCGTCGAGAGAGAACTTTACTTTTCAATTGCCTACTTAGTCCATAGTAACACCTGTTGGCAAGAGTGATTCTGCGTTGGATTTCAAGGCTGATATTATTATCGGTGTTGATGCTGGTGCCTAAGTATACGAAACTATCTACGACTTCGAAGTTATGACTGTCAACAGTGACGTGGGAGCCAAGATGCGAATGCGCTGACTGTTTGTTTGATGACAGGAGATATTTCGTCTTGTCCTCGTTCACCTCCAATGACCTCAAACACGGCGTTAGGTCAAGCCGAAATTCGAATGTAAATAGAATACGAGTATAAAAGCAAAAAGATAGCAACATGTAATAATTATATTGGTATGCAAACAAAAAAAAGTTATTGTTAATTACTCAAATGCTAGAAACACGCAAATGCAACAAAAAGTTAAACATTTACTTCGACTACAGCTCATATATATTCATACAATCATAGGTATGTATGTGTGTGTATGCACGTAAGAGATTGTATTAAATTTACCTTCTCGAATATACCGAATTTGCTTTTGCATATTCATAATTTTGTACTATTTGTTTTCATTTTATTTTTCTGCACTAATAAAACAAAGTCAATAACACTTTGACCTACAATGAGTTCAACGCGTTTCGGCTCTAAAAAGGAAACGTTAATGGTACATATGTATAGGCAAAAACAACAAACATAGTCAGCATTTTTTACAAATCAAGTCTGTTGGAAAACGATTTTAAGTTAAGCTGAGCAACGCGGTCTTTACTTGGTTAACCAATCAATGATATCCAGACAAACAGTTTAAGTTTTCCTAGACACTGCCCAAACATTAGGCGAAGGGCGGATTTTAGCAAGAAAGCTTTTTAGATTTCATTCAAGATATACCATAAGATTAGCTTAAATTTATGGATCTCTTATGTTAGTCATTTAATGCCAAAAAAGGAAAGCAAAAGTACAGAGAGGCTTAAAGCAGATGCAAATGCTAATTCTTAGAACCGGAACCTATGGAGAGTAACAACTCTTCGGTTGTTTAAAGATTGTCACTTCTCTCCCTTTTAATTAAATAGCTACGATATAACACCAGTTCGTAGCTGAAGTCTTTTGTTTTCATTTTTCTTTCGGCGTGACTTGAAAAACAACGATTCTCTGGGATGCATGCTGGGAAATTTCAAGTTCATTAGATATAGATATACATATATATATATATATTTATATAGATCATGATTTCTAGTTAATTATTTACTCATATGTGCATATACTGTGCACTAATACAGAGTTTTAAATAAGGTGATCTTTGCTATTATGATCTGAAAGCCGTAGCAAATGCAAGTGAAAGTAGTTTATGTATTATTACTCATAATGTTAGTATTGTAGTAGAACCACATGCTTGATATGAAGCGTTGCGCTGGCTGTTGGTAATATTTTTGAATACGGAACTGAAATACGCCAACTGGATACTTCCGTATAAAATCTTTGGGGCATGCGCCAAATTGTTTTCCTTATTTTATCGTACTTACAAACATTCCTTCTGGTTAAATGTATACATGCGTACATTTATATGTGATATAAAATCTATAAGGGGAAAACTTTATGTGTTCTGAAGTTTTGCAAAGTGGCGCTAAAAAGCTTTGATTTGTGAGATTTATGACGTTTACGCTCAAAGCATACATACACTTTTTCCTTAAACGTTATTTACCCACAGCAAACATGCCAATTTTTTACAATCTCTCAACACTTTTCTGATTTTCCACTGAGTATTGCTAATTTTAACATTATTCTCGTAATTGAAAAGAAATGCGGTTATATTCAATGAACAGAAAACCTGTTTCAGCTCCAGATGTGTTGCCAGCCAGTCAAACCCTTTTTTGTATTGGCCCTCCGCTGGGTTCGCTTCGCTGTTGAATGGCGTTAAGCACGTGGTGGCGTTAACGAATTTATCGCTTGATTACACCCGGCACTATACATGCGACGACATGTACGAGAAGCTTGCTTTTACTATACAGTGACGTCAATGTTTGATAGTACAGTATAAACAAGAGAATTTATACTCAACAGCATTAGTAGATTCGTTTATAATCAAAAGTGTGACAATGAATTAGATTAGCATGAGAATGATGTATAAACAGAATTCTACGCACATCACACATGTATTCTTAAATACGTACATACATACATACATAGCATATAAATACAAACACGTAAACTCATCGCATTTGCGAGAATCAATATCAAAATTTTGTGAGCGGATTCCCCTCAAATTCACAAAAAAAAACAGCTAATCTTATACACAAACATATATACTAAGTAATATATGTATATACATAGTTTCAATGGAACCGAAATAGCGCTAGTTAAAAACAAGAAATAAATAAAAAATAAAAGATGCAATAGCGCTCACGAAGTTAGGCGACCACATATAGTATAATTAAATAATATGAGCGAACGAGATCGGTCTAGATTAGGGGCCTTGCTTACATTTATACTATAAACTTGGGTCAATTCTTTTTATCACGTAAAAAATAAATCAAAGTAAAATTATACACGGCATGACGTTTTCTCCACTTTCACTGTTTTACTATTTATTTATAAAATACACAAATATACTATAAAAAGATAAGAATTTGTATTTGATTCAGAATCGCTATTGATTAACCTCTAATTGTAGAAATAGGTTCAGCTATTTACATAATTATGTTAAAGTGAAATTATTGAGGTAATCGTTAAAGATCAATATCGCAAAATAAATAATTGTATGCATTTCGACTCAAGCGACTCAAGAATATTAATTGTGAATACCGAACCAAATCTGGTTTCCCGCATTTTTGCGTCGTAAGAATATGTTTATTTTCATTTAAATCTGCCATAAGTTAAATGCAGTGTCAGTTTCAGTAGGACTTCAATTTTCTATATCAGCAAAATATTGTGATTTCAATCCAAATAAAGTACGACTCTTACATATTTTCGAGATTAAAGTTGCGATAAAACAATATACATAATGCATAGCTTGAATAACTATAAAATCATATTTCAACGACGACACAGTTTTTGGTTATTATTGTGCAGCTTGTTTTTGTGTGAACACATTGGTAAATGATACACGATATCGTACATAAATATTTATTTAAATTTTTTAGTCTTCGTTACTTGAAACCGCACAATGTTTGCATTTTTCACTTTAAATAAATACATACATATAACAATGTACACTTATACTATTGAAATAAGAAACTTAGTGATGTTGACTTGGAATTTCAAAAAAAGTCTGTAAGTAAATAAGCGGAATTCAACATAAAGAGCATTATATTTTATACCATTTACTATTTCGCCTTTTGTGCTATACAATTGGACTTAGATTATCCGGGATTGTCGGGACCGAAAGCATTATGTATGAAAAAACATAATAACACAAAATTAAACATTGAGAAACAAGTTTCAAGAGGTTGAACGAAAAAGGAATCACTCTAAAAACATGAAAAGAGTGTTAATAAAAAATTGCGTAGAAGAAATGGAAAATAAATAAACGCTGTAAAAAACTCTACCGTATTACAGCCTATTCTGAATATAATAGCAATCGTATTACCAAAATGGTTTATCACTCCCAAACACTATCAGGGAATATGAAAATCCCATTTTATCAAAATACTAGCTTTTCTTTAAAACATAACGAACTTTTAATCCACTTATATGTTACTAATCAATTACTTATATGGAAATTCAAAAGATGCCGGAAAAATGTTAATTAGCGCTTAGTATAAATAATTAAGTGACCCAAACACAAATGTACATATGTTTTGCACTATATGTACTATAAGTATATTTACCACTACATGCACGTAATAACCGCTTGAAGATTTGGCATATTATGTCATCTGAAGTTCACAAAAAATCATTTCTAAATAAGAAACTTATTCATATCCTTGATAAAAGTGAGCAACTTATATTAGAAATAATTCATAATAAACCGCAAATGATGGAAAACAAAATTGTTGTATACGTGACCGCGACGACTATCGTTATGGCAGATACCGGCAAAACTTTCGTCCGTCGTTCAATAAACAAAACAAATGCGAATTATAAAATTAAATGACCAAAATGTATGCTGCATAAATAATTGTTTGCATATAATGTATGTAAATACAAATGCATACATACATACATATATTATGTGCAATGAGCGGCTAAAAGTGTCATCTATCGTAAATGAACTTTTGCAAAATTAAATATGCGCCTATTTCACTTTTTATATACTTACAAGTGTACATATGAATATGGACATTAACTCCATAATTCACAATATTTACAATAAAGTTCTACATATGAATATGCGCACATTTAGCTTCAACAAAAACATATTTATGTATGTATACATTTATAGCATTTAAATAATGCAAACTTTTTGACAATTTGTTTAATAAAACAAATACAGATCGCGAATACATATCGTCCTTGAATTATAACTAATTATTTTCGAAAGCCAAGCTGACTAAAAGATTCACTCGATATTATTTTTTTCTAAAAATACGTAAGTTACATAAGAACTAAATTGAAGTGGAATGGACATTTTACACATAAAAAGGCATAGCATTGACATTCAAGTGTGAGTAAAGTAAATTATCATCAACATTATTAAACTGATAATGCAAATACGAGTACATTCCATTGTCGCATTTTAACACCGGTGCTTACTCCTCACTTTTATCAGTTCGACAACTCACCAAACCTAACCTAATTTATTTATTAACCTATCAATTTAGCAGAGTATTTATTGCATATTGCATTTGTATTAATAAATATCACTAAATACCTTTCGGTAAATTTGTGGTAGGTAAGCGCGCGTTGCATTCCGTTATGTGGTAATGATTGTTATACAATCGTATTGTATAATATTGCACGTTTATCTGTAATGTCTTATTGTTGCCTTGAAATTACACTTACCCCACGCGAATGCGGTGTTTATATACAGAATCAATATATAAAATATTCTACGTTGGAAGTTTAGCATATTGTTGTAGTCCAGTCTATTCCTGAAGGTGGTGATAATTCTTCAAACCCGGTGACTTAGGTGAGAGGTGTTGTAAATTATATTTATTAGCATATAATTTGCATGAAGAACTTCTATATATTCGTGGTACAATTGTCCCGTTTGAAGTGCTCCGATATTTTTTATCACTGCGGCGTAACCGTAACGAATTGACTATGTAGAATATTATTGCAAGGAAGTTGAATGAGCGAAGGATATTTATTTATCGTAAAAGTCCGCGTTTTTCTTCTATTTTACATATGTGACGATACGATTTCACGCGACACTTTTAGACGTGAAAATTTAAGTTCACTTTACGTCTTGACAAATTATCACTCACTGATGCATTTAACAACTGTTATCTGACGTTTTGTTTCTTTAACTGACAGAGTGGCCGCACTTGCGGAAATATTAGTGCTGCCCCTTCACACGATAGACGGGCCGACGTAACGTAACGTATCTCCTTGGGCAATAATTATTGAAAACCACTGCCCGTCTTATTGTAAAATAAAACTATTATCATCCCTAATTATATTTCATAGCCAAATATTAATGATAAATCAATTAAGTATATTTTCTTAAACATATTTTATTTAAACATGAATTTCACTTTGAAATTTGCTACAAACATATAAAAAAATTGCAGTAAAAATAGTTTTATTGAATTTGAGTATTGTAGAAATACTTTATCAAATACTCTATATACAGATCAAAAAATAAAAGCTTTCAAATACGCCTCACGGTACTCATTATACGACCATGTTCATTAATAGAGCAAGTAATTGTAAATTAGAGCAACAGATATTTCCGAACATCAATACGCAAGCCAAATATAAGATAATGAGGTGTCTTGGTCTATAATTTCTTTTTTTTTAGTTTAATATTTAGTTATTTATACTTCTTTTCTTCTTTCTTTAATTTGACAGCATATTTTATTTTTATACTGTCTTTATTGATGCTCGGCTATTGTACTTTATGACCTGAAACTGAATAAAATTATACTATATAACAGAGAGACTACTACTATGGGTATATGTATATAAAAAATTAACAATAATAAAATCTAGGGTATTTACACAAAACATTGTAACTAAAAACGGAAATCAGAAAAGGAAATACAAAAAAAAATTCTGACTAAACTGGTGTGTGATAATAAAAGAATACTTGGCCTCAATTATTTGGGGATTGAAATACATATTTGGAATTTGTTAAATTGTTGTAATAATTTGTTTTTAATTTAAAACAAACATAAACGGAACGTTTAACCGTTTAAAATAAGTGAAGGACGAAATGATGTTAGTTAATGTTATCTGAAGTGATTGTGTCCTGTGGATCCGTACATAATTTAGTTGGGACTCCTTTATAAAATTTAAATACTTATACATAATATACATACTTTAAAACTAGTTTCCATGCAAGTCAATATGTCTATATGTATGTCGGTATGTCGGTATGAACGCAGTCAACAATTTAACCATGATTATGTTTGCATATTTCTTTAAAAAATCTCCCATAGTCTATCATTCATATATAATAACTAAAAACAAACTATTTTCCTATTTGCAATTTCTCTAGCACAGTGCTAAATACACTTATATATCTACAGATTTGGATTTTTTCTTTCCTTCGAATATACCACTCGGTGCTTCTGTGAATTTCTTGAACTTAATGTGCAAAATTAAAACGAGACACGGTTTTATGACAAATCCAACGTACAACTTGCCTCAAACGCGTCGAAATCCAAGTGAAAACTGCACCAGCATGCTGTAACTTCGATACGTAATGCTTGATGTGGTCTGTACAAAGAAGTTAAGGAACCGAATATGTTTAAAATTATTGCAGTAAATATCTGATGAAAGTTGATAAATTGAACCAAAAATTCTACCAAATTATTTAATAAAAATTTATTCAAATTTTTCTCATGGAAACAGTTAACGTTCGATTTATCAACTTTCGATCATAGTTTTAGTTTCAACAGAGAAGAAAATTTGTAAAGGATATAATAATGTCCATGGTTGATGACCTCCATTAATGTAAGTGACATATGTAAAACCATCTTTCCCTTTACCCCTTATATTATAATAGTAGGGAAGGAAGGAATGCAAATGAAATCTGAAAAAGAAAGTGTTGTAACAAATGTCAGCATGTTCTAATAAAGTAAGAAAATTACTCCTCATACCTTCTTTTTTCATAAAACTGTATGGCAGGTTGGTTTGTGGTTAGCACATGTAGAAAAATCGCTTTCACCGAATGGCGTTCGGCGGTCGTCAAATGATTCAGTAAGGAGTCCAGCAATAAAGACCCAATACCATTTCGTCGATGTTTCCGATGCACACCCAATGATAGTATATAACCAATGTCAGCATTACGGCCCATAGAATCGGGTAAAATTCCTTTATCCTAGGACCAAACACACTTCTATATGTTAAAAACTGATTTACATTTAAAATTACATTAAAATGAGACCTCTTTATTCAGATTTCTGTAAGGTTTGATTTCGGCAACTATTAATCCTATAATAGCCAGATTGTAAACAGCCGCGAGCGCGAAGAAACGCGTACTGGATGTAATATCTTCGTACCATGACAGCGGATAGTCAATAGGAAACCAATCTTGACACAATGTTCTCACCTTAAACGACATTTATATATACAAATTTTATAAACAATAGTTCAGAATTATGTATACCTCAGTTAAATCATCTGGTACTAAAAATCTTAACTGAACATCCGTAACGGAACAGAGAGGCACATGATGTTCAATATCCGCACGATTCACATTAGATTGAGGCAGGTTGTGTTTATTATACCTGCAATAATAAGTTGTATGTTGTTTTTTTGTTTTTGTTCAACACAAATGTAGCAAAATAATTAATTATAAATTCATAAAATATGTATAATACACTTATATATTATTTAAAAATCAAAATAAATAACATTCAATAACGGAAACTGCAAATCAGTGCTTTACCGAATTCCGCTATTTGCTATTAATAAAAACAAGCGTACAACAACAGTTGATCTTTTATTGTTCCATATTTTGTGTGCTGTGGTCAACGAATAAAAGTCAATAACCGCCGAATTCAACTAGCAATTTATATATGCACATACATACATGCATATGTATTGACATATAATTGTAATTGTTATACGAATTAGATTGTTGGAATATGTTTAAGCGTTTGAATTATATACCACTTAAGTCAGTCATTTATCCAATTAGCATTGAAAATTCTTTAGGGACCAATATTCAATTTATTTTTGAATCTTATAATATAGGTAAGAATTAAATAGCATAAATACAATTACGCGCGGCACTTCTATGATTAAAACAGTGACAAAGCAAAATCAAACCTTTGCAGTACATACGTAAATATATTCGAATTAAATTTAAATCGAATTAATTGAATTTTTAACTAATGCATATATGTACATATACCAAGAACATAATTAGATGGATTACTATATCCGAATTGGACTTAACAAACATACAGGTACTTACCAAGTAAAATGTGCCATGGAATTAGATGTAGTCACATCGGTTGTCCACTTACAAATTTCCAATAGGACAACGGCTATGATTACAACCACACCAACAAATAACGAAACAAACAAAATTTTGGAAATTATATAGGTATATCCTTGGATGGAGCAAATGTTAGATGTGCGGTTGAATTACTATTTTCCTATGTTAACAAGTTTTAACCGAATATTTTCCCCTCCTTTGTGCTCTTCAACTCAATTGCATGTAAGTTATGTATTTATTATTCTAATTGTACGCTGGTAATATTTGTGCATTAAACCACATACTTCAACATCAATCATAAATTGAACTATTTAACACTACTCCGGCAAACACTTTCATTTGAACACAACACCACCACTTCATGTGTCACTTGCCATAAACTAAAACTTATCATTCAATTGAACCCAATTAATCATTGCTTATCTGTGCAATATTCTATGACATATGTGGTCAATCCAATAAAATATCCAAAACTTCCTTCTGCCTTCGAACCTTTAAATCATGACAAATTACTAAATTTTTACTGTATTTTGATTACTTCGTTAAATAGAAAAACTAAGAACAAAAACAACACAAGCTGTCAAAATCGGAAGACCGTCAACATTGCCACACCGACAGGGAAAATGTGAACAAATAATTTCTGACGATTTTATAATAATAAATAAAATGAAATTACTTATGTCATCAAAAACAATTTATTTCAAATTAAAAACGCATGTCTTGTATTAAACATTTGTAGAAATATATAAATAGCAAATTTCAATTGTAACGGTAGTAAATTTTGCGATGGTAGCGCTAAATTTACGATCAGCTGTTTTATTTTCAATGTTAACAAAGCTTATAGTGTATTCACACTTCATCTTTACTTGGAGGAGATTTGAATATTTATCGCCATGGAAAATTTGATATAAACACCCTCGCACATGAAGATTATATAATAATGAATAAAGACTTCGCTTTGTTATCCAAAGTATGAAATTATTCGCACACATCGAAAATGATTCTGAACACACTAATTATTTGAACACGATTAAATGTATAGAAAAATGTATAAATTTATTTTTTATATTTCCATATTAATCGCTTAACTAGTATTTAATAGTTTTCGTTCAGAAGTAACCATAAATGGGAAACCCTTTCACAAATATCACAATTTTTTATTTCTAAAAAATTATATTAGTTTATAAAAGGGAACGGACTTTTATGTTGTAAATTAATATTTTAAAAAGCTATTTTAACAACTACATATAAACGTACATACTCATATAATTGATTTGATTAATTTGAAAATGTTATTATTCAACTGTTTTTACAAACATGTATGTATATGTATTGTAACTTTTTGACCTATTTAACCTTTCCTTCGACAATATTATCCATTTTTAAAGATTTTCGTTTCAATTCATGACAGTGTTCCCAGAATTTAGTAAGTCGTTCATCAGAATCCGAACAAAAGTCGCGAAAATCTTTAAGCATTTTCAATTGGAAAAGTTCACTGTCTGGCGAGTTTTTGATTACCAACGATTTCCACTTCTTATTGGGAATCATATGATTCCAGGCCCATAAAAATCCAACCTATCAATATATTATATGGTATCAGTATAACATTGTTTTCAAAATTAATTGTGTGCATGACTCAATACCTTCTTTGGTACATTCGTATTATTTGTGTGTCCGTAAACACATCGCGTAACATTCGCTTCTTGTCGACTCGGAGATTCAAATTGGTAGTTGTTTTTTGAACAACTGAAAATGTCAGTAGTAATTAGCGACCTATTCGTAAATTTTTTTATGATATATTATATACATATTTTCTTACCGAATAAGTACAAACATATGTCCGGAACAATGTACATATTGATATTCCTTAGGTACCTGTGTGATCATAGAAGAAAACTTGGTTTGTTAAATTTGTCTTTTTTAATTAGCTAATGAATTAACTTACGTCTTTGTTAAACGAATACTTTTTCTCTATCACACATGGTAAAAATCCAAATCTTGCAAGAATAGCTTCTTGAAATAGTAACATACGATCAGCTCTACTCTCTTCAGCAAATTCTACGTTGACAGTTAATGGAAATTATTTTTTGAAATAATTCGGTAAAGTGTAAGCAATTTTGTCACATACCACAAAACATAACACTTCTGTCGCTTAAAAATTTCTCCGATAATGGTATGAAAATGGGACCACGGAGTGGATCCGATTTCTCCGTAAATGGTTCTGCCATCGGATCTGCAGGAACTGATATCAATTCATAATTGCAATGATTCGCTTTACGTATCCAACCCCAAATCTTTACAATGGAAATAGACTACATAGGTTAAACGCTCTTTTTATCATTATCTGTAAGTAAACATACCAAATCGCCCACAATTGGTCCCGATGCTGTGACCCACTCAACGACTATTTCAAAAGCGTATCCAGGCTGCATAACAGTGTGATACTTGACATGACCCCATTCCATACGTTCACTTTTCTGATTGACATTGATTTCCAAATGGGAATGGCGGTATATTTTTTCTGCAAGAATATTAATTGTGTGCATTTTTTATTTCATACATATACATATATACTCACTGTTTTGGCTATAATCTGCCCAGGATTGTGCCGATGGTATATCGCGCAGGAATGTGGGTATATTCGGGGTTTTCGTTTCATCAGTCCAAAGATGGTTACACCCCTGTAGTTCGATCTCCATCCACTCATTCTCGAAAGCACTCAAATCCAAAAGAGGTTTAGATACCTCTGGAATTTAATTCAATTGGTGAATACGAATGTATAATTTCGTTATGGAAAATATTAAATTCCACTTCAAAGTACCTTTTACTGGTTTTTCTTGTTGTACTATAAAATAAAGATAAAATCCAGGAATAATTTGTCTATCCCAATCTCCCGAAGCGTGACAAATCATTTTCTCTCTGAAAATTGTTAAAGAATTTTATTAAATAAAAACGAGAAGAAACTACTAATTACTTTCGCATGGCTTCCAATATGTCTAATGGATTTTTGTTGTTATCCAAATGTGACTTGAGCCAAAGCAAGGCCTCATGTGAAACAAAGGTGTAGCATGGCAGGCTAGGGGTCTGAGTGAAGAAAGCTACACCTGTTATGGGATGTTTCATCGCTTCGAGGATCTCATTCAAATTCGAATTCGGACGTAATTTTACCTCCGACGCAAAGCTTTTGCATAAAAAATTAAATAATTATATTAGAAATTAATATACTTTGGTATATATGTATGCATATGCGTTTAGTTATTGGTGAATCTTCTATCTTTTTTATGTATGTAGTATATGCGTTTAGTTATTGGTGAATCTTCTATCTTTTCAGACGTACCCATCATCTTGATCCTCTTTGTGGCTTAAATCAGTATTCAATGTTATTGCAGCTGCATCTGCCGCGGGCGATATGCGACCACGGTCCACTTTCATCACTGGTTTCGAGATGAAACTAATATAAAATAACATATTATTTACTATATCATAGGCGTATGACAATATCACAAAGGATGGCCGGAAAAACTAACGACTCTCCGTCCGACTCGTATAATTAGGAATTAACATGAATATTATTTTCATAAATTATATATGCATATAACTTTCGGAATAATGTCGTTAGGTTTTTAGGCCATCAACTTTGCGCAAAATGGATTTTAATTATTCGTTAATGATTTTTTTCCAAATTATTCTACTCAATACAAATTAAAACTGCTCCATCGGCCAGCAAATATAAATGCTACGACTACGACTACATTTTATTAGTTGATGTGCGCTATGAAATGCAAGAACAAATCGGACAAAACTTAAAAGCTTCGCTTTGACCAACCTTTGCTGTGTTGACATATATAGTGGATGATGCTTTTCATTAAATCTAGGTGTAACATGCTGAAAACCGAAAACCAAATTAAAATGTAGAGATCAAATTAAATCATATTAAATTAAAATACAAGATACAAGTATTAAGGTGTCATTGCCAAAGAACTGCTGTTATAGAGAATTGGTAGAAGGAAATGTTGTATACATTTATAAAATCTTGTCGGCCATATTTATGTAAATTAATGTTTACATTTATTAAATAATAAATTGTTTATAGAATTTTTAGGTTATTTAATAGAAATAATGAAAAATCTATATAAACGAAAAATAAAATGTTTTCAGAACGTTGCAGAAGAAATCTCATAGACTATGATATGTATGTACGTATGTAGCTGATAAATAATATAACGAAATAGCATTAATAGCATTAATATGCATAATATATATGGTATGTATGTATGTAAGCAAACACCTTAGAAGTGAAAAAGCATTTGATTCAAATAAATGTTACTAATAATGCGTTAGGTGCTGTCACAATACTGTTATTATAACCGTTAACAACATAATAAATGCGAGAATAAGAACCTTGGTCGTTTTTCCGGTAGACGATTGCTTCCAACACGTTCACGAAAGGGCGAATTCACCAGTCCCTTCAGGTTCAAGTAGTACGTTGGAAAAAAAGTTGCATACATAATTTAATTAAGCGCAATATTTATGTAAATACTTGTGCATATACATACATTTAATGAACTAGAGATTTTGCTATTTCAACCTTTTGCTTATTTAACTTTAGTTGTGAATATGAAATGTAACTAAGTACTATTATATTTTACAGTGAGTGAAGGGAGCAAAATAAGACAAACTATATTGTATTTCATTACACTAGTAGTATCAAGTAAAAACTGTGCGCATATATTAATTTAGGATTGTTGGATAGATTACCAATTAGCAATTACAGTGGTTGAAAAAGAATTGCAAGTGCGTTTCACTAGAAATTTTCGTGTATGCAATAGTCGAAATGTATGTATGAATAGTATGTACGTTAGACTGAATGTAAAGATTTTAAGTAAAGAACCTGGTTGGGTTGAGGTCTGGAAATAATGCTGGTACTGTGACGTCGTCGTGTTAAATGACTTTGTGCGGTGGGGCTATCCTGTAAATGATTCCAACTCGATACATAAGCCGAAAGCAATAATAATTTGGAAAAGATGAGAAATTAGGTTCGCTTAAAATAGTCAATAAATATACATAAATAAACTATATAATTAACAAATAAACATGGAAATGCAATATACATAAATATAGACGCATTAATTACAAACAAATATACATATACATATATATAAAAGTAAATATTAAAAACCTACAACCTACATAATTATATTAAATCAATAACTGATATTTTCGTAAAGAAATATGTGTTAAAATATGATTGTCTGCCGATTTAAATTGATATTGAATGCACTAAATCAAGCAGGTAAATTATAAAAACTTTAATTGTACTGTTAGAGTACTTTAAACAAAAGAATAATAATAAATATATAAATAATTCAAATACAAAAGTAGAAGAAAAACAATTATGAGATATATATAAACATATGAACAACGATAATTTGCAATAGTATAGTGAAATAAGTTGTAAATTAATCAATAAATAATAATCCAAAAAAATGGCTCGAATATATTTATTAGAACACACAAAATGTATAAGAGTAAAGTTTTAAGATCAGAATTATTTATGTGAGAAACAAGAAATATAAACAGTATTTAAGGCAAATCATTATTATCTACGATACTGGCTTACATGAATTCGCTGCCGTTTCACTTTATTTATATGCACTTCCATAAAACGCATAAAGTCTTCGACCTGTCTCTTTGTGTTGTCCACAGCCAAATCCGTGTAGATATCGCAGCGTTGGCTTCCGTATTCAATGATTTTCTTCATCGCTAAGTTATCGGTGGGTAGCAAATACATTCGGTAACGCCAATATTTCAGGCTCTGTGTAATTTGGTTCGCGATTGAAAACAAAAACACGAAACTTTCACTTGAAGTACCGATTTCTCTTTAATAACAAAAACAGTAACTTACCTCCATCAAAGGATAGTCTCGGTCACCACGCGTACAAATATAATGATCCATATAGTTCCAATTGAAATTTTCTAATTTCTCCGTTGTGAAATTGACACCCGATATTTCATACGTCTCGTGTTGGGGTGCATGAAAGCGATAACGGTAGTCAACGTTAATGGGCGGATACGGATGTCTAAAATATTTTCAAATTAAAAAGAATATATTAGTATACTAAATAATATATTATTAGCAGTAACAGCTTAACTCATAGCTTTGACAATAGAATTTATATAATATTATTGGAAAACCTTAAGTCACTCACCTTGGACGATAACCTGTAACCGTTATCACAGATCCAGTCAATGTTATTCGATGAAATATACGACCAATAGACAACAAATACTCCTTCATCACTTCAGTAGGCGCTATAATGCCTAAAACTGTCGAAGGTTTTTGTTGTTTGTAGCCGCCACAGCAAGGCGCCTGAGCTGGTTGAGTATTCTTCTCCTCGAGCACAATCAGCTGGAAGCCTTGCGCCAATCTTTGCGATACAATCTCCCGAAAGACCTCCTCCGTTGAAAGAGGCTTACGATACACTGCTCGACTATTCGCATAATCGAAATTAACATCGTCGGGTAGAAGTGTATAATCAGATATAACATAATCATTATGCAGAGAACGTTTATCTGGGAAATAATCGGTTGTGATTGGCAAACAAGCCGGTATGGTTAGCGATTTCCAATCCACACCTAAAATTGTGGATGGTCCAAAACGTAGCGTTAATAATTTCAATTTATGTGCGAGTGAAACAAGCAAAATAGTGTTATTACTAGCAATGTGGGTTACACAGAGTACAGAATGGACGTCACAGTAAATAAAAGAAAAAGATAAAACCACTAAACATTATAAAAAAATAATGTTTAATCCATTATAGAACGAGAATAAAGAAAGCCATCGCCTATGGAAAAGCAGAACTGTGCTATTTTCAAATAAATCGACAATAAAAGATGACATACGAATTAACATATTTACTTAGTATGTATATACAAATGCATTGATGCATGTAATTTGTAAGTGAAATTGTGTAAAGAACATCAAGAGGTGAATAATGTTTGTAAACAAAGAATTGCAAAGCAAGTGAAAATGAAAGAAAGGTCACTAGTTGCGGCAACAATAAAAAATTGTATTGTAATAATTTATAGAAACATTTCAAAAATTTAACTGGACGTCTACCCCAAACTTCGGCAGCTATGGCTACGGCTGGCTATTAAGCTTCAGCATTCAACATAGATTTCATTGTCACTCATCTAGATGATCTTGAAATCGAACTCTATTTTTTTACACTTACACTACACTTTTTAACGTGATAAAAATAAGTTAATATAAGTAAAAGTGGAGAGAAAGGAATGGATCGATAAAAGAAGGAATATAATAATCTAAATCGGTAGATTCTAAACTATTGTTGTATTCACATTTACATAGAAGTGTGTATGTATGGGGGTCCATAACAATAACTTAATAGAATAATTGTTTTATTGCAACAGGCGACAAGCTTCAAACAGAACTATGTGAAATATTAAATGAATGGATCGGGTTTTCCGGAAAAGTGCATGAAATGAGTGTTTATGTATGCATGCATACATATGGTGAATTTAGTATTTTTTGTGCAAAATTCCAGCTTCCAGCATTCAATATTCAGTGCGTGTACTTAACTATTGCTATTCCATAAAATGCAAGCAAACAATTAATTTAAAGAAGTTAAGCTAACTATTTTAAATAAAGTAGTAATTGCATTATATTTATGTATGTATGTAGGCATACGTGTTTTTATGGCTGCTAAAAATAATATATGAAACCCAACTACTCTAACATAAATATGCAGAACATTCCTACAAACAAATGTATATTCCAAATATTTAATGGGACTGTGCGATTATTTGAGCGAGTAGATTAGTAAATTACTCAAGTGATTACCAAGTAATTTCAAATTGGATTCAATATTAGTTAGTTAAATATTCTGTTTTGAGTTGATTTACGAGTCTATAGCGTGAAAATATCAATTAATCGCACAGTCCGATTAATTATACCATTATCAAACAAGAACTAAAAATACAACTAATGAAAATCGTACTAATTACTTAAATAATTTAATAATACAAATGTGCGTTGATACAAGTAAATCTACTATTTGGTGCATTCATACGAGATTAAATGTACATACAGTGTAAGCCAAGCATTTTTGAATGGCGGTGCATGCATTCGACATTTTTTTCCGGCTATTCAAAAAATTTAATTTCAGATTTTAAACGCATAGTTATGATACTTGTTACTTGTAATAATTCATACGCATGCCTTTAATATGAGCGCACTCACACACACAAATTGCTTGAATTATGCTGCACACTATTTCTTTTTTACTCTATACAAATTTAAGCAAAGCCTTTGAATAAAGTACAAAATGTTAAAATATTACTAAGAAAATGTGTAGTAATTTTTGATTTGAGTGTTTTGCAAACCTATTATTACTTTTCCTCTGCCATCTGCCTTTGCGCTCTGACTTTTAGTAGGAGCTTCGGTTTCAACAATAGGATTTAAGTGTTTTCCCGTTATTGCATTCGCTTTTCATTCATATGCATGTAGGTAGTATTTTTGAAGACCAAAATGTAATGGATTCAATTTTGATGTAATTATTTTTGTAAAGTTATTTCAAGTTGGCGAGCAAATAAGTTTTAATTAAAGTATTTGGAATTTTTTCAGTTTGCAAATTGGTTATATTTTTTTGGTGTTTTTTTTGTTTTTTTTTTTTTTGTTCGTTCACACAAATTTTTCACGCATTTTATGGGGAGTAAGAGAAATGAGAGAAAATAATATTGTATGTATTAGTATCAACATTTTTAAATATTTCCTTAATAAAATCACATACATATGTTTCTAATATATATCTAAAACATAGAAAATACGCATACACAATGTTAAGTGTCATTGTCAAAACAATGCGATTCGGCCACATTTCACTATTCATAAATATTTAAAGATAATTTAGTTGCTTTCTTGATGAACAAAGGACAACAAAACATTTCAGATGATGATATTTCTCTTCGGTGATAACTACAATGAGCATTAGTCCTACTTTATATGAGACCACATGTTCGACAGCGAAATATAGCTACACCAAATAAAATATATGGTAATTATTTTTAAATAAATAAATACAGATGCCCGGCAATTTAGATATTTATATGTATAGGAACTTATGGACTTATAAATAGTATAATTTATTTTTAAGCATTTTATGAAACAATTTGGTTTCCTTATCTTATTTTATAAACTCATAAAAAAGCGAATTTTTATGTACTAAAAGTACTAGTGAAATTGAATTGAATATAGAATAAATATGGTATATGCATTATATTATCATTATTTTATTTTTGTTTAATTAATTTTAGCTTAGGAATCGTGTCTCAATCGAATCCATTTCACGCGAACTCACAAGCACTGATTTGATATATACATATGAATTTGTGTATATGATAAAATGATTTACCATTTAAGTACATATGTATGTAAATGTATACAAATATTGACAAATTACATACGCACATTTGGTTTAGAAATCATAAAAGCACGTTTCTTAATAGACTTTGCTATTAATTGGATTGTTTTTAAATTCAAATAAGACATTTAGGAGATTATCGGTGTTAAAGCAACATAATTATAAAAGTAGTCAAACACATTTTTAGTCAAATCGGAAAATAGAATATATTATTTAATATAAATAGTTTATTGCAAAGGACATTGGACACATCATGTTAAACGCGCAAAAAACACTTTAAAGCGAGAATATATGTTGTTCCTATTATTGTATATGTTTATAATTAAAAGTACAAAAATCTAAAATAATTTTGGTTTGACAATAAGAATTACTACCAAGTTTGGTCCATAAAAACATACCTGTCGTTATAGCTGGAGTCCATTCTTGTTCTCCCGTCGCGCCCCATAAGAAACTTTTAGTCGGTACTGCTGCGCCTGTTGTCACATTATTTGGACTATTGTTCAATAGTGAATTATTTCGTTTCTTGAGAACTTGGAAGAAAAGCATAAATATTATTTATACACGTTTTTATTATTTTTTCATTATCACTTGCTTACATTCATTTTTCTCGCAGTCATTGCTTGATGTAAACGATTTGTTTAACGAGGAACATGTGGAGGTATGATCATAATCAAATGAACTGAATCCTGAAGCGTATTCATTATCGTTATTAATAATATTGCTATAGCTTAAATTGTGAGGTTTGGCAGGTACAGCTTGGTAATGATGTTGTTGTATTAAAACGCCAGTAGGACCCTATATAGTAAGTATTGGTATTTATATAAGTATTAACTATGAATCTATCCCAAGGTCGGTTGGAAATACGCTGCTTGCTTCAAATTAATTGTTAATCTTTTAATAAAAAATGTGAATTGAAAAGTACCTTTGGAAATATGTGCGTCCAGCGACGGCGATTTGAGGTGAGTTTTATTGTAACATGGGATGGATCAAATGGGTTAATCAGTGCACGTCCCGGACGCACAATAGGAGCAATTGACACAATAGAACGTCGTGCATTCTTATCAGAAGCCAATGATTCAGACAAGTTGGGCGAATCAGTCTACAGAGAAGTGTGTCATTAATATGGTTTTATATATTTGCATATGTATATTTACCAATGCAGCTAGCATTCCTGATGTGCCATGATAAATATCTGGATCAGACATTTTACGTCGCAAGTTTGGAATTTTCGTTGGTGTTAAATTTTCCCAGTCATGGTTTCTATAAGCAGAAGTCTCTAAGCTTGGTACGGAGGTCTTTTTAGCTCGTATGACGCGCTGCAGCGAGCTAATTGTAGAAAAAATATTATATATTGGCTCTAAGTCGATTTTAAAACTATCATACCAAGTACCCTGGGCGGGAGGAGGCTGAAAAATTTGCTCGTCATAAGCATCATAATCGAATAAGGAATTATGTATATATTCCGATTGATTGCAGCTCAAAAAATGTTTTTCACTTTCCTAAAATTAAGTTTTTGATTTGTTAACCAATATTAGTTTAATTATATCTACTATAAACCAATCAAATAAAAAATAATAATTCACCCTGTCTTCCTTATTTAAAGTGACATTTGCGACTATTGGTGGCAATTTAATGCGCGGTATAAAATTGGAATATGCCACTTTCTTGTTGGTTGAGTAAAAACTTAAATTAATCCAATGTGGGAGTGAATAATCGTCTGCTGAGGTAAGAGAAGTGTCCTTATTGTGAAATTTCAAAAGTGGAACAGCGTGTAATGGTTGCTCTCCTACACACACTAGATCACTACCAACGCCATTATCTATAATCTATACGCAAATAAATAATTGATATTAATTTAATTTGTAAATTCTTAGATTTTAATTTACCCGCTGCTTAGTAATGTTCGTAAGTTCTCTGTCCACTTCAAACACTCCAACTCCAGGTGTGATGACGACAGATAGCTGACCAGTTCGATCAAATGTTCTGTCAAGGTAATGTTTCTCGAATGTGTTCAATGAAATATTCAATACTTCCAGGAAGTTGCCCTGAGCCGCTGTAGAATTAGTTGCTGTAGGAATGGATACGCCCCCACGCTCATGATAACGCAACACTGTTGATTCATATGATGTAAAAAGTTTGCGCAACTGCGTCAGTACAGTGCACCAATCTTCATTGCGCTCATTCTGAATAGCAACACGGTAAAAATCTTCGTAATAACGTCCTTTATAATCCAATTGCAGGCAATCGCGCATGTGATCTGGAAACTCGTCAAGTGATTTGGCAGCATAAAATGTACGAGAGAACAATACAATGGTGACTTCATGATTGCAGCCTAATTTCTTCCATTTATGAAATAGTTCAGTAAGAAACCCGTTAACCGCTTTTTCAAAATATAAATCGCCGTGTATATCGAAATCCCACATTTCTGATGACATTTGCAAAAACAAATACACCATTGAAGTGCTGCTACGGAACACAATTTTCGTTTCTTCAGTTATTACTCCACAGGAAACACGTTCACCTTGAGCCCACATCTCATAAACTTGACAACGTATTTGCATTTCAATATTTTCAATTTTTTTATTTATGTAAACACAGGTGTCGGTCTGAAAATGTATATAAGAATTACTTAAAAGGTTTCCCAATCAACGGAACGATACAATTTAAGTAACATATGTCACAAGTGTACACATTTACAATTTGCAATACAAAATAAATTACAATTAAAATATATTATATGTACATACCAAATATGTTTTCAAGCGCCACATTTCAGATCTACCCATATATTGATCTTTAAACGTAATTTCAATAGAATCAAGAGCAACATCACTTGCATTTACGCGTCGCATAAACACATAGGCAAACTTTCTTAAATTGAACTGTGTTGCAATGCCTGCCTCAATACTAATTTCATCACGGCGGAGATCATTAAATTTGGTAATTTGCAATAATAAACGCGTGTTTTCATCTTCGCGGTCATATACTTCTACCACATCGCCTATTTTTGTGTCAGGATGCTCCTTTTGGTTAATCAGCAAATCAGCATCTGAAACGCAAAAACATGCATCAAGTATGAATCCCAAGCCTACATGAAGAAGTGCTTACCGCTGTAGGACTTCTGATGTGTATTTAATTTGTAGTGTTTCATTTTGCGTATATAAATATATATATTCTTAACTATTTACTATAAGCTATAAACATTTTATTTTAGCAACTTGTTTACCGTCTTAGTGGAATTTTTCACTGTATTAGAATTATCTATAAGAACAAGCTAATTTACAAGCAACACAAATGGCTACTGTCAGAAACAGCTGTTACTGATAACAACTTATAAAAAGCAAAAGGTATGTTCCCATACTACACCGCCAGATAAATTTTAAAAATTCTTATTTCCAATTCTAGTGTAATTAATTTGAAATTATATAATGTAAATAAATATAATATAAAAAAACCAAGATTTATATCTAGAAATTTTATAATCGCGAATAATTAAATTTAAATTTATTATGTGTCAAAAGAATCACTAACTCAATATCGTGATGTGACACTTTGCAAACGATAAACCAAAAGCGTCAGATCGCATCACATCAATGACGTGAAATTATAGAGAGTATTTTATTGTGAAAATGGCTGACACCGAACTTATTCTGAAAATAATAAATGCTGTAAAGCAACATGATTGTTTATGGAATGTGCACTCTTCAGAATATGCTAAACGAGACAAATTAGAAAAAGCTTGGCATGAAGTTTCTGTAAATGTGGGCAGACCAGGTACGTACAAATCGCATATGTTGAGGCGCGTGGATATTTCAAGCGACATGATGTGGTCATGTTGCAATTATATAGTAGATGTGATGGTTTGATGTGATTTTTTTAAATGTTTACTCTTATTTGCAGACGTTTTTTGTCGGGAAAAATGGAGAAATGTTCGTACTGGCTTCCTACGCAGCATTCAATATAATACTAATATTCGCAACGACTATGGTGATAGTACCGAAGATTTACCCACACCTCGTCGCAAACGCTTCTATTTGTACGATGAAATGAAATTTATTTTACCGTCAACGGAAACTATAGGACAAACCAAAAAGAGACGAAAACACTCCCGAGCAACAAAAACAAGAATTTCTATTGAAGATCCTAGTGGAGATAATGGAGATACCTCCAACATACCTACAAGCTTCACTACTACTGATGATACTAAGCACTACAACAACAATGACACCAATCAAAGCACAAATGTTGCTTATCCAGAAATATTAAATGAACTCCAACTCACCGCTAACGTTTCTAAGCCATTAACTCGGCAATCTGATGTGGGCATTACAATGAAAGTGAATCAACAATCGCCGCCATTAAGGGTGGATGAAGAAAAATCTGAGCAAATGAAACACGAAGCATCTTTAAATGTTTCATCTGGTGCAACAAAATGTGAAGTTGGAAATAATACTATTCTAGGAGAGTCGTTCAACGTCAGCACAAATCGTGGCGAATGTGACAATCGCGATGAGGAACAGCTGCTTGCATTTTTCCGTGGCAATATCGACGATATATTGTCACTTCCTCGACATAAGCAACGCTTGTTTAAGCGACGCATGCTGGAATTAATAGATGATCTACATCGACCGGAAAATGGTATTTCTAACCGATATTGTTCTTGACCATGAAATGTAAGATAAACATTTAGTCATTTTGTAATCGTAATTATCCATGCAGAAAATACATTCCGACTTTGTATTCTAATAAAGAAACAGTTGTTTCGAGATTTGTTCAGATATGCCTAAATTAGATATTTAAAAACACCATTCACCAAATCGAATTACAAACAACCTTTTTCCTCTGGGTATATATTTTAACACCATAAATCATTTCGTTTAAATCATTTTATTAATTTATATTATATAAGCTATAAATACAGTTATCAATATTACAGTATTTATTTCTAAAATGCGAATTCATTCAATTTTTTGCTTTGCAATATTTTTTATTAATGAAATTGTGTTTTATTTGAACATGTCGATCTAAGCTTATCTAGTCGTGCACTGGATAACAAAATCAAATTACTTAAAATTATAAGCGCTACGTTCAATGGCAAATCAATATATACTAGATATCAAAGGATCGTGGAAAAATTAATACACATATATGTAAAGGGTACCAACGGTGGTTTTCAATTAGATTACATAAATAATCACATTTACAATCAATTGCTTTTGTTAAAGGTGTTGAATATTTCAAAAATTACCTTCGTACATAGTAAATGCTTGATAATATTGCCCATGCTCATTGTAAACAATTGAAATTTAAAAGAAACATCTGCAAATGTGTGTTTATCTAGAACCAAGCTAGATAGAAAGCGTCCCTGCATACTTCTCATTTTGATTTAATATATTATTTGTTAATTTCGTATGATAAACAGCTTTGCCAATCAAATTGCTAATCGATTAATTGCCCTAACGAATAGAGTGCTGTATTGTGATGACCTTTGGCTTGATGATGCTATTACTTCAGCTGTGACTCTCTGTTCTCCATCCATCTTTCTGGTTTTTCGTTCAGGGTTAACAAGTTATATACACGTGCGGAGCTTTTACTGATTTTTCAAATAAGCAGTCAATGAATCTAGATCACGCTTCAACCAGTTAGCGTTAAGGCGAATAGTCTCCACAGCTTGAGATACCGTACGCTCTGTACCAGGAAACTGATTTTCCTTAAAATAGTTTTCTACTTCCGTAGCTCGTTCCTCCGAAGCGAAATTTTCAATGAGATACTTGATAAGGCGTGTCAACAGGAAACTACCCTGTAAATAAAAAGAAATATTCATTGAAATAGTATCACATAGGCTTGTGCTAAACAGAGCTTGCTCACCTGATACTGTTGCAATAACTTCTGATTATTGTCTTTGAAGAATTCCCAAGCCATATCACGACCTTTTGGATTAACCGCAACAGCTACAATGACGAAAACTGAGTCCTGTGCACGTACTTCTCCCTAAAATAATATCGATGGCAATATTATAATTTCAGCGATCGAAACCACCAAAAATTGATTTACTCACCGACATGGCGAAATCTATAACCTTTCGTAAGATATTTACGTTGCCAATACAACCTAATGCCCTTGAAATACGATCTTGTTCTTCGTGCAAATCTGTGGAACGGTAGAGTTGTAGCATCTCGTTGAAGATTTTTTCATCACCGTTCTGCAGCACCGCTTTGTAGCATGTGGAACGTAAGTCAGCTGGTATTGGATTTGTTCCATCGGCGTGCTTAGCAAACCTGATAAGAGCAAATTACAACAGTACAGTACATATCCTCAGCAAAGTTCAAAATATATTTGATGTACCGTTTTTGTGCTTCGGCAATGATATCCTTGCAACGGAATGATACCAAACGCGACAAAACCAAACTTCGCAATAAAGTGTCCAAGTGATTTTCGCCTTCCCGCACGTCCCAACCTAAGCGATCAGCCACTGGCCGATACAACTTCTCTCCATAACGGTTAAAATCATCCATTAAGTCAGTATGAGAAATCAGTATATGCAAGTTCGCCAATGAGTTGGTAATAGCGGTCCACACGGTATAATTAGTTTCGTTACGATAGGAATCGATAAGTTTCAGCACCTCAGCTGTGCTTGCCTGACCTGCTTGCACCATCGCAAACATATCGTCAATCAATCCCAAACGGTCAAGTGGCGGCAATTCCATTTGTCGCACAGCGGGCAATAATTTCTCAAGCATTTCTTTGGAGTATCTGGTGCGATAGAAACCAACTGTGCCGGGATTGATTTTTACCCAGTCATCTGCACTCACATTGTCCAAGACAACTTCCATGGACTTTTGGTCCAACAAGAAAGTTTTCGCAATCTTTTCCGGATCACGCGATGTTGAAATTGTTACTGGGATCACCCAAGTGTAATCACCATCCGGTGCTGAACCGTCAGCAGTGAACTTATTTTGAGTCAGTTTAAGGACCCTCTGATTGTCACCTTGTTGAACAGACTCCACACTTACTACTGGAAAACCTTTCAATTTAATCCAAGTGGACATGACCTTAGCGACAGGTTTTGAACTCGCCTCTTGCAAAGCGGTCCATAAATCTTCAGTAAAGGTGTTCTTATATTGATGGCGAGTCAGGTAAATGTTCATGCCCTTACGGAAATCCTCCTCACCAATATAGTCGTGAAGCATTCGAATGACAGAAGCGCCTTTGTTATAACTAATTTCATCGAAGATCTCATCAATCTCACATGGATGTCCCACTGGTACTTCAATGGGATGCGAATTCTTCAACGAATCCAATTCCAATGCGCGCGTATACATGTCTGTAACAAATTGTGTCCAAATATCATACTCAGGGAACAAGTGATTGACACATAGGAATTCAACAAACGAAGCGTAGCCTTCATTCAACCATAAATGTGTCCACCACTCCATAGTAACCAAATTGCCTGGAAAACAACAACAATATAGAATAGCCAAAAATGATGAATTGACATTTCACTTACCAAACCACTGATGAGCTATCTCGTGTCCCACAGTTAAGGCAATGGATTGCTTGCGCATAAGAGAAGTATTTTTCGGATCCACCAATACAAAGGTCTCACGATATGTAACAAGACCCCAATTCTCCATAGCACCAGCCGAAAAATCGGATATCGCAATCAAATCCATTTTTGGTAGAGGATATGCAATGTTGAAATAACTCTTATAGTAAGGCAGAACTTTGGTAGCCACCTCAAGAGCAAACAGGCCTTGCTCCTTCTTGCCGATAGGTGTGAACACACGTACTATTATACCGTCTTCGGATTTACCTTCGACATAATCGTATTCACCAACAACAACAGCCACCAAGTATGTGGACATTATTGGAGTCCTATCGAAACGTATACGACGCAAATTATTTTCAAGTTTTTCTTCTTGAATCTCAGGCATATTGGAAAGTGCCACCCGATCTTGTGGCACGATTAATGCTATGTCGAAAGTGGCTTTAATAGCTGGTTCGTCCCAACAAGGGAAGCAACGTCTGGCATCAGTGGCTTCGAATTGAGTGACCCCAGCATAACGTTCTTCACCACCTGGCGTAAAATATTTGCTTCGATAGAAACCTTTCATCTTATCGTTGAGTTCTCCAGCGAACGACATTTTCAACACACCGCAAGATGAAGCCGGAAGCTCCTGATCGAAAATCAATGTGGCAGTTTCATTGTCAGTCGAATAAGTAATATTACTTGGTTGTAATATCTCGCCATTTAGTTCCAAATCAATTTTATTTATTGTGATGTCCAAAGCATTCAGAGTAATACTTTTTGTCGCGTCACATATCTGTAAGTTGTAAAAATCAAAAAAAAAATATATTAATATTTCACACAAAGAGCTGACTATGTGCTTATATGGCATTTCCTTATCTCATTATTTCTTATCTTTCGAGAAAATGACTAAGTCATTCAGTTTTCAAGAGATAATGGTAGAAAATACGGATAATTTGACATTATAAAGCTTTAAATAGGGCTTTTGTATATAGATTAAGTAAATTCAAGTGTTTACTCTTCATTCAATAAAAAACTATTTTCCGTGCATTATTTTAATAATAAAATGTATACGAGTATGTTCGTGGTGGCAAGTGATATTCAAATTGTTAACATCATTGAAATATCCATGGTGATGCTCTGCTTTCTTTCTTTCACGCGATGCGGTAGAAGTGAAAGCAAATTTTATTTTATTCCCCATTCACTCCCATAAATATTTACCCTACTTCATTCACACTACATGTATTTACATTCGTACATACTTAGTATTTCACATACCTTTATGTGTACGCTAGTATTGCCCTCGAAAGTGAAAGCCTCTAAGTTCGGCTTTAACTCTAAAACATAGTGCGTTGGCACCACGTCGGTTGGAAGGCGCTTAAATTCCTTTTGAGGCGATGTAGACATGTTTCGGCGAATTTCAAGTCGATGACCTGGAACGTAATTAACACCAACGTCGGCGGAAGTGCGGGAAATAACAAAACCGTACTTTTGGCAGAGGTCACCTAAAAGCGGAGCTTCCGTATATTTAAGTGGTGCTCCCAAAGATGTACTTGAAAAATCGCGATAGAATTGTTTTTGCTGTTTCACGTATTGCTTTGATGAAATTGCACTATCCAGATGTTCACACAAATGACAGTTTTCTATACATAAAGAACTTTCAAATGATAATAATGAAGCACAATTTATTTTTGGATACACAAAGCAAGGCAACTGGCTGGCTGGCTGTTTCGACACAATTGGAGCAATATCAATAGCAGTTAATTTGCGATAACAATGGTAATCCGAATGCAAACGAGGACGAAATGCAATCGAAAACTCTTGCAAAAACTTTGATTTTGACTGGGACTCCGGTATTCGATGTCGTACAAAACTTAATTTTATGCGGTGTGTTTTTTTGATGAATCGAGTCAAGTTAACGGGACTATTGCAACTGACAGCTGGAAAGGCATGCAAAAAGTAGCGCAAAGAGTGTTAGATGATTAGTGTTACCAGCTAAAAGGTTATTGTCATTTCCAGTTGAAATATCGGTAAGCAGAGTTTCGTAAATGTGTATTGAGTTTAGAAAACAAAATTTCAAAACTGTTTCTAAATGAATTGACATTAAAAAATGACATTTTTAAAGGTCGTTATTTGTTAAAGCATTTTAATCACAGTGGGCTATTATTATTTGGCTGAGTGAAAATATGCAAAGCAACACTGGTTTATGTTTTACCTTTCAATAAATGTTGAGTGAACTCGGTATTTGCTTTTGCCAAGTCTATACGTAATTTTCCCAACTCTATATTAGTGAAAAAATCAAATCGGATGTATAAAATGTATTGAATAAATTGTAAATAAATATTCAGTTTTACGAGCGATATACATATGTACATAAAACTGGAGTATCACATGACGTTATCAAATAATCGCAACGAGACCATCACTAGTATTCCAACTAGATTTTCGCTACTGATATGCTTATCTCAAAATGATCAATAACAATATCCATTACCGTTTTTGAATTTCCAAGCGTGCATTGCTGTCCGGCAACCAGCTTTTAATGCATTAGTATACATTTCACTTTAATGCAAGTCTAAATAATAGTAATGAATGAGAGAAACAATTTAACGACAGGAAGGATGAAGAAAGAAAGAACGAAGGAATCTTTAGAAAAAGTAGAATAGCAAAGCATACCCGGAAAAAATTTATAAAATTGCATACTTTGTTTTTGTATTTACACCTGGTCGCGAGAGCATTGGAAAACACTGATTATGCTGTGTTGGTGTATTCATGGAATGATCAGGGTTGCGTATCAATTAAATTTAATTATCAATTTGGAACTTATAAGAAATAATTACGAATAAACACAAAATAACTAAACAATTTTTGCCAATATATTTTATGTGTTTTTACAAACTTATTTGAGAACTTTAATTTGAAATTGGTGCTTAAAAAATCATTAATTATTATAACTTTGGTTAGTTTTCATGGTGAATGTTTCGCTAGAAGAGGAAGAAGAAATCTTGACATTTGACAGTTAAACTGACTTGAGCGAGCAGTGTAGAACTCATTTTGTCGATTTTTTTCTTCAAAAGAAGTATTTACTGAAAATTAAAAAATGTTGTCAAGAACCGCTTTACTTTCAGGTAAAAATAATATTAGTAATTTGGTCTTGGTTATATAATTAAATTATTTTCTCTTTGCCAAAATTAGAGTGTAATTTAGTGATAGAATATGCATGTTACGCGACTACTTTTGTCATCGTGGTTTATGTAATCGCGAGTGAAATGTCAAAATTCGTATTTGCAAAAATTTGATGGAATACTGAGGTTTAACAAAGTACTAATAATGATTTTATGTATGAATTTTCAGTTCAACGTCCTTTGGGCGTTCTAGCTATGAGATCAGCTAGTGCGGCCGGTTCAGGTGATCAAGTTGCTCGCCGTGAGCGTCCAGAACATCCTGGAAAAGTTCGTTTAGGTTTCATTCCAGAAGAGTGGTTCCAGTTTTTCTACAATAAGACTGGTGTCACTGGTCCATACACTTTTGGTGTTGGTCTTCTTACGTACTTATGCTCCAAGGAAATTTACGTTATGGAGCATGAATACTACAGCGGCTTGTCCCTTGCTATTATGGCAATTGTTGCCGTAAAGAAACTGGGACCAACTGTCGCTGCTTGGACTGATAAAGAAATCGACGTATGATTTATTTAAATATTCTTAATTTGGAATTTATTATTAACGAAATATTTCTTAATGGTATAGAAAATCGAAAATGAGTGGAAGTCTGGCCGTGAAGAAGAGTTACAAAACCTTGCTGATGCCATCGAAGCCGAGAAGAAGGAACAATGGCGCGCGGAAGGTGCTTTGTTGCTTATGGATGCCAAGAAAGAAAACATTGCATTACAATTGGAGGCCGCATTCCGCGAACGTGCCATGAATGTCTATAACGAGGTATAATTCGCTTTTCCTGTTATATATGTATGTAGATGTATTTATAAATGTTGCGTTAATCGCAGGTAAAACGCCGTTTGGACTACCAAGTGGAATGCCGTCACATTGAACGCCGTATTAACCAAAAACACATGGTGAACTGGATTGTAAACAATGTTCTTGGCTCAATCACTCCTCAGCAAGAAAAGGAAACTCTCGACAAGTGCATCGCTGATTTAAGCGCTCTTGCTGTTCGCGCCAAATAGATTACTTGTTTATAATTTAAAATATATTTTGAAGAAAAACGAATGTATAATTTAATATTAAAAATGTAAAGAAAGAACAATTGCAACAATTTTCTTCTTTAAATATAAAATTCTGCATTAACTGCGCCAATAAATAAAACGTTATTATTTCAAAATTTAAGATATATAGCCATGGTAAGGCTACTATATGTACCGTGGTTAGTCTATGTTATATACTTCGGAGGTGTGATTTTATAATAAGACACTAAATTATACTAGGTTTAGAGCTGTTCCTTCGACAGTCGAGACTACGTAAACGCAACGGACTCTGATTTTTTTAGCAAAGGCCTGTTAACTCGTCAAAATTATTGAGTGTAAAGCTATAACAACCAGATATAGACAATTAATCTCTGAAGAAAGATACGACAAATTGAAAACACTTATGAATCTTGTATATACATGTCTTTAAGACTATTAATAATTTTTTAGTGTTATATTTATAAGTAACTAAATCTTTTAGCCAATTCATAGAGAGTTTAAATGTTTGAGAAATAACAGAATTTTACCTAGCACAATAGCTTAGTATAAAAATGTAAGTAAGTATAGAATATTTTTAAAATCTATATTGTTATTACTTTATAATCTATTTACATAGAAAAATGTCAATTTCATTTCAGCTTTCACCATAGTGAAAAAATTACAGATCGACACACATCGTAAGTAAATCAAATTCACAATAGCAATACAATTCTTAATACTAAAAAATCAACTCTGTTATTGATCAAATAGGTATCCCTTATAAATGTCAAATACTCGGTTCGGCTACTCATACGTGTCGTTTTCTTGTGTCGCTCTCGACGTGTTCATTTTGTTTTTCTTTGGCAAAAAAGGTAAAATAGTTTATTGTGTGAAAAAATTGTAAACTGTTAAATTTGCAGAAAAAGTAGATTTCTTAGGGAAATAATACTAAAATAGTGGATATTCCATTCTATTTTAAAAGTTATTTTCTTGTAGATGTTAGTGTAATATTATTAAAAAGTAATATGTGATTTTATTATTTTATAGCAAAACCAAAACAGTTCTGAAAAGATGGCCCCACCACAAAGGATGCGTGTCGCCAATGAAAAGGCTAGCAAATACGTGACCATGCGAGGCAACGTTCCAAAGTCATCAGTAAGTACAAATGGACTATCATTCAGTGTTTTCTATTTTTTTCTCTTGTTTCTGTATAATACTTCTACTTAATTTTTTTATATAAAAAATATAAGTACTTAGTCAAATCTTCAGCGTAACTTAATTAAATACATCAAACACTTAAAATTGTGATACTAAATTAACTGATTTCTAAAAAAAAACGTGAAAAACAAAACAGGTGAAAGTGCCACGCCGTCGTTCTGCGTCTTTAATATTTGCTTATCTTTGATTGCTGCTGTATATATCAATACATATTTACAAATGTCAAAATGCTTTTATGATTTTGTTAGTTTGTTAGTAAAATATTTGAAATGTTGATGAATTACATTATAAAGTAAACAAAATTAAAATAACTGTACATACATAAGTATAGAATCATTTTATACATTATTATTGATGAATAAATTCTTTATCTTTTCAGAAATCCAAAGATAATCAATACCCTGTTGGACCCTGGCTCTTGGCTCTGTTTATATTCGTGGTTTGCGGCTCTGCTATTTTTCAAATAATCCAGTCTATTCGAGCAGCGTAAAACTACAAACAACAACTATAATAGATCTTTAATTTTAAATACAATGAATATTCTTCCGGAATCCAATCATATATAATTGCCATAGTTCAAAAAGTTAACTGATTTCAAATAAGAATTTATTTAATGTGCTTGAAGTCTGAAAAGATTTATTTATATGTTGAAAACTATAGGCATTGAGGAATTAAATGTACTATTTAATATTTTTAATAGTTCAGCAGTTATAACGTATAAATTTATTTTCGAAAGCATTCCTTTTTGGTGATTATTGTGATTGGTTGGTTTTTCTCGAGCAACATACTGTAAGCTCGGTATTTAAGATAAAACTTAAAATTTAAATTGATTTACGTAATTTTGTATAGAAATGATAATATATTAATTTTTTACTTCTTACAAATTATAAAAATACATATTTTGTTTTATTGTAGTATTTAGTTACATTATATTTTGGGAATTTTATTAAGGCTTGTATCTATTGGTGGATGTTCCAAGAAATGGGATGTTTTTCTCTATATATTGTCTGACCTTATTCGCAAAATGATAACGCCGTAAAACTTCATACAACAGATACATAAGTGAAACTAATGGATGCTGTCAATGAAAGCACTTGATCAACAAAATGGGGTTATCTCCCATACTCAATTTGTTTATTTCGATAACCCTACTCATTTTTTTAACCGAATTACCGTGTTTGTTTAGGATTTGGAAAAAGATAGGGATCATATTAAGGTACCGCGACCTGAGGTCTAATGTGCCTTCCTCCTCTTTACTAATATCCTGTTAAATGCTATGTTCGTGCTCAGGGGAAAACTCAAATTGTGGGAAATCCTCAAATAAATTGCAAATTGCTTAAGATTTGGTATTGCTTTTAGGAATCTTGCTATAATCAGTTCTAGCTATATTTCTTTTTACTATTTCAATAATTAAGAACTGATCAATACATAATTCCCATTGTAAATATCGTACAGTCAACAATCGGTATCGATAAATATCAAAATGTTTTACATAACTAATGAATCTAAAAGCAAAATAACAGCTGTTTTTGTATTTATTTGGAAGCGGTGGACGAAAATTTTTGTGAATGCGTCGTGTGTTTCATACGTTTTCAAGTGTTATGTCAAAGAATAAAAGTAAAAAGTCTGCTCCCGTCCTTGCCGTAGATGAGAAGAAATCAAATGATGGGCCTGTGCAGTTGGATAAAAGCGGTAACATATGCATTCGTGTCCTTGCTAAACCCGGCGCCAAAATGAATGGCATTACAGACATAGGAATTGAAGGAGTTGGAGTACAAATTGCAGCACCTCCCACAGAAGGAGAAGCAAACGCAGAGCTAGTAAAATATCTATCCAAACTGTTGGGATTACGGAAAAGTGATGTATCGCTGGATAAGGGATCTCGCTCACGCAATAAATTAGTAATGGTTAGTAAAGGAGTTACTACATTGGAGAATATAAATGAAGCATTAAGAAAGGAATGCGAGTCGTAAAATGTTTATGGAAATCCCTTATCATATACATATGCACATATATGCATATGTACCTAAACAATGAGTTCCGTCATTGTGTTTCGAAAGTCTGCATTTATAGCAAATAATATAATTGAATAAAAAATATAGTCAGAGAAGGAACATATTTCGATATTTACATTTTAAAGTTAATTAATTTTTTAATTTATTTTATCTTAATAAATATTAGCAATATTTAACTGTAATAATATATATGTAGAAATGTATTTGCACAAGTACGCATTTTAATTGCAACAATCACTGTCATAAGCATCGTCTTTGATCCAACCGAATAGGAAGTATCCAACTGTAAGGCCTAATAAAATTGATAGGCACAACCAGTAATTAAAACTCATAAATATTAACATAAGTAGCAAAGATAATGTGACTTGAAATAAGAACAATAAAGTTTGTAAAAGATGCTGGCGTGCTACTATTTGCTTAAACAATTGTTTATTTTTGAGTCCAGCAATTGTGCTACATACAACATCCGTCTTCTCTTTGTCTTTAGATAGTTTTTCTAGCGCCCGACGAAGAAGGAACTGTCGAAAAAACTTCACACCTTCATATAAAAATGCCAAAAGAAAAATGGCAATGGCAGACAATGAAAACTCTAGGATTGTTCTTGCAGTCCAAGCTTTCCATAAAATTTGCTCGCAATGCCCAGCATGAAACTAAAAATTTTTAAGCAAATAAGCATTGAAGTAGTTTACAAATTATTCCAACTTACAAGCATCACATGTGGACAAGGCATTTCCATCTTATTGCTACCATGGTTTTGATGACTTTCGGACATTTTAACTAAACTGCGTGCTTTCAGCTTAGATAAACAAATTTGAATATTTTTGATTAATCTATTGTTATTAATTGAAAGAAATGCATAGGCAACGAGTTTTTCCCATAAAACAGGGTGAAGCAACATGCACATATTTTGCGTAATTTTTTTATAATTTTCAATACTGTGACGAATATAACGCCTTTAGCGTATAGTCTATCACTGTGGTATAGTCATTGCGCCATAAAGTTCAATAGACGATCAGCGGTCCAAAAGTATAATCATCATTCTTATAATTACGTATTACGTTCGAAGCTAGAAGTTCCCAGTTTGATTGAAGAATTCCAAGCCTTAGTTACACAACGCAACAATTCATTTTCAATAAAATTCCACGACTTACACTTCATAAATCTTCTATAAAAATACTCATTTGATAAATTCATTCAAAACAACATGTTTGAGTTTGATAAACAATTAGTTTATTTTTAATTTCTTACTGTTAATAAAGAATCCATGACATACATTAAGTTCATTTAAATATTTATTCCTATATAGATTCTCACACTCATACATCGATTTGGAAACGAAAGTTCCTATCTTCTGATAGGATTAGGCCGCTTAAAACGCGACAACAAAAATCATATTTTGATACTCATTAATTGAACATAAATAGTAAGCTATTAAGTCTAGATTTTAAAGATGTTCGCTAAGTCGAATACAAAATTCTGTAAAATAAATGAACTTATGACGTAGAACTAGCGAAATTCGCACTCAAAATTTGGGTCAAATTTAGGTAGTTTAATCGACTTCTTCCATGTGTGAAGCATCCTCGGTGTCATCAACCAATGGAGGAGCATCACCACCGCTTTGAGTATCTTCAGTCGCCATTGGCTCTTCTTCGTCAATGCCAAGACCAAGCTTGATCATACGATAAATGCGGGAAGCGTGCACTTGAGGGCTGTCCAATGAGAAACCAGAAGACAACAAAGCAGTCTCGAAAAGCAAGATGCACAAGTCCTTTACAGCCTTATCGTTCTTGTCAGCCTCAGCCTTTTGGCGCAAGGTTTCGATGATTGGGTGTTCGGGATTGATTTCCAAATGTTTCTTTCCGGCCATGTAGCCCATAGTGGAAGTATCACGTAGAGCTTGTGCCTTCATAATACGCTCCATGTTGGCTGACCAACCGAATTGAGATGTTACAATACAACATGGTGACTCAACCAATCTGTTTGATACAACAACCTTTTCAACTTTGTTGTCCAAAATTGACTTCATCAATTTGCACAAGTTTTCGAATTTGGCCTTATCTTCCTCGCGCTTCTTCTTCTCAGCTTCATCTTCAGGCAACTCCAAACCTTCCTTGGTTACAGAGGTCAATTGTTTGCCCTTATATTCCTTCAAGTGTTGGATGACGTATTCATCAATGGGTTCAGTCATGTAGATTACTTCAAATCCACGGGCCTTAACACGTTCTACGAAGGCAGAGTTGGTTACTTGTTCCTTCGACTCACCAGTGATGAAGTAGATGTGTTTCTGGTTGCTCTTCATACGTGAAACGTAATCGGACAAAGAAGCAGCATCATCACCAGAAGCTGAGGTGTGGTAACGCAAGAAGTCGGCAAGTTTAGCGCGGTTGTTGCTGTCTTCGTGCACACCCAATTTCAAATTCTTGGCAAACTGATCGTAGAATTTCTTGTACAACTCTTTGTCTTCGGTAAGCTCTTCGATCAATTCCATGGTTTTCTTCACCAAATTTTTGCGAATAACTTTCAATACTTTGTTCTGTTGCAACATTTCACGAGAGATGTTCAAAGGTAAATCTTCAGAGTCGACAACACCCTTGATGAAGTTCAAATACTCAGGAATGAGTTCTTCGCAATTGTCCATGATGAAAACACGACGGACGTACAATTTAATGTTGTTGCGTTTCTTTTGGTTTTCGAACAAATCGAAGGGGGTACGACGTGGGATGAAAAGCAATGCACGGAACTCCAATTGACCTTCAACAGAGAAGTGCTTAACGGCTAAATGATCCTCCCAATCATTGGTAAGGGATTTGTAGAACTCGCCATACTCTTCTTGTGAAATATCATCGGGGTTGCGGGTCCAAATGGGCTTGGTTTTGTTCAATTCTTCATCTTCGGTGTATTTAACCTTTACAGTCTTCTTCTTCTTCTTGTCCTTATCTTTGTCGGCATCTTCATCTTCACCAACATCTTCAATCTTTGGCTCATCTGTGTCCATATCTTTCTTCTCTTCATCTTTCTTGTCATCTTCAGCCTCATCGTCGCTCACTTCTTGATCGCGTTCCTTTTCAACCAATAACTTAATTGGATAACCAATGAATTGCGAGTGTTTGTTCACAATTTCCTTGATTTTGCTTTCTTCCAAATATTCAGTTTGGTCTTCCTTGATGTATAGCACAATCTTGGTACCACGTCCCAAAGGTTCGGTATTGTCAGATTTGACAGTGAAGGAACCACCGGCTGAGGATTCCCAAATGTATTGCTCATCATCGTTATGCTTTGATGTAACCGTTACCTTATCGGCAACCAAGTAAGCAGAGTAGAAACCAACACCAAATTGACCAATCATAGAAATATCGGCACCAGCTTGCAAAGCTTCCATGAATGCCTTTGTACCAGACTTGGCAATGGTACCCAGGTTGTTAACCAAATCCGATTTGGTCATACCAATACCGGTATCAATAAGGGTCAAAGTTCCAGCAGTCTTGTTAGGAATGAGCTTGATGTACAGCTCCTTGCCACTGTCCAACTTGGTGGGGTCAGTCAATGACTCATAGCGGATTTTATCCAAAGCATCAGATGCGTTGGAGATCAACTCACGAAGGAAAATTTCTTTGTTCGAGTAGAATGTGTTGATGATCAACGACATAAGCTGAGCAATCTCAGCTTGGAAAGCGAAGGTTTCCACTTCTTCTGGCATCTATAATAAAGAACAGAAATAAATATATTAATAAGAATTTCCACATTTGCGAAAAAGAAAAGATTTTCTAAAATAAATCTTAATTTCCCTCCTCCCAGTTGAATGTAATTTAGAACAATTAACCTTGTGAAATTAATCAATATATTCAACTTTTTTTTAATCACATAATGAAAAATATATTAGTTCTGTTCTTTGAACACGTTTTTCTTCAACACATTTTCCAATTATTACAACAAAATACACACCTTGTTTTATTTTATATATATTAACTTAGTATAAATTAGTTCTTTCAGTAAAATTATATCGAGTCACTTGCAAAAACACTTTATAAATTGCTCCGCGCAAAATGTTTTCAAGCGTATTTTTCCAATTCAACTGATGCCGGTAAATTGCTTGCAGCTGTATTTATAGAGGCACACAATATGCTTGTCAAAAATGTAGAAGCGACGAGATTGTTCTAGAAGAAACTACTCAAACTTCCGGTGGCAATTTCTGGCATCATGCTGTCGGCATCTTTGGCAGATTTTACTATTTTCAGTATAAGTATATATATTTTACAACTTCAGTTCATTTAGTATATGCCCTAGTTGTACAATAAAATATTGGCAAATTCATTATTTCTATACGAAAGTATAAATAAGTGAAATAAAATTATTTGTAAAGTTTGCGCAACATGATGACATGAGAAGTAAAAGTATCCAGTGGCTTCAAAACAGCTGAATTTTTGTGTCATCGGAATATTCTGGATCCGGTTTTATCATGACTACCCGATGAGTGTGCTCATTTTAAAGGGTACATTTAAGTGTACATATATACATATGTATATATGCATGCATATACTATGTATGATGCATGGTAAAATTACATTGCTTTTGTAGTCTTTTAAGTCAATTTCCATTATTCTATCTATTTTCCTGAATGCAATTTAGATATTTGATTTTATATTAAAAAGTTAAACTATTGATCTCGCATACTATTCATATTATGGTATACATACATATATCTACATATTTAATATATCTGAGTACATAAGTATATGTATGTACATATATAGACATGTAACAATGGATTATTATATACATACATATTTAGTATTGTATAAAGCATTCTGGAAAGGATAATTCAGGATTTCAAAATTTATAATACGAATTTTTATATGTTCATATGTATGTATGTATTATACATCCTTCTAGAAGTTTATAAAAAGTCTGTCTTGTGTAATGCATGTTTGTATGTACTGTTTTCAGCACCTAGCAACTGCTTATTTTTAATGAATGTCATTGACATATGAATTTTTTTAAGATTAATTATAAACAAATTTCTATTTTTTGATTGTTTTTCGTTTATAATTAAGCGTTGGCATTTTTATTTTCATATCTTAATGTCCTTATTTACAAGGTCACATTAATCCTTATTTACCTACATTTGGAACCATCTGCCTTTCTATGTAATATCCATATAAATGTGCAAAAACTACAGTCATATGTGAAGTATGTACATATGTATGTATGCACTATATATAATAAGCAATATGCATCTATTTACATACAAATGTTGATTCATAGTAAAATTAGAAATATTGACATATATGTACATGCATAAGTATATTTGTTAGTGCATTCAAGTATCAAATATTAAAGACAAAAAGTTCTGGAAATTGGCACTATGAGCAATACTACAACAACATTAGCAATGTTGACGCACGTGCACAGATGGCATAAATTCGAGCATTTTCCCACGGTGTCTACATACATAGAAAGCACGTGGTATTAATGTATTAAATTGACTAGCTGCTTTGAGTTATTTCTAAATTGCTTCATTAATAATTTTGCTTTAGTCATATAATACATTGTTAATTTAGTTAAATGTTGAAAAATAAAAAAAACGTTAAATTCATAAGTTCATTGTTTTGGCCGGCGTCCGTTTTGTGCTATTTTCGTTTCTTTTTCCTCTTTGTTCTGTCAATTTTTATTTATTTTAGGGTTGTTTTGAAATAAATACAGGGTTGCAATTATAAATAGATAAAACTGAATTTTAACATAAGCATTAACGTTGAACTATGTAACGTTAAGCACCCGAACGAACACTTCATTCTTTTGTTGAAGAAAACCCATACACCCATATCACAAAAAACTGTTTCAACCCCATGTATATTTACGACAAATATGAACAATAAACACAGTCGGTGATTCCGACAAATTATTTGGGAAAATGCATCAAAACACGACAATCAAAAACTTAAAACTGCAGATAAATTGTACGCATAAGATGATAATGATTATTATTTGGGTTTACTTTATTATTTCTTTCAATTGAAACAAGCTTGAAGTAAGCTAAGAACCCTCAAAAGAATAAAAAATTCAAGCTACTTTGATTTATATAAGTAAATCTATATTTGAATACCCCTAAATTGTACTATTTAAACTGTTATATATTGATGATTGCTTGTTGAAATAGCTTTTAAGAAATCAATGTTAATAGATGTCCCAGTAACAACTCTGTTTTTGGGACATATGATTTTTGACGTTATTAACTGTGTTTGGAAGGGACCTGTCATTAACATTGAAATTTTAACTATTAGTATATTTATTAATATTAAAAATTCAAAGCGTTTTCGGTTAAAAAGTATGGCATAGATGAGTTACTGATGTGAAAAATGGCACAAAGAAGTCGACATTCGCACCGAAATAGTGCAATTACGCGTTATTTCGAAAAGGGTGAAAAGGTACTCTGCTACGAGCCAGACCCAACAAAGGCGAAAGTGTTATACGACTCAAAGGTGCGCAAACATTTGCAGATGTTGCAGTATGTAGATAGATGTACAGAAGTGTTGCTTTTAATTGTTTTGTATTTTTTCTCAATTTTGTTTTGAAAGTTTGTGTGTACTAAATAATATTCGTATTAATCTATGAAAAAATTGCGTAATAGATTTTAGGTATCTACGATACAAAGGATAAGCGTGGACGAAAAGTTATACAATACAAAGTACACTTTCAAGGTTGGAGTAGTTCGTGGGATCGTAAAGTGAACGCTGATTTTGTTTTGAAGGATACAGAGGAAAATCGTCAGCTTCAACGAGATTTGGCTGAAAAGGCACAGTTACAGATGTATGTTATGAAAATTGAATTATAATAAGTTCGTTACACATTTATTCATCGCTCTTAATTTTAGTAATGCTTTTCTGTATCGCAAAGAGCGTACCAGTAGTAAGAAAAAACAAAACAAATCGGTAATACCTGCGGAAGATGCTGCAACAGCGGGGGTCAACATAACAACTGATTTGCGTTCATCCCCGAAGTTTCGTACACGCGGCTCATCTGAAGATAATTTTAGTTCAAGCAGCACCTTTGAAAGGCAAGAGGATTCTCCAATGAAGGACGGTAAGTGTAGAAATATCGTTGTTTAGCTATTATCTTTAATGTTGAAATTTTTATATTTAGAATGTGAAACCGAGTCGTGCTGCAGTTCTGTGGAAAGTTTTCCAGACGAAGAAAGAGTGTTGCTTCGAATAAGTGAAAGACTTCGTCAATATCTGGAATATGATCACGATATGATCGTCAAATATTGCAAACAACATGCTTTACCAGCGCGAATACCAGTAGTGGCGATATTGGAGAACTTCGTTAAACAAAGTGTTGTAAAATTGGTGTTTTCAACAACACAAGTTGAGAGCACTAGACGGCGCACCACGCAACAACGAACTAACAAAAAAGAACATGAATTTGACAAACTTGTGGCAACGTAAGTGTACTGCTGATCTCAAAATATTTATGAATCGAATATTTCATATTTGCGTTAATATTTGCAGTGTTGGCTTATTAAAAGAAGTGGCTGATGGCCTACGCATTTACTTTGATTTCACTATCGCCGATTATTTGCTATATAAAGAGGAAAGAGAGTACGCGCTATCCTATTTAAGTGAGGAGAATCTCAAAAATTTCACATACGTTGCATTGCCGGGTTTATCGCCCGATTTTCTTAATCCCACTAAAACCGAAACGGATTCAACGCAATTGCCTATCAGCGACAGTGGCACTGAAGTGCACACTGCCGATGCCAATTCGACAACACCCGCCCCCACCGATGAGCCACAAAAGCGAAAATCTCGCATACATCGCAGTGATGACTGTGAAATGATTGTCGAAAACTGTTTGGAGAACTGCTTGTCAAGTATTGCCAGCACCAGTTCAGGTGCTTCAACGCCTTTACACTCGGCTGCAGCTGGCAGTGGTTCCACCGGCGTTAACTACTTGAAATCATTGCAGCCAATGGCGCTCAATATACCTACGCAAACGAAAGAATTTCTGCAAGGGGTTTTATCTTGGCATTTGCTGCCAACTGATGCACCAGCAGCGCCATCAATGATATTTGGTGCGCCACATTTGGCAAGGTTAATTGGTAAGTGTAAGCCTTGTAATAGTAATTGGTCCAAAGTCTATTAATAAATATGTATTTTAACAGTTAAATTGCCGGAATTTTTGAATGCATCATCAATAAACGACGACAAATTAAAAACTTTACTACAACATTTGGATACTTTCGTGAAGTGAGTAACTCCAGCTATTAATGCATTCAAAGCATTTTTTAAGGTTTTGTTAAAATTACGTATGCCATTTTCTGTTGCTTATAGTTACTTAGAGGCAAGAAAGGAATGGTTCAACGAAGACAATTACGCGCGTTCAAATGCGATGCGTAAACGCGCCAGCTCCAGCGATAGTATTAAACCCACTCCCATGGAGGGGGTTAAGGATGCGCTTGATTCGAATACGCAAGCTGTAGCAGACGCAGCAGTAACAACAAACACAGTAACGTCAACGACGGCGCCTGCATCGACAACAGCTGCAGCTATTGCAACCTAATCAACTAGATACATATGTACATATATGTATGTATGTATGTACATATATAAGAAATTGTTAGAAATAAATTACACACAAATCAATGTAAATTTAGAAACAAGTTTTATTTTACAAAACTGTGTATCTTAACAATTACAAGTATTTATTTTTCTCTTTTTAATTATAATTTTAAAGCTTTTTAATTTTTATTCACATGAAGACATGTGTGTTATCTATCGTTAATAAACTCCTCCTGATTTTCTTTATTTCCACATTCCTACACACCTGCATACATACATACATGCAAGTGTATTTATTATATGTACTATATGTATGTATGTATGCACACAACAACAATATCGCACAGTTTGTGTTGTTTGCCAAAAGCGTTTGTGAAATAAATATGTCTTAAAATTATTACAAACATGAAATACTTTACAATTTTATTATTGTTTATTATTACAAGTTAGTCACTGCAAAATAGCTAGCAGCTAAGTAGAGCTTAAATATTAGTAAGTAAAATGGCTTAGTTTCGTTATTGCTATTCGGCTTAAACTAATAACTTAGTAGACATTTTAGTGCATTAGGTATTTGTAAGAGAACAGTTATTATTCGTAAATTATTTTATTTGTGATTTCACTCGACTCGACTCGCCTATCATCTTTCTTCTGTTTTCATTGAATCCAAAACATAAATTTTGATTTCAATTGTTTGCTAATTTTGATTTGTTAAAGTCTGCTTTTCTTACACATAAATTGATTTTGCGACAGCTGTGTGACTTGTTTTTTTTTTTCTTAATAAAAATAAATCAATTGTATTTGAGTGCTCACGAGGAAGCGCAAAATCGTGGGGTTTACGAAAATACTGGTCAGAGTGCATTTCGTTTTCTGACTTATGGCGCAAAAAATATATAAAAACTGCATACGAGTGCATTATATACATATGTATGCAAATGCATTGCTTAAAGCATATGCGAATACATACATACATACATAAATAAACACTGATATGCGTATAATTTGTTGATTTGTTATTGCGTTCAGTGTCAAATATGTGCTTCAAATTCGAGTTATGCGGACGGCTTGAAAGTTCCTGCATACAAAACATTACAGTATGCTGTATAAGTATGTATTCATTTTATATTTTTGTGTGCCCCTCCAGGGCGTATGGGAAATATCCAATGACGGAATGTTAAAATTTACAAATATATATATTGATATATATATGTACGTATACAAGTATCTTAGAAACTGATTTTCATTGGGTTTTAGCAACGGCAACTGCCTACATGTTATAAAATAAATACATTTGCATCATGTTTACTCTTTTGTTCCATAGAAAATATTTTTATCTTCGAGTAGTTCAGTTGCGTGTTAGAAAATTTTAAGGATCGGATATGAGAGATTTGTTGGAGTACGGACTAGGGATGTCCACATTGTAATTCCTTTCAGAAACCAAGTGATTTGTGTAAATCTCAAAATGTAAATCATTATTATTCTTGGCACCACCAAGTGTCTGTGTATTACATTAAGTAAAGTAAAGAACAGAGCCAATAAGGAAACGTATTGCTTATAATTGGAAATTAAAATGCAGTCATCCCTATTGCATACATCCATATATGTACATATGTACACATTTGTATCAAGTAATAAAAAGTCCACTGCTTCACTCTCTAGCGTTGCTATTTGGTTCTTTTGGTGGCGCTTGACGCCGTCGGTCGCATGAAACTGCTCATGCCACGATTGCTCGAACTGCTTCTGGTGCTGCTGGCTGTGCGCGTGTGCGTCGTCTGCGGCGCGGCCTGTTGTGTCATGGCCGCTTTGACTAGAACAGCACTGCGTGCGACATTTGTGCGCGTTGGCGCGCTGCTGGTTTGGTTCTCCTTAAAACTCGCACTGCCCAAATGCACAGTGCGCTGCCCACTACTGGCGCCGCCGCTACCGTTACTATTGCCCGTAACTTTGCGCACCACCACCACGTGCTGTCCTATGCTGGAGCCACTGCTGCTACTGCGACTAGCTGGCACCGGTGTGCGGCTGGCGGACGCACCACTGCCGACACGCATATGCGGTGGCACGTTGTTCTGCATCGTTAGCGGACGCTTGCTGGGCGACGAATCGACCGACACTGTTTGCAGCGGTGTCTTGCTCACCACAATCGGCATGCGTCTCACCGTATTTGTGGAGGCGCCGCTGTTGATGGACGAGCGTGAGGAACGCAGGCTATTCCTTGAGCTGCTGCGTTCGACATCGCGACGCACTGCATGTATTGGTGAGGTGTGGACACTTTGAACTGCATCTTGCTGGCTGCTGCCAGGGCGGCGCATAGAATGTGTACGCCGCGCTGCAGTGCTGCCAGCACCGAATACGGGTTGTACGACGGCTGGTCCAGTGGGCGTACGGAATGAACGTGTGCGATCCATTTGTGTTGAGTTAGGTGGTCGGCGCGAGGGGGCGGATGGTTGTTGGTTTGCGGGTTGGGACTTTTGTGGTAACACATTTCGTAGCTTCGATATTTGCAGGCGATCGGCAAGCCGACTTGTGTTCGGCCTTGAGGTGTTGGACTTCTGCGTTGTGGTCTTTGTCACTGTGGCGCGTGAGCGCGGTGTTACGAGCTCAGACACGCCATTGCACGATGAATTCGTACTCTCTTTGCCTTGTGAGGGTGTGTCTGATACGAGGCTTTGTGTCTCTTCGAATCCTTCGTCGTTAAGTTCATGGTTGGATAATTTAATGACAGTAGAGCCTTGAATAGTGGGTGTGGGATTTTGCATGGGTGCGTTGGTTATATGCGAACCGATGATGTCACGTGGCGGACTCCATATTCGATCCGGTGTGTTGGTTGGCGATTTGAGATTCCTTATGGCTTCTTGTACATCTTCTTGATTAATGGAGCTTATGTGACGTCCGACTTTCTCCAGTTTGGTAATTGTGCGCTCTGTGATCGGTTTCGGTGTGATTTGTGTCGGTTGCTCCAGTACAAGTTTTTCCACTGTAGTCTTACTTTGATTGGACACATCCTGCGCTTTTCCATGCAGTCTGTCCATGTCACCAGCGCTTGATGATTGTCGTACATTACTCGATTCACTGTCTTTTGTTGATAAAAACTCCTCGTTGCCGCTGCTGTAATCCGTGGGACGTTTATAACGCCTTGTTCGCCTTGTGGCTGAGTAACGATCAAAGAACCCTGGTATATCCTGATCATTGGGCTCCTGATTGTTTTGCTGTTCACCATGCGGATTGCTATTCACCTTATCCAACCCATTAATAGTGACCAAAGTCTTATTTGGTGTGGCGATGACTCGTCGTGTGACCGGTGGTGTTTCCACATTGTCAGCGTCAATCTCTTTGCGACTATATTTCTCATTGTGACTTCGACGCACATTGTTATGCGGATTAAATCTGTCGTCTTCCACTTTTATAACACTCTCACTACTCGGTGTCCTATTTGATGGCACTCTATGTGATGATTCTATATTATCTATATTTGCTTTGGTATCGCTTTTTGATTTTGTCAGTGAAACTATTGCAGTTGGAGCGTTCGATTGCAAAACACCCGAATCTTGTGACAAAGTTTTTTCTGTTATTTCAACGGTCTCTTTAGCCGATGGCTTACGTATGTAAATATGCAAGCGGTCGTCTACATCCTCGTTACCAAGTTGCTTTATATATGATCTTCGTCGATCCTCTTCCTCGATGGATTTCAGTGCCGTGGCACGCTTTTCTGCGTTCTCTAGCGAACGTTGTCGCCTATATTCCCGCAACTCATCAGCTGTTGTAACATGATGGCTTTTCGGTGATTGCTCCTGTGCCTCAGCTACACCAGTTTCGAGTGGTTCATTACCTCGGTTACCCTTGCGCCAGTGGGCTTTATCTCTGGCGTTACTTACATCTGAAAGAAATACATACAATTGTTATGAGAAAATGTGGGGAGCTCTTAGCTGATGATCGCTTACCAGCAATTGCTTGTATAGTGCCCACAACATCGGTGTGTTCCAGCGTGTTGGATGGTTTCCAGTCGGGATAGACTCGTTTATAGTTATTCGCATTGTTATTATTGTTATTATTACAGTTATTACTGTTACTGTTACCATTATTATTATTATTGTTGTTGTTGTTAGTGTTGCTAGTAATTTTGTTGAAATTTTGGGTATTAGTAGAGTTCGTGGTTGCGGTTGGCGTGGTAGGCACGATTTTCTCCTCAGGCAGAGTATCCAATTTTCGTTCGCTATCTAAAATCACAAAATGGTAATCGAAACGCATACAATAGTGGTGAAGATTTAGTTTTTTTATCTATTTTATATATTACTAATGTACCTGTTTCGTTTTCAAACGAACGCCTATTACTGTTAACCAAACGACGCTTGCGTTTGAATTCTTCGTTTTGCTTTTCATCGTTCTCGTTGGACTGCAGCCAGTTTTCGATTTTTTGTCGAAATTCACGGGATATTCTATATCAAAATGAGGCATAACACTCTCAGAATAGCACCAATAAGTACATCAAGGATGTGTGCTTGTGCACTTACCTCGGTTTCGTATCCTCGCCGGCTTGCTGCGTGGGGGAAGGTGTAGTGCCGCCTCCTTGTGGTGAAGTTGGCGATTTCTTGTCCATATTTAGCATCGGAGCTGGTGAACTGGCACGTTCACGGTCATCACTGAAGTCCACGTTTAAGAGTTCGGGACGTTTTCGACTGGAACTTCCAGAACGTGCACGACGTGCCCAAGACCGATCTAAAGTAAGTGGTAAACGGAGAGCAAATAAAAGAGTGTGTTTGAGATTATTCTCTCAGTAGTAAGTGTATATATTTTTTTGCATACCCAAACTTCCATATGCTTTTCGATCTCTGCTTATATGCTCATGCCCGGAAGTGCGCAAAAACTCCATAAGATCATCTTCCTCTGGTAAAACACGACTTGGTCGCCTCTTTCGCATGCTACCATTCGGCGTTATGCACGGCGAAATCCCCTCAGGGGTGTCAAACATTTTCTCAATGCTACATTGATTTTCCGAATCAGAGACTGGTGTGCCACATTGGCTAACTGTAGGGTGAAACATATATAATCTATATACATTAAATGTCAAGTGATGTTGCTCTTACCTTGTCTAGCGCGTCTGGCGAGCTGCTCTTCACGTTGTTTACGCCTAAGCGTCGCCTGCTCCTCCAATTGCTGGCGGCGCTCGTTTTCTTTCACAGCCTGCTTAAATTTATCACAGAATGATTGGAATACTTTGAAACACTCCTCCAATTTGAAGTGCGCTGCATCCTCGCAAAAGAAATCGGCTAGCTTCAAGCGCATCGCTTCGACTTCCTTCATATTCGCCTGCAGCGCAGCCACCTCGCGTTCGGCGCCCTGTCGAGGAGTTGAAAGTAAAAATAAAATCTAGAAAAAGTTGATGCTGCGTGACTTACCTCTAAGAACTCCAACATTTGCGCTTTGATTTCATCCTCCGTTGTGGGTTGTTCTATCTGCCGCTTGATTTTACGTATTCGTAAATCCAGCGCATTAATCTCGTTGTTTATTTGTTCGACAGTTGTTCTATAAATATATAAATCCACAGAAAAAAAGTTGGTGTGTTTTAGGAGTTGGAGATGATAGAGTTCGATGCCTTACCTGGCTGCATTTTCCAGTGCGGTCAATTGTGCGGGGAATGTTAGCAGCTCCGGATTGCGTTTCTCCGCCTGCATTGCCACAAAGTGTATGAGATTGATTCCCGGCTTGTTGGCGCGTATGTCGGTGAGCTTTTGCAGCGACGAGAGTTTGACGCCAGCCGCATTGCCGGCGTAGCCGCCCGAGTTGAGGAAGTTACCAGCGATAACTACCATATACAGCACTTCTTGCAGCATTTCGTTGTTCATAAGGTCTAAAGGATTTGAGTTTAAAAATAAAAAAAAATTGAATAAAATTTTTGTTAAAAGACAATTTGTTTCTTAAAAAGTCGTTTGTTCAAGGGTATTCACTGCTTATATTATTGAACGATTTGCTGTGGAATGGGATGTTCTTTTCGAAATACACGTAAATAATTTTCGAAGATTCAAGTATTCTGGTTTGCTGCTTAAGTCTTTTGTTTGAGGTGAGGGTTTTCAATTAAACTGTTTTCTGTACAATTATTTTTCGAAAATTTTAACTCTGTAATTTTTTTATTTCTTAATTTCTTAATTTTACTCGGACACTAAATCCCTTTCATACTAAAGAATATGCAACAAGTTCAAGCTGAAGCTTTATTAAACCTCTAGCATGGATGTAAACGACTATACATACCTCCGCCCGCATAAATCATTGCGTTGATGCAAGGGTCTAGATAACTTATATTTGCGGCAAATTCTTCTTTCAGCAGCATGCTTTCAATACGCAATTTATAACTGTAATATGAGTGAGAATATTTGAATTTAATTCATACTGTATACATGGAATTATGGCGTTATACTCACTTTGGTACTTCCAAAAGCTGTAGCAGAAACTTTTCGGCATTTCCCAGTCGACCTTTATCACCATTGAAGGTTTTTAGCATATCCAATTCATCGACTTCCGGTAGGATTTTCAATAAGCCTCGTAGCTTTTCCGCACCAATGTCATCGTGCTCTCCATCTCTTATCAGTTGTATGATGTCTTCATTCGAACTAAAATTGAGAAAAAAATATTTATTGGCAATTCTTACAAATATTTCAGATGCTTTTGATTCCACAAACCAATTTGTGGGTTAAAACAAAACACCAAACTTGCTCACCTTCGGAATTGTTTGAGGAAGATGTTTACGTTCAGACTGCGTTTGCCGTCGAGCAACGATATTTCAGTGCTCTCCTTCTTGGATTTGCGGTCGAGGGTATCATAGCCCGAGCTACTGCTACTCTCACGGCCCAGTTTCGGTGAGCCTTGGGCGCTGGTCGATTGCAGACAGAATAGTCCTTCCATTTCATTCCAATCAATGTCGGTCATTGGTGTGTCCTGATGATTATTGGCCACAATGGTCCATATATTCTGCTTGCCGATGACGCGATTCGGCGGAATTTTACCCCAATTGATGGTTTTCATCTTCGACTTGGGAGCTGGTGTGTCTTGTTGTGGTAGCAAGATCATATTGTGACCGTTAATGCTCAAGTCCGGTGTGACGGGTCGTATGGAGTTCGTGTGATTGCTGCGCAAATTGCCGGCCGAGCCTGGTGGTTGTGGTGCCGGTGGTGGAGCGCCAGGTACGGGTGGTGGTGCAGGTGGCGCTACAAAACAGTTGCCATTCATAATTGGCGGGGGAGGTGGTGGTGGCGCACCACTACTAATTGGACCATTCATTGGAGGTGGCGGAATGGGCGGTGGAGGTGCTGGTGGCGCTGATGTTGCCTGACTATATACCGGCGTCGATGTTGAGGGTAGTAACGGCGGTGGTGGTGGTGATGAAATCGGTGATAACGGTCCATTATGCAGCTGTGACGAGGCTGAGGTAGAGAGTGAGGTGGCGTTTTTGCGACTTGGACTGGTGGCGTCACCACGACAATGTGGACAGGAGAATTTTTGTACGCTTGGCGAACGCAGTAGCCTCACTGAGTCCTCATGACTCTCGAGCAGTGTGGCACGATGTACCAACTTCTCGGTTGTATCCCAGATCACATCGCTGATTGCCTCTTTGGGATCAATGCGTAGTAAATGTTGTAGTATACTTAGGAATGGCACTTCCTGTGGCGTATCGGCCACCTAAAAGTAGAAAGTTACATCGTTAGATTGTACTGAATCATGTTGATTAATTTAAGTTTCTGAAGCCTTTTAATGTTTTATTTAACATAGCATAACATAGCATAGCATAGCACAGCATAACAGAACATAACTTTACATAGCATAATAAATTCGATTTTAATAATTGTCATACCTGTCGCAATATCGCGTAGAATACATCAAGATGCGAATTCAAGTTGATGCCACTTGGGCCCTGTAGACTCTGAGCTTCGTCGCATTCTCGCTGTTCGTCGAATACGTCCAATTGCACTATAATATCTCCCACACTCTGTGCGACTTTCCTGCAAATGTAAATGAATTATATAATATTTTTATTGTTGTTGTAACCTATTGCCACTTATGGGATTATTATTAACAATGTTAATTGAAAAATGTATTATTTACTGTCAATACTGACTAATTTCTAAGAAATTGCGACATTTCCGTAACATATGTCATTGCTAATAAATGCGTTAAAGCACTCGTACTTCATATTTTTTATACTGTTTATGGTAATGATTTTCTACAACTTCTGTGGCGGAATGTTGCAATAAACAACGCCATAATTTATGGATATTGTCACAGGTAAAAGGTGAATACTGAAGCTATGAACCACTGACAATACATATAATAAACTATAAATGCATAAATATATATTTTATAAGAGGTCAAACATAACACTCTAGTTATTCACTTGAATAATCTGAAAATATAAATCGTTTAACTTATTAAAAACAACAACACTGCTACATATTATATATCTATATACGAGTATCCTTGAGTATATATGTATGTAAGTCCTTGAAACATTATCTATTGCATCGAATTTGAAGCACTCACTTTAAATTGTTCACTAGTTGCAAGCCGCGGAAATTATACTTCGAAAGGGAACAACAAAAGGCAAGACGACCAAGACGTTGTATATTTGACGCCTCCACTGCACAGCCTTAGGCGTTTCGCCTGTAAGAAAGCCGCACGATTGTCGAGCAGAGTCCTTGGCAATCGAATTTGTTTTATGACCGAAAGCACTAAATTTCCAAACGAAAGTGTTGGAATGGCCAAGTACCACGTTCTTTCACTTCTGTCTGCGAGTATGTAATTTCTGGTTGACTAGGCGACAGTTGCAGGTTTCGAACTTGTATTAAAACCGTTTAAAATTGTATCCTTCTGAGTATCATATAAATATGTATTTGTTTCTATTTGCTTTAGGTTTTCTATATATTTTTTTAATAAAATTTTCGATTTTGGAGGCAGTACAATGTGAAATGTATTAAACTCATTTATGTATGATGTTGTGCTCACTCCAGTGTCACGATTTGGAGTCGGCCAGCAGCCGATTTGCGGAGAGCGAGCAACAAAACTCAATTTGATTAAAATACTTTAGCTTTTCATATTTGTTTATTGTTGGTAAAATTTCATTTTCGGCATGCACGTGGTGCGCGCGCATAGGAACGCCGTTGCCTGCCGCTGTGAATTAACGAATTTACTCCGCTTTGCTCGCGAGAAAGCTCCAACGGTCTCAGCACGTGATTTTCGATGTCCCAACTACCGTAAATGTACGAAAGTTTGTGTGTGCGCATGAAAGTGAGTGGGCTTATATATATAAACATTAATGTGAGGAGCATATGCATGAGTATACCATACACAGTGTGTATGTAAATTTGCCAACAACAATATATAAGCTCTTAAACAGACTGTGTACGTGTATGTATTAGTGTGCGTGGAGCAGTAAAAGTCAGTAGGCGGCTATTGACCAAATGCTACTGCGGATACATAGAATTTTGTATATGATTTCCTTTTGGCCATTTTCACGTGTTGTGACGTCAGAGTTTCAACTGTCAGCATTTGGGGAGACAGTTGAGTGCATATTTTCAAGTTGAAAGTAATATATATGCAAGTTGTTAGTGTATATATTTTAAGATAAAATTAACTCGAATTTATTAATAAAATATTAAATCGTAGAGGAGAAAAATTATTCAAATGTCATATTTAAAAAATTATCAACAACATAATCTGAGACAATAGAAGCTAAAAATTCTTAAACCCTATTAAATCTAGTATTTTGCTACCGATTGGTATTTAGCATGAACTAAATTATATTAAAACAATACTGTGACTAATTTCATTCACGAAAAAATCGACAATCTGAATAATACATATAAATTGATTATTGAATATAAAAAGAAATTTCTTTAATATCATCACCGGACAAACAATACAAAAGAGTAGCTCTCGTCTTAGTCGACGTCGTTTTTACGATTAATATTTGTTTACTATACGAATATCTATTTAGTATGTATATTTAAAAACAAACCCCATAGGAAAATTTTTGCTATACAATTTATCAATCAAGCTGGAATCGATACTAGGAAACGGTCGTTTGAATTTGGAAAAATATGGAAAAGATTTTAACGTTTCATCTAAGCACACATACACTTATTGAACGGATTTCATGTATACTTTTCTATTTAGAACTTAGAGATGAAAAGTTGGGTTTCGATTTTAATTTGGACCAATATTGCTGGCGTATGCCGATGATATTGATATCATCGGAAGCAACAACCGCGCCGTTTGTTCTGCTTTTTCTATACTAGATAAAGAAGCGAAGCGTATGGGTCTGGTGGTGAATGAGGACAAGACGAAATATCTCCTGTCATCAAACAAACAGCCAGCGCACTCGCGTCCTAGCTCCCACGTCACTGTTGACAGTCATACCTTTGAAATATCTACTACTTTCGTTTCGGCTACTTGGGAACCAGTGTTAACAACACCAATAATGTCAGGCTTGAAATCCAACGCAGAATCACTCTTGCCAACAGGTTCTATTTTAGACTGAGTAGGCAATTGAAAAGTAAAGTCCTCTCTCGACGAACCAAAATCAAACTCTACAAGTCGCTCATTATTCCCGTCCTACTTTACGGTGCAGAAGCGTGGACGATGACAACATCCGATGAGACGACTCTTGGGGTTTTCGAGAGAAAGGTTTTGCGTAAGATTTATGGTCCTCTGAACATTGGCAACGGCGAATACCGCAGATGATGGAACGATGAGGTGTACGATTTATACGACGACATTGACATAGTTCAGCGAATAAAAAGACAGCGGCTACGCTGGCTAGGTCATGTTGTACGAATGGATGGAAGCACTCCAGCTTTGAAAGTGTTCGATGCAGTAACCGCGGAAGAGGACGACCTCCACTCCGGTGGAAAGATAAGCGCAAAGTGACCTGACTTCACTTGGTGTTTCCAGTTGGCGCCAAAAAGCAAAAAGGAGAAATGAGTGGCGCGCTCTGGTGGATTCGGCTATAATCGCTTAAAGCGGTTCCTACGCCATATATATGTATATATATATAATATTAAAAAAAATTAATTTACGCGCATATGTATTTTTGCTCAGAAAAAAGTTTCTTAAAGAATTGATTGCCCTTCGGGAGTCGATTTAAAACTTGTACAATAGAGAGAAGAAGAGCGACTAAGGATCCATAAGTGTTTTAAGCGCTAAATATAATTATTTAATACATTGATTAGAGATCAATAACCATAAATGACTGATTTTTTTTATTTAAGAGACCTCTTTCTCCACATAACGTCTGATTTCCTGTTGGGTAAACAAACGTCAACTATGTGGCTATGCATAGGAGTTTTGTAACAAATAGTGATAGGCAGAAGCTGAAATCGGCGGATGTGGACCGCTTGATTTATGCGAATGCGCAATGTTTCGGAACAATTAATTAACATTTGACTGTATAATTAATTTTAATGAATTGTCATTTCAATATTGTTTAAAATTGGTTTCCCTTTGTTGTTGATGCTCAATTAAATGTTTGTCGACAGTCGCTATGTAGTTGATGCTGAGGTTTTTTCTTGTTTACATATGTCAGGTTTGTTTTCGAATTCTCGCGAAGAATCATTAAACACAACTGTCTGAGGGGTGTGTATTTGTCGCGCCGTGGGCGGATAAATGAGTCTAAGGTGTTAATTGATTTATGGCACTTATTAACGCTTTTATTAATCAGTTAACACTGCGCTGTAAAACAATAATTTAGAATAGAGCTACACGTGTGTCAACTCTGAGGGATTATATCGTTAAATGAAGTATTCTGTGAGGGCGCTTCGAACGTTTTAAAGACTACAGAACCTGAAGATTAGTTCGAAAATATTTAGGAGTGGAAGGAAGAGTGGAAAATATTTAAGCTGTGAGAAGTTTTTAGCTGAATTATATTCCAAGAATTTTTTGAAAGCTTCGGTGGGAGCTTGGATCGCATTATGAGATTAGTTTATGCGGTGCGGTGCTATGTTGATTAATATTTTCAAAGTTCAAAGTTGAGTTTGATTATGAACCTGTGTGTAACAAGCATTGCGCATATTTGTATCTAAGAGTCCCCTACCACTGCGAGTACTTAGCGCATGCATTTCTTTGTGGCAATATTTTTGATTGCCATTTTTATTACTGTCCCATACTGACATTTTTAATTATTTTTGCAATCAAATAACCTACACACATACATATGAACGTGGTGGCTTGCATAAACTTTTCAAAGTTTAATTACCATTTATTAATTTGTATGCAAATTGAGATAAACACAAAGACAAAATTTTATGGAGGTTTGTACTTTTTTATTAAACATTTTCCAAATTGCTTGTGACCGCCTGCGTCTCATGTGCAAAGCTTTCTGAGAAAAAATAACATATCCACATACATGCATATGTGTACGTTGCACTCATAGTATATGATATTAGCTTAGCTGCGCAAAATCACCTTCGGCGGAATTCAAAGGAAACAATAAAGGCATAATCGCAATCAAATTGCTGCTGACAGCCAGTGGCGCTTCGGCAATGCCACCTTAGTGGCATAACAGTGTTTATCTACATACAACGACGACTTCATGTACATACATATCGACATTTGCATAAACTGTCCAAACCAACAACAACAACCGCTAAGTTGGCCCCCCCTTATTCACAAATGTATGTATAAATGTCAGCATTTCTTACATATATGAATATATGCATTTGCATATTTTTCTGGGCTCGGCTCTGTAGATAATCGCTCCATAATAACACCAATAAAATCATTTTGCCAGAGTTTAACTGCGATGCATTTAAAAGTGTTAAAGTACTTAGCAAATTTAAAACAAAAGTAAATTGATTACAAATACGTGGGAGTAATTACCCTGTGGCGAGGCGCTTACCCTAAAATTCACTAAGGTTTATAGATGCCAAGGGGTAACATAGATTCCTCCATAACTTACCTTAAATTATTTAATAGCGGTAATACTTTTAAACCTGCAAAGAAAAACAAAAAGGAAAATAATATTTAGAAGAAATTCGTTTTTTATTATTTTAATTAATATGTAATGTATGTATGTGTAGGTAATAATATGCATCAAAGGACACTCAGATTGAACCAACCAAGACGATGTGTAAATATATTAGGCCTACAACTTTGCTTCCGCCGTTTTCCAATAGATGACTCTAGGGTCAAGCACTGGTCGATTAAATCGATAAAATCGTTTTATATCGTTATTGGGCATTTGTGTCAACATTAATCCAAAAAAATATTTGTAGAGATCTGTTTGCATCCCAAACTTATTCTCAACTGAAAATGTCACTTTTTGAGCCGAATTCTCGAAATTTGCGGGAAAATTGGCTTTTCTTTTTTAATTCCAAGAAAAGTGCGGTTTAGGCTCATCGAATGCTTTCGGATACGTACGGTGAGGCTATTCCAAGTGAAAGAACTTGTCGCGAATGGTTTCAACGTTTTAAGAATGGTGATGATGAAGTCGAAGACCGGCATGGTGGTGGAAGGGAGAAGATTTTCGAAGATGCTGAATTGGAAGCATTACTCGACCAAGATGCATTTCAATCCCAAGAATAATTGTCCGAATCATTGCAAGTGACACAACAAGCCGTATCAAAACGCCTCAAAGTCATGGGGATGATTCAGAAACAAGGAAACTGGGTTCCTTACGACTTGAAATCAAGAGATGTCGAACGACGCTTCTTTGCATGTGAACAGCTGCTTTAAAGGCACAACGAAAGGGATTTTTACATCGCATTGTAACTGGCGACGAAAAATGGGTCAACTACGATAATCCTAAGCGAAGAAAGTCATGGGGAAAGCCTGGACATGACTCCACGTCGACGGCAAAACCGAACATTCACGGCGCCAAGGTCATGCTCTGCATTTGGTGCGACCAGCTGGGGGTGATATATTATGAGCTGCTAAAGCCAAGTGAAACCATCACAGGAGATCGATACCGAACGCAATTGATGCGTTTGAACCGATCACTAAAAGATTTTAATTTAATTTTATTTAATTTTCCAGCATGAGAAATGCTCGGCCTCACGGCGCAAAGGTAGTCAAAAAATATTTGGAGACGCTGAAATGGGAGATCTTACCCCACCCGCCGTATTCTCCAGACGTTGCTCCATCTGACTACCACTTGTTCTGATCGATGGCACACGGTCTAGCTAACGAGCACTTCAGTTCTTATGAAGAAGTCAAAAATTGGATTGATACTTGGATCGACACGAAAGATGAGGAGTTCTTTCGTCACGGAATACGCATGCTGCCAGAAAGATGGTCAAAAGTAGTAGCTAGCGACGGCCAATATTTTGAATAACATTTTTGTAACAGTTTTTATACAATAAAGCCTTAAATTTACAAAAAAAAAAAACGGCGGAAGCAAAGTAATAACCAATAAAGTGTTATCAAACTTAAAAAAACAATTCACATTGGTCTTGACATTATATTCTTAACCATCATAAATGGTTAGAAAACAAGTCAGTGATTAATGCTATCGAGTTTAAATTTTCATCTGTACGCCGGGTTACGTAGACCAGACATCCTTTCAAACATATCGATTTTTTTGTTTTTATTCAAATTTTAAATATTTATTTAGGTTTTGAAATCTTGAAATGTATATTTGGACAGCTCTCAGCATTCAAATTCAAAAACGCATATATCTAAATATGAAATTATTTTGAATATAAAAAATCTCTATACAAGTATAATCCCTTATTAGTCTGATTTCAATTATTGTAAGCGTCTTGTTAATTCAATTTAATTTAAAATTAAATACGTACATTCGTATATATGTATATAGGTTATTCTAATAATCCCAAACGACTGCTGTTAATACAAAAGTACTAAGCGATTGTCGTCTGTAAGCCAATTATATTTACATCAATCATTTTGTGAAAGTGTTTGGTGGTTCTAAACAAATTTCAATAACATGATCATGTGGAACTACATACATACATACATTTACATATATTTAAGCTCATATGAAATGTCATTAATAATTTTACTTAAGTCTATAAGTGAACATACATGAAGAATTTTCTTATACAAACACTGATCCAGGTCATCCCAACTGGAATATTTATAGTACTTAATGCAAATATGTCAAATAAAAATGTGAATAATCCAAAGGAAGTCAAACGATCTCTTAAAAAAATCACACATCACATCTACTAGTCCTTCAGTTTTTAAGATATCGTTTTGAAATTTTGCAGATGTTATTTTCTCTTCAAGAAGCTGCTCATTTGTCGGAACTGCCGATATCGGACCAATATATCATATAGCTGCCATACAAACTGAACGATCGGAATCAAGGGCTTCTATGGAAAACTTCCGCATTTTACTACATATCTTCACGAAATTTGGTGTGAGTTATTGTTCATAGAAATAATTTAATCTCCGAAAAAATTGTTCAGCTCTTTTCACTATAGCATATAGCTGCCATACAAACCGAACGAAGAAATGCACATGTGAAGGGTATATTAGCTTCGGTACAACCGAAGTTAACGTTTTTTCTTGTTTTTTTAATTATTCTTCATATTCAACTATAAAATTCTCCTCACCTCAGCCTAACATTTATTACATCACAAAAACTGGTTCAGAAAATGGGAACTCAAAACTCAGCATTCTCCAGTGTATATTTAACCCTGCCTCAAACAATCATTCGTAACGAATTTCCTGTTGGGCTGCCGCAAATCATATTCATAAGCCCTCGTATAAGCATATAATCACATTCTTATACTTTTGTCACACTAAATGTCGACAAACATTGTGACTGATTGTTTCAATGAATGAGATTAAATTGACGCGCGTGAATTGACCAAAAACACCCCCACAAAACAAGATATTTTTAATGAAGCATGCAATTACCAGTTCAACTGGGTGATTTGGCAGAAATAAAGCGTTAATATACTAGACATTGCTGTACTGCTTTACATACATATGTATTAATGTGAATATGGGGGAGCAGTTTCGGCGAAAACTTAAGGCAAGTGGCACAGTTTAATAATAATCGGACAAAAACACACACACAAGAGACAATAGAAGGGCCGTTAAGCAGTTCATGAACTTTGATCATAGCGCTCGCTTCGGAGCATTTACTTTGATTGAGCAACGTCCAATATGCTCATATATCCACACAAACACACAAACACACATATACACATACATACGTACTGTTCACATGTAAAAAAGCTGGATTGTCATTGCGCATGCGCACGGTGGTGTTGAATGTGCAATTCCCGATGCACTAAATTTTCATTGTTTTTAATTAAAATAAATTGAGATGCGCCTGACCAAAGTTTCAGTTAAACAAAAAACAACGACAATCTCTGGGCGAAGGAATTGTGAATGTTGACTGCGCTTGTCAGACCCGAGACAAATATAATGGATAAAAGCACGACAACGTACGAAAAAAAATGTAGAGAAAAGTGTCGGATTTAACAGAACGGTAAACAGACATGCACAACAAATGACGGAATTGTAAATTATGTGCACGGCAAGGTGCAGATGGAATAAATATTTTCATTTAAGTGCAAGTCTATGTTCACAGCACGTCTGTAGAAATCACCGTTCCCAACTCTAGTAAATTTGCTTAAAAATGTCACAGAGAAGTTGCGGCGTGAAATTGAAACAAATGTGACTCAATAACTCATCAAATCAATCACTTCCACCAAAACAAAATATGATAAATTCAATGCTTAGCATTGAGAGCGGCTAAATGTCAGACAGTATCAGTCTTAAATCATTTCAATCTCAGACAATAAGCCTTTATATTTGTTAATATTTTTGAAATACAAATTAAGTTTTTCTAAAAACAGAATTTTAAGTAGGGGTCATTGATTTCTTGAGATTATTTAAAGGCTTTTTAAATAATATCTAAATATATTTGTATCTCGAGTTTCAAACAATATTTGTCAAACACTTCGATTGGCTTCCTTCAACTCCTTTAAGTTGTTTTAAGCTTTAACAGAAGGAATAATGTTTCGAAAGTTTTCAAATGATTCTCAATTCGGTCTAGATCTCAAACATTGTATTAGAGATCATCATGTTATGAATAACTTATTACAGAATCCGGTTGTTGTTGTTGTTGTAGTAGCGGTTATCTATCCCTGCCTAGAAAGGAAAGCATAAATCTAGTTGTCGTCGAGGTCATCTAACGGGAGGCCCAGGAAACGTGCTGTTTCGACAGGGTTGGACCAAAGGGAAAGGGGTGTTAGATGAGTAGGGTTCGTTGGGCATGCAAAAAGGTGGTTAGTGTCATGCGGGGACTCATTGCATGCAGGACATGTATTTTGTATGTCGGGGTTCAGTCTGGATAAGTAGGAGTTTAACCTGCTACAATATCCAGATCGAAGTTGGGCATGGGTCACTCTGGTTTCACGCGGCAACTCGAGCTCTTCGTCTGCTATAGGTGGTGGTTTGGTTCCAAAGACGCCATTCACTGGAAGGGAGTCAATGAAGGTGTTAAGAACAAGTTTTAAATCTAGTTGTACAGAATCCGGTGAATAGCAATGGTAGCTATTGAGGCTCTCGGCCTTTGAGTTGAATACTTTGGTAGACTTTTGAGAAACCTTCACTGAATTTCTGTGTATGATGTGATTGCTTTGAAAAATCCAAAGCTTATATAATAATAATGGAGCTTTAAAAGATAGTTTGCTTTTTAGTTGAGGGAAAAAACTTATTTCATTTAATATTCATATTCGTTTTGGCGCAACACATATTAGCTTTCATTATATACATCATATACATTTGCCAATTAAATTATGCCTATGGCTATATGACAATTCGAAAAGTCCAACAAATGATTGCAATAAAAGTTTTAGCAACATTTAAAAGTTAATTAAATTAATTAGCATACATTTGCATTGCGGGCCCAACCCTCCGCTAGTAAACACCTAACTCCCAACAACTTATCAATTTTATAATTGTTTAATAATACGTTGTTCAGTTGATAAATATTTCGATATTTGCTCCGTTTGTTTATAATGGATTGACAATCGTGTATCGGGAAGTTTTATGAAATAAATTAAAATGCCATAATAATTGTATGTATCGACAGTGAAATTACAAGCAATCACTAACAGCGTTTGACTTTAAGCCGGTGTGATTTTACTTCGAACAGAGAGTTGATTCGATTGTCTCGTGCTGACAAGCTCGATAGCCAATGGCGGGATTTGTGATTTGTGCATTCATAACTGACAGGTGGTACGATAAGCGAAATGAACATTTTAAAAAATAATAAACATGCATATAGTACACAATAAATGAAGTTTTGTGGAGCGGTTTTCATTAAACATGTTGATTTGGTTGGGAGGGGAAGTCGGAAGTATACACGAAAGTTAACGAGTTCCGCACTGAAGTTTTATTATAGTTTTGTTCTGTGGATCAATGGTGCTGAACTAACTTTAGGTGCTATACAGCTTGATACACTTAAAAGTGTTCTGTTTCAATTAAATTTAGTTTGAAGTATCTTCGTACTGTCGATGTTGTAGAAAGGCCTGTTCTCTTCGATCCATAAATTATAAATTCCTATACGTTATTGCTTTCCACTAATCCACACTTTCCAAAATACAGTTGAACTTCCATAACTCGAACTGCTCCAACTTGAAGTTCTTCATAATTCGTACTATTGAATTGGCAATAGAGGTCAAAATTCATACAAATTATCTTCTGTAACTCGGAAGTCTCTCTAACTCGAAGTTTTTTTGTGGATTATGGTGATTCGAGTTAGAGAAGTTCCACTGTAATTGGTGCACTTTGAAAATAAGTTTTTATTTATTTCCATTCTACTTCTACGTAGTCTTATTTAATATTCATACTTCATAGGTATTGTGCTAAATAACCAAAGAACCTTTTATTGAACAAAGCGGTCTAACTGCCTTGTGTGGCGACAGCCGCAATTCGCTTACATAAAGGAGAAAATACATAATAAAACGAGATTTTTAATTACCAGCCTTATTTGGCTGTCAAAGTAATATTAAAATAATTATTATGTATATATGTATATACTTACACGCATACATACATATAAATATGAACGTAAATGCACCATATATGGGGAAAAAACGACTTTCACGATTGTCAACCTCTTTGTTCGTTTTGCTTTTTTTCTGTTATTTATTTGGTTGATTTTGTAAAGTGTTTTTTGCTTCATTCTTTGCCATATAGACGGTGTTCTATATATAATAATTTAGATATGTTTATCTATATATGTAAGCTTTCACATATAATGTTGCTCTGCGAAAACATTTGTTTCTTAGTTTAGCGGAAAGGTTTGCAGTTCGAAAACATTTTTCTAGCGCTGGGTACACCTATATAGAACAAGTAAGGAAAGGCTAAGTTCGGGTGAAACCGAACATTTTATAATCTCGCAATTTATTGAAGAAATTTAACCTAAACATATATGCGGAATAAAACTCACCGTATTTTTGAAAAACCTATAATTAGGTATATGGGAGCTAGGAGAAGATACTTTTGAAAAACCTACCTACTAATGAGGTATATGGAAATGTTATGACCCGATTTTAATAATTTTTGGAACAGAGACACACTATTAGAAGAAAACAATTTCCTCTGAATTAAATTGAGATATCTGAGAGATTTACCCATATTTTCGGTTAAAATTTATCCTTAGGCGCTGAGTTCAACATGTTCGATATCTGGGGCCTTGAAAATTTATGGTCCGTTTTCGACAATTTTTTCACAAGTGAAGCCAGAGATGATATGCTCTAATTGTGTAAAGTTTTATTCCGTTATCTTCATTGGTTCCTTATGTTTACATTATAAAGTGAAGGAATTAGATGAATTTCAAAATTGAGTTATAAGAAAAGTAGTAGTGGTTGTGAACCCATTTCGCCCATTTTTTGTCCGTGTTATCAGGGTGTCAAGAAAATATTATATACCGAATTTCATTCGAATCGGTCGAGTAGTTCCTGAGATATGGTTTTTGACCCATAAGTGGGCGATGCCACGCCCATTTTCCATTTTGTAAAAAAATCTGAGTACAGCTCCCTTCTGCTATTTCTTCTGCAAAATTTAGTGTTTCTGACGTTTTTCGTTAGTTAGTTAACCCACTTTTAGTAATTTTCAACCTAACCTTTGTATGGGAGGTGGGCGTGGTTATTATCCGATTTCAACTATTTTCATGGTGTGTGGTGGGGTATGTAAGAGAACCGACTGCAGAAAGTTTGGTTTATATAGCTTTATTAGTTTGCGAGTTAAATACAAATAACCGATTTGTGGGCGGGGCCACGCCCACTTCCCCAAAAAAATTACATTCAAATATTCCCCCTCCTAGTGCGATCCTTTATTCCAAATTTTACTTTTATATCTTCATTTATGGCTTAGTTATGGACTTTATGTGTTTTTGGTTTTCGCCATTTTGTGGGCGTGGCAATGGTCCGATTCTGCCCAAGGTGCCAAGGAATATTTGTGCCAAATTTCGTCAAGATATCTTAATTTTTACTCAAGTTACAGCTTGCACAGACGGACGGACGGACAGACAGACATTCGGATTTGAACTCTACTCTTCACCCTGATCACTTTGGTATATATGACTCTATATCTAACTCTTTTAGTTTTAGGTGTTACAAACAACCGTTATGTGAACAAAACTATAATACTCTCTTTAGCAACTTTTGTTGCGAGAGAATAAAAATAGTGCATTTCAGAGAGAAATTATATATGTATCAGACGATCTCAAAACGCCTTTCGATTACTTAAGTTCACCATCAAATAAACACTACATTTCCAAAGAAGAAGAACAATACAGGAATTAAAAAGTACCGTAACGGTATTCTAGATACGTAAAACATTATAATAAAACACAAAACTAGGTGACATCAAAGGAGTCAGTTTTCAGTTTCAGTTTTTTATTGTTTTGTGTCTTATTTTTACCAGGCGCAAATTTATGATCGGAGATCGATAGAAGATCCAACTGGATATTGAATCTTTCAATAATACCGTTGTAAGCCATACCGATACTTGGAGTCTATGATCCTAACAGATATGGGTGCAATTGAAGTCTACGATTAATCAGAAATTTAATTGGTCCTCACTCAACTAGCTAATGTTGCCAGCATGCGATTGAAGCTGCCGCAAGATACAGCATTTTCGACTGCATTAAAAGCAAACGTTCATTCTCATGCATTAAAGCGTTGTATTTCGTTTAATTAGCGCAAATGAAATTTTGGTTTATGGACCATTGGATTTGCTTGCGCTTGATCGCTTTGATATTCAAGTTCAATTGCCGAAAAATCGTCATGCAATGACGACGCAGTCAATTGCACGTGCTAAGATTTATTTGCAGCTGGCAAGCAAAAAGCCCAACAAAATTGTAGTCTAATGTGAGGCGTTTCCAAGTATCTACATACATAAGCATGTGAGTTTATTTATGCGCGCCAATATTTATCTACACGATACGCACGCGCTTGTAGCCAACGGCAACGACAACGGCGACGCCAAAGGCGCTAGCGACAACGACAACAAAGCTGCCGGTCAGCAGCAGCTGCTGGCTTGGTCAAGGCTACTGCTGACTTTGGTGACTTATTAAGAGCCCATCCATTCATTGAGAGGAATTAGTACACAAAGCTGCTTGGCTTGCATGTTTTTCAATGGTTCAGGCCACGAGTTTTTTTTCTTTCCATAAGGTGGGTCGTTCAGATTGTCAGTCTGCTTGCTTGCGGTTTTATTGACACCAACGCAATGAAGTAATCAAAAACTGATTTTTTTTTGTTTAATCATTTTCCAGTTTTGTGTGGTTTTGTATTCATTGATTCTGCATGGTCGCACTTAAAAGTTCATTACACAAATACCAGTTGTAAACAAAATCACAACAAATGAACAGTAGTAGACTTACTGCGAACAATAGAACTGATTTGTCATTTTCATTGAGTAAAAACTGAAGTACGAGTATACACGCATAGCGGTAAATTATACAAATGACATGACTGGAAAAAATTATTTCAAGTTTCGTTTGACTTAGGAGGATGTAGTAAAACTTGTAAAAACAGGGTTGCCGAAATTTTGTTTGACTAATGAGAATTGATGTATGTACATTTGATTCTACAGTACTTGGATCCGATATGTCATACTCAGCAAGAAGATGTCACTGACTATTCAACAGCCTGTTGACAATATCTAAACAATCTATTATCTGTTCCGAAGTGATTTGACACTGATGAACATAATATGAACGCAATTGACATCTCATCTGACAGTTAGGGCTAACGGTTCAACCCAATTTTGGTTAATATACAATGCGTGCAGGGAACTCTACAATTTTTATGAGGATAGGAATATATTTTGGTTTGTGCAGGTGAATTTCAAGACTACTTATTAGGTTTTTTCAATAAATCTTTTACAAATTCATTGGACTCTTATATTATATTAATACAAAAAGAATACATTTAATTATCAATTACACTTACCGATAAATTCATTGCGTACTCGAATACGATCTTGTAAATTGGATGCTGATATAATCACGCAATTGATGAATGCCAATAAGGCAACTTGGTATTCAACATTGGACGCTTTCTCCAGTTCGTTTATAACGATTTTGAAACGATAACGTTCATTTTTGAGATTCTGTGTGAAAGTAGAAAAATGTTTTTACAAATTAATACAATAATAAAATAACTAATTTTAACAAACATGTAATGGATACCTTGGGTACAAACCCAGTTTTGTAATCGGATAAAGACTATGAACTCGAAAACATTCAAAAAACTGTTAGGATAGAGGATATCTATACAAAATTAACACGGCCTACTAGAGTTCCTGAGAGTTGTAACTTTTTCAGAAATTGTCGAGACCATTAAGTTTCGTTTTCATGGTGGAATCTGAAGAAAAAACTGGTCTTTGGTATACAGGACATATACCCAAGAAATAGCATTTACTGTTCGAGTTGGAAGGAGGTTAGAATATGAACAGAAGTGAGGAGTAAGCTGAAGGGATTAAAAATAGTGCTATATGGAAAATTTAATTGATTGTGGTCCGATCTTCCAGCCTTTAAATAATAAAGAGGTCGGTATACACAAAGTCGAACATTGTGTTTATTTGGAATATATTCGCCAAGTTGTTCCCCAAAAGCATTGAAGCACAGAACCACATGAATTACAGTTCCATGCCTTTTATTTTGCACCATTCTTTGTTTACATTTTTATCTCGTTTCTTTTTGTTCTAGTTACACTGTGATAACATGTTGCAAACGGTAAACTTATATATAGCACATGTAAATACATACATATAGTCACATATATGTATATAATAAAGCCCAGAATGTGGGCTTGTTCAACTTGCATTCGTTTGTTCAACTTAACCTATATTCATCGGCAAATTCTATTTATTTCCTATAAGAACTTGTGATACACTTTTTCTTACTGATTAAGATCTTATCAAAGATAACTGATAATTTATAACACACAAGTAATAGTCGAACGAGCATATCATGCTATGTGCACTATATCTTTTGTTTTTCTTATTTACTTGATTGCTGTCAGTATTTATTGTACGAGTATGTGCATATGGGAGTATCGTGCTTACCTTGTAAAATTCTAGCGTTTCAATAGCGCGTGCGTAGCCATCGGCGTTGTAGGCGCACAGCGCGGATAACAGTTCGAAAACTTGCTTCTTGACGACGGCATTACTGGTGTCCAGTGCAGTGCCCAATTTCGAAATATATTCACGATTCTCGACAATGTAATCCAGTCCGATGCGTGAGTCCATTTTGACTATGCGACTAATGTCCGCCGCTTCTCGTTTGCTTTATTGATGGCAGACTGATTGAGTTACTAAATGGGTTCGACGATTTTGGTTGTGTGTGCTTTCTTCTACTTTCCTGAGGTTTGGTGTTTGGCGTTTGGGCTTGTAACATCTAACGGTACCTGAGTAATTTCATTCGAACGCCCTCACCAATATTACAAGCAATGCAATCGCAGCAAGCAATTTTATGTAAATCGTTGCGCTTTCTGCAGAAATTCTATGCTTCGTATGTATGCACGAGTAAGTGCGTGTGTATGCGTGTATTCAGACACAGTGCTCGTTTGTGGGCGCAATTGTCGAATGCATTCATGTCATTGTAATTGGGTGCATTATGTACGTGCTGACCGCGCGCATCTGGAAGAAAGAAGAAAAGAAATAAAGAAAGCATGAAATTAATTTATGTGACTAGTTGGGTCATTACTCCAATATCAATTTGATAGTCTAGCTGTCTAGATTGTCGTGCACGAATTTTATTCCGTTCATTCGTGTACATACATACAAACACAAATATTACATGAACTTTATTGGCTGGACTTATCAGTGCTAAGTTGTCATGTCACAGTTTTATTAATTAATTTATTGAATATTATATGTAAATCTTCCATAGTGAGGCGCTCACACCCATTTGAGCGTTGCGTGCATGAAATAAATTATTTGTGGCCGACTTGAACTTTTTCCGTATTTTATATAATTTAGCCGGCTTCGGAAATTTAAAAATAGTTTAGGGGCTATCGTGCTTGAACTAGTGCTTGAAGCTTGAAATGAAACTATTATTTTATAGAAGAATGCTCTTTAAAGTGGCATCTTCATAGTTAATCAAGCCATATTACAGACTAAACGAGTTTAATATGCTTGTATAAGAAGTTGTTGATGATTTTTTTATCTGTTAAAATTAGAATCAAAGTTCAATCTAACGGTATGTAAAAAATTTAGACCGGCACTAGGAATGTTTTACAATCCAATGACTTGAGATCTCCAATGTTTTCCTGAGAATATTAAATAAAACAAATTGGTATCCATGCTTCTAGGTAATTCAGATTTAAAAACATTAGTTAGAACAATAAACTTAAACAGATCTAAATATAGGATTGTGAACTGTAAAGCCTTTCAAAAGGCTCTGCTCTCATTAATTGTGAAATTTTCCAGAGTTTTATGCTGCAGTTCGAGAAATTCAGATAAAGTGCGATTTGCTAAGAGTCCAAACTAAAGAACAGAAATACATACGTACATATACACATTGGATAGAATTTCACCATTCGTCTCAAAACTAAATTATATTTAATATATTCTTTTTATACTCTCGCAACAAAGTTGCTAAAGAGAGTATTATAGTTTTGTCCACATAACGGTTGTTTGTAACACCCAAAACTAAACGAGTTAGATATAGGGTTATATATACCAAAGTGATCAGGGTGAAGAGTGGAGTTCAAATATGTTCAAATCTGTCTGTGCGTCCGTCTGTAACTTGAGTAAAAATTAAGATATCTTCATGAAACTTGGCACACATGTTCCTTGGGGCCATAGGAAGGTTGCTTTCGAATGGGCAAAATCGGACCACTGCCACGCCCACAAAATGGCGAAAACCGAAAACACATAAAGTGCCATAACTAAGCCATAAATAAAGCTATGAAAATAAAATTTGGTACAAAGGATCGCACTATGAAGGGGCATATTTGGATGTAATTTTTTTTTGAGAAGTGGGCGTGGCCCACCCTCAAATAGGTTTTTTGTATATATCTCGCAAACCAATAAAGCTATATAAACCAAACTTTCTGCAGTCGCTTTTTTCAGCCATTTCTTATTACACTCCAAAAAATGAAAGAAATCGGATAATAACCACGCCCACCTCCCATACAAAGGTTAGGTTGAAAATTACTAAAAGTGATTTAACTCACTAACGAAAAACGTCAGAAACACTAAATTTCACATAAGAAATGGCAGATGGAAGCTGCACTTAGATTTTTTTACAAAATGGAAAATGGGCGTGGCGTCGCCCACTTATGGGTCAAAAACCATATCTCAGGAACTACTCGACCGATTTCAATAAAACTTGGTTTGTAATAGTTTCCTTACCTCCCAATAATATGTTGTGAAAATAGGCCAAATCGCTTCACAACCACGCCTACTTTCTATATACCAGAACTTTGAAGACGATCTGAATCGTTTACTTTACAATATATAAAGTAAGCACTAGTGAAGATATCGGTGCAGAACTTTGCACAAATACTACGTTTATAGTGTGGCAGCCCCATTCCGAAATCGGACCATAGGTTTTTAAGGCCCCATATATCGAACACGAGGACCTCGGTGCTTCTAGTCTAATCCTATGGTTTCCAACTTTCAATGGACTTTTTACAATTTATGTATATGACAAATATGTGGATCAAATTGTGTATTATATAATATTAATAAAGTTAAATAAATAAATTGCGAGAGTATAAAATGTTCGGTTACACCCGAACTTAGCCCTTCCTTACTTGTTTTTATTATTTTATGATATTTAAATAACTTATTTTAATCCGTAAACTGCTAGATAGTCGATAATAAATTTTATATGTTATTTGTTCTGGTTCGACGTAAAATAACAAATTTGTTTATCGAGATCTCCTAAAACGCCCAGTAGCCACAACAATTCAACGGACCTGCTGGTGTGCTAATGCTCAATAATTATCATTTAACACATTATAAACTGCCTTGGCAAGTGCTTGCATATTTATTGGTGTTTAGTGGACTGAAATACTGAATATTGAAAATAAATTAATTTTCAAAAAAGGCAAGCATTTTGGAATTATAAAAATTTGCCAAAAACAAATTTATTTTTATGACCATAATTATATATGTTTTTTGTTATTGTCGGTGGCATTTATTTCAGAACTTGTTAAACAAATTCGATTAAGGCAATTTCGTTTAAAATGGTTTGCGCAGCCGGCCAATATATGGGTACATATGTTTGAGTGCCATATGAAGATGTTATCTATTTAATTGTTTCAACTATATAGAGCATTTTATGTGACAATTTACTCATTTTGCCGACGAATGTGAAAAATTTGCTTTTGCGCCAGCTGCATTGAGCATTCGAAACTCGTTATGTTGCTTTCATTTTTATATACGCGCATAATCGTTTATTTGCTGAGTGATCCATAAAGTTTTCATGAATATTTACAATCTAAAAGCTTCAACACACTTACGCGTATATCGATTATACTCGTCTGTTCAAAAGTGCGTTGACAAAGTGTATCACTCGTTTAAACTTCAATAAAACAGTCGTGGCGCCAAGTTGATCGCATAATTTAATGAAAACGCAAAAAACTAGTATTTACTCGTATTTGATAATTAAACTATAATTTATATACATGTGTGCAGCATTTATTATAAAGTCACGATCGAGAATTACTGACTAGTCAGTCCATTAGATTCGTTTAATATTTATAAGCCTAAACAGGCGAATTCTGAATTCAGGAATTGTGTTGGAACGCGTTGATGTTTCTACTTTAGTGTATATGTAAACTCATATAAGTAAGTTTATTTGGGGAGAACTTTCGTTATTTCGATACTTCTTAAAGAAAAAAGTTGGTAATTTCTAAGGATCATTGTTAAACATCAAAGATAGCGCTGGGGTTCAGGCACGATCCTTTTGGGTGCTCATATGCATTCAATTCTCCTGTAGACAATAAATAATTTCTCTGGATTCTATTATTAATAAGCTCGAGTCAATGTAGGGATAAACCGCAGTTTCTGCCTAAAGGTATAGGTCTACAACTTTGCTTCCGCCGTTCTTTTTTGTAAATTTAAGGCTTTATTGTATAAAAATGGTTACAAAAATGTTATTTTATTCTACTACTTTTGACCATCTTTCTGCAGCATGCGTATTCCGTGACGAAAGAACTCCTCATCTTTCGAGTCGATTCAAGTATCAATCCAATTTTTGACTTCTTCTTAAGAACTGAAGTGCTCGTTAGCTAGACCGTGTGCCATCGATCGGTATAAGTGGTAGTCAGATGGAGCAACGTCTGGAGAATACGGTGGGTGGCGTAAGATCTCCCATTTCAGCGTCTCCAAATATTTTTTGACTACCTTTGCGACGTGAGGCCGAACATTGTCATGCTGGAGAATGACTTTAGTGTCTTTCGTCGTACTGTGGCCGTTTTTCTTTGAGTGCTCGGCTCAAACGCATCAATTGCGTTCGGTATCAATCTCTTGTGATGGTTTCAGTCGAGTAATGCTTCCAATTAATCATCTTCGAAAATCTTCTCCCTTCCATCACCATGCCGGTCTTCGACTTCATAATCACCATTCTTAAAACGTTGAAACCATTCGCGACATGTTCTTTCACTTAGGACAGCCTCACCGTACGTATCCGAAAGCATCAGCCGCACTTTTCTTGGAATTTAAAAGAAAAGCAAAATTTCCGGCAAATGTCGAGAATTCGGCTCAAAACGTGACATTTTAAGTTGAGAATAAGTTAGGGAAGCAAACAGATCTCTACAAATATTTTGTTGGGTTAATGTTGACACAAATGTCCAAGATCGATATAAAACGATTTAATCGACCAGTGCTTGACCCTAGAGACATCTATTGGAAAACAGCGGAAGCAAAGTTGTAGACCTATAGTTCTATCTCGAACCAAACCATGGCATCTGTTAAATCTGTTCATAACTTTGTTGTTCTATAAAAGTTTTTTTAATCATATGTCAAATACTCAAGGTACACGAAAGAGTATCATGCACTATTAACTCCTGAATGAAACATTTCATCACTTAATAAGAGAGAAAACAAATAAGTAGTGGACAAGTGACGCTTTCAACTGTATTGTTGGAAGATTTTAACGGATTTAATATTTTTGTTGTACTACATATAAAATGTTAATAATTGAAGGTTTTTTTTTGTACCATTAATGTGTTGACGCCTTGCAAATTGAGTACGAGCATTTCCATACTTGTTTTGCAGTTGGTCAAGTATTGTTACTTACTTTATACCGTTATATATATAAACAGCTGATTTATTTTTAAAATTCATGCAATGAATATAAATGGTTTTTTAAAGGTTTTTGTTGCTGGCGTTGGGTTGAAACTTCGAGTTTGGGTGATAAGTATTACAAATCTTCCTCTTGTTTCAGTCGCTCTGCTTTAAAGACGTCATTCATTGTTTTGTGTTCGAGTTAAAATAAATGAGAGGCGCGTCCAAATTATCTGAAGCAAAATCTGAATTTAATTAATTAGCCGCTGATTTAATTAACTGGCGTAATACATGACAGTAAAGACGAGTAATCACTGTATTTAAGGTTTCAAATATTTTCTTATACACACATATTTACAAATATAACGAGTAAAACTGTCAATATCTAATGGCAGTTTCCTTTTTACTTGACTTAGAGAAGACAATTGTGGCCTTTTTACAGTCAAAAATTTTTTGGAAGTCAAAATTTATCAACAGCAGCTTGAAATTATTTTTGTAATAATAAAAATAGTATAATTAGAGCAAATGTCTTTCAAAATTTATTAGAATTTTAGTAAACTATTTTTTTTCAACAAACTTTATTTGTGCTCAAAAGTCAGTCAGTCTATTTCCTATACTAAACAGGTACTTATGTATTTATGTTATGTAATAATTATGTGTCAACAAAGGTCCAATGCAGCGTAAATTCACAAAGCGTGTTCGATTGCTTAGAAGATTCTCGCAAAACACCCTGCGACTTTTCAGATACACATATTTACTTTCCTGTATATGTATATACATAGGTGTGAGTGTTTGCACGTGTGTGTACTCGTATATCGGATATTTGTTTGCACAGTGTGGGCTGTTCTAAACTTATTACTTATTAGCAATCGAATGCTAATTTGCCATGTAGGAAGCAAAAAATAAAGCAGCCAACAGCGCCACTCACTCACACGACAGTGCATAATTCAATATTATTTGTCGATTAAATTATTTTATTACATTTGTACTCAATTAATTTGCCATTTTCAATACGAAACATAATTTTCGAAATATTTATTGCATAGAAGCTCAAGTAATATACAAAAGACACTCACACATATGTATTTGAGTGCCTTGCCGAAGCGCACTGCGCATATGTAGAGCCGCAGTGGGAGGCTGCAAATTCGAGTTTGTCGCTTAAATCATCTGTTTTATTGGTTATAGGTTTTTAGGTTGCAGCAGCGTTAGAACACCTCTGCAATTTGCTATTTCAAAAACACGCTAGGGTTTGGGTTTGTTACTTCACACAAATGACTCACATAAATCTGTACGATAGTTTACTGTTCTGAGTGGGTGTCAAGACGTGTTTTCGTGGAGTTAAATGTGATTTAGCGTTTAATTTATAGTCATTTAACTTAAATCATTATTCATCTGCCAGCGTATGCTGATAAAATTAACTCGACTTAATTAACGCAAGCAAACACACCTAATATACAGTATGTACAGAGAGGTAGGCAGGGAAAGAGAGAGATAGAGAGATGTAGTGAGGATGACATTAGGCACGGTCAAAGTCAACTAGCATGCGCTTGTCAATTGCTATTTTCATTTTATTATTCAATAATAGCAAATTGCTTGCATTATGACGCAAAACGAGTTGAATTGTTCCTTAGTCGACTTTGTTTGTCGCACCAAAAAGGGTTGCAAATAAAGCTATTAAATTGGTTGACTAACAAACAAAAGGCATTCAACGCAAAATGGAGCACAAAATGTAACAACGACTAATTAGCGGTGACACTTTTGCGAGCGAATGCCCTGTAGGAAAAATGTAATCAGTGACAAAGGCTCATGTAATGAGAAAATTGGAAAATGTTTGATGAGACCAAAGAAGCAGTGAGCCAATTTAAAGATTGTTGTTGTTGTTTCTTCAGCGGATGTTGCAAATTAAAAATGAGTACAAAACATGGCTGACTTCCTAAATGTATTTTGCTTTGCAATCGAACAATGTATTACATTCCCAAACGCAGTTGCTAAAACTTTGACAAAGTATCGTATTCCTAATAGCAACCCTGCCCGATAAATGCGCAGAAAAAAGCAATAGGCGCATCACTAACATTGTTGATACATTTATTCTACAATTCTATTCTACAATGGCGACCGAAGAAGAAACGTAAGAAAATTTTACCTTTTTTACTATTTTTATAATATAACAAGTTTTATATTTAGGCAATTCACAAGCTTTGTTGTATGTCTTATGTCATATTTTAATATTCTTAAAAATACGACAATTGTGAGCACCCTTAACTGTTGTATGTCATATTTTGTCATATTTCTACACTTAATCATAGCGATTTTTGCTGAGGCCAAAACCAGATATATGTCCGTATTTTCTAGATATATGCAATGTGCGGTATAAATCGGTTGAGAAGTGTACGGGCAGAAAGGCACGAGCAAAACCGACCACTGACCGACCCAAAAAAACCGGTTCTTCACAGAAAACCGACTACCCACTCGTCGAAGTTTTGCCCCAAAACGACCCAAAGCCCCACCCACCGACCGCCCACACTGCCACGACTGTGTTCCAAAAAAAACCGGTTCCAAAAAGTAACCGGTTACTGCAGTACTAGGCAACAAGTGGGTAGGTGGGTAGGGGCACTTGCTGCCGAATTTTTTCGGTTTTTTGCGGCATATGCCTAGTACTGCAGTAACCGGTTACTTTTTGGAACCGGTTTTTTTTGGGACACGCTCGTGGCAGTGTGGGCGGTCGGTGGGTGGGGCTTTGGGGCGTTTTGGGGCAAAACTTCGACGAGTGGGTAGTCGGTTTTCTGTGAAGAACCGGTTTTTTTTGGTCGGTCAGTGGTCGGTTTTGCTCGTGCCTTTCTGCCCGTACACTTCTCAACCGATTTATACCGCACATTGCATATATCTGGAAAATACGGACATATATCTGGTTTTGGCCATATATAGAATAACGAACTGAAGAAACATACCACGCAGTGTTGTATCAGTCATATTTTAATTTTGCACGTGAAACAACAACAGTGTTGATATGACAGTCATAAAAAATATGACAATATGACGATATGACACAATATGACACCTTGTGAATACCCTAATTATTTTTATTAGGCAACTTATTCCATAATGGTTCGAGCATACAATATAATTTCTAGAAAATGAAGTAATAATAATATATTTCAAATGACGCAATAACATTTATATAATATATATATATATATATATATATAATATTTTTGATATTACAACGAATTTGATTCTTGAAAATCAATTAAATTAAAAATTTCTTCCAACAAAATATTTTTTGCGCATTAGAGATGTGCCTAAACGCAACAGTGTTACAAAGTTTATTTATACAAAGTTTAGAAGAAGCAACGTTGCAAAGTATTGAGTATGTATTTATTCGGCATAAAAACTTTGCATACGGACGTTTAGGAAGTCAGCCACATATTTCTGTGCATCATATGTATATATGTATGTAGTTAGGTGCATGGACTAGCCTTATTTGATTGCCACGCCTCTTTGCAGTTTCAGAAAATTACAAGTGTGCCGGTAAATGTCTCGGCGCACGCGCATGGAATGCAGCGCTTGACAGCGGCTTTCCTCCATGTCATGTACATATATAGGTATGTATATAGTTGTAAACCGACAGATATATTCATTTTACACTTAAGTGCACGGTAGCAGTGTGTGCAAGCGGCGCAAGGTCGTTTCAACTGATTTATTGTTGTTGTTACATTTTGTTGTTGAGTTGCTCAGGTGCACAATCTTTGTTGTGGTCTTCGCTTTTCTTGTTTTGCTTTGTAAGTTGGCGTTGGTGTCAGTGTTACGCGTGCGCATGCGCGTGCTCATGCTCGTCAACGTACGTTAGCGCCCTCATGTTGGCGTCGTTTCGTTACAACGCTTTACAACAACAACACAACAACAACACAACAAAGCAGCTTCATCGCGCCATCACCTGAGGCGTGATCGCTGCTTAAATGCGCCAATTGTTGTTGCATTAGCCTTGCTTTACTTGTAATATCTTCATTGTAAAGAAGTGCTGAGAAAAGAAAAATGCAGCCGAAGCAACAAAAAGCACACCGTAAATCATTTTAAAATGCTTATGAAAAAGCAAAATTGGTAAAAATTTCATGTTTCGCCAGTGTTGGCATGTGTGAGGCGCCTCAGCAAGCTATTAAATATTGTTGAACAACAACAAACACTTGTCTATACACTTTTGTAAGTTGGCAAAAATTAGCTAGCTGCTGGCGTTATTTTTATGCTTATTATTACAAGTGACTCGTCGTCTCTTCCCCACAAAACACTTTTACTGTCTACTTAATTATTGTATTTTGCACACTGAATGAACATACTTATATATACTTATATATCTATTTATATGTAGTTAGCCAACAAGTTAAGGTGTGTCAGAGTCACTGCGTTGTTAGCATTTTGCGCTTACTTTTTTACATTACGAGCTGACAGTTGTAAAATATATAATACAGCAGAGTTGATGTAAATTCATTGAAGGAAATATAAATTAAAATGTGATAAGCTTATGAAGGCGGTGAATAGGCAATCAATTAGTTGCTTTGGATTCTTTGCGAACTGGCGCCTTGCGGAATTTATTGTGTCAATACAATTTTATTCAAATAAATAAATAATTAAATGAGAAAAACATATCAAATAGCATTTTCAAACCACAATTGTCTGAGTAAAATGTTTAGTATAAAAAGATCTTCTATCGTCAAGATCTAAGATCCACTTTAACTTAATTTTGACTTTATTATCTCGGCTGGAAAAATTTGTACCAAAGGAAACAAAAGATTTTAGAGTGTGTAGTGGAAGTTGTCTTACTATATGATTTACCAAAGTTTCATGGAATCTTCGGCAAAGAAGGTGTGTTCAAAAAATAACGGGAATTTTCGAACTTTGAAAAAAATTTATTTATTCGTCTACATTAATGTTGTCGCCTTCAAATTAATCCCCATCCCATAGCATGCACTTAAGCTAGCTCCAAATCGTCGTCCAATCGTCGAAACACTTTTCAAAATCAACTTTTGGTATAGCCTTTGGCACTTTCAGCGATTTTTCGTATGAAACTTGTAAAACGACTATTCTTTAAGGTTATCTGTTTTTTTTTTTTTGCAAATAGAAATATGTCACATGGAGCCATGTTTGAGGAATATGGAGGCTGGGGCATCGTTATAGTATTGTTTTTGGCCCAGAATTCACAAACTAGCAACGAAGTGTGAGTTTTTAACAAACAAAAATAGTTTATTTTTGGCACGTTGTTCTCACAGGTATGGATAAAACCGAATATATACATACAAATATATATTTTTGTATTCATTATTAACAAGCGTTTATGTATTTTGTCATAACTATCTACGCGACACTTACAACTCCGACATTTAATACATATAATCCTAATTGAGCATAAATAACGTGAACAACAGTAAAAGGCAAGTAGGAAGGTTACTGCAACCAATCAACAGCGACGAAAATATACAAAAAAAACAGCAACAATTATATTAACAAGACTCCGGAGAATTGCAAAAAAGCAATAATAACAATAATGCCGACAGCATTGTGCGTCGCCATAAACAAATATATACACACACATAGCAGATACCCAGATACCTGCCGCTTAAATATCGGTAATAACATTGTGTTGTTGCGTAGAAAAAACTGTCAACAAAACCGCAGACGCAACGCGCCGCAGCCAGCCCAGCTTGACCGCCAAACGGCAGCCAAACAACTCGTCCACCTTACCCATTAAACTTGACGCCGCTTTTACCGATTTGGACGGAGATTTAATTTATTTTCGCTCATTTCGCGTGTTTACATTGTTTTCATTCCTTCTTTTTAAAGCAATTTTTTCTTCTCAACCCCATGAAATGCCCATAAACAAACGTGTAATTGACTGAGGTAAAAATATAGGCAGACAACAGCGGTAAGAGCGGTGTGGTGCGGTGCGGCGCAACGGCAAGGTGTTTGAGCATCGGCGCTTAATGATGGGAACAATTGCGCGCAAGTCGCGATAAAAGTTGACAAAAAGGAAAAAACGCGAAATTACAAAATAAGCATTACTTGTTGTTGTCAACACGCATGCGCGCATGACGCATGCAACGCAACAACACTGCAGCTTTTTAACGAATTCATTGTGATATGCGCGGGCATCCTAAGTATTTAATTCGAGCGCACTTAAGCGCGCGAATCAGTGCAATTCACTGCAATGCACAATGAAAGCCAAAAGCACAAAAAAGAGAAATCGCCAACGAAAAGGAAAACGACGCGGCGGCAGCGGCGGGCGACGGGCGAAGTGCCAATCGCTGACCATTTTTAGAAGTCATGAGGTCAATGCAACTGATTATGCATCGCGCCGTAACGGTGCAAGCGAGGAGTGGGAGAGAGGGGAGAGCGCAGTGCGATGCGCGCGACGGATGAGCATGAGCAGTGCGTGCGCGCACAATAGCTGCGCTTTGTTGTCGCGCAAATCGGGTCGAGGCGCTTGGCATCCTGCACTCGACGCGCTCATTGTGATTTCCTTCAACTGATAGTCGGCTGGCAAATTATGCGAAAATACAAGTTTATGAAAATTACTTCATTAAATTGTGGCAATGTTGAATTTGTCAATTCCCCATTTGCTAGTCACTTACGCACTTATGCGATTACGTCCTCGAGACGTTACGAGTTATTTAAATAATTTAAAATATTTATTTCTTTTCCTTTTTGGAATGCTCGTTCGTTTGTGGTTGCTTTTGTTGCACAGCGCTGCAATTGTGTGCGCTCACCTACGCCGCCGACAGCGCCATCTCTACTCAAATTCGCACTCGCCGAAGCGCAAGCTCACTCTCACACCCACTCAACTCAATTGAACACTAGTTGACTCAAGCCCAAGAGATTTTAAATACATTTGAGTGTCCATGTGTCCATGGCAGCAGTGCTAGAATAATCATCTGCCATGGACAGTGGCGGAGAAACATAAAGTACTTGATGAAATAAAATTTAAAAGGGTTTGAAGAGACTATATTTGGACTGTGGGTAGTATGTAACTACTTCTTTACTTCAGATTTACCTAAATTGAAGGAAAAATAGTTTACTTATTTGATGTAAAAAATATTTTATAGAAAAGTTAATCTATCCTAGGTTATAGGTTAGGTTATGTGGTTGTCAAAACGACGCACTTAGGCCTTTTGGGGGCCCATTGTGACTAATCTATCCTAACTAGCATAAAATATGTTTTGAAGCTTTCTACTCTTATTTTACTTATTGTACAGAACAAAATGTCCCACTGTGCGGCGCTTCACTTAGCATTAGCGATTTACTGTGCGAAAAGCGCATCTTAAAAGTATGTCTGAGAAGGGGCAACAGTTTCTTACTGTCATGATTGTTGGATTAATCTTATGTTGTTTGCTGTAGATTGATGCGAGTGCTTTGGTTGCTGTCGCTACTGCAATTTGCTACTACGTACAACTTAAGTGCGAATATTTAAGTAATTGTTGTTGTTGATGTGACTTAAGTGCTGCCACTTTTTGATAGAATCATTTAAACATAATATGCTAAAAGTGTTCAAATCATATTATTAGTTATTTCTTTGGAGCTAATCACAGCATCGGCAACCTTGAAATATGTTAATGGCATTTAACTCCTACGAGTCAACGATAAATCTTTAATCAGTGAATCTTCAATTCTTCTAATAATGCTGAAATGCGCTTAGTCATACAAACTGAAAAATGGGATTGGATTGAGGTATTTGAAAATATCGCAAAGGCAGTCATAAAATAACTGAGATGGATGCATGGAACTGAAGGAATGGCTTTACATAAAGGGCTTGTAAAGAATTCTAATGAAATTGAGCTAATAAACACTTTTGAATTATCAATCTTCTTCTAGAAATCAATCTTCAATCTCTTCTAGAAATAAGTCACAAGGAGCCATGTCTGACAATTGGACTCTCCAAACCAGCGAAATTTTAAAATTCCCGTTATTTTTTGACCACACTTCGTACCTGTTTCGTAAATCATATTGTTTAGACTTAAAATACATTTTTATGGTTTTCTGTTATTCTTGAGATAAAATTGGAAACTTCGGCAAAAAAATTAAATTGTTAATTCGCCTAATTGTAGGCAACGATTTTACGATTATGATTCGATTAAAGAACGGCTTGTCAAACGCTGAATTTCGTACTGAAATTCGTGAATGGAGAAAGAATTCTAATCATTGATCTTGATCTTATCATAAACAGTGACTTTCTTCAAATTTTCTTTTCCATAGTTTTTATACTTGTATTACCCATTGTTTGTGAATCCACACCATCTAATTAGGAAGATACAGATTCTGCTCGTATATATGTATTTGGACAAATATGAGCAATTCTGAGAAATGGATCTTGCTGAATTCAAATGGCGCCCAAAGTGGAGAAAGTGAGACGTGGCTACGAGTCAGTAAACGAATTATTGTGGAATGTATGTATAAATGTATGCATGTATATGTATATATAATATATATATGTGGTTGTATAAGGATGTGGATCGATTGAGGTCGTTTTGATTTAGATTTACATGTTTTACGATTTTCCTTTCGCTTGTCGTAATTAGCCTCTATTGGCTTGCAACAATTGACATGCAATGATAAGTGATACTTTCGTTGATCGACAGCACTGGCATAAAAACAACAACAACAACAATAACAACAGTATATTTCATCGTATAGAACGATTTCAGCATATGAAAGGCTGTTAGAATTTGCATTGTTATTACAACACTTTTTGTTGTTTTTGTTTGGCGCTTTATGAGTTTGCTTAGAAAAATTGCAATAAATTGATTTCTCGCCATAAATTGATTTCATGTTTTCAACAATTTATGCAAAATGCAATGAAGGCAATGCAACACAAAATACAATTGGAAAAAAAGCATGAAACAATAACAACAACAATAACAAAATGTTGTAAATGCGACACACAAATGCCGTCGATGTCATGTTATACGACTCTTATTTGACACGCACTGGCATGCAAGCATGCAATACACCGACACACACACACACTCACCCAGGGGTACAAACGCAAGCATGCATCAGTTGTGTGCGCCAAGTTTTCAGCACGATTTCGCTGTTCAGCAAAGGATCGGCGAACATTTAACAGTTCAATAACGAATTTAACATAATTAAACAATGGAAGCTTTGCCAGCAGCAACAAAGCAAATACATATATTTTAGAATATGAAACTGCTCTTCAAACCGCTGTCGTTTGGCAAACACAAATGGCAATAAAAATGTTGCCGCAACTTGTTGACAAACATTCCATTTGTGAGGCAACAGGTTGTTAATGGCTGTGCGGAATTTCGTTTGATCACCGGTGGCCGAGCAGGTGAACAAGTGCGAAACATAACACTTACCACCATTCGCGAAGAATACGCGTTAATTGTTGTTTTTTATAAAACTAATGAAATTCAAAGTGATTTCACATGATATTGCGATTTGCAACACCAAAGCAAATAATGATATTTGATGCTGTGCGAATGTATTGTTGTTGTTATTTGCTGCTTTTTAAATGTAACCGTTTATTGAATATATTTATTATATTTTTTATTTTTTATTATTATTTTATGTATTTTTTTTTCAAAATTTCCATACCAGCATTTGTGGTCGTAGGTCACTTTTATTATTATTAATGGCTTTATGCCAGTAATTGCTACTTAACATCGCTTTAAAAACTTATATGCATACATACATACCTAGAGGTTGTCGAGTCAAGTGTTGCAGATTTTCTGAAATGAAGCAAATGAAAAATGTCTTTTTAATTTGTATTAATGGATTAATGCAGAAAGAGAGACATTTATTTTAATCAACACACACAAACGCACACATACATACATATGTATATATGAAAGTGTCTAGATAGTGTCATTGCAGAGTGGGAGCTTTGTCGACTTCCGGATAAAGATTGATTGTGTGCGTAGGAATTTCAGTAGCAACAACAGCAAGTACAAGAAAATATCCGCGTTTTTCGCCCATACCGAAGGTTTTATAACATTCCGGAACGAAAGAACATTTCAGTTAAATATTATTGCATTTTTGGCGTGAAAATATTAAATATGACCACATTATGCAACTGCCGGCGAATAATATAGAGTATATGTGTAACCCGTTCATACGATTTTCATTATTTTTACCCAGAAAATTTCTTTTCCTATTGCATAAAATTGATGGAGAAGTAATTTAGAATTTAGATCTTTTGAAATGATCTGTTGCGATACATGTTTGACCATTTCGTAAATTCAATTAAATTCTTGTTGTTTTGGAAAATCCCTTGAAAAATCGTTTAACTCAGAACGGAAACATTTTTATACTCTCGCAACAAAGTTGCTAAAGAGAGTATTATAGTTTTGTTCACATAACGGTTGTTTGTAACACCCAAAACTAAACGAGTTAGATATAGGGTTATATATACCAAAGTGATCAGGGTGAAGAGTGGAGTTCAAATCCGAATGTCTGTCTGTCCGTCTGTCCGTTCGTTCGTCCGTCCGTCCGTCTGTGCAAGCTGTAACTTGAGTAAAAATTAAGATATCTTTATGAAACTTGGCACACTTATTTCTTGGCACCATAGGAAGGTTGCTTTAGAAAATGAGCAAAATCGGACCACTACCACGCCCACAAAATGGCGAAAACCGAAAACACATAAAGTGACATAACTAAGCCATAAATAAAGCTATGGAAATAAAATTTGGTATGAAGGATCGCACTATGAAGGGGCATATTTGGATGTAATTTTTTTGAGGAGATCGGCGTGCCCCCCCCATATTGGTTTTTTGTACATATCTCGGAAACCAATAGAAAGTGATATAAACCAAACTTTCTGCAGTCGTTTTCTTAAGCCACTTCTTAATACAGTCCAAAAATGAAAGAAATCGGATAATAACCACGCCCACCTCCCATACAAAGGTTACGTTGAAAATTACTAAAATTGGGTTAACTCACTAACGAAAAACGTCAGAAACACTAAATTTCACTAAATGGAAAATGGGCGTGGCGTCGCCCACTTATGGGTCAAAAACCATATCTCAGGGACTACTCGACCGATTTCAATGAAACTTGGTTCGTAATAGTTTCCTTACATCCCAATGATATGTTGTGAAAATAGGCCAAATCGCTTCACAACCACGCCTACTTCCTATATACCAGAACTTTGAAGACGATCTGAATCGTTTACTTTACAATATATAAAGTAAGTACTAGTGAAGATATCGGTGCAGAACTTTGCACAAATACTATGTTAATAGTGTGGCAGCCCCATTCTAAAAATCGGACCATAGGTTTTTAAGGTCCCATATATCGAACACGAGGACCTCGGTGCTTCTAACCTAATATTATGGTTTCCAACTTTCAATGGACTTTATACAATATATATAACGAATATGTGGGTCAAATTGTGTATTATATAATATAAATAAAGCTAAATAAAATGTTCGGCATTTAATGAATTTCCATGAAAACCACTTAATACAACTCGCAATCCGCTAGCTCAGCTGAACTGAGCTTTTTGCTTCTTATAAATATTTCGACTATTTATTTATTTAATTTGTGATTTTGTCATCAGAATGCGCACCCACGCGATTACTTAATATTCAATTCCATGCACTTAAGCAGAATTTCAATATTTATGATTGTCTTAGCTGGGCGCTTGAGTACACACATAGACTGGCAATTTGAAAATTGACAATTATGAAACTGCTGTCATCCACACACACACACTCATCTGTATGTACTATTATGTATATGTACAAGACTGCAATGCATTGACGGAATGCATAAACGCTAATGCATTTACTGTTATGCTTATTTTATTATTTCTTGGTCGCATTAAAACTTCAAAGCTCTGTAATAATTTGCAGAAAACGTCGAACTTGTCGCTTCTTTATGTCTGCATGTGTGTACGGCACTGCCACTTTGCCTATCGCAGACGCCAAGAAGAGTGACACCCACACCTGTGCGGTTGAAAAATCAAATGAAATCATATTGAATTGAATTGAAACGAATCAAAATGCGTCATACACGATAAATCAACACTTGGCGATCCGCACTGATGAATACTCCTCACTCAGGTACATACTCGTATAGACATTTGGATATACTCGCAACGAAACAATAGGCACTTGGCTGAGTTTGCAGAAAAGGCTTGCCCATAAATGGCGCTTCACAGTGAAATACAACTTCGATCCAATAATAAAACACGATTCGACTATTTCGATATTTCTATTAAGAACAAAAAAAATGTATGTATAAATAAATAAATAATACGAAATACAAAGGTTGCTGACAGATAAACCTACATGCATGGAATTGTTATGTGTAAAAACGTAAAAATTAATTTTGTATTTTCGCACTTCATTCAAAGAGCAGCGCGATAGCGTTATTTTGTGTCTTGAATATTTGGCTTTAAATTCTATAAATTTTATGTGTTTGTGTTGCATAAAAATGTACGCTTGCATATCCCACCAGCATTGCCATATACGTAGTTTTATCGAGAAATCTAGCCATACTTGAGAGGGGAACAAACCGTCAAACCAAGTGCCTGCGCTCTCGGCTCAGCTGGCATACGGAAGTAGGTACACATATGGCTGTGGGCTGATTTCATTGATTAAATCTTTCGATAAACACTGCACAAGTAGATTTTTTTAGAAATATGTTGGCATATGTGAGCTTATACATATCTACTTGTGGTGCGGTTCTTGAGTTGAATGAAAGTAAATCTTGTACGAAATGTTGAAGGACAGCTGAGTGGCAGCTAGATCTTAGAAAAAAACTAAACACAAATTTATAAAAAATCGTATATGGGAAATAAAGAACCATAAAGTGACACCACGCACTAGTACATATGGTTTCTACAGTCTAGTGAAAAATGTATGCAATAATTTTATATATTTTAGTGAGCTTTCTTATAAGCACTGATGAACAGCTGTTGGAAATTAGAAATTAAAACGGACCTTATGCAGTCTTTGGTGTTTTTTACAGAAACAGCTTTGTGAGAGTAGAGGTATTCTACACGGAAATGATTCCTCACTCTCTATTGTAGGTCAGTATAGCTCTCTTTTCTCTCTAAGTCTTAACAGAACATCAATAGTTGGGATATTCCATAATCTCGGTAACTATGGTTTTGTATGGCGTAGACACCGCTTACGCGGTTATAGCCGCGTCTAAAACAGCGCGCCACGTCTCCCTCCTTCTGGCAGTTTGGCGCCAATTGGTTATACCAAGGGAAGCCAGGTCCCTCTCCACCTGGTCCTTCCATGGGAGTGGAGGTCTCCCTCTTCCTCGGCTTCCACCAGCGGGTACTGCATCGAATACTTTCAGAGCTGGAGCACTTTCATCCATTCGAACAACATGACCTAGCCAGCGTAGCCGCTGTCTTTTTATTCGCTGGACTATGTCTATGTCGTCGAATAACACATACAGCTCATCGTTCCATCGTCTGCGGTATTCCCCGTTGCCAATGTTTAAGGGACCATAAATCTTCCTCAAAACCTTTCTCTCGAAAACTCCTAGTGCCGTCTCATCGGATGTTGACATCGTCCACGCTTCTGCACCGTAAAGTAGGACGGGAATGATGAGAGACTTGTGTTTAAGGGACCATCAAGTCTTTCGCAAAACCTTTCTCTCGAAAACTCCTAGTGCCGTCTCATCGGATGTTGACATCGTCCACGCTTCTGCACCGTAAAGTAGGACGGTAATGATGAGAGACTTGTAGAGTTTGATTTTTGTTCGTCGAGAGAGGACTTTACTTTTCAATTGCCTACTTAGTCCATAGTAGCACCTGTTGGCTAGAGTGATTCTGCGTTGGATTTCCAGACTGACATTCTTATTGCTGTTAATGCTGGTTCCCAGGTAGACGAAATTATCTACAACTTCAAAGTTATGACTGTCAACAGTGACGTGGGAGCCAAGACGCGAATGCGCTGACTGTTTGTTTGACGACAGGAGATATTTCGTCTTGTCCTCGTTCACCACCAGACCCATACGCTTCGCTTCCTTATCCAGTCTGGAAAAAGCAGAACTAACGGCGCGGGTGTTTTTTCCAATGATATCGATATCATCGGCGTACGCCAGTAGCTGTACACTCTTATAGAAGATTGTACCTTCTCTATTTAGCTCTGCAGCTCGTATTATTTTATCCAGCATCAGGTTAAAGAAATCACACGAGAGTGAGTTACCTTGTCTGAAACCTCGTCTGGTATCGAACGGACCTGCTTCACTTCTATCCACAATTCAGAGTAATTAGTTCCTTGATGAGCCTATGTACAATTTAATACTTACAGTTATAATTGACAACTGGAACATTGGAGACTTTCAGTGACAGATCAAATCAGGAATATGTGGGACTGCCGAAGGTTCTTAGTTCTTACTTAGCGAGTTATTAAGTTCAATGTACTAATATTTAATAACTTAGAAGAGTTGCTTAAGTCGCTAAAGAAATACATTGGAATTCCTCCCGGAACCCATTAAACCTTAACGATCGATATAAGCTACTTTTCTCATTGAACAAACACTCAAACTCTGGAATATTCCAAACTTGATTCAGAACTAGTATTAAAATGCCATATATGAATATAAATTATTGCTGGCAATAGTTAATGTAGTGACTAATCGCGCACCGAAGTGCTGAATGAAATTCAAATACTATGTAAGCACACGCGGCGTTCCGTCAACGCGTCAACTGCCTGTACTGCCTGTAAGTAAGCGAAAACTCAAGAGGCATTTGATCGATAAGCCCACACAGAACTGGCAAAAGCTGAAACCTTAAGTCAATGTCAAACTGAAGCAACACTGAGCGGGCAACACATGAGCAACAGGCGTTTGAGCAAAAGCAGCAAAGCATGTCGCTTTTAGTCAAACTTAACAATGGAAAATAACTAACAACAGCAACAACAACACGTGCGCATATTTCATTCATGTAAACGCGAATTTCAGCACGAAAACGGGTGCGTGTGTGTGTCGGTTTTGGCACACTGCGAGTGCCGGCTTGGAACAAGCGCTTAGGGAACACAATACCCGGCATGCTGTGTGCCATAGCCTCGAGCTTCCCCATTTGCAACATGGCCGCAACACATGTGCACCATCCACCGCGCCGAAACAGCAGCAGCCACCGATTGGGGTCATTATGTTGCGCATGCGTGAAGCAGATTCATTGCACTGCACTCGTACTCGCCTGACATGAATGGCGCACATGGACGTGAACGTGAACTCGAAATTCAAACTGTAATGAATGGTAAATGCAAATTCGCTGCTCTGCGCCGAGCTGTCGATTTCTATTAATCAACCCTTTAATTAGTAACGACGAAGTTGACTACTGGATTATACATACATATGTATATAATTGTTTGTATGCCTTTATACATATATGTATATATATATATATTTTTTAAGTTTTGTGAAATAGTTTTTTTCTGGGTGTCAAATTTCCTACTTCATGCCGAACAAGGCGGTATTGCATAAGTAATTGCCTCAAAAGAAAACACTAATCTCTATGCATTGTGCATAAGTGCATACATACATATGTACATACGAGTATGAATAATAAGTATTTATTCGCCCGATGATATATGACTTGAACAATTCAAAGTTAAGGTCAGCATGGCAATTGGAATGCTGGCAACTGATTGGCCGCTGACGCCACTGACGCCGTCGTCGACACTCGGACACGCACGTCGAGTGGTCAAAATGTCAAGTAGAAGAAGTTGAGGTGCTGCTGCTGGTAATTAAAGTGCACTGAACTCCCTGCTATGCAGAGCCCAGTTTTTATCGGCGTCTATTTGTGTAGAGCGCGCTGTTGTTTGGCTGTTTGGTAGCACTGCTACTTTTGTGCTTAAATCATTATCCAGCGGATAAGTGTGTTTGTTATTATTGCTGCGTTGAGGTTAGGACAACAGAAAGCAAGTACGCGTACAACACACACAAGTGCATTAACACTTGAAAATGTTAAGTCATTGGATCTTATGGTATTATTTAACGCCGCAAACACTCACTCACATGTGTGTGAATTAAGGCCTGTTTGTAATTGCTGCTCATGAACTCTACGCGAGGGTTCAACCTTTCAAAGCGATCGTTTACATATTTCGCTTCAGAAAATTTGGCTATAAATAAGTGCACAAACCAACTACAACAATCGATCTATATCTCTCGTGTATTAGCACATAATCACACATCGAGACGCACACAATTGCCGCTTAATTAAGTTATTAATTTATGAATGAAATGACAAATTAGTGTGAAACCCACTTTGTGCGCTTAGCCACTTGTATTTTTCATTCACTCAATTGAGTGCCTCTGATTTATTCGTTTTTTTGCGCTTTTTTGCTTTTTCACCTTCTCGCTTAAGCCACAAATGTTCACGCTTAATTAAATCAATTATTTAGTATTTATATTGATTGCTAGAAATTATCATTGTTTGCAAATTAACTCGGTGTGCGCCAATGCAAATGCAGCTTTAATTGCAGCACGCCGAAGGCATACATATTCGTTGATATGTATAAAATGCGACGCCGCTGCAGCGAATTACAATGTAACGCTGCAAAATGCGGTGAATAACGAAGTGAATTGCAATAACATAAAGCAAAAAAAAGCAAGCTGTGCTTAGAAAGTGCACAATGCAGCCAATTAACATGTGTGACGAACGTGCACTTAAGGCGGTTTGCTGGTGCAGAGGTATGAATTTCAAGTCATTTTTGAAGCGTAGTAAAAACGAGCAGTCAATATTTTTACTATCCCTTTGTCATAACTTATAACATTACAAGAATGCAGAAAAAAATAAAATAATACGAAATAATAAAAATTCAAAAAATTAGCAGCGGGGTCTCAAAAATTTGCTCGTGACTACACCCACTATTCCAACCCTTCTAACAACATAAAAACAAAAAAAAACAAAATAATAAAATTATTAATCTAGAATAATGTCGCTAGAACTACGGAGAAGTTCAAAAATTTTTTTTTTCACTAAATGACGATTGCTTGGAAAAAAAAATTAATTTTTGTACCACTTTTTTACTGTTCGAAAAATAGTAAATCCTGTGATAGTTAAGTCTATAATGACAAAATTCCAAAAATTTCAGGTTTCGAGAACAACACCTTTGAAGTTTGGCGTCCAACTGAGTCAATTTGAATGCCGCGATTGGAAGAAACTTGGATGAGAGAGGATCAATACTCCACCACATTTTTAGAAATTAGGGCCGTGTGTTAGCAACATTTGTTGATTCGGCAATCTAGACATTTTATCTAACAATTTCTGTAAAAGTGGACTGTAGGATACTGTTTCACAGAAACCAATACTGATATGATATGATTTATATACCGCATTATTGTGATTATTAAATGATCTTTATGGAGGACCTTAACGCGGTTTCAGTTTATATATGTGTATGTGATTGGCGTTGCAACCGTTTAGCCGGTTATAGCCGAATCGACGATAGTGCGTCTCTCTCTCCTTCGCAGTTCGGTGCCAGTTGGAGATTGCAAGTGTAACCAGGTCGCTCTCCACCAACGGAGTGGAGGCCTTCCCCTCGGCTTCCTCCGGCGGGTACTGCATCGAACACTTTCAGAGCTGGAGTGTTTTCGACCATTCGGACAACATGACCCAGCCAGCGTAGCCGCTGTCTTTTTATTCGCTGAACTATGTCAATGTCGTCGTATAACTCGTACAGCTCATCGTTCCATCGCCTGCGGTATTCGCCGTTGCCAATGTTCTGAGGTCCGTAAATCTTGCGCCAAATTTTCCTCTCGAAAACTCCTAGTGCCGTCTCATCGGATGTTGACATCGTCCACGCTTCTGCACCGTGAAGTAGGACGGGAATGATGAGAGACTTGTAGAGTTTGATTTTGGTTCGTCGAGAGAGAACTTTACTGTTCAATTGCCTACTCAGTCCAAAGTAGGACCTGTTGGCAAGAGTGATTCTGCGCTGGATTTCGAGGCTGACATTGTTGGTGTTGTTGATATTGGTTCCCAGGTATACGAACTTATCTACAACTTCGAAGTTATGACTGTCAACAGTGGCGTGGGAGCCAAGACGCGAGTGCGCCGACTGTTTGCTTGATGACAGGAGATATTTCGTCTTGTCCTCATTAACCACCAGACCCATTCGCTTCGCCTCCTTATCCATGCGGGAAGAAGCAGAACAAACGGCGCGGTTGTTGCTTCCGATGATATAAATATCATCGGCGTACGCCAGCTGCTGTACACTCTTGTAGAAATTGTACCTTCTATATTTAGCTCTGCACCTCGTATTATTTTTTCCAACATCAAGTTAAAGAAGTCGCACGATAGTGAGTCACCTTGTCTGAAACCTCGTTTGGTATCGAACGGACGGAGCTTTTGGTGTTGCTCAACGTCAACTCACACAGCCGTATTAGTTTTGCGGGGATACCAAATTCAGACATCGCGGCATAAAGGCAGCTCCTTTTGGTGCTATCGAAGGCAGCTTTAAAATCGATAAAAAGATGGTGAGTATGGATTCTTCTCTCTCGGGTCTTTTCCAAGATTTGGCGCATGGTGAATATCTGGTCCATGGTGGACTTTTCAGGTCTAAAACCATACTGATAAGGGCCAATCAGTTTGTTGACGGTGGGCATAAGTCTTTCACACAGTACGCTCGATAGAACCTTATACGCGATGTAGAGGAGGCTTATCCCACGGTAATTGGCACAGTTTGTGGGATATCCCTTTTTATGGATTGGGCAGAGCACACTGACATTCCAATCGTCAGGCATGCTTTCTTCCGACCATATTCTGCAAAGAAGCTGATGCATACACCTTATCAGTTCTTCGCCGCCGTATTTGAATAGCTCAGCCGGTAATCTATTCGATTATATAAGAACATACAAAATGGTTCTTGATTGGGTGAATCAGAATCTAACTGCGCCTGATCATTCTATTAGCAATGGGATTTTATTTGAACCGCAAACCGAAAAAATCTATCTAAATCGTTCCTCGGTTAAACACACCAATCGCTTGGACACCAGTTCTTCCGTTGACTTTAAAATGACTTACAAATATCTTATGTGACAATGTGTACAAACACATGTACGTATAACGGTATGTGCCGAGCAATATGCGTTGCATATTACGAACAGCATCATTTTTTTGCGCGACAGAATCGACATACTAAAACGCTTTAAGTGCCTATTAACACTTAAGGGGGGGGTAAGGTTTGACAAATTTTATTTTTAAATTTTTTTTTTTTATTTTTTTTCTGAACCATCAATATCTCAAGAATATTGTGTTAAAATTTTAGGTCATTCGGAGAAAAACTAACGAAGTTACAGGAGGTTGAATAACGGTACCTCCAGCTATCTGCGCTGAGTGTACAAAACTTTAAATCGATTTTCCCAAATATGTCATTTTTAAAGTCGGTGACCAGCCTACAGAAAAAACTACTGCATCGATCGTTTTGAAATTTTGAACAAATATTCTACATATATATAGCTCTCGAATGACGTCGAGTTTTTCCAAAAATTTTAATTACTAACAATTTTACAATAACAAATAGGTCGATTTTTTCGTCTAAAATCGTCATTTTGACTTGAAAATGGTACCAAAAATTGAAAAATTTAAAAATTAAAAAAAACTCGACGTCAATTGAAAGATAGACTAATAAACTAAAGAAAGCATTTTGATTTTTTGGTTTCGGATGATTCAGTGATGCTGTAGGCTGGTCACCGCACAACAACTTTTTTTCGAGATGCCTGCAAAGATCGACGATAAATCCGTTATTCGTCGCTATTTTTCGATAAAACTTTTTTTTAAGTATCCTTCAAATGTTGCACTTTCATATAATAAAAAGTAAAATAAACCTACAGCAATAATTTTTTCTAAAAAAATTCATGAAAAAAGGTCTTTTTTCGACGAAACAAACCTTACCCCCCCCTTAAATTAAGCTATAAAAGAGAGCCAAACGCTTCAAGATAGTATTCATAACATTTCTTTGTTGTTGTTGTTGTTGTTGCTGTGCGAAATTCTATTCATCAGCTGTCAACTGTTGTTTTGCAATTTGATATACCCATGATTTGCACGCTTTGTTGTATTTAACGACGAGTTATATTTAGTACAAACACACACACGCACACACAGACACAAATGCAAGCATTTCAGTCAACTCGTTTTGACTTAAAGTGCACTTTTGCAGTTTACAGCTTGCAATTTGCTGTTTTTTTTTCATTTTCAAAACAACCATTTTACAAGCAACGAGGCAATTATTAAACGTTCACATACATGTGTGTGTGTGTATGGACTTTTGAATGCGCGTTGAATCCAGGTGAAGTTTAGTTAAGCTATAAACTAGTTGTAGTTGAAGTTGAAATGCTGCCGCTACAGTGAAGAATACAAATAAATGCACAATTGTTTACGTAGCTGCAAAATGCTAATGCTTGATTGTATGTGTATGTGTCTGTGTGTGTGTGTGTGTGTGTGTGTGTGTGTTTGTGTTTGTGTTTGCGAAGGCAAGTTGAACTTACATAAAAGGCATCTTGTATTTTCATATTTCAATGTCAAGCAACAGACGTAAGTCGGTGAGTAATAGATATGAGCGTCTCAACGCTGATGCAAGTAAGCGATTCATAGCTGAGCTAAATTGCCTGCACCTGTTGCCCAGCTTAAGCTTATCTTATATAACACATGTATGTATGTATGTGTGTATGAAGCGAAAACAGTAATAAAATCACTATTGCGTAGGTGCTGCCAGATCTTTTTGGTTATATCATCGCTTTTTTCCAATCTCCAAGACACCTTCACGATGACTCGATTAGGCAATTTCCAATACGCTGAGCACAAAAGCCAAAATTTAATAACAATAAATAGTGGTGCCAAAATGGTAAGTAGAAAGCTGCTGAAGCGTTAAAATTAGCACTCGCTGGCTCACAGCGAATTATGACGTTTCCACTTTGATTGAGCTGATCGCGCTTACACTCACTCGCTTATTTCAGCGCAAAAACAAAAAATGCCACGAAAGCTTTAATAAATCGGTAAAAATGTGCACATGCGGCTGAGTCACTAGCAAGATGGCCATGTGAACTTCTCAAGTTGCCTCAGCGGTGTTGCACTTTTTGCCGCTGTGTGGCAACGAGCAGATTGCAGATTGCTTCATCTCTCGTATTGCATGACCAACTTTTCGCCTGTTGCATGGCAATTCACGATCTTTCAATTAATTTGTGCGATTATGTCCTGCAGTTATGGTGTTCTGTGCATTTGTTGTTGTCTACGTTCAACTTCGATCGGTACCCTTTGATTATGTTTCATTAACTTCGTATGCGATCGCAATTGCAATTGCAACAATCCAATTGTCCGCTTGACTTATGGCAACAAAATCGGCATTGAAGGTGTCGCACAACACACTCTCTTGCAAACATATGGTTGTAATGATCGTGGCCGCGGTGCGGGTGTGTACTCGTATTATTGCCGCTCACAACGAAGCCGCTTCGAAGCATCGTAAATCAATGTCTGTGTTAATTTCTGGTATGCGGCGAATGCGCAACGAAGTGCATATTTTCATCGATTTTGATTTATTGTACCACTTTGCCAACCTGTGTATGTACTTATAGGTATTATATTACATAGTCTAGGCAGATACCTGGCGATTTTGAGCGTACGTAATAACAGCATATGCGGATATGAAGTTCAAGAAGTCAAGTAGGAGCGTTTAGAACAGCAAAAGAATATTTCTGGAAAATTCACTGCGACGAAGCGTGAATATTTCGACCGTAGACAGATCAATTCATGCTTATCTTACGTTATATGTATTAAGTATAGTGGTTGTCTGTTAACGTATCTTAGCCTTTAGGGTGCCCATTGTGAAACCACCGAGACTAAACACTATTTTGTTCTCTTTGAACCAACCTCTTTTCTTGATATAGTTAAATAACTCCAACGTTTTATCCGCGACATCATCGAGTAAACAGCGATCGATAGTTGCGATTCTTTTACGATGTCTGTGTGGTATTGTCTCTTCTTCATCTACTTCTAAGAAGATGAATTGTAAACAGAAAGATGGCAAGTTTTTCTTTAATACTATTTATTAGCCGTGTCTTTTACAATTTTCGACTTCTTTCCAATATTGTTCGAAAATGTATAGTGGGTGTCGAACTCTAAACATATTTTCGAACTAAATTAAATGGAATTTTAGATAATAGTATAATCTGACATTCCTTAAGAGATCAAAACAACTGTTTTCTTTCTATTTAGAATTCGCAAAAAAGGTTTTGTTTGTTTTCAGAACAAAGAATTTGCTAAATTTTTTTTTGCTATGTCATTATTTTCTCTTCAAGACGCAAAAAAAGGAAATTAGGGCTATGTTTATATTGGCACGTCAACAGTTGACAGCTGGAAGACATGTTGAAGCCACAAGCGCTACTTTCTAGTATATTATTTTAATAAGACTTTGCTCTATGTAAATACAACAATAAAACTCATTTCAAGTCCAAATGTCCATGACAATGCTTAAACCAATAAGTATTTGGGACACATACCACAATTAGCTAAGTACAAAAGTAAGAACCCATAAAAGACACTGCAAAAGGCTAAAGAGAAACAGTTGCAAAGCGCCCGAAAATGGAATGGCAATATGGAGACGTATGTACTTTGGAGGTATTTGGTCTTACGCTTTGACAGCGTTTATGTATGTTATGACAATAACCGTTAGGCCCACCAACAGCTGAGGATGAGGCATGCGTCGCGCTGAGATGACAATTTAGTGGCAGCGAAGTCAATCAGAAGCGCATAACTTTTAGATTGAGGCAGTTAAACGACGATCGAACTGAGCAGGCGTTGCTGTTGTTGTTGTTCAGTTTGCGTTTGCGTTTGCGCTTGTGGCTGTGATGCCTGAGCTGCGGATATCCGCGGACGTGCGTTAATTTTTGAAGACTTACATAGTAGGAGCGCACCTTGTGCTGATAAATAAATATTACAGCAATGCATTGCTATCTACATTTGTGTGTAGATGTGGGCACAGCTATTGAGGTATGTTGTTTGTGTTGTGTTTTTTTGTATATAATTTGTCGTTTGTTTTGACGTTAATGCGTTACAATGACGTTCACATCAATTGTGCTTACATTCGAATGAAATTGAGTGTGTGCGCTGGTGTGTCACTGCGACGTTGCGACGCATGCGCAACATTTCTCCCATTTTTGGCGACGACCTTTTCTCCGTATTGCCTTCACGAACGAATCGCACATTGTTGCCTTTCAAAGGAAAGTCAACGAAAATTCTATAATATGTCTGTGTGTAAGTGTGTAAGCATATTTTGACTTCGCCAAACAAGGCGTCAGTCAATAACTCATTGAGGTCGCTTTACACACACATATTCGTACTTTAGAACAATTAAAGCATAAATAATAAGCAATTGGAAGTTGGCGAAAAAATCTTTTTTCTTCTTTCTTTTTTCAAATGGTAATCATTGGTTGGTCGTGGTGTGGTGTGCCTTTGGAATTCTTGATTTCATTAAAGCAATTATGTACTTATGCTTAAATTGTAGGAGTTTTGGGTGGCATAAATTATGGTCAAGTGGAGGCCAAGGAGGCAATATTTCTTCGGTAATTTTAAAGTTTTCTATTTACAAACACACACACACATGGAGGCACGTTAAAATATTTTGTAAACTTTTCAATCAAATGGGCAAGCAAATTCATGACAAATTGCTAGAAATTTAATAATAATTAATTCAATTCCGCACCAAACTTGTTGATGAATTTATAACCTTCCAGTTGACGTTTTTCAATTGACGTTTGTTCTTCGGCGAGAAAATTAAATGTTTACCCAAGAAATTGCGCAGAATAGTTTTCAATAGTTTTAAGAAAAATATAATAATTAACCTATTCTTTTAGTGATTACTTCTATAATACGAGGTGCGTTCAAAAATAATGGGAATTTTCGTTTTTTATACTCTCGCAACAAATGTTGCTAAAGAGAGTATTATAGTTTTGTTCACATAACGGTTGTTTGTAACACCCAAAACTAAACGAGTTAGATATAGGGTTATATATACCAAAGTGATCAGGGTGAAGAGTGGAGTTCAAATCCGAATGTCTGTCTGTCCGTCCGTCCGTCCGTCCGTCCGTCCGTCTGTGCAAACTGTAACTTGAGTAAAAATTAAGATATCTTGATGAAACTTGGAACACTTATTTCTTGGCACCATAGGAAGGTTGCTTTCGAAAATGGGCAAAATCGGACCACTGCCACGCCCACAAAATGGCGAAAACCGAAAACACATAAAGTGCCATAACTAAGCCATAAATAAAGCTATGGAAATAAAATTTGGTATGAAGGATCGCACTATGAAGGGGCATATTTGGATGTAATTTTTTTGGGGAAGTGGGCGTGGCCCCGCCCCCAAATAGGTTTTTTGTATATAACTCGCAAACCAATAGAGCTATATAAACCAAACTTTCTTCAGTCGTGTTTTTTAGCCACTTCCTAATACAGTCCAAAAATGAAAGAAATCGGATTATAACCACGCCCACCTCCCATACAAAAGTTAGGTTGAAAATTACTAAAAGTGGGTTAACTCACTAACCAAAAACGTCAGAAACACTAAATTTTACATAAGAAATAGCAGAAGGAAGCTACACTCAGATTTTTTTACAAAATGGAAAATGGGCGTGGCGTCGCCCACTTATGGGTCAAAAACTATATCTCAGGAACTACTCGACCGATTACAATGAAACTTGGTTTGTAATAGTTTCTTTACATACCAATCATATGTTGTGAAAATAGGCCAAATCGCTTCACAACCACGCCTACTTCCTATATACCAGAACTTTGAAGACGATCTGAATCGTTAACTTTACAATATATAAAGTAAGCACTAGTGAAGATATCGGTGCAGAACTTTGCACAAATACTATGTTTATAGTGTGGCAGCCCCATTCTAAAAATCGCCGAAATCGGACCATAGGTTTTTAAGGCCCCATATATCGAACACGAGGACCTCGGTGCTTCTAACCTAATATTATGGTTTCCAACTTTCAATGGATTTTATACAATATATATGACGAATATGTAGGTCAAATTGTGTATTATATAATATAAATAAAGTTAAGTAAATAAATTGCGAGAGTATAAAATGTTCGGTTACACCCGAACTTAGCCCTTCCTTACTTGTTTTTATATCTATTCATTCGTCTGTGGTAATCTGTTCGCCTTCAAAATAGTTCCCAACCAATATTATGCACTTATACCAACGCTTCGTCGAAACACTTCTCAAACGATTTTGAGCTAGCCTTTGACTCCTTCAGCCTTTATAAGGCTTAGTAAAAAGTAATCCACCATGAAAGTGCGGCCTTCCAAAATTTTGGACTGTTCTGTTATACGAGAACCAATTCATTGCATTTTTTATAAAGTAGATTGGACAATTGGTCATGAATATATATGTTTACATCTTAATATATGATTATCGAGGCCACTTCTACTCTCCTTTGTCCTTGTAAAGGCTACCTTTATAAGAGTTAAGGCACCTATACTTTAAAAAATAGAGCTTATATGTATATATTTTTACCATATTGCTAAAAATATAATCTCAACCCTTCTATCTATACAATCCGTATGTGCGTTTGTAACATCTAATATCTCCTGCTTTTAATTGATCACTTGCTGGTCCAAGTCATAAATTTGTTTTCCATTCAAATTGATTTTAATTGAATTGTGCCTCACTGCCATTCTGCTGAGCTCTAGGCGTTGCATGCTGCAAATGTGTGTGCGTGTGTGTGTCGCGGTTGAAGTTCACATCGTATGCTGCGCATTGGCTGCGTGCCGGGTACGTTTGGCTCGTAACTCGCCACTTTTGACTCCATTAATGAAATGTCGCTGAGATTCTCCTTAACCGCATTGCCTGCCCGCTGTCTGCTGACTACTGACTGCCTATGCCAACTTGTCTTCTATGCGCGTTTTTTAATAAATTCCAACGCGTTGGAAAAAGTAGAAAATAGAGACAATGGAATTTTGTAGTTCAAGTACTCGTTTATTTATGGTCATTGCAAATTGATTTCGATTCTCTTGATTTTGTGGAGGATTTACATAGACTCCAAATGGTTAAAGTGGCACACAAATTTGGGTCTTCCGTGTTTGCTCCCCTTAACTCGTTCCAGTTTTTACCTACAAACATACATACATGTTTATGTTCAATTTCCACTGTACATTTGTGCTTCGTATGTATGTATGTATGTAAAGAGGAGTTAAAGTGAATTGTTGCTTCCGGTATTTATGTGAATATGCAGTTGCGCTTGCAATGTTGCATTTGGTGATGAGCTTATATGGACTTACATATGTACACATGTATGTAAATGTAAATAAATATTTTTATTACAGATATACCTAAATTATATGTATATTCTTAAACACATACATACATACATATAATATGTAATGATGTATGAACTTCTACCTACAAAGCCTTTGACAACATTTAAAAGTCTCCCAATTCGACTCATTCAATTGTCTAATCTTAATGGTGCTCGTACTTGCTAAGTGCCGAAAATCCCCAATTACTAATTATGCGACAACAATAACAATATTCACACTTTCAAAACGGTCGTTCAATGTGTAGGCATACATAATTATAATAAGCACTTAAAGCCGAGGCGAATCATCGAAAAGTGATTTTGCAAATTCGCGCAGAGCTTGTTAAACGGAAATTGAACGTAAACAAAATACTCAAAAACAAAAAAAAATGTATCACTTGACACATTAAATTAATTAGTTCAGTATTGAGCGTTCAAAATTCGAAGATTTTTCATTTTATATACATATGTATATTTTCAAAGTTTTGCGACTAATTTGCAAAAGTTTAAGGTTGCTCTAGCAGTTAATGTCGAAAAGTCATAACCCTCCCGCATCACAAAAACAAAGATAAATATATAAAATATGTAAATATATATAGATATGTATCTTAAAAATTGCCCAGCAATGAAAGCGGAGGCAAATTTTATTTATAAGTTTTCACCACCAAGATATAATATATCGAAGACTATACGCGCACTTAATTTTATATTATCTATAATTAGGTATATGGGATCTGGGGGAAGTTATGACCTGATTTTAACCATTTTTGGTACAGAGACAAACTGTTATAAGAAAAAAATTCAGAGGGAATGAATTACATTAAAAAATCTGAGAGATTTACCTATATTTTCGGTGAAAAATTATTCTTAGGCACCGAGTTCTTCATGTTCGATATCAGGGTCAAGGTCCGAGTTTGACAATTTTTCCACAAGTGATGTAACAGCTCAAATACAGTAGTTGTATAAAGTTTTATACCGATATCTTCATTGGTTCTTAATGTATATATTATAAAGTGAACGAATCCGAAGAATTCAAAATTGAGTTAAGTAGGTGTGGTTGTGAACCGATTTAACCCGTGTCATCAGGGTGTCAAGAAAGTGTTACATACCGAATTTCATTGAAAGTAGTTCTTGAGATATGGTTTTTGACTCCGGATTTCACTCGTCATACTGATCATTTATATATATATAACTCCATATCTAAATCTTTTATTTCTGGGTGACACAAACAACCGTTATGTGAACAAAACTATTATACTCTGTGCAACATGTTGCGAGAGTAAAAAAATGGAATTGTCATTAAATTTATTATTATAAGATTTTTAAAGCATTTTATAGCATTAGAAAACTTAAGAAAAAATCATGATTTCTGTAAAATCAGTTTCTACATTATAAATTATTCCTCCGACTCAAGTTCCACTGTCGACCAATCACTTGTTTCTAGTTTTTGTTGTTGTGAAGTTGAATTTGATTAATAAATGCCAAGTAAATTTACCTGCTGCGATATTTTTGGAATAAAGATGTGCATATGTATTGTATTTAAAGTAATTAATTTTTTTTCGCGCTCTCATGTTCAAGTTTAAAGTATGGGGCAATAAAACTATAGACCCCAAACAAATGGGTAATAAAATAAAGAAGCTAACAATGCAAACCGTTTTATTAAAGTTTGACGAAAACGTCGAAAAACCGCAAATTAAATGTCAAAAAACAAAAAGCAAAAAAAAAATTGCGCATTTCGCAAGCCGAAGACTACACAGGCAATGCGAGTGGGTAAAGACCGTGGCTAAAGCTATAAAGCGCGAAGGTTGTGCATATGGTTGTTGTTGTTGTGTCAGGTCTTTTTGCATAGAAAATAAAACAATGAAGTGAAGTTAAATATTACAAAATATGCGCGCCCTTGTGGTTACATGCAGTTATTTTGTTAATATATATTTACACGGTTGTACCACAAATTGAAGCGTTTCACTGTGGTAATTGGTTGAAAATCAGCGCCCTGAGCAAAAACAAAAAAAATTATGTGTTATTAATGTAACTATTAGGCGCATTATTGATTAAGTGCACATTAGTATACTATTAGCAAAGCGTTGGGGAACTTCTTAATTTTGTTCTTAGAAGCGTTACTTACTGTATATACATATATATGTACATACATAGGGCTTAAGATAAATAGACCTGTAGTGATTATCCAACCTGCATACTCACATTTAATGGCTCATTATGCCGTTAGGTAGTTATTTTGTTCTTTAAAGCTTTTAAATGTACTCTTAACATTTTAATATTCTTTATTTTGTTATTTATTTATTTCTCACTTTGACTACATAAATACTATTATACAGCCAGTGCGGAATAGTAACAACGTAACATCATAATAATAATAACAACAAGTACACAAGTAGTGAATTGCCTAAAAATCTGCTGACAAATTGACAGCTATAATTCACAGTAATACTCGTACATATAGACCCTTGTGTGTGTGTGTTTGATGGCAGCAAAGGTCTAAATGCAAAGTGCCGGAAAGTTAATATAAATTGTTTATGACGGCTTAGTTTATTGTTTTTTGTTGTTGTTTTGCTAAGCTCAATTTGTAATTATTTATTTTGAGTGATTTGTTTGTTTCAACTCTTGGCAATTTGTTTATTCGGGCTTTAACACTGGCTTTAACGCGGGCTTTGACTCGTAAGCGAGTGAGCCCAATTTTTTTTTGCTGGTTATAGATAATCTCGTTTGCCGTTTAAACTGACATTAATTGTGAGTGAGGGGAAATCGAAAGCCCTCAAATGTTCAGCTAATTTTGTAATGGGTGTAAACAAAGGGTCGTTAAAAGGTATTTTTGGAATCTATTGAGTATGCATGTATGTAACATGCATATATATTTGAATGTAAATATACTGCTTAAATAATTCTATGCGTTGAAAAACTTTTATAACTGTATAAAGTTGGTTTTTAAAATGGCTTTTTAGTTGTGGCTTAGAATAACAAAAAAATTTAATATTTTAATCAATAGAGACAGAAATTTACTCATATTCGAATTTCATTAATGATATTTTGCTTAAAAATTATATATTTATTTGAAATTAATAATTTTAAAAATTTCTCGAAAAGTTATGAATGAAAACTCTATTTCCCAAATACCACTTAATGACATAATTTGATTCTCAAATATAAGTTAAGCCAATAATAAATAGCGAATAGTTGAAATTCCTCTAATAACTATATATTTGAATGTAAATATACTGCTTAAATAATTCTATGCGTTGAAAAACTTTTATAACTGTATAAAGTTGGTTTTTAAAATGGCTTTTTAGTTGTGGCTTAGAATAACAAAAAAATTTAATATTTTAATCAATAGAGACAGAAATTTACTCATATTCGAATTTCATTAATGATATTTTGCTTAAAAATTATATATTTATTTGAAATTAATAATTTTAAAAATTTCTCGAAAAGTTATGAATGAAAACTCTATTTCCCAAATACCACTTAATGACATAATTTGATTCTCAAATATAAGTTAAGCCAATAATAAATAGCGAATAGTTGAAATTCCTCTAATAACTTTTATAACGATCAACATTACACTGAGAAAGGCATTTTCACATTCATCACAAATTAGCTTTGGCATACCTCTACATCTCATGCAAGTAGTCTTCATTAAATCAACTCATTATTTCGAAAGCAAACTTAACAAGCCAACTATTAAAGCAAATTTCCATTGAATTATGTCTAACTTAGAAACTGGTTACAGAAATATTGCCACGAGCGAAATTAACAGCTGTAGTGATGCTCCTTAAAAGTGCCATAGAACCGGAAATGCCGCCAAATGACGAGCTGCTACAACAATTGACAAGCAAACCGTTAACAAATAGAATTTAACAAGCTGCACAAATATTTACATGAACACACACACATATACATACATATTTGGTTGAATTCAGACCATATATTAAATAGGAAATAATTACCTCAAAATGCCTTACAATTTGTTTGTTTGTGCGTGTGTGTGTGAGTTGAAATAATGTTGTAAAATTTTTCATTTTGCTCATCAATGATTTTATTTTAATTACAACGCAGTATGTGCAAACATCAATCAGCCGTGTGGCGCACAATGTGTTAACGACAAGCATTTACAACGTCAACAACAAAAAACCACTGTGGAGCCGTGAGCGTTTCTAGCAATTTAGCGATATGTGTTCAACTTAAATATGGAGCTGTTACGGCGCAAGGTGAGGTGAGGCGCGCTGAAGGGGTTTGTTTGTAAGTAACAAAGCAGAAATGCTTCCTATGCGCGCGGTTGAATGGAAGTCGCCACCAGCTGAGCCGCAGTTGCCGCTGCTGCGGATCGGAGCAGGTTGCCAAAAATGGCAAGGCTTTCCACATGAACGCAAGTGCAACAACAACTAAAATACAAAAATACAAGTGTAACAAAAATGGCTTAAGAACACACATACCCACATGCAAACAACAAATACAACGCAAAGTATAGAACAAAAGTGGCAGCTGGAAACGTGTGCCTCAAAGTCAATAAATGACACGCAAAAGTATATATTAATGATTGATTTCGTACTATTTATTGTGGCTGCGAAGGCAGTGACCGAGTGTGGTCCGAATTGTTGTTATTGATTTCATTTGTTTTCGGTTTGTTCTCAGCGTTTACTGGCGATAGATGATTCCCTCGATTCGACTCATCTGTGTGGGAAATTCGAAATATTGCTCAGGTTGAGACGAGGTGTTGCCTTTGTCGTAAGCAACAATTATTTCCTAATTAAAAATATCGAAGCTATGTACATTTAAAGAAGCTCATACTAGGGTGGGGGATCTTGGTTTTGTCTCATGAATTGGTAGCTGTAATTGAATCCGATTTGTATAGAAGTGTACATAATAGTGAAATAATGGAACTTATGTCAAAGACAAATCTATATTTCGAAAAAAAAGACTAATTAATTAATGAATTCTTCGAGACTATTTAAATCGTTATTTCAAAATTCAAGTATCGTTTTGAGGTTTTTTAATATTAATGATTAGTATACATGCAATGTTCCAAGGCTGATGCTTTAGAAAAGGACTCTTGAAGCACTCCACATTACTCAAGATTTCTGGTAATAACGGGAACCTTTTCTAAATAAGAGAAACATAGGAAGAGGACATAATAACATGCAAAACTCAAAAAACAATATTCATCTTTACTTTTCTACAATTCGTCCAGTTGTATAGATATACTGACCAATAGGGCAACTAGAAATTTCTGACAAATACTCGGAGGAACGCAGTGCGACCTCTGCTTCTTAGTAAGTGGTCCCACATCCGCAAGCAATTTTAAACTTCAAAAGCTTCTTATAAAATTCATTAAATATGTGGCGGCGGTGGATACATAGAAGGTGAAGAAGCATCTCAGTAAAACAAATGCAATATAAGGGTCATTATATGCAAGAGAACAGGGGCTGATTCCTAACCTATTTGCCAAAAAAATTAAAAATTTTGACTTTCTTCCCCTTTTTTTCTTTTTACAGTTTTTTTCCGAATATGTCTCCTTATCCTAAATAAGCAATATTTGAGAAGTTGCCAATGCGAAAGGTAACTACAAAGTGAATGCGCCTAAACTTGAGGCAGCATACATACAAAAATAGATGAAGGTCGAGAGAGTAAAAAATCTATAAATGCACACTACCACATGAATGGCAATCTTTTCCGCTACCATAAAATATGTAAGAATTCGTATGTAAAAAAAAATATTTATATAAAATACATACATACATACATACATGTGGAAGTGAATATACGAAATTGTGTACACAATGCATCAATATTAATTTAGTACGAATGGTAAGCGCGTTACACGCTCCCGAATGCGAAATCAAAATTTAAATTAACTGATTTATGGTGATTTGATGAGCACCCAGACTCAAGGCGTTAAACGTGAACGCCAAGTAAACACAAACGCTTGTATGTATGTATGTATGTATATATGTAAGTATGCGTGTGTGTTTGTGTTTGTATGTGGCAGCTTGTAAACGTGTACTTGCATATCTACGTACAAGTAGACGTAAGTCAGTACGTAAGCGCTATTAATTTTATTATTATTTTATTGAGCTGCTGGTTTCATTTATTTGCGCGCTTCTACTCGTTTGTTCTTATTGTTGTAGGTTTCACCACACACCACAATTTTTTCCTGTTTGCAAAATTTGTCTGTTTGTCAGTTGGCACTACGGAGCGCAATGGCTAAGAAGCCGTGTCGGTGGCTGATTTTGTGTGGGTTTCGGCAGCAACAACAACAATACGAGCAACAATAGTAACAAGCGTGCAATCAGCAATCACATTAACACCCACTGTGGTTCTGTATACATACATATGAAGATACAGCATGTGCGTGTGTGTGTGTGAATTAATTTTTAATTTTTATTTTCAATACAAAATCTGTTTTTTTTGGTTGGACTCAATTCATTGCCACTTTTGTCTTCTTCTGCGTGGCGCGGCTTGACTGCTTTGTGGTTCGTACAATTTAAACATTTCGACACGTCTGTAGGTAAGCGAGTAGACATTTACTTTATTCTTGAAATCACCCTACAATTCCTTCATGATGCAAATGCAAGAAAATACACTTGAAGAAAAAAGTTATCTTTTGTCCATTACCAATTGTGTGCATGAAGTGCTCATAATCGTATGTTTAATAATTTTCTTAACGGTTTACAAAATTTGCATTTAAATATTTTTCTTCAAGTGCATTCACGCGAACCGTTGTTATTGTTCTCTTGTGTTGGCTGCAATGCGTCGCTTCTTCGTGCTCGCATTCGTGTGGCCCCTCGTGGTGGCCGCTGCAATTATTGTTCAGGAATATTGATACAAATTCACACACACACTCACACAAATACACATTCATAGTGCACTTAACTTTGCCGCGCGCCTCTTTAAACTCAACTCATATAATAGCGTAATTTATTTGCCGCATTTATTGTTGTACAACAAATAAAGTTTTGAATGAATTGTTCAAGCGCTGATTTGCATACTAACTAATTGTCTCTGTTTACGAACTACTAAGTGCTATGCTATGCTAGATGGCACGATCGCGCATTTATTATGTACTCTTTGTATGTGCATTTTTCAAAACACCAAACTCACGGTGGACAAATGAAATGTTGGAGACTTCAACAGCAAGAATAACAATAACAATAATATAGAATAAATATTATTCTCCTTTTGCATTGCATACGATAATAACCGAGGTATTTTAAGTGCAGGTTTAAATTTAGACTCTATTTTGATTGATTAACCGCGAAAGGGTCAATATTGAAATATAAATAAGAATGGTTTTGGAGGCAAGTGGGTGAATGATTTTATGCGCAGGCGCACTCAGGTGGCGCTAAGATCGATTTATGCAAATGTTTACTACAAATTCCGTGACTCAACTTCGGAAAAAGTAAAGTAAGTTGATCGAGCTAATAAAATATGGAATATGAGAGTATTTATTAATCATCTACTTTATTGTTGTCGCCTTCAAAAAAGTTCCCATTCGATATTTTGCACTTATGATTCTTACAATCGTCGAAATACTTAGATTTTTCAACGATTTCTCGTATGCTCGTAAAACGACGGCCTTTTAAGATTCTCTATATTTTTGGAAATAGGAAAAGGTTATATGGAGCTATGTCTGGAAAATATGGATGTTGGGCCATCAATTGCCAAGGATAAAAACACGCCTAACCTAGAGACAAAGTAAGCAATGAAAATTTTGACAATTTAAATCTCCAAACCCATGAAAGATTACCTTGTATAAACAGGGTTAGGTTATTTTAGATGGTGGCAACTCTACAGAAAATCGCTAGTATGGAAATTAATTCGAAAATCATATTACTTACCTGTGGATGTGATATATAATCGACAAACATGTTATGGAAATAGCTTGTATCTTGGTGCAAACAATTCCTGATCTGGTTAACAAGCAGACAAACATGGCATGAGTGGAATAAGAGCTCCACATGCCGACTATTGAAATTTAAAAGGAATGACATAAGCACCCTAGTAGGACGCTGACTCGAGACACATTTTTATGTTTACTGCAGAAGCTGCCAAGAAGCAGAAGAAGAAAAGACTATAACTCACCCTCTATGCGGATGTAAGGCTCTGTATATGAAAACAATACCAACTATCGGATGCGGTTTGATTCATGATGTGACAGAAGTTCTACATATCAAACTGTTTGAATTATTTAATTAAAACCACAATATGATTCCAGGTGGTGTCACAATGGGCCTCTCAAGGGCCTCGGTGCGTCGATAGACAACCACTTAACCTAACCCAACCTCATATACCTTATGATAACTCAAATATGCATTTCAACTTCCTTTTTCATTGCGTTTTCAAGTTTCTAAAAATGTGGCAACTCTATCGAAAATATTTTTAAGCACTCAAAAAGTTTATTTTGTATTTAACCCTTTCGGGACGGAGTTTTATTTGAAAACCGGAAATAGTCTCAACAAAAATTTCTGCTCATACTGAAAGATTGGGCTAAAAAATTATGTCCTGCATACTCAGAAATCCTAAAATCGTCCTTTTATCCTGGGACATATAATCCCAATAAACATTTACTGTGGGATATAAAATCCCAATAAGAGTTTTTGACGACTATTGTAAATTTGAGAAATAAATAAAATCTTAGAAAAATAGCTATATTGTAATGAAATTTCATATTTATTTCAAATCTCAGTCCTCAAAATCAACGTCCGAGTCTGACTCTTCAGAAATACTACGCTCAATATCCTCCTGAGTTAGATACCTTTTCGTCATCTAAAAAACATATTGGGACAAGTTATCCCACGTAAAAAACTTATTGGGATTATATGTCCCAATTTTATAAAATGAACTCTAACTTACCCTATAATAGCAAAAAACACCACTAAACAATTAAATGTAACAAACCGAACACTTTTTTATGCAAACAAATGCAAATTTTGTTGATCACGCTTTTATTTCGACCGATTTCAGCAAATTAGTGAAGACAACTGATCAAATTTCACGTATATTGCGAAATACTTTGTCATGTGGCGTCTATGCGCTGAAATTTACCGCTATCTTTTTGTTTACAATTAAAAATATACACTTAACTCTGTTTGTTCGACTAATTATATAGGCAATCGCATGCACAGTAAAGAAAATACGAAAGTTAGAAATTTGGTGGGATGTATTATCCCAGTAGTCCCGAAAGGGTTAAAATACAAATAATGTAATTAAATATATTTTTCTTAATTAATATAGGTGGCAACACTAAAAATAGTAAGACATAATCATGAAAGAAATTGCAAAATCAATGTCGAATTCAAAATATTGCGAATCAAATAATATTGAGCTCAACTTTAATGAAAGTGCTGATGTTTGATGATCGCGTGTGCGCTGAGTTTCGTGGCTGACTGTATGATTTTTTTGTGTTTTATTGACATTTGATTGCAACATTGACGCGGAATCATTACTTTGAAGACTACCCATAGATAGGTGATAGAGAAACAAAGAAATTTAATATTAATTTTGCAACACTTTCAACAACGCAACAACAACACCGTTAGACACACACACGCACAAACTGATGGATGATCTGCCTTTTTGCAGGCACTTTTTTCGCCAAAACATGTATTTCCTTTTTAAAATCGGCAAATTGACAAAAGCAGAAAGTTTCGCTGACAAACAAACACGACATATACAAGCAACAACAGCAACAAAAAACCGCTAATAGCAACTCCACCATATTTGGCAAGTGACTTTGAGGGTTGTGTGTGTGTGTGTGTGTGTGAGTGTGCGTAAGTGGCAGAACCGAAAACAACAATTGCCGATTACCGATTGTTGTTGAACCGTTGTCCGTTGTCCGTCGTTGAGTGTTTGCCAACAAAGTATGTGCGTGTGTTTGCTGTTGTTGTTGTTGTCGCTGTCATATTATATGTATGTATATGGCTCGAATTAGACAGTTTTGGCAGCTTTTAACTGTTTGTGAGCCTACATACGATCGATTCGAGGCGATAAAGCGTGTCTGCGTCGCGGCCATTTGGTGAAGTGAAAGAAACGGCAGCCGCCGTTGCCACTTTGCCATTTGAAAACCATTTTCAAATTTCAAATTCGAAATTCAAATGAATGTGCCAAAAAATCTGAATTTAACCGCTGAAATGAGGCGTTTGCGTGGATTAAGCGCACGGGTGTGCAACAACAACAACAACAACTGACAATAATTACGCGAAGGTGAGCCTAAAGAGGAAATGGAGAGACCAAAAAAGTTCTTATTCATTTCTGGCATTTCTGGCAACAGCCGATTGTTGTTGTTGTTGCTTATAGCAGCGTATCCTTCAGCAGGTACCTCCTATACACATTCACATTGACACATAAGCTTACAGGTGTGTGTGTGTGTTTGTGGTGTTTGTATGAATTTATGCGAATTTTTTGCGCTTTGCCGAGCTATGTTTGCCAAGCTTACCGCTTGTTGTGGACTCAGAAAAGCACTGCAAGTTGATTTATGCCGGCGGCAAGAGCATCAAAGACACATTCTGAGAATTCCTGTTAACTTTCGTGTTAACTTCTTCGACTTTTTCAGCGTCTAGCTGTACAACGCGCGAACATTAGAAATTGTTTTTTTTTTTTTTTGATTTTTATGCCTTCATTTGACTTTTTACGCTTTTTCGTTTGTTTTTCTATCGCTCGTTGGCAGCCAGTAATCACAGCTTTGGTTAATTTATGCGCTTGTTTGCCTTCTTCTGTGTTCGAAACCACATATTTATTAAATTAAGAGCAAAGCGAATGCATGGTTGAAAACGAGATTTCAGCTGCGCTTGCAATCGAAAGTAAGACAAATATTTCATATTGGTTTTTGTGGGAATATATAGATATGTATGTGTGAGTGTGTGCAAATGGAGCAGCTTTTAGGGTTATCAAGCGATTAAGCAGCGTTTAGCGCTTTTTAATCGTTAGATACTATATGGTAATATTTTTTTTCCTATAAAAGTGTAATTATGCCACACAAATAGTGGCGTTGTAAACAAAAAATCGCCGCAAAGTCTTATCGTTGGGCTTAATCAAATAAATGTCTAGCTCAAGAGTTCCACTTTTCATGCTGGCATGGCTAGAGCAATAAATATACGCGCATACACAAATGTATATCCCTCTGGCTTGCTCTCTTATCATTTCATATTCTTGCTGCTTGCTCTTCTTAGCTATCTGCACTTGTTGGTGGTCTCTTCAGTATAAACGCACACAAATCGCTTCAAATATTGATTGCCTACTCTCATGTGTTGATTCCACTTGGCTCAAATCAATGCGATTCCACGCGTGCTTTACCATATTTTTTTTAATTTTGCTCGCCTCTGATAGTCACGAATTTTTGTAGCAAAAAAACGATTTTTTTATTTTTGGCAAATCTTCTTACGTCCATCAAAATGTGTAAATATTTACCAGATCTAAGAATATCTATAGATATTTACATATGTATGTATGTATGTATTCACAGCGATAATAGAAATGTTTGCCAATTGATTATGAAGTGCATGCGTTATATCATACATAAGTGTACAAGTGCCTACTACATCGTAATTGTATTTAAGTAATCAATACACTTAATTTCACAGGCACAAGCACTTGAGTGCTTGAATTTGAGCATTTTATCTGCCGGACGATTTGGCTACTTAATGGGTGTGTGTGTGTATATAATTGTGTTATTAAAGCTCATATGCCACTTAATGGGCACTCAAATGATTAGGATGTGTCTGTGGTGTGTGCCTTTTGGCGTTTCAGCATTACTCTTTTCACTAGTTTTTCACATGAATATATAAATAATTTCATACCTACAATTTTATTCATAGAAAACTTAATGCTTCGAGCAGTTTTCATTCTTTAGAGCTTCGACTATAGCTTTAGAAGACATAAGGCTCACTTTGGTGTTATATACTTTGAAAGCCTTTACCAAGTACTTTTCACAGACATTGTTAAGGACTGAAACTTTGAAAAACTATATTCTTGTAATTCCAAAATAATATAATCATCGTTCAGTTTATGTAATCATCTACAAAAAGGGATTGGGTCCAAAAGCTACTTTTTTTACTTTTATTTTTTTATATTTTTCGAGCTCAACAGTGTTTCTAGAACACACAGGGAAGGCCCTTTTTTTCGTTTTAGATTTAATTTTTTTTAGAAATTAAATGTATTTAATTTTAATACTCTCAAATTAAAGGAAAACACATGATCAAAATAAATAAAATTTCGAATTAAATATTTCCCTTAAGTTACGGCACTTTTTCCTAATTTTGGTCCAAATTATTGCACGTCTTATGAAGGCCCTCAAAAATTATACACATCTGGTCTAAGATGATTAAAGATTGATTCATAAATAAGAAATTTTATTTTCGATATATGTAAAGGAAAAAAATAAAATAAAATAAAATAAAATAAAATAAAATAAAATAAAATAAAATAAAATAAAATAAAATAAAATAAAATAAAATAAAATAAAATAAAATAAAATAATAAAATATAGATTTAAAATATTCGATTTATGGAAGAAAATTTGTATGAAATTTGACTTGTATTGCCAATTCAGGAGTTCGAGTTATGGAAAACTTCGAGTTATAGAAGTTCAAGTTATGGAAGGAAATTTGTATGAAATTTGATTTCTAAAATTATTAAAATTATTAAAATTATTAAAGTTAAAATTAAAATAAAATAAAATAAAATAAAATAAAATAAAATAAAATAATAAAATATAGATTTAAAATATTCGATTTATGGAAGAAAATGTGTATGAAATTTTACTTCTATTGCCAATTCAAGAGTTCGAGTTATGGTGAACTTCGAGTTATAGAAGTTCAAGTTATGGAAGGAAATTTGTATGAAATTTGATTTCTAAAATTATTAAAATTATTAAAATGATTAAAGTTAAAATTAAAATTAAATTAATAAAATTAAACAATAACAATAAACAAAGTGTGAATCTGCTGTCGATACACCCTGTAACACATTTGCATGTTTATGAAAGCAATTGCCAGTGTTTAGCATGACATTAAGCGAGCCATAAGTACATATTTGCATACCGTATGTTTTTTTTCAACATTTTCTCAGCTGATCTGATAACTTAGCACTTGGCAAAATTCAATTAAGTGTGATAACTGGATATTTTTCTAATTTTATTTTTTTTTCATCGATATCAAAAGCAAATGCGATTGTGTACACGCACAAATGTGAATATACTCGTACTTGTGTGTAAATACATACCGTGCCAATAGACGGCAGACCAACCTTCGTTCGCCTTCAAAAATATGTATGTGTACGAGGGCGCAACTGATCGGCAAAACAGGTGGGCGTCGCGGCTGACTGTTCTTCTGACGGTGCGGCGTTGCGGTGTCGCGTGGAGCGGAAGTGCAAATGCTGCAAGTTGGCGCACAAATAGTTGACGCAGAATCGCGTTTCACTGCAAATATTTTCACTTTGACGAGCACACGCGTCGCTATCTCAAGCATATACGAGTATGTATGTATGTATGTATGAAGCAATTGTTTTGTTTGCTCAATGCATTAACTGCGCTTGTGATGTTCTAAGCTGCGCGCACACACACACGCGCGCGATATGCTCCTGCAAAGTCACTGCAATTTGTTAATTACTTCTTACTTTGGACTAAATCGATTTGCAAATATTCTCTTCAATTGCACTTATTTACACTCATATGTATGTATGTATGTATGGCTTTGCGTGACTTTTTGTTGCACATAAAAAATGTCACAGAAATTCTAGTTTTCGCTACCAGTTTTTCAGATTGCCTCGCTTTTTATTTGCTAAACGTCTTGAAGAATTAGATGCACATACATATATTTGTTTTTGTTTTTGTATTTGTATTTGTTTTTAGTTTTTAATGCACAAATGCACAAACCAGTATTTTCCGTTGTTGCGCTCTCCACCTTTCGTTTTTACACTGCCACCCACCAGGTGAGCCGTAAAACTTCTCGCTTACGGTGTAGGCAGCACTAACAGCTGTTGGTGTTTGCTCACAAATGAAAATACGAAAATTGCATTCCACATTCAACAACAAAAAAAAGTCAGCTTCTTTAAAGATTCTTAAATTATAAACTTCAACAACTCGATTTATTAACTCTTTGGCACTGAATTTTCAACTGAACACAATTTTATTAAAGTCGTAGATATTTATATAATATATAATATATAATATATATATATCGCAAGTGAGTATGTATGTACGTTAGTGCACAGATGCATTCGTTTTCAATTTCGTTTATTAATAAAGATTTATGAATGGCACAAACTAGTCGATTATAATTATTATTATTGTATTTGTTGTTTTTGTTTTTGTTCACTTTATATGTATTTATAAATCCCAATGGATCAGTGATGAAGTGTAGTGCGCATGCGCCACCATCCGCCCGACAAGAAAGCAACGTTTTAACCAAAAGACCGCTCGTGAGAAACTAAACGTTGCGAATCAAACGCCTGCCTACTGAACGCCTCAGACAGAATGCACGAACACACTTGTTGATCGCGCTAAGCTTGCGCTGCGCTCCGTTTGGGCAGCGTTCAAATTCATGTGGTGTGGAGCATAACCGCTGACTTGTTGAGTTGTAATATGGCGCATGCATGTGTGTGTGTGTGTGCCAAACGGAAATACTACACTGCTTCAATAGAGCCAACAGTCAACTCCACTGCACTTGGCGTGTTTGTATGTATGCTTGTATGTGTGAGTTTTCGTTTGGCGCGTGTTTCATTCCAAAGCCAATTCTGTTCGGGCAGAACTAACACTCCGACGTACTGTTTCTTTGCTCCACACATAGAATGCTCAGTTTCGCGCTCAGAGCGCACACAACAGAGACCGCAAAGTAATCAGCTTTGTTTAGTTGTCTTGCGGCGTCAAGAATCCACAACGTTCGCATGCTCTTGATCAACTGTGGAAGTGCCTCTGATATACTGAGCTGAGAAATTTCACAGCCTAAGCGTTTCAATGGTTTAACGCAAGGGCTAGTTGAGTGTGAGCCGTTCATTATTTTCTGTTTGCAGCAAAATACTTCGCTACTGAAACAATATTTCTCCAACCAGTTAAAGTCTCCCGCAGTTTAAAGTTAACAATACATTACTGAAGGAAGGAAGGTGGAACGATGAATGATAGGTATCACTCCTGGGACTGCCTCAAAGTTATAAAGTGAACCAACACTTGTTCCAACTCTTCTACCAAGATTTTCTTTCATCTTCTATTCTCACCAACTGATATGCTAAATACTCCCAGAACAATAAACGCTAGCCAAAATAGTCGCTGATTTAAAATTCGTTGAAATATGTTAATTTCCGAAGTCCATTAATTTTTTTCAGTATTCGCTCGAACGCTCCAAGTAAATGGCATCGAACCATTCACGTTTTAGTATTTTTCGCAAAAGTTGACATTGTTGTTTTAGGATAGAACTTCCGGATTTCATGATCCGTTACTATATTTAGCTACCTGGTAGTCTTGAAGAATCAATTGTTATTAGATATGAATTTGGGGAATAGCAATTCGTGTTTTGGTTAAAGGGTCATGGCTCTTTAAAAGAGGTGCACAAAATCAAAGAGAACGAAGGGCTACTTATTTATTATGGTTGAGTTTACGACGGTAACAGCCGGTTCTATGTTACCGAATTTACACGGATTTTACCGACGCATTATCTTGAAATGAAAAATTACACGATATTTTGGGCCCTTAATATAGGTTAGGTTAGGTTATACTGGTAGGCCAATACGCCACACATAGGCCTATTTAGGTCCTTTGCGATACCAGATGGAGTGCCGTCACGTTGTCTACAGGAGTAGTCATCCTTTAGGATGCCTGCGCTTGACGCGAATTTTAAAAGCTTTTATGGCTTCACTTTCGATAGCTCTTCCAGATTCTCATATTGTGCGGCCCCCAAGTAGCGAAGTCGTTGCCTTGACAATGCAGGCTGGTGCACAGAAGATGCTTCATTGTTTCTATTGCACCTTGCTCTTGACATTTCCTGCAGTCATCTCGATCTGTAAGTCCCATTTTGTAGGCATGTGTCGCCACCAGACAGTGGCCTGTGAGTATTCACACCAAACTCCTACAGTCCTTTCTATCGAGTGACAGAATGAGTTTGGTGTACTTCTGGTCTACGGGTTTGCACATGGCTTTAGCGGTTTTACACCCCGGTATATTTGTCCAACGTGTTAGGAGATTTCTTTTCATGCCCCTGTCCAGATAATCGGACAGACAGTGAATGGGTTTGGTGTCGGTCGCGCTTCCGGAAGACTGTTTTACACCATTATTGGCAATTTCGTCCACAATCTCGTTGCCTTCAATGGCTTTATGTCCTGGCACCCAGTAAAAATGAAGACACGTGTTCCTAGCAACTCTTTCCACTGCCATCCTGGTATCCAAAACACTTTTGGCCGAAATGCAAACCGAGGTTGTTGCCTTGATTGCTGCTTGACTGTCTACGTAGATATTGACTTTGGAGTAGCCGGAATCAAATGGTTATTATTCTCTTACGCCAGCCGTCTTTTTCCAGGTTCACTCGGAATCTTCTTTCCCAGTTCATGAGTGGGGTCAAGTAGTCGGTACTTGCCAAACCGCCCCTACCCACAGAGCTGTGCCCAAAAGTTCTATACGTAAATTCTCCTCCCGCCAGTAGTCGCCGCATTGGTTTCTGCAAAGAGATCTATCGGCGGCAGGTTAAGTATCCATTCAGGAGCTGTCGGGTGGTCCTTAGAGCTCCCGTTATAGAGAGCGCTGCGAGTCGCTGAAGCCTTTCCATTGGCTTTCGGTACGTTGATTTCCTTATGCCTGTCCACCACACAATAGCACCATAGAGCAGAATTGGTCTCACTATCGCTGTGTAGCATCAGTGCATGAGAGAGGGAGAAAGCCCCCAGGGCCCTTAATATAGATCATTTATCTGTAGTATTCAATAATTACGTTTTACTGTCTGAGTTTTACCTACATTTGACTAATTTCTTCAGTCATCTTCAATCCACCATTTTTTAGGTTTATTGCCACAACGATTAGTCATATCATATATATGTATACCATATATATACATTCATCCTATAAATTTGTATTAAATATATTCAATTCAAACGCTCTTCAATAACTTAATCATAACAATAAATATATTTTTAGCAATGATGCTTCTATAATTGTAATTAAACTCAGACTACAATGCAGATCTGCTTTGACTTCGCTCAGTTAGCCAGACAGTTGGCAAGACTCGAGGCAATCTCATTAAATGTACAACACGAATTTAGCAGCACGCAGAGGCAATTTGAGAACGAGCAGTAACAACTAAATCATAACTCCAAACAGATGACTGAATTAGTATGTCTTTTTCCACTTCTTTTCGGAGTAAATTTGTCTCGCATATAATTAATTTACTTATTTTTTTGTGCAACCCAAAGTGTATTAATATAACTCAATTCAACTGAAATAGAGTTCACTAGGAAAGTTCATGAAAGGTTTGGGATGTCTCATGATTTTCAGTAACGACATCAGTAGCAAGTCAATCACTCGCCATATATTTCATCGAGAAATGAGAATGAGACATATGCACATGTGTATGTATGTACGAATGCCAATAGAATAAGATGCAAAATGGCATTTTAATTGAATTCGTTTTTGTAATGAAAATGACAAAATGCTATCGGCTTTTATAAACATACACACAACATCCATTTGTACAGAGAATCAGTACCTCTTTATTGCAACACATATGCATTTCCTATGTATATTAGCGAAAGTTCTGACAAATCTTTATTCAAAATATCTCATACATGAGCCAACGAAAAGATCGAATTTAAAGCAATAAATCTAGAACCTCGTCTCTCTCCTATATTTACATTGTACATACAAATTATCCATCGAATAAACGCAATTGCTCTATTTGTCTTTTTTTTAGTTAGATATTGAAGAGTCCACGACCATAAATCTTCAACCATCACTGATTTGGCGATTTGTTTGATGGAAATCATAGATATGACCAGTTAGGCGTATAAAAAGTTTTGCAAGCGACAATTTCGTATGCATTCATATATGTACATACGTGTATATGTGTATGTAGGTTTGTTTTTATAACTGACAGCATGCTAATTTATTCCGTATAAGCAACAGTCACTGGTCTACCAATTGAATATGGGTTAAATCGGCACCGGCCCACCTACATTACTTTTACCATCACTGTCACTTATTCTCGTTGATCATAACAAGAAGTGGAGTACGTACAAACCTGTAAGCCTTATCGAGAATTGTAAGAATTTGCTCGAATAAATCAGTTTTGTTACAACTAAATGGAATATTTGTTCATTCGCGCAAGATAAATGGATGGATAGATGGATAAAGTGCCAAATACAAATTTATTAACGTTCTCAACTGGCAAACTGACTTCTTTCACTGCCAACAAATTTGAATAGGCAACGTTGCACAGTTTTTATGGAGAGAAGACAAAGTGTTAGGTCTATAAAGGCAGTGTGAATAAGTTACTACAACATTGTTTATAGTCAGTTTCTGTGGAGCGGTCACTGCATTTAAAAAAATTATAAATATAAATAAATTGCAGTGCCAATGAAATAATAATAACACTTACCGTAATCTATGGTAAAGTATACAAGCACTTAAACTGCATGCAAGGAAAGCGGTGTTAACCCAAAGTCACTCCAAAACAAATTTCTAAACAATTGTTCCAAAATCACTACTACGACGTTTTCAACAAGCTCAAGGTGCGTTAGCTCAACAGCGCACAAAAATATACGAGCAGTTGGTTATTACAACATTAATTTTTACAACAAATTTCAGAAGGCAGGAAGAAAGCTTTCAATATCCTTTTGAAAAGATGGACCTCACTGAATCGTCTGCTGTTTCGATGTCCTTATGTACATATGATTAAGCAAATATACACATCATTAGTAAAAGTACTTTACAAAAATGTAGTTGATCACATTTAATACCAGTTTTTATTTAATTTATCACAAACAAAGCACAAATTACAAATTTTCTTTCTAATGACAGGAAGCGGACAGAACAACTGTTCGGCGCGGAAATGCCAGTGAGCAGGCTTCGAGTTCACCTGAACATACCCCATTTTGACAATAGCTTCTCAGCGCTTACAGCTCTCTTTCTCCCTCTCTTTGAACAGCTGATCGGAATCGGCGTAGTTTAACTAAAACATCTCGTTGTTGTTTTGTATTATAGTTGAATATATTTAATAAAATTATAAATTAAATATGTTGTCGTCAAAGGTGCACTTTTTGCGATATGTGAGAACAGCAAATTTGGTGAATGTGCATAACAAGGTTGGTTTGAAAACACAATGCAGAATGCCGCAATTACATACATTTGACATAACCTATAAATAAGAGTGTTGTGTAAATTTGTTATTAAAACAAAATCTATATTTTATTTAGTTTACTCCGGAAGTCGCAACTACAACTATCAACACCACACAACGGAGGAATTATAATGTCGCCAGCCGTACGAATACAAGAAAACATCAACTCTTATTACCATCGTCAATAAATGGACTTTCCTTGTTACCTGGTGGTATACGATTTGCAAGCGCCGATGCAGCAGCAACCAATGTAGCAGATGCATCTAAAACAGTAGTAGATCTTTCTACCATACCCGAAGCACCCGCCGCACCTGTTGAAGAGGTAGTAACACAAGTACTCAATGCCGCTGGTGAACCTACATTTGCATCCATTGGTCTGGGTGGATGGACACCAGTGGGTTTTGTACAAAATTGCATGGAGTATCTGCATATCGGCTGTGATTTGCCATGGTGGGGAGCTATCGCAATAGGAACGGTGGTAGTGCGCACAATTATTTTCCCACTTGTGATAATGGCACAAAGGAATGCAGCGAAATTGAACAATTATATGCCACAAATGCAAGTATTACAAATGAAGATGACCGAGGCACGACAGAGTGGAAATGCCATCGATTCGGCGCGTTACGCACAGGAAATGATGTTATTTATGAGGGAGAAACAAATTAACCCTTTGAAGAATATGATTGTACCACTTGCACAAGCGCCACTCTTCATTTCATTTTTCATGGGTCTACGTGCTATGGCAAATACCCCAGTGGAGTCAATGCGTGAAGGCGGTTTGCTCTGGTTTACCGATCTGACTGTGGCCGATCCAACTTTCATGTTGCCATTACTTACCAGTGCTACACTCTATTTGACAATCGAAATTGGTACGGACAGTGCACGTTTATCGGCGCAAAATATGCAAATGATGAAATATGTTCTTCGAGCATTACCGTTAGCAATTTTCCCATTTACCATGAACTTCCCAGCGGCAATTCTCACCTATTGGGCTTGCAGTAATTTCATTTCTTTGGGACAGGTAAATCATAAATCGCTTATATATTATAATGTAAATATGCATGTATATTTTTAAGGTGGCCATGTTGAGAATACCCGCAGTGCGTGATTACTTTAAAATCGATAAGATGGTAATTCATAAACCGGACAATCTTCCCATCAAAAAGAAGGGATTCGTTAAAGGCATGAAGGAATGTAAGTAGCAACGAAATTCTTCTTGGAACCTCGATGGACATAATCTTTTTTACGAATTTTTTAGCGTGGGAAAATATGAAGATTACCAAAGAGCTTGAAGAACGTCAACGATTAGATGAAATTCGTTTTGCCAAAGCAGGCAAGGGTCCATTAGTCAAGACATTCAAATACGATCCAACGAAACCACGACCCTCAACCGGAAGTACAAGTACGAGTACGTCCCCTGTCCAAGCTAAAAAGTCTTAAAAATAAAGTGTCGTTAGCTGTTATTGTCTAGTTTTATTAACTACACGCTTAAAATTGTAAAATATAACAAAAAATTAAACGAAAATAAGTCATGCATCCCTTTAAGCTCTCGATGAGATACACTGGTTGATAACCTCTGCTAGATGTTTATTTTCCAGCGCTGCTGCGACACGCTCCTTGTCAGCAAGTTGTTTATTAACTGCATTTTCGGATGCATGTGTTCCAGGTGTTATTTCAACATTTACTTTAAAACGAGGCGGTAGTGAACGCAATAACTTCACGCGAATGGACAATCCAATTAGTGTAGCCATCGAGCAATGTGGAATCGTTGGTGTAAACTGAATATTTACTTCATTCTTGTTATCATTGACATCGATCAAGTCTTCCTGTACTACATGTAACTCCTCCAGAGTGAGAGGATGTTCCGGATCGTTAATGTTGCGAATTAGATCTAATTGTAAAATTATATTGACAAAATTATGATGAAATACGAGCGCCAAGTAAAAGTAAACAAATACATACCAAATATTTCACGTGTATCGAATGGATCTGGCACATTTTCATCCTCTTCGTTGGCGGTCACTTCGCGTTCCTTACGTTTACCATAAACATTTGGGTTAATGTTTTCGATCTCTGTTGGCATTTTGTATTATTTTTGTAGGCAAATGTTATTTTCCGTTCAATAATAAAAATAGTGTGTTTGACAGCTCCAGAAATAATAAATAATGACACTTGACAGTGTTGCGTTGCAAACCTCTCAGCCATATTGCCAACTTTTTCAAAATAAACTCTACTGAAATAAGTGAAATTATTAAACATTTGTTCTAAATAAATTATATGAGCTATTAAAATAAAACTTAAAAATAGTCTTTATAGTTCGCAATTAACAAATATATATCTATTAATTAACATATTTGGTTGAACATTGAATCTTTATTTTTTGTGTGGAGATTTTCGGTAATGCAACCCTGCAATTTTGAGTAAATGAGCGTGAAAAAGAGAGAAGTATGCGTTTTCGTTGAGTGAATTAATTTGATTGGATTTCATTTTCAATTTGGTTTTTGGCAACGGTCGTGAGAGGGACGCATTGTACGGTCAAAGATAACATGATACGAAACTCTTTCATTCGTGAGAGAGCTGTCAAAGTCCGCATTTTTTATAACATTTGGCAGTGGTGCCACTGCGGGATAACATAAGTTAGGCGATTTTTATTCGATTTCTTGGATATTTATTGGTTTGCAGTTTACGCTTAATAGAGACTTATTAACCAATATTACACCAACACATACACTTATAAATATATATTTTAAGATAAACTAAACATCTACACATAAAAATAATAAAATATTATAATAATTAAAAATCGTACATTTTATAAGTCAACTTGAACAAAAATTTAGCTTAGTTTAATTTAGTAACATATATTTATTTATATTTTATAAACAAATAAACACCTTAATATATTCTCTAAAAGTTTAGGAGAAAATTTGTACCCAGATATGTATGTATTCACGTAAATGGCATTTAACACTGCTAAAGAACGTATATTACTTTTGTTCAAATAGCCACCGTTTCTTAAATAATATACACATATTAATTCCATTTAAATAAAAGTTAATAGTAATTCAAAAATCACAAAAAACTTATCGTACAAAAACGAACCATTTACTCATTTATTTCTGCGGGATTCTTAGTGGTAGCTCGTCATTTTGACTGTCAGCTGTTCAGTAGCCCATGATCTGGCTTTGTTGCCAACATCAAAAATGAGTTCATGGGCTCTCTCAACAAGCAAAAGAGAAGAGTTTCGTATCATATTATCCATGGTACGGTCTCGCGATTTTACGAGTTCACGTTTGCACAGTTGTTTGCTAGGTTTAAGAGGTGTTCCCAACATTTGAAAAAATGTATATCTACAAAGGATGTGCAGAATTGATTGAAAATACAAAATTGAATAAATTAAAGTGAATACTCTGCGATAAAACATAATGATTGCTTAATATTAGCAAATATGTGTTAAAGAGTATTGTGAAGTGTTTTTAATGGTGCCACTAGTAGAATTTCTCCGATATATAAGTAAAAGAAAGCGAAAGCCAACACAGCATCCTTTTTATTTTTACCCTTTGCTTATTCTACATCTTTCCTTTTACTCGTTATTCCTTTATGTGCGCGTTATTCGTGAACTGCTCCACCCTCGACGTCCTTGTGAAGAGAGTAGCTCTTTGAATTATCTGGCTATACAATGTATAAAAAGTGATACAAAAGAAGCGGGAAGTGTTATTTGTGTTTGATGGGGGTGTGGAGTAAAATAATAATAGAAAAATACAACAAAATAAGTGCGGCTAAAACGGCAAACAGCAAACAGCAGCGTATTCAAAGCCAACTTGTGCAAGCAAGAAATTGAAAGCAAATCTTGCAGAAAAACAAGTCGCGTCACTGAGTCGCCAACGCTGCCTTGTCCCAGCTTCGTTGTCGTGCTTCCGTCGTATGTGTATGTGCATATGTGCAGCGATGCAACTTTAAGGAGCCGTGCATTCTGCCACCGGCGTCACAAAGTCGTTTTCACTTATTACCATCATAATTGGATTTGAAACCTTTGACATAATCGCCGATTCAACACTTTCGATTGGGAGATACATACCGCAGCGAAGCAGTCAACATTACTCGCAGCAAATTTTTATATTAATTAATGAGTGCCGAAGAAGTTTGTGTGTACCTAAATTTGAACTTTACCAATTTTCGGGAATATTATAATTGAGATTCGTTTAAATTAGTGCTATTTTATTGAATTTTAAATTTGCCGTTTATACTCATAAATACGCTGTTGCTGCCATTGAAAACGAAAGCTGCTGTTGAACACCTAAAAGGTAGGTTGATGTGTTGCTGTATAGATAACTAGTCTGCCACTCCCTTTATCCTGTTGCTAGGAGAATATAAAATTTGTTCTTTACTGTTGTACTTTATGCTTTAAAGTTAATCATTTACATATGTAATTTATGTATGTATGTACAAAATGCTCTTTCATACATTTGTAAGGGGCGTATTCGTTCTGCTATTCAGATTAGTATGTGGTAAATATTGACAAATTAAAGTCAGTTAATTCATTTGGAGAAAATTAATGTTAATTAAGTTTCATAGACATTTTACTATTTAATTATCTAATTTTTGTTTTTGTGTGGTAAAATAAAACTTTAATTAACGATGCGCTAATGACCAAACCAAAATTTTCGATGTACGGCTTTAATAAACTTCACCTGAAGTTATTAATTTCAGTCTGTGCATATGAGCGAATGTTCATTGATGTTAATTGCGGCATAATAAATTGATTTTAATTTCGTGCGGGAAAAACATTATCTATATATCACCGATGGCACCGATAAATTAATGACAATGTTTTCACATCTAGAAATTAATTTCACTGAGTTTTCTATTTCCGTTGACTATCATTTCTACTTACCTTTTGGTACTTGGTTATAATTGCTTATGTTCGACTGTTAACAACATTAACTGTTTGTTGTGTGTTTGACATGTGTGCTGGTGCTGGTGCAGATATATCGTAATGTGTAAATATTAATATGTCTGTCAATGACACACAACACAATTGAAATTAGAGTTTTACTATTTATATGGACAAGTTTGGTTGAGGTAAATGAAGACCGTTTCTATAAATTAATATATTTGTATTAACGGAGGCAAAGAAATTTCTAATGAATTTCGTGTTCACGGGCAAATCTACGTTATCAATTCCGTGAAAGCTAATGCGTATCTTGTTGCACACGCCTAGTTGTCTTGCAGTTATTAGGCACATCTCTACGTACATACATATATTTGGATGTGCATACTGTAAGTAGTATTGAGTAAAGACAATCGCGGCGTTGCTTGTTAATTATATTTGCAAACAAAGCTACCACTTCAATTGCCATCTCGCAGTTTAATTTTACTTATAAAGCAAGTAAACTACGCCTTCGAATGCCACAGGACAGATACAGATTGCACTGCATTTGAAATGCATACCCTCACAGTTGCATGGGCTGGCACTACAATCGTCCAAGTCTCTGTCAACATTGCAGACATTTGCATTGCTCTATACTGTATGTGTGTACACACATCAATATCGTCATCAGTACAATCACCAACGCGTCAGCGACAGTACCATCGACAACAACGCCAACGCCAACGCCATCAACCACATCGCCCATTGAACGGCGATGTCGCATTGTGTGAGCGTGTTGCAGTTAATGTCTAGCATTCTCGACACGCCATCACCATCGACATTGTTGCTGTATTACTCAGCCGACAGACACATTTGAAAAAAAAGTGAAACTAAATGAAAAATAAATTGAATTCTTGTCTTGCTCTTGAGCTGTACACAATAGCCGCCACTTGCTCAATGGTACATGCTAATTTTATTACTTTTTAAATGCCTCGCAATGCATTTTCTTCGCTATTAGAAATTCATTGGACACATACAAATTCATGGGATACATGAACACATTCGATTTTTGTCTACACGCTTTGAAATGCTTTGCCATCTAACTTTCTTCTACATGCGTAGCCCACTTTAATTGCGAGTTGTACGCAGTTTTTTATAATCATTACCTCATATTTATCAGATACTGCTGTAGCCCATAGTTCATTAGCACTTTTCGCACTTTGACTTCAATCAGAGATTTTTCATTGTTCAGCATGAGTTCCGCTCACGCGGCCGTTGTATGCTCCCAATATATTAGTAGCGGCTTGATGTGAAGTGCATGCTAAAGGCGAGTTAAGAGAGAGCGATATACAAACATACAAATTTATGTACATTTGTATGTTGGTAGAAGGCAACAAATGTGGTGGGCAATGAACGGTGAAATATAGAAGGTAGAAATGTGAGAATCGGTGTCAAGTTGTTGTTATTTTGTTTTTGACAAATTTTCGCATTCTACGGTTTTCGGCGTTTAACTTTGCTTTTATGTTTCGGTAATTGCTTATGATATTGAGCTTGGCTTTTTTGTTGTTTATTTGAGATTTTTCATGTTGCTTTCTGGCCAAAGCCAAATTGGTCGGTAGTTGGCCCGGTTGTTGCTCTTCGTTTTGCACTTTAATTCAAGCGTTTCGGCAATAAAAAATACACGCTTACTACATTCCGCTACTAAATGCCACTTAAACAAGTTTAAATCATTGCAAAATCAACGAACCTGCTTCAGTTGCGCAAATGTCAATGAGCATACAAACGCCTGTACATACAGCGGTGCTCAAAATATTAGTATGAATCAGGCGGCAGTGCTAAAAATTCATTTACAACACACACATTTTATTTATTTGCTAAAAGTTGTAAATAAATTTGTTTTGAATTTAAGCTAAAATAAATGAATAAGTTGCTGTTCAAAATGGCATTGCGTGAAACGCAAGAGAAGGAGACAAAATTAAGTAAAATAAAATATATAAAGAACAGAAGATCTGCGTCACCTTAGTATTAATCCTTATCAGGTGTCTTTAAAACTGTTTGCAACAACAGAAATGTAGTTTATTATTTCCTTAAAGGCCTTACACGTTACTGCCCACGAGTATAGCTTATCACGCTTGGATTTTAAGTAAGTATGCGCTTACGCTTACGCTTCCGCTTCAGATTGAATATCTGAAGAAAAAAAATATTATAAATAATAAAATATACAATTTACATTCGCACACATAATTGATATGTGATTTGTGAAAGCCCCCTTTTTATATAATAATAAAAGTACAACTATTATTAGTAAATCAGTAAATATGCAGACATTATGAGTAATTCCGCTCCATACTTGTTTTACATTATATTTTGCTATTTTTGATTATTTTTAAAATCAAAACTTCTGATTTTATTACACTTTAAAGATTTAGAGCTCCTATAATAGCTATACGACGTTCTCCACTAAAGTTTTTGTAGAAAATCTCTCTTCCTGTATGAATGTATGGTCTTTTGTGTGCTTGATATGTAGTAGATACTAAGCAAACTGCATTTCAGATTATTATTATTAGTTTTCTTGGTCAGGTATCATAATGAAAGATTGCATATAGGTATGTATGTATATTGATATATATGTATCATTATTACATTCTATTATTTTTGCCTGGTAATGCAATATGCGTCATTGCACTTACCGTTAATTAAGAAAAACGTAATTTCCACAGGTATTTGTTCATTTTATGTTTTAGGAATCTGCTAGTATTATAGCTAAATAATTATAAATCAAATTTCTGTAGAATTGCATGTACATACGTGCATATATAATTGCATGTCTATATGTATGTATGTAGGTGTAATAAATAGATTTTTAAATACGTACATATGTAAATTAATGTACGTGGGTTTCCTTGGTAATTTGCTGCACACCTTACTTTTTCTTTTGTTATAATTTCCTCTAGACTTCTGCAATGTTTTGTTGTTTATGGGTTATATTTTATTTTGTGGACATTTGAAAATTGCAATCAGCTTGTTTGCAGTAACATTTCTGAGCACTTGGACATCGGAGATTGTCTGTTCACCCTCGCTTGGGGTCGCTAGATTCTGTCTGTCAGCAATCAGATATGGCCTTATCAAGTATATTTGCTGATACGCTAGCAAGCAAGCTTCAATACGAGCTCATCATAAGTGCATATGTTTGTGCAATACAGCAAAATAAACATACGAATCTTCAAATAAAGTGAATGTTATTGCCTTTTATTTTGATTTATTTATAACATATTGTAATTTTTGTCTGCAGTCCTCCATTATTCGTGAAAATATGCGAAAAGCGCGTTTATATTTATTTTTATTTGATATATGTACGTTTAATTGCACAAATGTGCGCATAATAAATTGCATTTTCGATCGTTAACTTTTACCGCATGTCTGTATGTATGTACGCACATTTTATTGGACTTGCAAAATTTCCCCAACTTTTCTCACCGCTACTCGCTTAAAAGTCGCTATATCCGAAAATACCGCGCTCAAAGCCGCTTTCATATAATGTTTATGATTATACATATATTCGAGACATTTAAGTTATAAATTGTATTAAAAATACACATAACATACATATACATACACCTGAAAACAAAATCGCCAATATGTGGAGACGAAGAATGCGAAAAATGGTTCCACATCTTTTGTCTGTTCACCTTTCAATACGTTACGAAAGCTTTCAATAAAAAAAGCGAACGACTGAATCACCATTGAAGTTGGCTGCGCTCCGCTCTTTCTATTGCGTTTTGTTTTGATTTTGCTGGTGCTTTACTGGTATTGGCAATTTAAAATAAAATTAAACTCAGACAGCGCGTGATTGCATATTTTAACAAGCAGCAGCAGGAAGTTGTAATTTTAAATACTCCCAGCTTGTTTCTAAATCTAAGACTGAATAGCAATTTAACGTGATACTTGAACGATATTAAAACCACAAACTTCATTTTAGTGAATGCTCGAGAAAAGTATAGTTTAACCTAAATTTAAGTAAGAACCAATTATATACATACTATATATGGGCATTTCCGCCAGAAGGTCCACCACAGACAAAATATTAAACATTATTAGAATTACAAAGTTTTTGCATATTATCATAGGAAAATATTTAAATTTATTTATATTAAATTATTTTTAAATTAATTCATAACCAATTACGAGATATACGAAAGCCAAGTCGCATAGGAGCTACTTTTCTCATTTCGATTTTTCTACTGCATTTGTTTTTTCGTCAAAATTATTAACGAAACATATCATGTATAATTTGCTTTGTGTAAAACCTTTATAACGGTACAAAGAGCAAAATAAAATGCATAAGAAACCATGCGACTGCAAATAACTGTAAGTTTTTGCTCTCTTATTATCCTATATTTTAATGTCCCGTGCGACATCAAAAAACAACACTTATTCCCACTGCATCGCAAATAAAAGCAGCAAGGTCTCCAAATTTTGGGTATAAACAGTAAATTTGTATACAATTAAAATAAAAAAACCTTGTTCAAAAATCAGAAGATTTGTGGTTTTGGTAACTACTTAAAATTGGTCCCGTGCGACATCGTAGGTGTGGAATTTAAAAATTGAAATTTTTTTTTTGTTTTAAAATTGACTTAAGTATGTAAATATATGTATACATTTACATTAATTATTTACATATGAGCAAAAACCTCACTTTAAATTCCACTAACTAGCTATTTAAATAGATTTTGGTGAAAATTATAGGCTTACAAATCAAATTAAGAGTGCTCATTTTGTCAGAAGAAAATCGTTTGCCTTTAAAAGTGACAAGTTAACGCACGACATATTATTTTCTTGATAAATCTCTTAACTAAAATAAGAAATCCTTTAATTGCTTTTCTAAAATATTTTTTTTTTTTTTTTAATGTAACTGCTCTCAGTTTAAAATCAAATTTAAATTATCAAGCCTGGTTGATTTTATAGAATAATTAAAACAGTCTTCATTAGAATATAATTTTTTTGCAAGGAGCCGTCGATGGAGTGGGAGCCGTTATCAAACGAAAAGTCTAGCAGATAACGAAATCCAAAAATGTATACCCGAGGACAACATTTTCTGAATAAAACTGTATTTCACATTCATAATTTTCATTTCATACTATAGAATTTTTGTTGTGTTTCTCGTTGGATATTAGTTAAAATAAATAAATAAATACATTTACTACTTTTTTAAGCCATTTTATTGGACTTGTTGTTAAATAATTACGTATTATAACAACAGAATCAACATAAATATTATGATGGAAAAAAATGTCCCGTGCAAATGTGATTAATAATTAATTAAAAAAAACTATAAATTATTTTTGGATGAAATTCATACCATCTTTAAAGGTCATCAATGCGCAACATTTTACAATCAAAAACATTTGAATGTTGCCTCACAATTCGCTGAAATCGCCGTTTGAATCGTTGTCCCCAAAAACGACTTCCATTTTTTGTCCCGTGCGAATGCCTTGGTTTTTTGCAATTATCTTGAAAATGAAAGCCGTTCCAAAATCAACGTTAACACTAAATGTGGAGCTAATGAAGAGCTATTAAAAAATCCTACTGTCAAAATTAAAAAAACATTTTAGTTCATATTTTTTTTTAGTTGAAAGGCGTACGATTGTCCCGTTCGACATGGCGGAAATGCCCATATATATATATATAAAAATACTTATGTATATATTTTTAATTCACCATTTTAGTGGCTTTGTGCTGAGTGGAATTTGTTGCGACAAAAAGAATTCATAAACCGCTATTTAAACATAGGTACTTTCAAGCCACATACATACCTATACATTTGTGTGCGGAAATAATTGCTGATATGAATTTTAATTATGCTCGCTCATAATTAAACGTTAAGCTATTCATATATACATAAGGTGTTAAAAAGCAGAATAAAACAATCGAAATGTATTCATAATTACATTTTTATCAGTCAGCTGAATACTTCTACACTTATCTCCCATTGCTTCTTGTATTTGTTTTCATTGAAAACCCGTTTGTTCGACAAACTATAAAGGAAATTAAATTCCACTATATTTTAAGTGAAAACCAATATTTTGTTTACTATCGTTGCTGATTTCGCACGCACCTAAATCTTTCATTGCAATTCATTTGTTGGCAGCTGTGAAATCTCAATTGAATCGCTTGCAACTTGTGTACATATGTATGTAAATATTGTTCCGATTTAGGAATAGTCAGCGTTATTGGATGCAATCGACACTGCAATGCTTCACGGCATTCATGCTTTTACACATTAAGTGTCATTCATTTACATTGTGTATGTAAAGGGCGTTTATCTGGTAAGCTGAGTTAAGAGGATCTCTGAGTTGAATTATTTGTAAATAAACCGCCAATGGACCACCCTGTTTATGTTTACACTTTCATTTGCCAAGGAACTTATCACCAATACCGATTATTTTTCGGAAATAAACTACCAGATAACGCATATCGGCTAACACACGCATTATATGTTATAAATATCAATATATGTACATACATATGTACCTAGGTACATACATGTGACGGGTTTTTTTTTATTCGTCATGCAATTTTATATGCCTATCTGCTTATCATGTGGGTGTTGAGAATTACCGAAGGAGTACCATACTACCGCATTGTTGATAAGTGAGGCGATGAAGAAGAACAAGCATAATATATTTAAGTCGGCGATAAGTTTTAATATTTTGACGTCGTATATCAATAACATTTGCAATTCATCAACCGCTTTTTATCAGTTAAATGCTATTTTAAAATGGAAATTAAATTCCATAAATATATTGATATCAGCAGGGAATCGTCACAATGCAGCTTTTTTATATCCCTACAACTACCCCGCTGGATTATTCTTATACACGGGGTCGGTTAGTAACTTAGTTGAAATGTGAGTTGTCACTTACATTACAGAATAGCGCCTAATTGTAGGCAATGTTAGAATATCCGTTACTGTTTAGCCTATATTTACGATGATACTGAATTGTGGGTCATAAGTCAAAAGGTCAAACGGCTTAGTGCTAATTCAAATAAAAGTTATGAAGAAATATAATATTTAAAACCAAAGGAATACAAAATTAAATCCGAACAGACACGAGCATTACTCAACAGCATACATTTAAAAATATCGTTTCTATTTACTCGTACACGCCTCGTGTCCTCGTGTTGATTGTGTTGCATGCATTTAAGTGGACTACTTGAAATTTATGAATGTGCTATGTACTCAAACATACACATACATACATCTCTATGTGTTTATGTATGTTTATATGCAATTATGTAAATATACTATATGTGAATATATTATTAATGTGTGTGTGTGTGTATTAATGTAGACGGCGTTGGGTTGTTGAGTGGCAACGAAGGAAGACCGTGTGCAATGGGATTTTTATGGGTGTCTCCGATGTACATAGACCAGCCGTTATGCCGTGCCATATAGAGGCATGCCTTCGAGAGTCCCTTATATGCTCGTAAATATGTCGCTTTACATGCATGTATGCGCTGTTGGTCATGCCCATATGGCTACATTTGTGCAATATGAATATATCGAATTTTGTATGTATGTATTATGACTATGTATATAAGAATTCCTTTGTTGCTGCTTATCGTATACAAACATATGTATGTGCTGTGTTTGCTTGCGTGAGCTCGCTGTGCGACTTGTGTCAGTCAAGAGGAAACGCCAGTCAGTCATAGATGTAAAAATACTAATTTCAGATAGCTGAAGGATGCGCCAGTGTCATCAGGCGACACATTGTGTGCATATACGCACATCAGTATGTGTGTGCGTGTGTGTTGAAGTGCCCGCCCGAGTATGACTGCAGGCCACTTTTGTGGCAGTGAAAGGGGCAAATATGCAAGTTTTGCGCATTTACAGTTTCCTACGAAGACGTCAAAGGTTAAACGCGCTTTTATGTAGATCCATTTGCTTGCCAGCACTCACACACACACATACACACACGCACATGGTATTGTTGTTTATTTGCATATGTATTACTACTTTGTTGCAACGTTGCGCCTTTGCGACAATGCCTCGGTGCCAATCGATGCCTTGGGGGCACATTTTGCAAAGTAATTTCGCTGCAAACTGCACATTACAGTATGTGTGCAACTAAATATAACCACATGTACGAGTGTATATAAAAAGACAAGGATAGGGAATGTGTTTTGCCCACGCACAGTCTCCTTTCGAAAAGTCATACGATTTTACATTTGCCACATTGTATGTTTGTGTATGAAGAATTGCGTGAATACACCTGTATGCGTCCGTCGTTTGGCGTTTGGGCGTCATATGCAATTTTCATTTTATTCATTTTATTATGAAGCGACTCAGTCACGCACGCACATGCCATATTTATTGCCATTATTTACATATTTATTTGCTCATTTATATACTATATACCATGAATAATGCCGACGCCGCCTCTCCTGCCATATCCGAGTTTATACGCTTATCGTACATTTTTTATATTCAGCGCTTTGTGAGAGTTTCCGTTTGCTAGCCGGCGAAATTTAATGATGACGAGGACGATATTGCAGTTGGAAGTTGTGAGTCGTAAGTGGTTATGAAAGTCGTCTAGTCGGTTTACTGACAAACGTCACTCTTTTACATCTCTCAACAATGTATGTTTTGCATTGCGAAGGGTGGTCCGAAATTCCATAGTTTTTTGATACAGTCGAAATTGCACTAAAACAAATTCAGTTGGAAAGTTATTTGAAGCCTTTAAATTTTTTATATTTGACCACCATTTAATCTGATCTACAGTCATGTGAAAAATAATAGGTACACTTGCTTGAAAATAGGTAAAAAATAAATTGTAATAAAATTAAAAAAAAAAATTATCAAAAATGTAACATGCAATTGTTTGCTGGGATGTCAGTGAAGTAAAGAACCGTTATCAAAGAAAAAATGTTGATTATTTTGTGAAAAAAGATCGTTTTTGAGTGTGCGAAATAATAGGGACATGTGTTATGTGTCCCGATTATTTTTCACATGACTGTATATTAAAAATTTGAATATTTGTATTCATCCTCCCCACATCTTCCCAATCACACTTTCAAATCATGAAAGCTTCATAGCCAAATACGGATATTATAGTTTAAACTGGCACTTTTGTAAGAAAAGTCAATGGATGTTATTGTCAGCAGTGTTATTGAGAATATTCATAGGCTCTGTAAGACTTCATTGATTTATGAGCAATATGTTATATATATTATTCCTCTGAGATATTTAATATTTTTAATGTTCCTTTCGGATGTAAACTTTCATATTACTCTCTCGTAGCTTTTTTTTATACTTTGAGGTATGCATATTTTTCTTAAAAAAATAGTCAATCCAATAATTAAAATACGGTGCAAGAGCTGAATACACAATTTGAAGTCTCCCATTACTATTTTTGGAATCATATACCCCAACTATATTATTTCCTTATTTGTCAAATAACTTTTCTCTCCACTAATACTTTTTCTCACCATTTCAATTTTTAAGTGCGATTTATAATAATACTATTGCAATATTTATTTTCGTGTTTATTCGATTAAAAAAATGTTTTCGTTTTTGTGCTTGTTTATTTGGATATTGCTAAATATTATCACGCGGTTATATCCGGCAGGTGTTAATTGTTAAATTCGTCTTGAACACCAGACGAGAAATTACGGTTTGGTGTTACTTAAAAGCAGACGTCGTATGCGTGAAGTGCGCATCGAATCACACTCTTCACATAAGCAAATAAATTTATCTTTTAACGATTAAGTAAATAAATTTTTATATGGATGCGCGATATCTGTTGAGCTAAGATCTTGATCGACGATCGATTAAACTTCCAATTGTTTATCGGTTGCTGTCTGATGTCACAGAGGCACACTTAAATTTGGAGCGTGATTGAATAGAGGAGAAGATACACAGACCACAAAATGTGGTTGTGGACCCAACGCATGTTAATATAAAGTGTATTGATTTAATTTGCTCGAATATCATAGAGAAGGATATAGAGAGAAAGTACACACAGTGTTGAAATTATTCCCCCGAATTTTTATATAATTTACAAAGAACTGAAATGATAACTGCAGACGCATGTGAGTGTAACTATATGTACATATTTAATATCTAATATATGCCTATTAATATATGACTTGAATTGAGAACTATTGTTTTGGCATAACCCCAAGTTTTGCAGCTCATTGCTTTCTCAAGCGCATTTGTAAGTTTGTGGTTGGGTGGCCAATAATATCATGGAATTGACTACTCTCTTGCAAGTAGGTGTGTGTGTCTAGTAAGAAATTATTTTGTCGGTGAACGGTTTCTGTATTTTTTCGATAAAATGCAACCTTGGACTTGGGTTTGAATGTTTCCGCTTTGTGGCAAGTTTAACTTATGCTTTTGTGTTGGAGTTGCTAACACTTATTGTTGTTGTAGCTGCTTGTCTGTATGCAATAGCAAGTTGCAAGTTATGCGTCATTGTGTACGATGCAATTTTAGCAAACAATAGACGTACATACGTACTTATTTAAATTTTTATAAGGTGGTGCGCAATAAAATAAGGCCACAATGCGTTTCTCAATATCTTAATCTCTGTTTTCATATAAGGGAATGCATTTCTCCATATTTTCGAAGAAGACACACTTCAAAAGACATGGGATCTCAATCCAACCAGAGCAGAGTACACAGTTGTCGCTATGAAAAGCCGTTATACATATATAGAGGTACATAAATATATATAGAATTTGAGTTTGAAATGAGTTTGGAAGTGCATTGCAAGCATATTGTATAAATTATAATGTTTGACTAATTAGTCTGCTTGATTTTTGAGTCAGATGTATTTGCAAATCCTGGAAGAAACATATATTATTTACGATTTTCTGTTCGTTTCTTGTCAAGTCGGTGTGGAATATTTCATCTTTTTATTTTCTGCCATAATTGAGGGTTAAGATTTATCTACTAGAATCATGTAATATATAGTATGGACATCAATACGTGTTTATCAAAGATACCAGCATTCCCTCCACTTGGTTTTTGCACCTTATTTCAATCGTATCCGAATGTCAGCATGAAAATAGTCTTTAATAATATGTATATTTGTATTACAGGCGTAAACAATCCTATAATTTACTACGGGTTTCTATCTAGTAATAATTCAAAAGCATTTTCCTGATAAAACTTTCATATTTGGAAAATATTACACCCACCAAACATACATATGAGTACACGGCAAATCGAATACGTTTGAAGTAGTGAGCTGTATTCGAAAGCGTTGTTTTATCACGTTTGTGACTGTATGACTAATAGATAACAGGATCTATAAATCGGTTGCCCCGAACTTTATTAGCACTTGAGAGTGTCACATATGCTTCATATTAGTCATAAAAATAACGGAATATTTTGCATTAAATAATTTCATTTGCGTAAAGGGTTTTATAGGGCAAATAAAACTAATCCACTGTTGGACTAATTTAATTTTATAGAGCAATTAAATTGAATAGTAGTAAATAAAAAAATCTCGTTAAAAAGATGGGTCTGCATTTTATTTTGTGACGCGTTCAGAAAACCCTTATATAAGAATTTCTCGAGTGAATCATACCAAAAAGAGACCATTTTGGTTCAAGTACAGAATACTGCTGTAAAGGCAGTCTTTAAATAGATCGTAGTCCGCTACATTGTGATTTTGAAGATATCACGCTCGTGGGAGAGCTCAAGTTAAGTAGCGTTAGAGAGAGCATGATAAATTTGCAGAGGGATTGAGTGAGCTCTTAAAATGTTCAAAAACCACTTAACAACTTTGCAATTGCAATCGCTTCTTTTGAGCTGCACAATGCTTGTTTGTCTCCTCTTACATGTTTACCATGTCATTTGCAGGGCAGCGGAATAAGGGCATGTTTGACTAGTTGCTAGGCCAACGTTGTGCCTAACGTCTTTGTAGGAGGGTGTACTATGAATCAATAGTCTCGCAGAATGAAAATTGGTGTATTTTTAGGGTGAGTCTTGTGAGACTTTACGCGGCCATAACTTTTCTTTTTAATTTTTTGAAACACGCACGCAAACTTCGCCCAAGACACGCCGACTGGAGGGTAGTTTGTCAGCCTGGTGTTTATGTGGCTAAGTCAGTTCATTAAAGGTCAAGAGTGTGAAGTGAACCGTTTTGGTTGTATTCTTTGCGTTACACACTTCGCGTTACGTGTGAATTTCTATGTTATTTGCATACAAAAGAAAAGGCAGGCATTAAAGTTGGCCACAAACCCTCAAAGGTGCGGGATGTTGATAACTGTGGGTGGAAGGGGTGAATGAACCAGAGGCAAAAGAGTTGGGCCGAAATGAAGTGAGTCTCTTACAGCAGAATGTGGCTTTCGTTAAAATAGATCTAATTATAATTAAGAAAGTAAGCAAAGCTTTTCTAAGTTTCAATGTAATTTCCGTTTTTGGAAAATATTGATTAATGAGATTTCGCTAATTTAAATGTTTTTAATTATTTTTTACTGAGTTTGTTCATTGTAGCTGAGATGAGAAGATGTCTTCCTAGCATTTTTTGGATAACTATTAGATAGATAAATATAATTAGAGGTTTGCAGTGCGACCTTTGTTCCCTTTGTGATCATAAAATTATTTTTAATTTTCTTTTATATTTTCTTCTTTATAAAGTTTAGATTTAGCTTTTCAAAAAGTATCCAAGTATCTTGTTAAAATTTTTGTTCGCTTGAATTTGCTGTTTGTTTCTCGTATCACCGATTGTGTGACATAATTCACCTCTTGGCTTGCGTAGAAACACCATATATGGGTAAAACTTGAATCTTACCACACACATAATATAAGTATAGGTCGGTTTTGCATTATTTGCTGCGATAAAATGTTCTTCAAATAAAGTTTGAAACAGTGAGGAATTTTACTCAGAATAAAAACAAAATATGAAATATAGTAAATAAATCTGTATTTAAGACGGAAAATTATATTGTTTTTTTTTTCTTTTGTTAAACAAAAAATCATAACAAATCATACAAAAGGAATGGCACAAAAATACAATAAACAAGTAAGGAAAGGCTAAGTTCGGGTGCAACCGAACATTTTATACTCTCGCAATTTATTTAGAGATTTACCTATATTTTCGGTGAAAAATTACCCTTAGGCACTGAGTTCTTCATGTTTGATATCAGGGGCCTTGAAAAGTCATGGTCCGATTTTGACAATTTTTCCACAAGAGATGTCACAGCTCAAATACAGTATTTGTGTAAAGTTTTATTTCGCTATCTTTATCGGTTCCTTATGTATACATTATAAAGTGAAGGAATCAGATGAAATTCAAACTTGAGTTATATGGGAAGTAGGCGTAGTTGTGAACCGATTTCATCCATTTTCCACACGTGTCATCAGGGTGCCAAGAAAATATTATATACCGAATTTCATTCGAATCTGTCGAGTAGTTCCTGAGATATGGTTTTTGACCCATAAGTGGGCGACTCCACGCCCATTTTCCATATTGTAAAAAAATCTCAGTGCAGCTTCATTCTGCCATTTTGGTGTTTCTGACGTTTCTCGTTAGTGAGTTAACGCACTTTTAGTCATTTTCAACCTAACCTTTGTATGGGAGGTCGGCGTGGTTATTATCCGATTTCTTTCGTTTTTGGACTGTATAAGGAAACGACTAAAAGAAACGACTGCAGAAAGTTTGGTTTATATATCTGTATTGGTTTGCAAGATATATACAAAAAACCTATTTGGGGGCGGGGTCACGCCCACTTTTCCAAAAAAATTACATTCAAATGGGCCCCTCCCTAATGCGATCCTGTGTTCCAAATTTTGTTTTCATAACTTTATTTATGGCTTAGTTATAGCTCTTTATGTGTTTTTGGTTTGGTTTCGCCATTTTGTGGGCGTGGCAGTGGTCCGATTCCGCCCATTTTCGAACTTAACCTTCTTATGGTGCCAAGGAATACGTGTTCCAAGTTTCATTAAGATATCTCAATTTTTACTCAAGTTACAGCTTGCACGGACGGACAGACGGACGGACAGACGGACGGACAGACAGACATCCGGATTTGAACTTTACTCGTCACCCTGATCACTTTGGTATATATAACCCTATATCTAACTCGTTTAGTTTTAGGACTTACAAACAACCGTTATGTGGACAAAACTATAATACTCTCTTTAGCAACTTTTGTTGCGAGAGTATAAAAACATATCAAGTATAAATTTCAGTTTTTAAATATCAAGAGTTGCACATATCAGCTTTCTGAGTCACGCCGTGAGGGTGCGTGTGTTGTGTACGCTGAATATTAATATAAGAATTTAAATTATATTTAAGCGGCGTTCATTGACATTACTTGTACTTCAACATTTGTGGGTTGGAAAATATAAATTTATAATGATTGCGTGCCGTAGAAATAAGAACTGGGTTAATATTTTTATTGTGGACTCAAATGGGCCTTGATGTACGCACACCACTTGGATTAGTCGCCTTCGAAATAAATTTATTAAATAATAAATTTGTTAAAGAATTAAATTTTAATAATTAGATAAGTAAAAAGTGTGTTATTTGCCGATCAGCCGTTCGTCCACTTGGATTAGTCGCCTTCGAAATAAATTTATTAAATAATAAATTTGTTAAAGAATTAAATTTTAATAATTAGATAAGTAAAAAGTGTGTTATTTGCCGATCAGCCGTTCGTCCACTTGGATTAGTCGCCTTCGAAATAAATGTATTAAATAATAAATTTGTTAAAGAATTAAATTTTAATAATTAGATAAGTAAAAAGTGTGTTATTGGCCAATCAGCCGTTCGTCACATGAAAAATACGGTCGAAATAATATTTATATACATACTTATGTACATGCATACATACCTAAATATATATGTATATGCTTTTGTTTATTAAATAAGAGCGAAATTTACATTTTATGTGCTGATAAGCTCCTATGTGAAATTAATTTTTGCATATCAGTAGTGAAGTGGGTGCACATATGTATGTATGTATGGAAATGCAAATAAACCATTTTAATTACGTTTTGCAGAGTTATTAAATAGGAAATTATTATTTATTAAGCAAATCTAATACTTAATCTGCTTATAAGCTATTAAGGTTATCGATTCGGTACACTAATTATTTTACTATATAAATTATTGAATTGACATTATAAATTAGCACAACAACAAACAACTTACTTAAGGGGTTATAACTGTATATAGGAAAGGAGGTCGACAAAAGGCATTTTTCAAGAATTTTTTCTAAGCAAACTATTTAGTTTACTGATTTGAAACTTGACAAGTATATTATGACAACCTTAAACTATATTCACATATTTTTTATTGCCAAAAATAATTATCGGGAACGTTGATATTGCCAATTTTGCAGAGGTCCGAAAAAAAAGGCCTCTTGCGGTGAGCATGATATCTCTGGAATGGATCATCTAAAATGCAAAAACCAAATAAATTTCATTAGTATTAAATAATCTAGTGATTGATCGAAGGAATCAGCAAAAAAATTTTTTTTTGACAAAATGGCGGCTACTCAAAGCAAAGGTTCGATTTTCGACCAAAATTCGGGTCTTTAATTGTTTATAAAAATAAGAAATTTTCATCGGATGGAGAAATCCTTCGATTAACTACTAAAAACTATAGTTAAGAAGCTTGTGTAAAAATTTCACACCGATCGGTTCAGCCGTTTCTGAGAAATCTTGCTCACCGACTTTGAAAACACCGTTTCGAGAAAAACGAGTTTAAAGTTTTGAAAGCACTTTACATGTAGTCGGCGCGCCTTCACTAATGTGTCTATAACTTCGAAAATATTCGACGGATCGACTTGAAATTTTGTGTGTGTATACTCAGATGTTTGTATGTGTGTATATATTAAGAAAACGCAAAAAAAAATCGATTTTTTGAAAATCCTAACTGTATATAACCCCTTAATTGGAACACTTCATGAAAAAATTGTAAAAAACTATTTTATTTTGTAAGATTGAATAACAGGCTTTTGAAATTTAAAAAAATACTTTAGAATGTGATTTTTTCTAAATTTCTTTGCTTTCAACTTGGCGATCTATCGATCTATCTACCGAAAACAAAATTATATGAATCGAAATTCACAATAAAAGTGCAAAAATTTGGAGACTTTCCAAAATTTATTTTTTTATGTATTTTCAGTTTAAATTTAGATATGATCGTCTCCAATGAAGCAAATTCAGCGTAAAAAAGTAAATTCACAGCAACAAGTTGGTGATTCAGTTAAACCATAACCCGAGCATAGCTGTTACGCATATAGCTACTTAACTGTCATGCACTTGAGTAATTATACATCCATACAAAGGTGTATGTCAATTGGTTAAAATTTCCCCGCAGAGTTTGTTTGACGTTAATGGATAGTCTTATACTCATACGTTAATCCTTGTTGACATACTCGACTACCTCCACTTGGCCAAGTTCCCACGCACAGTTTCTTATAGAAAATATTCACATATGTGCACATAATATATATATATAATGTATATATTATATATATGTAAGAATTCAGGTATAACACATAAGTAAACATATACATAAATGTGGAATTTCTCAAAAAGAAATTGTATTTATTCGAACGCGGTTATTGCGCGCACTTGATGGCGCTTAGTCTTTTGATATGAACATCTGTATATGTCGTTTGTATGCAATGTATTGTATGTATGTTTAACGTGAGTGAATTCTGCTGTCAGTTGGAAATGTTTTTTTTTCACGATTGTGTTGCTATTTTTACAGTTGCCATTTGGCTGTATGCGAGATGAGTGCAATAATGAGTTTTATATCTATATCCATTGACAAACAAAGATAGCCGCTACAGAAACACCTGTACGATTCGACCTTGAAGTGCAACTACCGGTACTACGACGTAGCATCATTTAAATGCCATTCATAAATGTGTAAAAATAAATAGTACAAGCTGCAGTTGTAGTGCTTTCTAATGCCTATTTTCTCCTCTGGCATTGAATATGTTGAATAAACTAAAAATAGTCAAATATTTTTTTTAATTTTGTTCAGCCGTCTTTGTTGTCGTACATCCACGCCCACTTGTTTTAGGCATCATTGAATGGAGCGTGTTAGTATCGAAAGTGACACTATGCGCTCTCCCATTGAGAGATAATTCTTCCTACGTTCATCATAAAATCTTCATTCGTTCATTGTGTGACAAATTCTTTGAGATGTCTTAAAAAATGTTTTCACTTTTCTCATAACACATAGCCGAAGAAATTTTCTTGTTCGAAATAAGGTTCATCGAAACTCAAAATATTCTCCAAAGATATTTTTTACTGCTACAGTTCAAATATGACGCCATCTTCGTGGATCAGTCATAGAACCTAACCTAGCCTAACCTTATGTTTTCCGCATTGCTAGTGATCAAAAGTGATGTTTCTGAAATAAACCGTTCATTTACATACATATATTCATTCACAGAACTTTTGTGGACTCCCACATCATACACACACCAACATACATCTGCTATTACATGAGCTTGAGCATTCTTCTCTAATAGCTTATTCGCCTGATAGTTCACATAGTTCTAGTGCGGCTGCTGTTGCTTTGATTGTTGCTATTAAATTTGCGCTGATTGTTGTTGCTCGCTTTATTATTGTTGCTATTTGCGGGTATGCTATTTGTGGTATGCTATTGTTTTGTCACCGCTGTCGTCACGATATAATCTCTTCCATTTGACTTTGACACTGAATTGAAATTGTTGTGCATTCCCTTCGCGTACACATACATACATGAGAGTGTGTGCGAGTTGACGATGCTGGCGCTTGATTTGCTCTTGTGCTTTTCTGCCTGATGTTCTTTTTGTTTTGATCCCTCCATGCACACTCACGGCCACGCCAAGTTTTATTTTGCCAACAGCCGGTTTTAAGAAGAAAAGTGTTAGTTCGCTGTGCACTCCCACTATTTATTTGCGATAAATATGTATAAAAGGATGTCTGTACGTGAATGTGCACTTTTATGCAGTCGGATAATTATTCCACAATTCAAAGTTGTTAAGTAAATATTAAATGATTGCTAATGTTACTCTAAGGTATTTTTGGGTAGAGCATTTTTATTTGTACAAACTCTCATATATACATACAGGGTGTATCAAAAGTATTTTTACTTTCCAAATAATGATGCAAAAGAGTACGTGAATACTATGAAATATTAGAAAAATTTTATATTTAAATTACTTGATTATTTCGTCTTACTTGCAATCAGACCGAAATTCTTCAAGTGACATTGGGTGGTTGAAAACTTGAAAGGAACGAAAATATTCCAAATAAGTTAACCTCGGGTCTGAGGTGTCTGAAATTTCCACCAGTTTTGGTTATAATTTTTTGTCCAAAAGTTTGGTGAACTATTGTTGTTGAAATCAAAGTCCCCGATTTTGTCGCAAGTCTATGTTATATGATTTTGTTTGGGTAGGATTTTTCAACTTTGGGTCCGAGTGGAAAGTTGAGGTTGTTCACGAACAGACACTGCTAGACACTATATGTTCTCTATTTATTTTCTAGTCATTTGTAGTTAGCTTCAAAAGTCAATTCGAAGAATTATCTCCGAACTGACATTAATCACTTCTATGTAACTAAATGTGACGAAGTGGGTGGGGCGAGGAGAAAGTAGGTGGTGTTATTCAGCATCAATGAACATTTTTTTTATTTATTGCTAGTAATTATAGTCATTAGCGCTGTACAAATAAAGAAACAAATTCCTCATATTTTGTCAAGGTTCTAATGAATCACCTTCGGATAAAATATAAATTAGTAGCAGTTCTTGGTATAATAAATTATACGTAGCACTGTTGAAATTGTTAAGGTAGACTTTACGTAAACTCTAAACGAAAATTCAATATCAGCGCTCAGATCTAAATTATTATTTTCTGTGAGCAACTGTTGAATGATGTTTTGAAGTTTTTGATATTTTTAACACATTTTAGTGGTGTTGCAGCATTTATTTTACTTTGGTTTGGCAAAACTACGGATAATATTGAAAACTATTAAAAACTAAATATAAACTAAAATATTTCTGATCATATTTCTATTTAACCCAGTAGAAAATTTGAATTGCCCAAAAATAATTTGTCCTAATTCTTACTTTCAGATATTTCATCAATGACCCAAAAGGCCAGTGCATGGAGACTTAACGGTTGTCTTTGAAAAATCAACTGGCGCCTGCAGAAACAAATCATCACACCACATTTCCAATGCTAACAACGGCACACAGTTGAAATTGAACAAATCTCACAAAAAAGCTAGAGCATATTTCCAAAACAACGTCTTCATTATTTGAGACGCGCCGAAATTTATGCCCGGAGTAGGTGCCGGGCAGTGCTGGACATGTTGGAACGTCGTCCCTTATGGGGATTAATAGTATTGTTGAATGTCTGCGTTGTAATATGGCGAATGCAGGAACCGGCTATGCTGAGTGTCGAATACGACGGCAGTGGTGCGGGGCAAAACATCGATCTCGAAGATTACGCGTTGCCACTACACCAACAACGCCAGCAACAGCACCAACCGCAAGTCGAACAACACCCAGTCTGGCGAAGAGGTTTAGCGGTGCGCAATGCCATTGCACAACAACAGCTATACGCCGGTAAACATCTACTAGCCGATAGCGCCGAAGCGAACGAAATCGCTGCCAAAGTAACGCGGAAAGCGGACGACAGTCTTCACATTAGTGGCCACAGTAGCAGTAGTAGAAGTAGTAGTAGTAGGTTTAGTACTAGCCATCAACAACTAATTAAAGGGCAAACGACGAGTTTGCGCAGTGTCAGCTCAGTTAAGAGTACGCCCTCGCCGTTAGTCACAGCGGCAACACTAAAGAACACTGCAGAGGTGCAAACCACAACGACAGGCAATGCGAGAGCGTATAGTTTTCCAGCGGATGACTTCGAACAACTAATCGATCTGCATGACTTCACGTACCTTATAAGCCAGGAAGCCTGTGGTCGCGATGTGCAGGCACTAATATTAGTGCATTCGGCGCCGGCCAATGAGGAGAAGCGCCGTCTAATACGCGAGACGTGGGGCAATACCGAACTGTTGCCGCCAGTGAATGGCGTTATGCCATTGCGGATCATCTTCTTGGTCGGCAACGTCGACAGCGAAGCGCTGCAGTTGGATATAGAGCGTGAGAATTTCGAAAACGGTGACATCGTGCAGGGTTCCTTTGTGGATAGCTACCGCAATATGACCTATAAGCATGTGATGGCTTTCAAATGGTTTCTGTATAACTGTGCGCAAGCGCAAATTCTCATCAAGGTCGATGACGATGTCTACGTGAACACACCACAACTGCTCATCTACCTGGAGCGCGCTACTGTGAGCGGTGATCTGGAAAATGTTGCTGCCGCTGATGCTGCTGATGTTCAAGCCAGTGCTGCCATATCTCTACAACATACCGCCGATAATGATAGAAAAGCTTTCGAGAGCAATACTATTGTAGACACTAGTAGTAGCGGTAGCGGTAGCAGTAGTAGTACGAGTAGCAGTAGCAGTGTACGAAATGCCGCCGATGCTAATGCTGCGCTCACACAAACCAATGCCACCCAATTCAATGCTGCACAAATGATATTCCAGCATCCACGCGACCTGCTGCTCTGCAAAACCACCATCAACGCAATGGTCAAACGTAGCTACCGCTCGAAATGGCGCGTTACGGCGCGCGAGTTCCCGGGCCGCTACTATCCGCCATACTGTCCCGGATATGCCATCATCTACTCGCCCGATGTGGTGCTAGCTTTATACAACGCCGCACAGATGTCGACCTACTTTTGGATCGACGATGTCCACATAACGGGTGTTTTGGCGCAGAACCTCAGCATTGCCATTACGAACGCCGACCAATACATACTCTACGAACCGGATTGTGACAATTTGCTCAATGACATTGTGAACAGCGATGATGTGGAGTTCCTGTACGCCTGGCATTTGATCAATCCCCGGCAAGTGCAACAGCTTTGGGAGATGTATCTGGCCAAAGCGCAAAGGCACTTCGCGGCTGCTGCCACATCAACATTCGCACTGCTGCAAGCCGACGCCGCCAAGCAGCAGACATCACCCCACCCGACTGACTACACTAAATTTAAGAGCTACAGATAGTAACATTAAGGCGTGCAAATAAATTTAAACACACAAACACACAAGTACATTTGTCATAATACATTTAAGTTTTTTGTGTTTTACGTTTTATTTTTAATTTTTATTTAAGAATTATATAAGAGAAATTGCTTTTAGTTAGGATCTGTGCAAATGTGTGCATTACAAATAAAGTAAATAACTTATGTATAATACTATATTCCAATGTGTGAACGTGTAAAATATAGTGAAAAAACAAACAAACAAAAATAATAAATCATGTAAAAAGCAAATTTAAATCAAATATTTATTCTTTATATATTAGTGACCGTTGTGCACAAATTTCATATCATCTAGTGCAAATGTTTAGCATCAAAATTTAAAATCAAATTATTTACACGCATTATGTATGTGTAAATGGATATCATTGACAATGTGCAAACGCAGGCAATTCGCCTGTTAGGTGTTACGTACATATTTTGTGTACGGAAATTATGAGTAACGGCTTGAAAGCGCGCGCTTAGACCAATTCGTTACTTTATAGAAAGAGTAAATAAATAAATTGAACTGTTTGAGTTGGTTTTCCTAGGTACATATATATTAAATATAGTTTATTTTTGTAGAAATATAGTGTATTTATGTTAGTACGTTAGTGAATGTAATTAAAATAATTTAGTTTTTATATGAAAATACGCTTTATAAAAATATGTTGGATCTTATTCGGAAGTGTTTCATGTACTCTAATCAACTGTTCATTCGAATACCATGTCTGGTATCATACTATAGCTATGAACTAAGCTTATCGGGCTGGTGAGGAAACTGTCTGTTGTTCCCAGCGTTACGGATATTGTGGTTTGACAATCGCTTGAAAATGCGGTTAGGCTATAAAATTATTTTCTTATTCATATGTTCTTATTTAAAAATCTGCCAGTTATCCGGATGTAACATGTAACGTTCTGTGAACATTGCGATGACCTGAATTTAAACTAAAAACAGCTGGTTTGGCAATTGCACACTTCACATCCAAAAGTAGAACCATTGCGTTGTTTTGGTCATCCGCAAAATCGTGTGAAAGAGCTAATTACTTACTAATACAACCCATTTTAAATATAAAGTGCAATTTGTACAAGTTCAAGTTTCTAGGGAAAAAATTTACAAAATTGGAATTATTTCTTGAGTTAAAAACTGATGCTGTATTTAAAAAATTTACTGAAAAAATATTTCATCTTTCTATAGAAGTACTGAATTATTAAATAAAAAACTTTTTAATCGAAATATTGGAGATTGAGACGCTTGATTGCTTTCAGTTTGTTAATTATACTCTAAACAGGAGCGGAACTTACACTGTTGAGATACCGATTAGACCGATTTCATGGTCTCCAAAAAGAAATTGAGTAAGCTCTAAAGGTTGAATTAATGCTCACTACAAAAATTGTTAAGTACCGTTAAGTTACTGTTCGTTGGCGTTTCTTTCAAACATAAATACTCAATTATTTGGCATAATATTATAATTGATTGTCGTTACTGAAATGTAGGCGGGCAAACAATGTGAAACAATAAACTAAAAATAGTTTTTACAGACGGTCGAGAAAAGGGTCTTATATATCGCTCGGAAAACATATCAAATATAAATATATATGTGGATATATTTTTTGCCACTTTTCAAGAAAAGATCGCGTTGTTAATTATAATTTTTAGTGATTTTTGGAATTGTATTACTTTCTTTCTTATAACTGTATACTGTAATAAAGTAAAGCTAAAATGCTAATTATTGTTAAAATCAGTAGCGAAACTTGAAACTCATAAAAAGTGTTGTCTCACTACGTTTCAGTATTTGTCCATATCGCTTGTATATTCTAAATAAATATATTCAAATAAACACTAGACAGAGAGAAGAAAAGTAAAATACTATGTGAAGGATGAAGCAACAGAGTGTGCAAAGAGTGTTATTTTTGTATACCAAACTAAAATCTGTGCTTTTGAGTTATAACATTCTCGAAATAAGCAAGCGATATGTGCATAATTTTTTACTTAATTAATAATTGTATTTGAATTGAAATTTTTTTTAATTTGTACTTACGTGTTTTATTATTTATGTAAATGTTCTCTATTCGCATATTTTTTGTTTTGTTTTAAGAGAATGAGTAAAAAGAGAAATACAGTTGAACTGATGCAACTCATATGTACCAAAATAATCTAAGATTTCTTATATCATAAAACATATACATACATACGAGTACATACCTACACACTTACCAATAAATTGGCGTAAGCATTGAAAGTCTTATAGAATAAGTCGCGTACAAAAATGTGAAATTAACATTTAAGCTTAAAGTTTGCACATTATCCTGACATATACATACATACATACATACAAACATATATCAAGAAGAAGAGAATTGAATGAGGAAACGAAAAATTGTGAACCTTGTAATGAATCCAGATGTACAAGTATGACAAAATTATTATAATATACATATTATATTTATACAAAAGAGAGAAACTCAAAATCAAAGTCTATGCAAATTCTTATTTTAATTGGATATCAAAATGGTCAAAGAAAGTAAAAAAATTCTAATAATAAAAAAAAAAACAAATTATCAATGTAAATGCATATGATGGATATATTGTAGATTGTTTGTAAAATTCCAATTGCATAAATACAAAAAAAAAACAAAAATAGAAATATATATATATACATACATATATAGCTGAGAGAATTGGAATTTATGTAACTAGGATGTATAAAAAATGAGTGTGACTCTAATTATGAAACCTTAATTTATATGTATAGTAAACTTTGAAGCCAATTTTTCATAAGATATACACGTTTAAAGAATCCCTGAAAGAATCTCAGTTAATTATTGTATACAAAGAAAAGAGGGAACATTTGTTTTTGTTTTTTTCTGCTGTAAAATAAAGAGCGCATGTAAACTGTGTTTTGTTTTTGTTTTTAGTCGTTTCGTTTATGAAAGTAACGGCAAAGACACTTGACGTGACGTGATACGGTTGCGACCCCCATACCAAGAAATGATAACGAAAATCGAAGCACCCATTCAGGTATCTATGTATATACGATAGGAAATGAATGTAAATGAAAATGAACATGCATACAAACATACATACAGTTATGTTTGTGCATTTTGTATGGTAGAATTATGTAAAAGTATTAAACTAAAAAGTAATAATTAAAACAAATTTTGTATGAAGTTGTAGGTTATATAAGAACTTTACTATCTCAGTTATGTTATTTTTTAATTTTTTATATATAAAAAAATATAAATATTTCACTAGTTTTGAGAATTGATCGAATAGCAGTTCAATTGAAAAGAATATATATACATGAATAAAAGAATAAAGATGTATTAAGGCTGGCTGTTTCATTTACAATTATCAACCAGGTATGGTTATACGAAGTCTAATATGCCAGAGGTGCCGAATGATGCAACATACGTGTAGGGAAAGTGGTAAGAGGTCCTGCCTAAACTCGCATTACTCTCGTTGAAGCATTGCTCTTAAATTCTATATAGTAAAGGTATGGGATCAAACAGGTGTCGGTACTTGAATTATTGAACAATGAAGAGAAGCGCTTTTATCGATCGATTGGTTTCACTTGTTGCATTTGTTTTGCGCTGTGTGTATGTGGCATAACACGCGGTTTATGGTTTGGCATATGAGACATATCCTGAATATGTATGGGTATGGGTTCACATGCACCCGGAAAGCAACCAAACTTTTACTCTATTAAAAAAATTAATTCCGTTCATACATGCTTGTTTCTGTCAGTTTTCATTACTTACATATTTTAAAAGATTAATTTTCAAATTCGGCTGCAGCAGTATTGGTTGGTGAAAATCGGCGCAAAATGCCTTCACCCAATGCAGCTAGTCTATTTGCCGGAATACTAGTGGGGCTGGTAGTTGGCTATGTGCTCTGGGAATGTGTGAGCGCATTTATACCACACATGCTGAATAGAAACTACCATATTACCGAGAGTATGCGTATGTCAGTACAGCCGATAGAGGAGGAGGACGACGATTATCGCGATGAAAGACAATTAATCGATCTCTACAACTTCAGCTACATCATGAACCAGCCCAGTTGCACGCCCAATATCCAGGCGTTGGTGCTCGTGCCTTCTGCGCCGAAAAATCTATATAAACGCAAATTGATACGACAAACGTGGGCGAATTTCGTCGAATTGCCACTGCATAAGAATAACATACCATTCCGTGTGATCTTTATGCTGGGCATCCCCGACAGCGAGGCGAATCAGGCAGAGTTGGAGCGCGAGAATTTCGAATACGACGATATGGTGCAAGGTTCATTCGTCGATGACTATAGGAATATGACATACAAGCATGTGATGTCCATGAAATGGTTTCTAACCTATTGTAGTAGCTCGAAGATTCTCATTAAAGTGGATGACGATGTCTTTCTCAACACACCGCAATTGATGATTTACCTACACAACTCGATGTTGCATAATCAGCTGCCGCAAACGGACAATCAGGCCGGCGATCAGCACATCACAAACATCAGTAAACCCCTGAAGCTGCTCTTTAGACAACAGAGAGATCTATTATTTTGCAATCTTAAGATTGATGAACCCGTCCATCGTAGCTATCGTTATAAGTGGCATACCAGCTACAAGGAATATACCAACAAAACTTTTCCACCACATTGTCCGGGTTTTGGTGTCGTCTATTCAGCCGATGTTGTGCGGCGTTTGTACGATGCAGCACAGAGAGCAAAATACTTTTGGATCGACGATGTACACATAACGGGTTTCTTAGCGAAACAGTTAAATATTAAGATTGTGCCAGCGCAGGATTATACGGTGTACTGTTTGCGGAAACTGCACACATGTGAACAACTTTTGGATGAACCTGTTGAATCCAATCTGCACGAACATCTCTTCGTAATTTTGCCGACGTCAGATCAAATGTACAATATGTGGCAATTGCATCTTGAAAGACTGCGGGACTACATTGTGTCGGACGTGGAGAACAGAGGGTCACAGGTTGATTCAATTGAGACTGAATTATGGTAATCGAACACGTTGTATTGTACTAATTCTAGTATTATATTATCTGTAGTGAATGTTTGTATACATTTGGATTCTGGAAGTTTAATAAAATTAATTGGCATGCAAATCACAGCATTTTTTTTCGAAATTTATATAAATGTATATAACAGTAAACTTAACCTACCTGCAGCCGCTTACACTGTATCACTAAAAGTGCCAGTGTATCTTCCTCTTCCTTATTTGTTTATAAATATTATTGAAATTAATTTTAACTAATTAATTCGCTTTTTCATTATTTGGCAGCGTCTCGGTTATTCAGTCTGTAGTCAAGTTTCTAACCTTTGCTAGTTTTAGTACTGCTGTGCGGTGCGACATCTAACGGCGTGCTTTTGATATTCTCAATATATCTCAATAAACAGGGTGTTTGCAGGGCCAAAAATTAGATTGAGATTTTTAAAAAATTTGCGATTTTTCAAAATAACGGATAACTGTAAAATTTAAAATTTAAAATTTACAGGTTTGTAGAGTTCAGTAGAATTTTAAGTTGTATTCAATGCCTTACTTTTTTTCTGTACCAGCCGCTAATACCTGAGACAGCTTCAGACACCATATGTGTATCACTGGTGTTCCGAATTTTGTTTGAAAGCAAATAGTGTTCCGTACTACAACGCAGTTCTAGAACTCTACATTGTCATATGTCTTCTTAGGCATAAGGCTAGGTATTTAAACCTCACATTTTCGTTGTTTGTTCGTGAATTCTGGGCCAAAAACCATATTGTAACGATGTCCACAAATCGAGTTTGAGAAGCGTTTCGAAGTTTAAAAGAAGTGCTGACCTATGTGTATAATATCAAATGGAGACTATTTTGTGGGCGACAACATTAATGTGGACAAATTAAATTTTCAAAGAAAATTCCTGTTATTTTCTGAACACAACTCGTATTGTATCGAACTGTTAGTTATAATTAATTATTGCTTAATTAATACTTAATTTGTTTTACTTCTGAAGTTAAATTTTAATATTATTTACTTTTTTCTTCAAATAAACACATTTTTTTTTAATTTATGGATATAAGTACATACCTACTCTAGTGAGCAGCTTAGAAATGGTTAATACAAGTCGACAATGTCCTTTATAACGGGTGATTTTTTTGAGGTTAGGATTTTCATGCATTAGTATTTGACAGATCACGTGGGATTTCAGACATGGTGTCAAAGAGAAAGATGCTCAGTATGCTTTGACATTTCATCATGAATAGACTTACTAACGAGCAACGCTTGCAAATCATTGAATTTTATTACCAAAATCAGTGTTCGGTTCGAAAGTTTTTTATCGACAAATTTTGTTCAGCGATGAGGCTCATTTCTGGTTGAATGGCTACGTAAATAAGCAAAATTGCCGCATTTGGGGTGAAGAGCAACCAGAAGCCGTTCAAGAACTGCCCATGCATCCCGAAAAATGCACTGTTTGGTGTGGTTTGTACGCTGGTGGAATCATTGGACCGTATTTTTTCAAAGATGCTGTTGGACGCAACGTTACGGTGAATGGCGATCGCTATCGTTCGATGCTAACAAACTTTTTGTTGCCAAAAATGGAAGAACTGAACTTGGTTGACATGTGGTTTCAACAAGATGGCGCTACATGCCACACAGCTCGCGATTCTATGGCCATTTTGAGGGAAAACTTCGGAGAACAATTCATCTCAAGAAATGGACCCGTAAGTTGGCCACCAAGATCATGCGATTTAACGCCTTTAGACTATTTTTTGTGGGGCTACGTCAAGTCTAAAGTCTACAGAAATAAGCCAGCAACTATTCCAGCTTTGGAAGACAACATTTCCGAAGAAATTCGGGCTATTCCGGCCGAAATGCTCGAAAAAGTTGCCCAAAATTGGACTTTCCGAATGGACCACCTAAGACGCAGCCGCGGTCAACATTTAAATGAAATTATCTTCAAAAAGTAAATGTCATGAACCAATCTAACGTTTCAAATAAAGAACCGATGAGACCGTTTTTTTTTTTTAAAAAGTTATCAAGCTCTTAAAAAATCACCCTTTATTTCAAATTTTCTTGACACGTTGAGTTTTGCAGTGCTGCTTATAAATACTTATGTGGTTTACACAGTTATATATATATGTGTGTATGTGTTAACACATAATGAAAGCTTCAATTTCCTGCAGGGTAGTGTGAGAAACGTACTGTATAGCAACAGTAGCGCCAGCTTAGCCTTCAACAGGTGTGCTTAAGGACATGGACTCATTTTTCTAACCTCATTCTAATGATGTACACTGATGTGCAAGCAAATTTACAGAATAGAAAAGTTAAAACAGACGATCCTGTTACATTTTCGGAGGAAGGAGCAGTCAACAGTACATATATGTATGTATGTATATGTGTCTATATCTGACCTGAAAATGCTCCACTAAAATGAATTAGCTACGAGTCCACTGTCGGTGTGTTTGTGTGGGAAACTAAACACACGTGGTTCATGCTCTTCGCTCTAAGAAGGATCTGCCGCCATAGGTTAACATAACCTAACTTACAGCAACACATCTTTACTTTATATTTGTTAATAATTTTTAAATATTTTTATTTTTATGGATTCAATGCAAATCGTTGAGCAAAATAGAATTATTGAAAGGCTTACGTCTGTTTAAACAACAAATGAAAGTGTTACTGACTTGCTGGTCAGCTACTAAGCACACTTACGAACATACATACATATGTGTGTGTCTGCGCTTAACTGACTGACTCGCCAAATGGTCAAAGAAAAAGTTTAGTTTCGAACAAGCCAATAAATAAATAAATTTATATGTCTGTGTCCGCCTATATACCTACATACATACATACATACATACATACATATGCACATATTTACGTGCCCACCTATCATCGAATTTATTTCTGTTATTATTCACACTGAAACGAGGACATAACTTTCATTAAATTGTATTGATGTGTGGCTATAACCGGCCACTTAGAAATAAATGACTTGCTCGCTCGTAAGATTTTCACGTATAACTTGAAGTAGTTCGTACATTAGAATGTCGTTAGTTTTCCTACAGGGTGTGAGTCTTGGTGCTTGTGGGATCCTTTGAGACGCGACGGCTTGTTTGTCTAGCGGTGACGTGTTAATTTAACGTGGAAATGTTTACTTTTTCCCACACATATAATTTTGCTACTCGCCTTTTGATTTAGTATGCATTTGGTGGCCGACTAAAGCAAGTGGATATAAGAGATTGTTGTAATTTTTAATAAAAAGGTGTATAAAATAGGTTATATTGAATATTAATATAAGAAAATTGTGGCACAAGTGTGGCCAAATCATTTATTAATCAAAATATAAATTTTCTAACAACGAAGCTTCATGGTAAAAGTAAGTACCAACGTATGAATCCTAAATTTATATTAATATTCCTTTAAAGCGATGAACGTCTAGAATAAAGAAGATGGAGAATCGACGATTGGAATATAAAAGTATGAAAGATAAAATCGTAAAAGATAAGCATTAAAGTGCTATAAGCGGTGAATAAAATATTCCAATTGTGCACTTGAATATATGTATTTGTGTAGAAAAAGCGATGTTTATACGAATTGAATAAGGGACAATCTGGTCAATCAATTTCTGCTGCTTATAAGATACGTTCAACAAGAAAAAACGTTAACTTCGGCTGTACCGAAGCTAATATACCCTTCACAGGTGCTTTTCTTTTAGTAACTATATGTTTTAGCAAATCTAAAGACGTAAGAAAAAGTAAGTAAAAAAAAAAGAAAACATTTTACTAATTTTTTTTAGCCGGGTTGTTTACTAGAAACATTAAGGTTATCTAGTTAACCGATCTGAACAATTTCTTCGGAGATTATATTATTACCTTAAGCAGTAATCCATGTTAAATTTCGTGAAGATACCACGTCAAATGCGAAAATTTTCCATACAAGCCATTGATTCCGATCGTTCGGTTTGTATGGCAGCTATATGCTATAGTGAACCGATCTGAACAATTTTTTCGGAGATTAAATTATTTCTATGAGCAATAACTCACACCAAATTTCGTGAAGATATGTAGTAAAATGCGGAAGTTTTCCATACAAGCCTTTGATTCCGATAGTTCAGTTTGTATGGCAGCTATATGATATAGTGGTCCGATATCGGCGGTTCGAACAAATGAGAAGCTTCTTCAAGTGAAAATAACATCTGCAAAATTTCAAAACGATATCTTAAAAACTGAAGGACTAGTTCGTATATATACAGACGGATAGACAGACGGACATGGATAAATCGACTCAGTTCAACATACTGATCATTTATATATATACTTTATAGGGCCTCCGACGCTTCCTTCTGGGTGTTACAAACTTCGTGACAAACTTAATATACTCTGTTCAGGGTATAAAAAGGAACTTCGAATCTAAACAGAGAAGGTTTGCTGTATAAATCATAAAGTATCTTGAAAAAAGGAGAGTCGTGAATCGCTGAGACGATTTTATTAGAAAATTTCTCACGACAATAATAGACTCCAATGTTTTCTAATTGATTCAGTAATTTCCATAGCCATTGTCTAGTTAGATTTTTGCACTCAATGAGTAGTGGGCACTTTCTGATAATAAAAATTTAAAAATTTAATACAAATATTGAGTATCTAATTCTAGGTTTGTAAGCTTGTTTTCATAAACAGAGATTAGAGAGAGTGTTTTGAGGTTAGTTTAAAGCTGATGTTATCATAGTTGACATTTTTTTGCTCACATAAATGTAACCATTTAAGTAATCTACTATATACTCGCAAACATACAAATATACATATACATACACAATAAATGTGCCAAGTAATTTACGCAGCCGGTCTCAAAAATGTCCATTTCTTTTCACTCTTTATGCTTCCTGCATTTGATTGTGTTCCTGCGTCGAAGCACGAAAATTTCACACACTCACTTGCTTCAAAACGCACATATGTACATGCGTATATATGTATGTATGTATGTATGTATGTATGTAGGTGAAAATTGCGCGCACACCTGCCTTTCGCTGCGAGTAAAGCACTTCATATTGATGCATGTACCCGTGCATAGGCTATGTTTGGCAGAATGTATGCGCCGCCAGTGTGATGCGCGGCATTTCAATGTATGTATGCAGCACTCGTGGTTTTTGGTGCAAGGATATGCGGTGCTTTCAAGCGAACCGTGTCTCTTTCGCTGTGTGTGTATGTAACTGTTAAAGGTATGCGCTGTTTATATGTATGTATATTAGACATATTCATAATCGCATCAACGCCATGACGTAGCAGCAGCAAAACAGCAGAATGCGAACGTCAGCAGTAACAGCAGTAATAGCAGCAGGAGCAGCAACAGCTTCATCCACAACAGTAACGGCAACGTCAGCAACATCAACAACAGTTGCGTTGGCAACGCTGAGTATGCACTCATTGACAGACAATCAACTTAACGTTATTAAACAGTTACTGTTGTTGAGTGCTTTGCCCGAGTGCTGTTGTTGTTGTCGATGTTGTTGATGTTACGGAGATACACTATCTGCTAAATGTTCCGCATACGCAGTGGAGTACACACACACCAAATGAAATTGACTCTGCGCTGTTGCCATTGGTTACCGCAAGCGGTGTGGGGGCACGCACAGTTGAAATTATGCTGCTGTTGGAGAGTATCAGAGCGCCAAAGAGCGAGTTTATGAGTTTTTGTGTTTCATAAATTAGGAGATTTTGCGACTTGGCTACTGTAGTACTATTCACTGGACTATGACGACGTTGAAATGAGTGGTCAGTTTGGCACTTAGCAGCTAACTTTTGGTAATAACTGATGTAAATCTAATGTAAAAACGCTGTTAATGCCACTTATGTTGTTGTGCTGTTGATTTTATGTTGTTATGATTTTAACAGTGTGACTAAGTAGTTAAAACAACGCGCTGTTAGTCTTAGTTTTAAGGGAAGCATTTTATTTGCAAACTTTTAAAAACTTATACTGACTTTAGAGAGCGTATTTGACTACCGTTGCCGAATTTATAGGGTGAGATTATTGCAGAGAATTCCAAAACTGTTAACATATTTTTTATATATATTTATCTCGCTTCTTATAAAAGAATGTTGTTAAAAATTGGACTGAACAGAGTTGCCACCTGTATTTAAAACTTTTAACTCTTCATTGTCAAAACAGCTGAAATTTCGTATATTTAAAAGCATAATTTCGAAGCCAAATTAAGACCTGATATTCATCAGAGGGCTGTAGTTTTATTATACTTAAGCGCTAATCTTCCACTCACACAGTGTCGGAGTTCTAAGATTATGATCTATAAATATTGGCTATTGATTTTCGCTATCCTCAACGATATGGTCCTGTGAAAACCTATGAGGACGTTGCCAACTCTCACGATTGAAGAGTATTTTATTCATTTTTTGTCACAAAATTTTCTTCTTTGAATACTTCTTTTCTGAAGAAATTCATTCCATTAATTATAGGCCAAGTATCTTTTGACATATATATATCAATACAGGGTGTCACTATTAGTGATTCTGAAATTGTTTTAGAATTCAAGCTTGTATTTTCTTTATCACCCCCCTGTTTACTTGTTTGTTTGATTTTTATTGCGGCCATTGACTCGCCACTCTCACTAGTTATGCGCTCATTATGCGCGCCTGGGCGCTCCAACCAACGCTCGTTTACTCGTTACTGCTGCTCCAACATCCACTCGTCTGCACATCAGCAGCCAGCGAGCCATCATCAACAGCTACCATCGATGCGACAATCTCTGACTTCACGACTCTCGACTCGACGACTCAAACAACTCGAGTGCTTTGGCGCTTCGGCACCTCAGCGCCGCAACATCACAGCACAGCTCGGCTGTAGGGTCGGTAGGCGCTTTGATGCCAACAGCCATAATATACTCATGCCTACAGACGCACACTCACACACACACCCATACATACGACGAAGTAGCAGCATTTGCAACTTTCACACGCTACATGCTGTGCGAGTGCGAGTGTCCTTTCGATTTTTATCATATAGACAAGCTGGCTCCTTGTCGAATGCTCAGTTCGACTTGTGCACTGACAGAGGTCGCTTTCAGTGACATTACACAGTTACAGTTACAGTTTCAGTTCAGTTTTCGCCTGGTGTGTTGTGTTCAGTGCTGTGTTGTGCCGTTCTTCTAAACTCAAGTGCTGGCGTATTGGACACATAAACATACACACATACATACAAACAAACGCAAGTACATTAATAACTGTTTCTGCTCGGTTTGATTTAGCTGCTGGTTGGTCCACAGTCGCGAGTCAGAGGCGAGTTAAGCGAGTTGCACGAGTTTGTCAGGGCGTGTGTGCGTTTCAGTAGAGAGGGCTTTGATTTTTGGCGGCGATTCAGTGAGTCCACAGCACATGGCAGCGAAGCAACGCACTCCACGTAGCAGCAGCAGCGGCAGCAGTCAGCATTGTGTCTAAATAATTCCCGTTGTAAGATTAAGTCGTTCAGTACAGTTAGCTGTTGAACGTATGGTGAGAAGCGGGGCGCGGCGTGCGTGTGCTGGTGGTGGCTAGTGAGCTGGTGAGCTGGTTAGTTGGTTAGTTGGCGTGCTTGAGTTCAACGCACGTAGGTGTGCGTGTGGTGCAGCAGCGACGGCGGATGCAGCCACAGCTTCGTTCTAGAAGCACGAATTGTACGAATTGCGCAGTGCGTAGCGAGCAGGCAGCGAGCGAGGCGGGGCGCTGGTGACAAGCAAATGAGTATTGCAAACTGTGTAATCACATTTAATCCGTTCATCAACTTCAACAAGTGTTAAAGTGTGCAAGCTTTATGGATACTCAATTACAGCAACAACAGTGTAAGCCCTTGGTTATGAGTTTATACGCTGCACTCAGTGTCTGTGGAAAAGAAAATAACAATTTGTAATTTCCAAAGTGTGCTGAGACAATCATAAATTTCACAAACCAAAGTGTCAACTAAAAAAAATCTCAAGCAAATAGAAAACAGAAAAGAGAAAACGGCGAGCTCGCATTTGTTGGAAGAGGCAGCTGAAATTTCCCTGGACGGCTTAATGAATCATGGTCGAAGAGTTTCTGGAGAAATTGCCTGAAATCGACACACGTTACGAGGTGAGTGCCAGCCTACACACACACAGACATACAAACTTTTCGTGGCGTATAAAAATAGAAATTTTCGTGTTGAGACCAGCCTGTGGCGCGTGACTTTTATTTATCAGCAATTCGCCTTGCCTTTACACACATAACTGTTTCATATATTTATTTATATTATTTATTTATTTACTTTGTATTTTCTTCTAGTTTGCTTATCCTTTTCATATTGCCTTGCGCAAATCCTTCAGTGCTTGAGGTGCCTCGAGTTGTCGAGTACTCAGCAATTTTCTGTTTTGCTCAACGCATTTTGTTATGCCAGCAGCTGTTGTGCTTATTTGCTCAGCGTAACGTGTTGCCCTACATAGCCGTAGACCTCGACAACCTGCGCTAATCTAGCAACAGCCTCTGGTTTCCGCTCTGACTCCCAGCTTTCGCTGCACTCGCATGTTTTTGTAGCTGTGCCTACTCACACACTCTACATCCACTTGCATCCCGTTTCAGCCAGTCAGCATCTTATCAACCTGCAGCCTCAATGTGCTTCATGTCATTTATTTATGTTTTCCTACTTCCTTTGTGTCCCGTTGCACAAGTGCGCGTGGTTATGTATGTCACTGCTGTCTCCATTCGGTTCGGTTGGGTTGCGCTTGGCTTTGGTAGTGTCCTGTCAAGTGCAGCTTGCAGGCAGTAAATTTACATTTATGCAAATGAAAGGATTTTATTGTTTGTTTCCCACTTTAATTGAGTTCCAGTTGTTTTCGGCCAAGTTCCATTAGGAAGAATAGAGAGGGAGCAGTAGAACTCGATTGAAATGTGTCTATATGTGAAAATTCAAACACAAAGATTTGACTCTAGTAGAGCTCAAATTAAATGAAAAAGAACTGTTAAATCATCCATATCGAGCCACTTTTGGAACCATGCTTATTTTACTTTGAAACCATTACCAACCACTAGTAACTATGTGTAGATTTTCGAATAGATTTTTTAGAATTATTCAAATTAGTTTTTATTTAATTGTGCTTCAATGCTCTTCAATCAAGTGGCATCCTTTTTTAAGTATATTTACCTGAGAGTGAGACAAAAATCTTCTAAACTTTTTTGTTTAAAAGTTTGCAAACTCTCTGGCTAAATTGATTACATACATAGATATTATCGGCAGTTGAGCGGAGCATTATGGATTAGTTAAAATTGGAATATGTAATTTAGCAGGGTTGCCACTAAATTACTTTATTGGTTTTTGAGATATTCACAAAAAACGTATTTAGGGGCGGGGCCCCTGGCTTAGTTATGACACCATATAGGTTTTCGGGTTTCGCGATTTTGTAGGCGTGGTAATTGTCCGATTTTCAATAGTAAGCCTCCTACTGTCCCAAGGAACATATGTACCAAATTTCGTCAAGATATCTCAATTTTTATCCGTTGTACGGACTGACGGACGGACGGACAAACAGACATTCGGTTTTCAACTCGTCTCGCCATCTTGATCATTTTGATATATATAACCCTATATCTAACTCGTTCACTTTTATGACTTACAAACAACCGTTATGTGCACAAAACTATAATACTTTCTTAGTAACTTTTGTTGCGAGAGTATGAAAATCCTAGTGAAAAATTCTGTAATAATAGTTAAACAAAATTTACTTAAAAAAAACAAAATCTATATCATGAAAAATATGAAAAAGTAAAAAATTCGGGTATAACCGAACATTTTATTAAAACAGACACAGCTGTTAGCTTTTAAGGAATTTACTTTAAATTTAATACGCTAATGTTATAGTTATGAAAATTCACTTTCATATGACACCAAGATTATCAAAATCGGAGTTATGACTATTCAAAGTGTTGTGGGCCTCCACACTGAAGCTCTACTCTGCCGGGTTACCGGAACCGGAAATGATGTTACCGTATATGGGGTGGGCGGAACCGGAAATGGGGCCACCGAATACGATGATACCGGAACCGGAAATGGAACAACCGGATATGTGTTTATCGTGGCCGGATATGGGCATCCAGAGCTTGATATGAGGTAAAGATGTTAACCGAACGGAAAACGATGTTACGAGAACCGATGTTACCCGAGCCGGAATTGGACCAACAGGAACCGGATATGGGGTGGTCGGATATAAGGCCTGCCGCCTTTTTCATAAGGGTCTCTAGAAAGTATTATGTACTGAATTTCACTGAAATCGGTAGATTAGTAGTCAGTTTCTATATCCGTCAGATATTGCTTCGTGTGTCTTTTTCCTATTTCCAAAAATAAAGGCAACCTGAAAGGACCATAGTTTTACAAACATACGAAAAATCGCTGACAGAGCCAAAGGTTAAACCGAAATCGAACGATTTATATATATCAAAAACTTAAAAGAAATGTCCAAATCTAGGATGCTTATATTTTAAGTGACCCCGTTTCGTTTTGAAATATGACCCAAAGTACTTGTAATCATAAATCTTGTTTGTAGCTAGATATTAAATGAGCGCAATTAACTAATTCATCGCTTAAGTAAGGTCAAGCATTTTCGTAAATAACCTTCCAGACACTTTCCATTCCCTAATGGGTATTTATGCCTCTTTCGGTTTAGTTACATACAATGTCCATACAAATTTCCATACATTTAACATCGATTTATGTGTTTGTAGATATTTAAAGCCACAACCAAATATTCAGCTTGCATGACAATTAAAATTTCCAACAACTGAGTTGGTGAGCTGGTGAGTTAGTTGAGATACGAGTTCATTTCATCTGGGTGACCTCAATGTAACCTACAAAGCCCGAAATGAAATTGAAATGCAATTGATGGCCGCTCCGTTTACTACTGACACCGTCAGTCGGTCGGTCGGTCGGTGTCCCTGGTGTACCGGTTTAATGAATCTCTGAGGCATTGGTTGAATTATAGGAAATGAAATTCCAAATATTTCCATTGTTGCTTTGTCAACACACACACACACATACAAATGTATGCATTGTATTTATATTTAGAGAATTGTGAGTTTCGGAAATGACAAATGTTTTTTGGTCTAAATAGCACAATTTGGTAATGAAAAGGTGCGTGCGAGCGGCAGTGTGAAGCGCTGGCATAGCAAATGATTAATTACAATAATAATTGTAGTCTCCACAGATTTCGAACTGATTTATCCTCAAATGATCGATCGGTTTTAATTTGAATATGTGGATACATACAGTGGTACTTCGACATAAGAGTTTAATTCGTTCCGCAACCTTGCTCGTATCTTGAATTACTCGTATCTCGAAGCAAATTTCCCCATACAAAAGAATTGGACTACCATTAATCCGTTCCAACCTCCAAAATGTCACCCCAGTTATTTTTGTTACGTGGTTTTGAATAACAAAAACGTATTTATAAATATCAAATATTTATTACACAAAAACAAAAAGGAGAATGTAAAGAAATAAATTAGATATCCTCACTGGTCTTTGCCTTTTTCGTTACATTTTTCTCGCTTTCACCTGTAGGCCGTTTAGAAAAAAACATTTCCAAGGAGGTTTGCTTCTTCCTCCCTCTCAGATTGTTCCGGAAATGAGTTAGGCAAGTGTTATTAAAAAGGTCAGATGCACTCTCTCCCACATTCCTAAGATCTCCTTTATCTCACTTGTAGAAATAACCTCCTCATCTGACTCTGAGTGAACCGGACTCGTATCTCGAATTTCGCTCGTAACTAAAAGCAAAAAATCACTTGCTCGTCGGCTCGCATCTCGAAAAACTCGTATGTTTAGGCACTCGTATGTCGAGGCACCACTGTATATGTAGATAAATAGAGTGAGCGGTGCAAAACGAGGTGTGAAATTATAGACCGCATTGTCGACTGTAACAGTAGTTTGGCATTGCTTGTAACCCCTAAAAGCCATGATGGATGAAGTAACATATATGAAAATGATTTCATTCAATAGTCGGTCCATATGTGATATATCTTAATGAAGAAGGATTAAATCAAGACTAAAATTTATTAGAGGAACGACATTTTGGTTAGATTAAGGACCTTCAAAGTTATGCCGTGTTATCGCGGACTATAAATTCAAGAATGCTCTCGATTTTTTTAATGGAAATTGTGTCAGCTATAGGAGTGACCTTTTGTGACTGATTTAGGGGTCTCGGTTTATTTATGCGTAATATGTGAGGCCCAACTGACATAATGAATTCTATTTAATCTCGTTAGGCCAACAATATGAGACCTTGTGAAATACGATTACACCATAATTTGCAAAGACAACGAGCTTTCAACAACTCAGCAGTTCATAAATTTCTCAAAGCCATAATTCAAAGTAATTTTGCCAATTAAGAAGCAATTTCCAATTTTTGTATTTCGAGTCCACTGTTATTATCCAGATAATGACTGAGAGCATTGCCAGATGCCATTGAAATCCGACTATATATATATGTATCTAAGTGGGAATCCCGAAAGGTGGACTAAGTGCACAATTTTTTTTTAAGAAAATTGTAAACTCTGATGAATGATGCGTACTGTCTGGCATTCAATTAAGTATATAGTATACCTTATACTTGTGTGTGTAAGTAGCGGTTAGTATTTGATGATCGATGAAAATGAAAAATTCATATGCAATTTCGTTGCACGCTTATTTGCTCCATCATGTGCGAATAAATTTTAAATTTAAATTCACCGCTTACATAGTGAAAATACTTGGACGTGCATATTCGCATGTGTGTATATACACTCTCATGGGAGTGGTTGCTGGCACTGTCACCAGTCTTCTGTTGCTTTTCCGTCGCCTAGCCGTGTTGTGCTTGTTGTTGGTTGTCAGTGTCTGTGTTGTCTCGTCGGTTTTGGCTGCGGTGGTTAAAGTGTAAACTTTCAATTTGTTGAAAAACTTTTACACGCCCATAGCCCATAATGGCGGCATTTACAAAGGCAAGCGCCGTAAATGTCACTGAATCGATGCAAACTGTCACTGCGAACGAAACCGCTGATGTTTACTTTGGGCAACCGAAAACACACGTGGTGGAATAAATAAATATTTAAAGAGCGCGACTCGCAAGCAGGCTGAAGCGGCAGCTGAATGACAGGGAATAGTTAAGTTATTTTGCAGTTTTCTGAGAATATTATAAAATCATATTATTTATAGGAAAATTAATTGGAAAACTGAATAAAAATAAATGATCGAATTGAGATTAAGTTGGAGACACAGCAGCAAAGGGTTATTTTGGTTTATGGGTATTGAAATGTTGAGAAGCAAAAATATTCTCACGCCATTTTGAGAAAATCCTTTTTTAATAAAATAGTTTATCGACTCCAATTAAATATAAGCCTCTTATTCAGCTCATTCCATCTACGGTACTCTAAAGTATATATTGAGACCCACAGTTCTTGAATTAAAATTTAATTGATATGTAATACCTACTAGGATCTTGTTTGTATTAGAAACCTGAATATAAATATATTCTACTAGCAGACCACTCCGGCTACTTGATTACGACCTCTAGTCTTTGGTGTCCGTTGTCTTTCTCTCTGATTATGAAGGCGTTGGGAACGCTCAGAGTTTGACGCCCTAGTGCGAGCTTGTATATTTCTAATATTTTGTTCTTCAAGCCGCTGCACACGCTCCATACTCGACTCCCAAGCGCGTACTTGGGAGGTTTTGAAATTTTGTTCGGCAAGCAACTGCGGGCGCTCGTTATTCGAATCCCTGGCACTCTATTGCGATACGAAGAGAATGACTTGCAAGACGATTTTCAGTTTCAGATTAAGATTCTCCATCACGGAGTCGTTTTGATACCCGCGCCTGGGAACTATTTCCAGAAAGTTGAGACTCTAGCAATAAATATAGCCTATGTTACTCGTGGTGAATGTAGCTCTCCATTGGTGAAAGAATTTTTGAAATCGGGCACAGTAGTTTTCGAGTTTATTCATTACAAAAATACATACAAATCTTTCCTCTTTATAGTAGTAGTATAGATAATATACAAAATAATTCAATAAGTTTCTAATTTTCTCACATACGTGAGTGTTCAAAAAAAAATGGAATAGTCCAATTGTCAAAATTTATACTTTGTGTGTAGCAGCCGCTAAGGTTAGACGTGTTTTTCAGAGATTTGCTATTTTCGTTTTTAAAAGCTCACACTTCGTTGCTTATTCGTGAATTCTTGGACAATGTCCCATCCTACATATTAACCAGATATGACTCCGTGTGACTTTTTCCTACTTCCAAATATAAAGAGAACTCAAAAGGGCCGTATACGAAGTACCGATGAAAGAATCAAGGCTATCCCAAAAATCGAGTGTGAGAAGAAAACATTAATGTATACGAATGAATAAATATTTTTTACAAAAATCGAAAATTCCCGTTATTTTTTGAACACAGTATTTTGTATTTCCTACACACCTCCCATTTTAATGAGGGCACTTTGTAGCATTTAAAAATCTATATTTAGTACACATTTAGAAAAACTCATTAAATTGGATTTGTACAACAATTAATTACAAACACCTATACACACACTCACACATACAATAGTCATTTGTTTCTAAACGTTTATATAGAACAGAACTGTTTGTTTATCCATTTGACATATCTTTGGGGGGCATCAAAATTACAATGCATAATCACAATAATTACGTATACGACATGCTGGGCATTTTGCCCATGGAGACCTTGAGGCTTAGCAAATACTCAGGCCAACAACACATGTACATTACCAAAGCCCCGGTGAGTGAATAACATGTCACAGTCGGTGCTTAAATATTATACTAATATCTGTATTTGAGTTGGTGTGTGTGTTTATTGTAAATATTAAACAAACATTCATATGGAATGGTAAATAATAGTCACAGTGGTGTATGTGTATATGCATGTATGGGTGCTTGTCTGTAAAACCGCTTAAATGCCAAAGACAGTCGACCACGAAATTGCATGACAATTGCTTGTAATACAAAAAGATGATTGAGATTTTTAACTAGTGAAGGGACTGATTTCCAACTGGTCCTAAAACGGTCATATTGGAATCTATTTTGCCATTGATATCATAGCAATTGATAAACATGAAGTAAAGCTGGCCTAAGAACTTTGATCCAATATCTTCTCAGTCACACAATGAGTACAAGCAACATGAAGATGATGAGAATAATGTAGTAGAAGTTGACTGCAGCTCTTCTAGAAAATGTAGCAAGTCGTATGAACCCTCTTTACTCGTGCCCAGTACTAAGCTCTTTTCTTAAGTTTAATTTTAGGATCCAAATATGTATTCATCTTAACTTTCATAAGACATACCATGCTTTTTATAGAAGGGAGAACACGACCCAGTGTCAGTCGAACACAGTGGTTATCTCCCACCAAATGTGATAAATTAATTCAGTGCTGGGTTAATATGCTCCTGTAATTTAGTCATATGAGGACACAAACCACTAATATTAACATTGTATGCACAGTGAGTGACGGCAAATAGGAAATAACAACAACATCTCAACAATATTTGTACTCGCACACCGATTGCCTTTGACACTCACGAGCTAATAATAATCACTCGGTTTAGTGAAATCGCGTCGTTGGCGTCTTAATGTCGAATGGCAACTCATTGCAAATGTGTGCTCGCATGATTGTACAGTTAATTAATTGATTATTTTGTCGGATTATTATCACTTTGTTAACATCTTGTGCGCGTGAATGGCTCACGTCGGCGCGGGAGAGCAGTCGTCTGCCGCTTACACGACGGCAAAGTGGACAATGCCAACGCGACGCAATGTCTATGTGCTCGAGCTTGAAGAAATGGCAACGAAGAGTGTTTATAAGAAAGTGAGTTAGGCATTATTAAATAATTAAAGGGCATTGTGTGTCTGTGTGTTTAAGGCTTTTCAAGGACTGCACGTGGCGGTTCGGTTTTGTGGTGTTTACGTAAAAAATGTTTGTATAACTTTGCATAATAATAAAGAAATTTCCGTAAAGAGTGTGGTGTATGCGCTTTAGTGTTTTTTATAAATTCTCTTTACTTAACCTTTATTTAATTTTTTGCTATTGTATATATGACCTTGAGACCATGGGTAGCGAGTGACCGCAAGCTCAGTTTACAAAAAGTGAGAACAAAATTGGCAAAAAGTGTTTTTAGATATTCGATGCCACTGGGGAGACGTTTTTTTAGGCAATCAGTTGAGCTTATCACGTCACGTTTGCTTGAAGGCCTGAATATTTTCCATTTCGAAGCTTAATCTTTTGCGTGCCTGCATGCTATGCGGCGTTTGTGAGATGATTAATGAAATCGCAAGCCTCAAGTCTCTGGGTAGCTGTTACATTGTGGTTGACATTTCTAAATCGAAAGTCAGCTGGATGTCGTTGGCATTGTAGAAAATTGAAACGTTCTTCAAGAGAAGGCTTTCAAATCTTTTACTAAAGCAAATTCAAATAATTTAGAAACAGCGTTTGAGCCTTGGGAAAATAATTACGTGAAGGCAATTCTCTTATCACGAATTGCTGTTAACTTGGAAGGACTGAAGAGGTTAAGGCTTCCTGCACTTCTCATATTAGACTAATTTCACTTTCTATGATACAAGCAGTGAATTAACTTTAAATTTTTATTTTTTAAAAGTTATGATTAAATAAGGGATGCATTTGAATATACTTCAGTTGACTTCTTATTCTACATGCCTCAACAGATCGTAAAAAGTTTAGTTTTAAACTAACACAGTACTGAGGTCAATCACCTTCCACCTAATGTACGCTGGCGAAAGAGCAAATAAATTACCTGTAATTAGAACACCTTAACTTAACTTAAGACACACCGGCTATCTCACATATAAAGAATCAACAAAAGTTGTTTAAATTTCTGTATATTTACATAAGAACCCAAGCCAAGTTGTTGAAGTCAAATTGATTTCAAATCAATTAAAATACCAAATGATACTCGACTTGTTATCGAAAATTCTGTTGATTAATGTGCTACGATGGCTTTAATTGATTTTGTTGTTGTTTGTTCTTGTCTCTTCCACAGGATATTGTACCTATGGAACAAGTTAGCTCAATGGTTTCAAACGGCGGCGGCAGTGTAACCATGCAACGCGACGATGAATACCGGAATCGTATCATGAAAAGTAAGTGTGTCACTCACAAGTTGAGCATGCTGTCATGGACTTACCCTCACCTATCACCCGCTAGTCATTAATCCAAGCACATATGTATGTATGTATGCATGCATGTACACGTAGATAGCATGTTGTAAGTGTAGTAAATAAGCTTTGTACCAACCAGCCAACCGTCCCTTCATACCGTTATAACTTCTGTGTGTGTCAGCGCAGTTGTACAGTGCACAACGAGACGCACAGCCCAGCCCAGCCGCCTGGCGTCATTCATCAGCTTTGGCGACTGTTGAGCTCCAAACTAACTATTCATTTACACGCGCGCTTCCATATGCTTTGAACAATTTTCACTAGCATCTTGTCTCGTCGCCATCGCCATCGTCACCAGCACCGACATCACTTTATCACATTGAAGGCTCTTCATGCGCTTCGTTTGTTGCGTCCACCGAGCTCAGCAGCGCCACACATCTCACGTTATCACCTTGCACGCCTCACACCTTCTGCCATCGCATTCTATCGAGTTAGCTTAGCCGATCGGCGCATCACGAGTGGCGCTCGCCACCTGCCACCTGCTTGTTGTGTGCCGTGTTGTCTCAGCCCATCCCTTCCACATCCGCCAAAACATGGCAGAGCTAAAAAGTTGACATAGTTTCATTTCCGCCGACATGTTTTGGTTACTGTTTCAGCGGTGACACTTGAGTCTCACAATCAGATGTTCGTATGTACTCGTACATTTGCTTGTAAATCTGTAATAGGCACTAATTTTTTACTTGCACTTACAGTTACCGATCGAAAAGTTGGAAACTAAATCTGAAGATGTGCAAAGTTCGGTTCTTGCTAACTCAAGACTGAACGTAGTCTCTTGCCAACGACAAATCTCTTACCTTTAGTTGCCCACTTTAGTAAGTGTCGGTAGGCCAAATAAGAAGCAATTGACAATTTTTCAGGCTTATAACTTCAAATCTTGCCTTAAAATCCTGACTTATCTTCAAAGTCATAATTCAAACTGTGAGACCTCTGTTCGAGACCAGAAACTTCAGTGAAAGTTTAAGTCGTTAAAATGCACGATAGTTTATACACAAACTGCGAGGAATATTCATTCGTTCGAACGCTTTTGTACTTTCCTCCTTAAAGGAGTTATAGACCCTGTTTTCACTAACAAATAGTTTCACCAGCTTTACTGGTAACCTTTACCAACATGGTATATGTATCTACTCTCAAGGCTCACAAAAATAAACTGACCTATGCTCGTACTTTCGCGAATAATTAATTAAAATATTTCGCTGCGGTCTTATTTACGTGGCTACGTCTGTGGCTGCCGTTGTATTCCACTCGATTGTTTGTGCGCGTAATTTTTACTCTCTTCGTTAGCGCATCCTTGAAATGCGCGGCATGATTCTTCGCGGTTTATAGTCACTAACTGTTTGTAAATACAGCAACGTATTCAATTGTAGGTAGTTACGTGCATTAGGGTGGGCTCAGTGTGTGTGGGAATTTATTGAAAAACATTTAAGTGATAGATAGAGAGAAAGAAATTAGAACGAAGAACCCAAGTTATCGAGAATCGTCTGCAGATAATGGTGTTTGTCATAAGTGTTAAGGCACATTCAAACTGTTGATGGACTTTGTGAGAAGTATCGGAGATCTGTTATTACATAGAGAGAGATGGTCACTATTAGAATATACATTCATCAAGTTAGTCGGAAGTTAAATCATATATTGTGCTAGTTTGGGTTTTTGAAATATCAGGAACAGAGAATTTTAGTTCCTAAGAATATAGAGGTTGAATTTTCTGGCAAGTCCCTTACTAAGAATCGTATAATTAAGAAAGAAAAATTTTCAGAAACAGATTTCCTCCCAAGACACTCTCTGACGATGTCGGGATCACCCTTAGAAGTTTATTCGTGTAGAGCAGCAGATGAGCATACGCACATGGCTTTAAGGCGGCAACCGCCAAGGTGGCTAAGCGGAGAGTAAAGTGTAGATAACGGAAAAAGTGATGTTTGTGGCGATGATGTTGGCGGCGCCGAAGGTGGCAGCGTAAGCGGCTGTATTGTTGTTGCTTTGCGTGCTCATGCATATAACGGAGCTGCTGCGGTTGGAAATAGTGTGTGCACTGACGCGCGCAGGCACACATGAGTGTATTTATTCAACCACATACATGCAAACATACAAAAAAAAAGTATGGCCGTGTGTGTCTTTCCGCGGATTTCTTTAGCTGATAGTGTGGTTTTGTCTTTTTATTCCTATTTATTTCACTTTTGACGATTTGTAATGCCACAATACTGTTTGTTGTTTGTTGGTTTGTTTATTTGTCTTCCCCACCACTGTTTGCATGTCTATATGAGTGTTGTATAGTAAGTGTCTACACACACACACACACACACACATAAAGAACATATTCATAAGTGTACGTAGGTGTGTGCCCATTGATGCGAGGCACGCGAGGCATATGAGTATGTGGAATCCGTTATATCACCTATATGTTGTCGTTGTTGTTGTAGCTGCCTTTTGTGTTGCACATCTGGTGCATGAGGCTGTGCGTAATTAATTGAAATGCTCCTTTTGTATTTTCCATTTCCATTTTTTATTTTTTATTTTTGTATTTTTACACCATTTTTCTTTTGATGTTGGAACGACGCGTACGAATGACGCCCTGGCGAATGCTTACAAACCGCAAATTGGAATAATTATGACAAAAACACGCAACAAAAAATGCATGCATTGAAAAATCATGAATATTCATGTGAAATTTTTGAAACATTCAACGTCATTCCTTACTCGTAACTATGCGTCTAAATTGTTGACTGAATATTATCCGAAACAATGATGGCTTTTTGCGACGTTTGCTAAATGATTCATTACTATATATGGTGCATGCATTGGAATTATCCATTTTAGTACGACGTGTGGGTGAGTGCTATAATTGGTTTAATAAATTTGCACGAGAAAAGAAAGAAAAAAAGAGTGAAATAGAATATTCATGCACACAGTAGCTATATATAATAAATATTATTGCTTTTTATTAATATTATTTCCGCTTGGGAAATGTAATTTAATTATTTATTAATACAAAGTTAATACAATATAATTTATAGAAAATGGAAAAAAAAATATTATTAATTATTTACGAAAACAATTTTGAACAAATTTTTCGAATTCTTTGATTTTCAATATTTCATTACTTGATATTAATTTTTAAAAGTGTAATCTAAACCTACAAATATCAATGTAAATTCCCACAATCAAATAAATTTTTGAATAGTGTATATTTGTAGTGCTTTGCCATTAACCCTTGTGAATCCCCTAATCTGTCTTTAGTCTATATGTATGTACTTATGTATTTATATCGTGCTATATATTTATCTGACATGTATGAGTATATAAATTTAGCTTAATTAAGTGCGATGATTGCTTTAGCTTAATCTTTTTCTTTATTGCAGTACTGAATAAATCTCCTTGTAAGTACCCACTTTTTCGTAAAGTGGTAACCCCGTTTTTTTGTTTTTAAGTCCCATAGTTTTTTAGCAGGAAAACAAGTGAAATTTTAGCTATATATTTTGTGTATATATATGTACATATATACCATGATTGGCCAGAAAAAAAATTGCCTTTTATTTCATTTAAATTCTTATGATTTCTATTAGAGCGAATAATTAGTCCCTTAGTTAATAAGACAAGATTTTACAAGTATAGCGTGTATATGTATATTGTTTATATTTGAGTGATATTATTCGCTAACCGTTACCACCAAATAAGAAGGAGACTATTTAAAAAGTCTTTGAGTAAAATTTATTTTTAAAGAGTACAAGAAAATTGTTACTCATACGCAGTGGAGTCTGGTTGAATAAGTACTTCTACTTTGGACGACAGTATGAAAAAATATTATCAATTTTTATACTCTCGCAACCTGTTGCACAGAGGATTATAGTTTTGTTCACATACCGGTTGTTTGTGTCACCAAGAAATAAAAGAGTTAGATATGGGGTTATATATATATAAATGATCAGGATGACGAGTGGAGTTGAATTCCGGATGTCTGTCTGTTTGTCCGTGCAAGCGATAACTTTAGTAAAAATTAAGAGGAGGTTGCTTTCGAAAATGGGCAAAATCGGTCCACTGCCACGCCCACAAACTGGCGAAAACCGAAAACTTATACAGTGTCATAACTAAGCCATAAATAAATTTATGAAAATGAAATTTGGAACATAGGATCCCATTAGGGAGGGGCACATTTGGATGTAATTTTTTTTTGGAAAAGTGGGCGTGACCCCGCCCCAAATAGGTTTTTTGTATATATCTTGCAAACCAATAAAGTTATATAAACCAAAATCTTTCTGCAGTCGTTTATTTTAGCTATTTCCTTATACAGTCTAAAAATAAAAGAAATTGGATAATAACCACGCCCACCTCCCATACAAAGGTTAGGTTGAAAATGACTAAAAGTGCGTTAACTCACTAACGAGAAACACCAAATTTTACATAAGAAATGGCAGAAGGAAGCTGCACTGGGATTGAATGGAAAATGGGCGTGGCGTCGCCCACTTATGGGTCAAAAACTATATCTCAAGAACTATTCGACCGATTTCAATGAAATTCGGTATATAACACTTTCTTGACACCCTGATGACACGGGTGGATATGGGCGAAATCGGTTCACAACTACGCCTACTTCCCATATAACTAAATTTTGAATTATTTTGATCCGTTCACTTTATAATACATATCGTTGGCTTAATATAGAAAAGGCGTATCTACATTTTTTTCGAAATCGCGTTTTTAATGTATTCTGGTAGACCACTGTCAAATACTCCTCCACTTAAAAAATTAGTGGGCTATGATCGTAAATAACGGATTTATAGTCATATAAAAAAGGCCCTAACTCATTCGAAGTTACAATAACAACATAAAGCCCTATCTCAAATAACTTCAAAGAAATTAAAAATAATAACAAAATTATACCACAATTGAATTTGTTACCTGTTTTGAATAAAAATTGCAATAGAAATGTTTTTTGCATCTTAAGTTTTTAAAGTTTTATTCAGTTTTTTCCTTCTCCTGAAAAGTAACGAAAAGTGTAGATACGCCTTTTCTATATTAAGCCATCGATATATACATTAGGAACAAATGAAGATAGCGGAATAAAACTTTACACATATACTGTATTTGAGCTGTGACATCACTTGTGGAAAAATTGTCAAAATCGGACCATGACTTTCAAGGCCCCTGATATCGAACATGAAGAACTCAGTGCCTAAGGGTAATTTTTCACCGAAAATATGGGTAAATCTCTCAGATATTTTAATGTAATTCATTCCCTCTGAATTTTTTTCTTATAACAGTTTGTCTCTGTACCAGAAATGGTTGAAACCGGGTCATAACTTCCCCCAGATCCCATATACCTAATTAAAAGTAAATAATTATAAATACAAATAAGTGAGCGTATAGTCTTCGATATATTGTATCTTGGTGGTGAAAACGAGTGAAATCGGTTTAGAAATTACCTCAGTCCCCATATACTATTTATGATGATTTTCGTTATTCTGTTGAACTTTATGCCGAATATATGGGTCGAATTGTGTTATCTTTAGAAAATTACATCAATAAATTGCGAGAGTATAAAATGTTCGGTTACACCCGAACTTTGGCATTCCTTACTTATTTTACATTAAAATATGAATTGAAAACAAGAAAAACGCATTTCAATTCCATTAAACAAATTTATGATCAGAAGCTTAACAGTTTGTAAACAGAAGAGAAGCTTTTGGTTTTTATATAAAAAATAGCAATCATCTAAACGATTCTTGATAATGCAACAACATACACATATTATTCTAGCTGCAACGCCGTCCTATAAAACTAAGTAATTTCATGCTTTTGATTAAAATTTCCTATTAAAAATTCACCACCTTGCATAGATTAAAATGGAAACTGTTTTCGTATTAATAAACCGTTGTGTAGTTCATATTACCAAATTGGCAAAATTTACAAGCATCACTTATCGGAGCACATATGTAGTACTATGTAGTACTATGTAGTACTATGTAGCACTTGTGCATGAGTGTGCATGTGCATGTGTGCTAATGTATGCACACAACAAGTGTTTTTAGTGCTTGTGTTCGGACGGAACGGAATCAACAATGAGCAGAAGACCCACAGCAATTCAATGCTATGAACACAAGCACAACAAGAAAATTTGTTCACATAAAACTGAGTTTGATACTAGTGAATTTGGGTGTAGTACTAGTTTCATGACTGATCAAGAGTAATGAAAAGTTCACATTTTGCCATTGAAAAATTACGACTTCTTCAAATAATTCAGATTTTTTTTAATTTATCACTTTTTTTATCAATCACTTGGGGATGAATACTAATATTCTGGAGATAAAGTAGGTATTAGTCGCATTAGTTTTCCAACCAGAACACATCTCAGTGGCTGCTAAAGTTGAGCTGCCTGGCAGCGTTCGCTCAAGAGAAAACACAAATACATGCATGTACACTCGTGGCGAAGTATTTGCTTACAAGCATATTTATGTAACTCGTGGAGCTCATACTCGCACTTGTCGGCATACACTTCACGTATGCAAAGCATTTTCAGCACGTAAACCAAAAAACACAAAACATGCTGTACCCACACATGCACACACACAGCCGACGAAGCATTTGTGTCTCTGGCAGAACGCTTGAAATGCTTGTGACTTGCAAATGGGTTTGATTAGTGAGAGTGTGCTTGTGTAATTTTGGCATAAAGCATGCTTTGGCCGTGGGCAATAGGTTAATTGCTTGTATATTTGCCATTTTTCTCACATAAATTATAAAGTACACAGAAAGTTAGCCACGAGTAAGTGAAAATTTTCATAACGAGTAGCAGTTAATTTTATCAGCTTCCTAATACAAATACAAAGGAGTTAGTCTGTTTGACGAGGATGCGGTGGAAAGAGTAATTACATTATGGTAAACTATCGAGTAGGGTCAATAAGGTTAATAAGTGGTTTGTGTCTGTATGCGAGGCAGAGAAATTGACCGCTGCTGATTGTAAAAAGTTGGTCTTACAAACTTCTTCTTGCTTGAAGATTTTTAAAAATTTTCTAAACTAAATTGATTGGAAGTTGGAAGTAAATTCTTTAGTCTCAGCTCCAATATAATACATTTTAACGATAATTTTAAGCGGTTATCAATAATAATGCCGATTCGAGATTGGATGTCTCGAAAGCGGAATATAACGACACACCAGATCTTATTTAAGTCCAAATCGATGTGAGATTGAGTTCGGAGGCCAACTCTTGTGAGAAGTGCAACGAAGCGTTCCACTTGGACAAATAAAGGCACCGGTCCATTGTGATGCCGAAAAGACTCCTAAGTATGGCTCGCAAAGCTGACCATTATATAAAACAGAAGCGCTTTGAGTCCATCACATATTTTATAAGACGGCTAATATCCATTCCGGCCAGTTCGCTGAGTTCGGCTACCGTGATGTTTTAATATCAGTATTGGGTACGCTGAAAAGTGGAGGAGTAAATGACTTGATGTTTCTACCTCGCCTTCCTCCATAAAGGATTGACAGAATTCCTAACCTCAATACAGTGAGTACTCCCACCATTAGGACCGACCTAGTAGTTCAGCCGACCTCTCTTGCATTGCAATCTAAGCCGAAAAGATTCTGGCTGTGAATCAGCGTTTATCAAACTCGCGAGAGATCTATTGATCCAGTGCTAGAACGCAAGAGAACAACGGAGTAGCGGCTCGTTCCCACCGAGGTGTAATAAGAACTCGGCTGCCCTTTCTTGCGAGCTCATCAGTACTCTCATTTTCAGTTAGCAATATCTTTAGCGATAAGGAAGCGAAGCGTATGGGTCGGGTGGTGAATGAGGACAAAATGAAATATCTCCTGTCGTCAAACAAACAGTCAGCGCATTCGCGTCTTGGCTCCCACGTCACTGTTGACAGTCATAACTTTGAAGTTGTAGATAATTTCGTCTACCTGGGAACCAGCATTAACAGCAATAACAATGTCAGCCTTGAAATCCAACGCAGAATCACTCTTGCCAACAGGTGCTACTATGGACTGAGTAGGCAATTGAAAAGTAAAGTCCTCTCTCGACGAACAAAAACCAAACTCTACAAGTCTCTCATCATTCCCGTCCTACTTTACGGTGCAGAAGCGTGGGCGATGTCAACATCCGATGAGACGGCACTAGGAGTTTTCGAGAGAAAGGTTTTGCGGAAGATTTATGGTCCCTTAAACATTGGCAACGGCGAATACCGCAGACGATGGAACGATGAGCTGTATGTGTTATTCGACTACATAGACATAGTCCAGCGAATAAAAAGACAGCGGCTACGCTGGCTAGGTCATGTTGTTCGAACGGATGAAAGTGCTCCAGCTCAGAAAGTATTCGATGCAGTACCCGCTGGTGGAAGCCGACGAAGAGGGAGTCCTCCACTCCGATGGAAGGGCCAGGTGGAGATGGACCTGGCTTCGCTTGGTATAACCAATTGGCGCCAAACTGCCAGAAGGAGGGATACGTGGCGCGCTGTTTTGGACTCGGCTATAACCGCGTAAGCGGTGTCTACGCCAGTCAAGAAGAAGAAGAATATCTTTAGCGAATTTTACCCTGCAGTTAGTTTTCTAGTTGACTCTATTTGCATATATTTACAATATCTTCTCTTTGTAAACTGTGTCCAACTAATAATGACAATTGCATATTTTCCGCTTCTGCTAAATCAAGTTGACAGATCATTTGAAAAGCACACAATTTGCTTGAGACAAATCTCTACTTACGAGTACAACCACACTTATTTAGTCAAAATGGAATAGTAATAATAATAAATCATCTCATTGTGGCAAATCTACCACAAGAATGTTCTAATAAAAGGCGGAACGGCTGAATATTTACACTTGTCATTGCGATTTGTCAAAGCAATGAAATGAAAGTAAATGACATGTGAAAACAAGCTTATAACATTGTGCACAAGAAAACAGGCAGACATCTCCTTGACTTGCTGAACCAAATTCGTCCAACAGCGAAGCAGGCCCATTTGTAAGCTGTGATTGTGATTGTGTGGGAATCTCGCCTTATTAGCATAAAACACTTACATTTTCAACTAAATTACACAATGTTAATTTAAAAGACAAATCCGAATTCCACCGACAATGCCAGCAGGACACAAAGGAAAGCAAGAAGTGTGAGGAGAGGGGAGAAAGTGAGAAAGAGTGTAGCGAACAGTGACAGCTCGTCGCTTTGTATATATAAATATGTATGTTTATTTGTTTGCTTGACTTCGAGAGGTTATCTTAGCAGACTGGCATTTTCTTAGCTTCGCTTTCTGGCTTCTTGGCGCATTGCCATCTTCGGCCATTTCACGTTTCACGCTCCGTTCTGAGGCTCGTACTGAGTAAGCGTTGCCATCAGATTGTGTGGCTGCTAGCAATTTCTAGATGCTTAATAAATAAAAAGCCAAACATACAAATTTCGCGGGGTGAGGGGAGACGAAACATAACACAAAAACCGCACGCTGCATACGCCGCCCGTCGCTGGTATTTGTCACTTTCAGGCCTTTGTTGGCGGCTTTAATTTAGTTTTGTTGCTGTTGTTGCTGCTGCTGTCCGCATTGTTGATAGTTTGCTGTAGTGCCGTATTATATTGTATTGTTGTTGTTGTAAAGATTGGTTGTGTTCGAAAAACTGGCTTATGGATTAAAAGTGGAAAATGCGCTGAAGCAAAAAACCGTTAGGCATTTATGACGCTGGCAGTTGCATTATGTCTGACTCGTAGGCGCGTCGGTAAGAGGTGGAGAGAGAGAGAGAGAGAAGGCGCACTTTGCAGCTTATAAGAAATCTGCAGAGGTTTATGTGTTTCTGTACAGATTTTGTTAGTGTCTTCTGAGCCACAAGCTCATCATAAACATTATATATTCGTATGTATGTATGTAAAGTATATATGAAATTGTGTGCGTGAGCGCGCATATTTGTCAGTTCAATGCACCGACTCGCTAACTTCCGCCAGCAGTCGCTGCTTCACAGCGCCGCCATTCGCTCACCATCCCATCCCTGGAGCCAACTCGATGTTATTGGCAATGGATTGCTGGCTGTCAGTCGTCGAGTATGTTGATTGAAAAAATTCCTGCGGCTGGAGACTTATGAATGTGTGTTGTGCGCTAGCAGTCGAGTGCGGTCGCAGGGGGGATGGCTGCGACGTGCATTTCCGTTGCCAACAGAAGAAAGTTGGTGAATAGTTAAGGCCGTGGCATAAAGACGCTCAGTCATTTCTCAGCCTTTGTCGTCTCGTGCCATCGATAGTGCCGACATGATAGTGGCATTGAAGACGACGCTCACTCCGAAGAATTGTAGAAGTGGCAGCAGGCGCACTCACACTCACACTCACACCAATGAACACAATTCGCGTTATGAATTCCGCAAATAAATGGCAGCCATTTCACAACCGCGTTCAATGCGATTTTTCTTCGCTAACTTCAGCTTCTGTTTGCTTCTTCGCCAGCAAATTCGCGTTTCTTATGAGCGCTGCTGACTTTTTGCGCTTCTCATAATATTTGTGTGTGCCTTGCGGCATTTGTTTGGACTGTTGGCACTTGCTGTGTGACTGTTTGATTCATTGCGTGGCATGGTGCGCTGCTACGGTCGATTCGGTTTTTCATGGCATGAGCTGCTTGTGGGATGGTAGTGTTCATTGGAGCTTAGACTTATATTAAAAATCCATTTAGCATTTCAGAAGAGTAATAGCACAGAATTTCGAAAGGCGTTCTTCGAGTTTGAATGGAACAAATCCTGGCAAGTCTTCAAAATATATTTCATTTGATCCTCATTAGGATAGGTTTGGTTAGGTTTAAGGACTCATTCTACGGAATGAGATAACGGGGATCCTATTGGATGCTTTAAACACAAGTCTTTTGTGATTCTAGCCTCAGAGATCGAAGTATATTTGTCATAATGAGTATGCTTTCATTTCAATTATTCTCTAGGTCAAAAGAATTCTAATAAGTTACTTGATTTATTTCATACAAATCTCGCTTCAATGATGTTAGAGAACCATAAAAATAGAATCAGCATGCACAATCTCATCTCATGTCGTAAAAGCGAACACAAGTAACGCTGCTTCAGGCTGTTAAAATATTTATTACTCAGAATGCTCGTGACTCGCGCTTTCTTCCTTTTGCCGAATTTTCGCACGTAACACCCAGTTAGTAGGTACGAATGTCTCGCATTCCGACTGGCGTTCAATAAACTAAATTATTTTTCAGCATCAAATTTTCATGAGCTCGCACGAACGCACACATCCTTACATGTACATAAATCTTTCTGTGTGTGTGTGTACCCTGGGTTTTTCTGGTCTGTTTTTGCGTGCCTCGCGTTTGCGATTCCTTCATCCATATTTAATTTGGCGGAAGCGCAGCCTCAGCTGCCACCGTCGCTGTCGGGGTTATTTATTTGGATTTAATTGTTGCTTTGTTGGCCGCTTGATTAAGTGTGCGCACATCAGTGATTAAGTGTAATGCACTCGTTGGTGAAGTTTTTGTGAATATCTAAGCGCACATGAATACCATGAAACTTAAATTGTTGAAACGGAAATTCGCATTCAAATTTGCTTTGACATCTGTAATTCTGTTGACTGTTCAGTGATGTGCTCGCAATCAAGTTTTTCGGCAAATATATGTGATTAAAAGAATAATTTATATTTATAGTTTTAAATGTCATATGACTTAAAATTGACTATGCGCTGCAATTTTAATTAAATTTTGATGAACAACTGATGCTGATGACACATATGTGTGTTCAAATGTTAACATGCGGTCTCATCATATATTGAGATCAACAGTTTAAATGCTGTCATGTGTGATAAATGGATTATCAGCTATACAAATATGTATGCTGCAAGTATAAATTGGTAAAAAGCTTAATTATATTTACAGCCTATGCCACAAAATTCACCAAGGCTATTACATAGTTGTATGTAAGTAAATCTTTTAATAAATAGTTTTTTTTTATATTTCAGCTAGGCATCATTAATGTTAAATTTCATTTTATTTCATTCATACGCCTCAATGAATCATTACTATTAAGCTTTTGAATATATTTTAGAACTTACTATTTATGACCAAAATTTGCAGCCACAAAGTAAGCAGATTGCTGTTGTTAAAATTTTAATTAATTTTATGCTTTTGAAGAGTTTGTCGAAATTCATATTCCAAAAATTTCTTACATATGTCAATTAAAGACTTTAATAATCAGCGTGAACTATAAGAAAGCACGTACAGGGCGTATACGTAACATTTGCTCACGTACCTTTCGTATTCTAAATATCGCATTGATCTATAGCTACACCATATACGTGGTATTACAAAAATAATAACATTGAAGACACAGAAGAGAAGAGAAATTAGCACCTAACATTACAAAACTTCCAGAGGTGTACTGATAAAGCTTCAGAAGTTAAGAGTTTTTTGATAAAATTATTATACCCTGAACAGACAGGGTATATTAAGTTTGTAACACCCAGAAGGAAGCGCCTGAGGCCCTATAAAGTATATATATAATTATCAGTATGTTGAACTGAGTCGATTTAGCCATGTCCGTCTGTCTGTATATCTACGAACTAGTCCTTCAGTTTTTAAGATATCGTTTTGAAATTTTGCAGATGTTATTTTCTCTTCAAGTAGCTGCTCATTTGTCGGAACTGCCGATATCGGACCACTATATCATATACCTGCCATACAAACTGAACGATCGGAATCAAGGGCTTGTATGGAAAACTTCCGCATTTTACTACATATCTTCACGAAATTTGGTGTGAGTTATTGTTCATAGAAATAATTTAATATCCGAAAAAATTATTCAGATCGGTTCACTATAGCATATAGCTGCCATACAAACCGAACGATCGGAATCAATGGCTTGTATGGAAAGCTTTTATTTTTAGTTAACGTTTTTTCTTGTTTTGTATGAATTTCGTTGCGATATTTCCGGTGTATGAGTGCATAATTGTTCCATTTAACCCGTACAAAAATTTACTTCAACATTACTATATAAATTTATAAAAGCTACACAATCACTACAACAGTCGGTGGGGTTTTTATCTGCAGTTAAATCAACTTTGGTGTCAGTCAATAGTGAACCAATGAAAAAGTGACACTGTGTAAAAACTAAATATGAACATTTGATACAAAAGAAATATTTTTAATTATCCTGAACACGCACTCTTTAAACTGGGTCACTCTACAGCTGCACACAACTCAACGCTCGCCAATTAGAGCGGCGCATGCATTTGAATTCTTAATTGCACGAGAAAATCAATAAGCTCGTAAGCGGCGAGAGGGCGAGGGGGCGAATGCATTTGCATACTCATTAACATGAATTGATTTCAAATTCATATTAATAACAATGTATGAATGAGTGCTTCGAGTGTGTGTGTGTGGTGCATGAGCAACCCTACACTTAAGTGTGTAGGTGTGTGTGTGTGTATATGAAGTGTTCATTACTCATATAGAGCGTGTGTATTGATAGACAATACACGGAAAGCAGTCATTAAATAGCAATATGCGCATATCCATCCACAAGTGCCCACGCCTCGAAGGGCATTTTCAATGGCAGCACCGTGATCGCGTGGGCTTGCAGATTGTCGACCGCGATTCGAATGTGCCACATGCGCATTTAGCGCAACAGTTTTATCGCCTGAGAAGTCTAATTTGCAATTTTATATCAACATTCGCGTTTAGTAAATTATTGTTTACTTTTAAATGGCAGCTGTCGACTAATGGAAAATTCCAGCACTCCGTCAGCAAATAAACAAGTCCCGTTGTAGCCCCCCTGTGTTGTGTGGGCGACGACGACCGTCGCGTTGGTGCCTCACAGCGTGGCCTCGCATCGGAGAGGTGGTGGCTTAGCCGTGGCGGAACAGCTGGCAATTTCGAGAAATTGCATTTAATAATGCAAAATGGTGGAAATGAGCAACATAATGAATTAAGTTTGGCTGGTTTGCCCGGTTTGTCCGCTTTGCACAGGCGGCGAAACAAAACAGCAAAGCGGCAAAGGAAAGCACAACAAAAATTCGTGTGAATATATGAATTTGTAAAAGGTCAGGCATTTTCATTTCACCGACCTCAGAGTTATTGCTTTGTTTTCGTCGGCATAAAAATATTGTACACATTTTACAAATGGCAATTTTTTGAATCTGCCATGGAGGCAGGTCAAAGGGAATAACTAAATATTTCACTAAAAATATTATATATGATGTTTGGCTTGGAGAATAGATTGTAGTTTCGCTAGAATATTTGCTTTCAAGGCCTTAACATGCGTTTGACACGATAATATGCTAATTAGACATGGCTTATCAAGATTATAGACTTAGTTAGATCACGTTAAGTGCTCTTATGATTTGGGGAATAGGTCTTATTCAGAGTTTTAGAACATCTTGGAGTTATATGACAGTGCCATATTCGAAATATTAACTATTAATGGAAAGTCCACACTAATTAGAGTCCTTCAATAGCATAAATAATTGAAATTACCGTGAGGGAGACTAAATTTTGACATTCGATAATGCTGCCTACATTTAGGAGCCAACAATAAAGATTTTACTGTCTATTATATTTTGGATTATTCATTTTCAATATATTTCAATGTGTCCAGAAAATTTTCTCTGAAGTTATTCATAAATTTTACAAAAATTATCCAAAACCTCTGCGGTAAGAGATCTGAGTTGTATGTGTCCGTCACAGCATAGGCATTGAATTCGCCACCTCTGAGTATATTTCTACCACGAAGAAGACTTCCATAATATCAGAGTCGGGCCCTGAGAAAATACAACCGATGATATGAGGAGAAGTTCGTACATTCAGAACTTGGCTTGTTCCGAATGGGACACACTTTGTACGGAGTTAATAAATTCATGAGTAAATAAAATATGAAAATTTGAGAGCAACAAATGTTCTGCTTAGTATATACACAACTACATAAATAATTTCGGATTTCCAAAAGTTTAAGAATTCTAAGCAATTCGTATATGTAGACTAACGGCACTCATACAGTTCTCCTACCTACGCTGTTATGTATGTAACTGCTTCCAAGTTTATGTACGAGTACACGTGAGTCGTCCATTTGGCTGCATATGAATTTATCCGGTTGTTTGCTCCATTTGTTCGAATCTCGAGGGAAATGCTCTGCTTGTAGATGCAAAATTAAAAGTGGTCCAGTGCAGCTGCGTACAAAATGGATTTGCCTAGCAAAGCCTGTTAGACACTTCATTTTGCACGCCGCAAGGCAGTCAGCCAGTCATATTCCTAGGTTTGTGCGTGCGTCGTGCGCTAAGCTCAGCCCTGGCAGCTCATGACCCACTTTCACAGCGATATAGCGCTTCAGGAGCTAAAACAAGGCATGAGTGGCGAAAATAAGCGACCGGATGTCGGTAGGTGGAGAACGGCAAATGCATATATTTGAAATTTATATGCATGTCCGTCCGTGTGTAGTGAGTGCTGGTGAATAGAGTGCCGCCGTTTGCTAACTGGAGTGGTGTAAGCACGTTGTTGCTGCATTTTATTGCTGCAGCCAGCAGGAGTTCCAGTGATGCATATAGTTATGGGCAGGCATTTAAGGATGGATAGCCGCCGGCAGTGTCTGCAGCAGACAATGGCCACACACATCAGCTTGATTGCGAACGACGCAGGCGTGCACCATCCAAATTTAGTGTTAATTATGAAGCCACAAAAGGCGAGACGGCGGTGCTGGTGGTGGTCCATCCAAAGCTTATTATGATTTTGATAATAATGGCGCATAAATATATGGAGGGCTGTGAAATAAGCAGATATTTTCATATATACCTAAGGCCTAGAATGCTGTGGGCTTATTGGCATTCTTTATAACATTCGAAGTAAAATAGAATGGTAATACGTACATTTGTATGTACGTATGCAATTTTCTAGCTCGGTCCTGCTGGCACAGTTACTTTCATTTGTTACGAAATTGTTTTTTGTTTTTGTTTTTTTTTTGTGGGAAAAACTTTTCTATCTTACAAATTGCATTCGAATTATGCGTTTTATTCCGGCACTGAAAGCCACTGAATATCCAGCCAACCAAATTTCCGTTGCAGAAAGATTCTTATCGGCGAATAGCAAGGGAGAAGGGCGCTGGCAGAACGCAAAATGTGCGCTAAACGGCTTCCATCTACTTAACGTTGTAGGTAAATAGATAAAAATAATGAAATCTATGTCCTTGAGAACTTTTAATATTTAGTGTTTCCGTTTCCTTCTATTGTTCGCTTTTGCATTGCCATCACTGTGATTTCCAGCATCGTGTTCCTTTGTTGTTGTCCGAAAGGTATTAGTAAGGTATGCTCTTTATATTATATATGTGCTGTGTTGAGATGAAATTTTCACTGCTTTAAGTAGGCTATTTGGTTATGTAAAGACAAGGCTACTTAGCAAAGTCCACACCGGACTTACATACATTGTTCGCATGATATTGATTTAAAAGAACAGTAAATATATAAAAGTACGTCTAAAATTCGAGATACAATTTTAATAATAATTTTTTGGGAAAATTAAACGGCTGTAGATAGGAATCCCAACCTTAAAGTACGTTTCTATCTGTTATTATTCGCGACATTTTATTTTACATTAAGATTCTTCCTACTGTCATAATTTAAAGTATGTAATTTAACATATGACTTTGTTCAATTCCTTCTTTATGATCTCCTGCATAAGAATTTTGACTTTACTGGCAAGATTAAGTAGTTAGGTGTGGGACTTTCCTAAAATGTTTTGCCCCTGATTTTAGGCAAACAAAGTTAATTTGTTGTCATATTGTCGCTCTATTTAAAGAATTTTGTGAGAATGTTCATTTCAATTTATAAAATTAATAATTCCTTAAATTAAATCATTTGCTTAGATTATGAGATATGTTAATCTCAATCGAAAATTTACAAAATAATTACGGATATTAAAACTAGTTTCAAATTATTATAAATTGATACAAAAAAACTATGCTATAACTTTTGTGGTACTAAGTTAAGTGCAACCCTAATATCATAGATTTTTTTGTGTATTCGGTTTACCGACAAATTTCCATTTTATTTATAACGGTTAAAGTGTGTTTTCTCATTTTATTTTTATACTCTCGCAACAAAGTTGCTAAGAGAGTAGTACAGTTTTGTTCACATAACGGTTGTTTGTAACACCCAAAACTAAACGAGTTAGATATAGGGTTATATATACCAAAGTGATCAGGGCGACAAGGCGAGTCAAAATCTGAATGTCTGTCTGTCCGTCCGTCCGCCCACCTCCCATACAAAAGTTAGGTTGAAAATTACTCAAAGTGCGTTAAATCACTAACGAAAAACGTCAGAAACACTAAATTTCACAGTAGAAATAGCAGAAAGAAGCTGCACTCAGATTTTTAACAAAATGGAAAATGGTCGTGGCATCGCCCACTTATGGGTCAACCATATCTCAGGAACTACTCTACAGATTTCAATGAAATTCGGTATATAATATTTTCTTGACACACTGATGACGCGTGTGGAAAATGGATGAAATCGGTTCACAACTACGACAACTTCCCTTATAACTCAATTTTGAATTTTATCTGATTCCTTCACTTTGTAAGATATACATTAGGAACTAATGAAGATAGCTAAATAAAAGTTTACACAAATACTGTATATGATCCGTGGCATCACTTGTTAAAAAATTGTCGAATCGGAACCGGATATCGAATATGAAGAACTCAGTGCCTTATGGTAATTTTTCACCAAAAATATCGGTAAATCTCTCAGATATCTTAATATAATTTAGAGGAAATATTTTTCTTCTAATAGCTCTGTACGAGAAATTGTTAAAATCGGGTCATAACTTCCCCTAGCTCTCGTGTACCTAATTATAGCATTTTCAAAAATACGATGGTCTTAATAGCTTATAAATCGGGTAATATATGAATTTTTTTAGCCAAATTAAATGAGCATAAAATCTTAGATATAATGTACATATGTTGGTGATGAAAATGATTTTAATCGGTTCAGGCTCAATTACCTGAGCCTATATACTATATATGATAATTTTCGTTTTTCTATTGGACTTTATACCGAATATATGGGTCAAATTGTGTGTTATCTTAATAAAATTATAGCAATAAATAGCGAGAGTATAAAATGTTCGGTTGCACCCGAACTTAGCCTTTCCGTACTTGTTTATTTGTGTAATTTTAAAAATTTAAACTGGATTCCTCTTGGAATGAGCTAGCAAAAGGTTTCCTGGTTAGATCAGGATTTAAGCACGGCATTGCTCATCACTTTTCAGGAACAATTCTTTTTATAGTATTAGTATTCTTTAGTATTCATAGCTGCGTACTGGGTTCGATACCAATACTTAAACAATTCCACCGCATTTTGCAATTTATGCCAACAATTTCAGCGGAAACACAATTGACAATTCGGTCTTATGAAAAGTTTATGACAATACCAGTCACTCTTGCGTCATAACCACACACGAATGGCCTTGGCTTAATAGCTATACCTCACCCACCACCCACACAATCACCATATTCCGCTCGCCCATTGCATGAACTATGAAATTGCTATCACTCTCGCACCAGCTTTGCCCTCAGCTCCGCCAGCTGTGCCTTTGGTTTTGCGGTGCAACTGGTCAATTGTTATTTATGGCATGCGAATTCCAGCGGTTAGAAAGAAGAAAGCAACAAAAACAAAAATACACTGCACTGTTTTGCAACACAAATACTTGTGTGTGACCGCAACTGCAACAACAACAACAACAACTGAAAACACTAACCACAATGCATTCTTGTGGCTTCGAACATTTGCTCCCACTGGCAGACAATCAAATATTCAAATGTTCTTGTGTGCATTCACACACAGTTATTTCTTTGTGTGTGTGTGTGTGAGTGTGTCTATCGACGCACAAATACATGCATTTATTCATGTGCATGTGCATGTGCATTGGCTGTCACGCCAGTTGCACTCGCTTGGCATAATCGTTGCCTTTTCTATTGTTTTCATTTTGTATTTTAATTTTTTATTTGCAGTAACGGTAATAGAGAGAAATAAACACTCAGTTCTATTACCATTACCATTACCATTGTCATTATGCCATTACGCCGAATGAGTGGCCATTTTGTCTTTTGTCACACACACATACACACACACAATTTGTGCAAACAAATTATACACTGGACGCTACTTTTACTGTTAGTCTGCTTGCGTTTTGGTAAGCTTTAAATGTGGTCACCGCTTCTGTGGCGATTCAGTAGTTTTTGGCGACCGAACAGTTCGACAGTGCAACCGCCCAGAGTGCTGCTCCTCCATTGCAAGAGTTTGCATACTTTTAGGCGCAATCACCGTACATTTCAGTTGTTGTATGTGGCTGCGAAAGGCACGAGCGAAAATTCACGTGAAAAAATTCGAATGAAAGTGAAATTGTGAAACTTTAAAAAATTCCGTTACTTTGCTACTCGACATAGCGAACGAACGCAAACAACAAAAGTGAAAAAAAATCCTTCGTAGCGCTGCGCTTTGTGTGCCTTCGAATTTGCGAAATTTTGCCGCTGCAATGAGCACCAAAAGTTTCCTCTGTACGAATTCATGTTAACTGGATAAGTGTTTATATTTCGTTGGTCATTCCAAGTGGTATTTCGCAATTTTCATTTTCATTTCCATTTTTATTTTTGTTGTTGTTGCTGTTTTTTTTGTTTTGTTATTTTCGCAAAGTTTTCTCTGCTTCCGTTTCATATGAATCCAATTGTTTCAGCAGCCAGCACAAACTGGCTGCAACATTCTCAGCGTTTTGTTATCGACTCTGGCGAAGTTGAACATTTTGCTGATTAAGCGAATGCTGGATAAAGGCTAAAGTTGTGAGTTGTGTTTTGATAAACCTACTCGTAGTACACATAAGTTTATTGTGGCACAAATACAAATATGGCCGCTTGAAAATATATTTTACAATGTCCTCAAGCCTTTCGCAGTTGTGACTGTATCTAAGATAAATATTTATGTGTTTCCATTGGGTCAACCGAACATTAGGGCTGAACAGAATACTATAGATTTCTTTCAAGTTCGTAAAACGAAGTTAGTTGATATGATTTTAGCTTCTCTGATTGTAAAAACATATATAGGGATTATTAAAGTGGTGAATTTTTTTTTTTCTCAAACTTATTAAATTTAAAAATTTAATAAAAAAAAAATTAAATTAAGATTAAAATTTCTATTAAATAATCTTCGTATATTATAGATTTAAGAAACCTTATAACTACTTAGTATATTTCTTATATACATTATATTTCATCACTACATAGTATAAAATAAAGTCGCATTTTCTGTCCCTATATCCCTATGTGCGCTTAAATCTTTAAAACTACGCAACGGATTTTGATGCGGTTTTTTCCAATAGATAGAGTGATTCAAGAGGAAGGTTTATATGTATAATACATGCTTCATATACTAAGGCAACATTGCTAATTTTAGAGGTTTCTAACATGATGTCGTAAATTAACGTATTTTTTTGTGCTTATTTAGCAATTTAGAAAAACGCTGCCTAAACCCTACGAGTTAGATCAAATTAATAATGTACTACAGTATTGTACACCATAAAAAGGTCTACAAAAAAGTCCGCGATGGTATATGTCTATTTTCGCTAAAAACCCCTACCCCACTTACTACCGAATTTTTGCGGCAAACGCCTGGTACTGTGTAGTACTACAGTAACCGGTAATTGGTTACTTTTTGGCACCGGTTTTTTTGTGGCACACCTGTGGCACTGTGGGTAGTCGGATGGTGTAGCGAAAACCGGTTATTTGCAAAAACTTCGACGAGTGGGTAGTCGGTTTTCGTAGAAAACCCGGTTTTTTTGGGTCGGTCAGTGGTCGGTTTTGCTCGTGCATTTCTGCCCGAACACTTCTCAACAGATTTATGCCGCACACCCCGTATATCTGGAAAATACGGACATATGTATAAAACGTGGCAGCCCTTAATTTAATTCAATTCAGAATTTACCTCGAGTAGAGTATTTGCCGTTTATGCTTATAGGCTTTACCCATGTAGAATATAACCGTGTAGAAATAAAGCATAAACGTAGTATATGTGAGCAATGTAGTATTTTGCTGGTAACAATATCAGCATTTTTTTTGTTGTATTTCACAGCTGAAAATAGGTTTGAAACCTAGAAAATAAAATAAATATCTAGGTAAAAATGTAAAAAGAAAATAATTTAAAAAAATAAATAAATAAGTATAAAAATTAAAATTGTATGAATTTAGATATTCCAAAGATAGCAGGAAATCTTCATAGTAAGTATAGGGAAAGAGGAATTGTTTTACTCCAAATTGAATGCATGCAGGCCAAGGGCAGTAATGAATGAATCAAAAATACTAGATCGATTTTAATCATGTTTTCATTGAGTAACATAGGCATATATATTTTATGCCCGTGCAAAGTCGGAGCGGGCCGCTATGTTTTCATATACAACGTCAATAGTTTTTCTGTAGTGTATTTAATTTAGTATCAGCATTGCACCCGTGCGAAGCCAGGGCGGGTCGCTAGTATTTTATATTCTATTTTTTGTTGTCTTTCTCTCTGATTATAAAGAAGTTGGGAACGCTCAGAGTTCGATGCCCAAGTGCGAGCTTGTATATTTCTAATATTTGGTTCTTAAAGCCGCTGCACACGCTCCGTCCTCGAATCTCAAGCGTGTACTTGGCAGGTTTTGAAATTTTGTTCAGCAAGCAGCTGCGAACACTCGTTACTCAACTCTTTGGCATGCGATTGCGATGCGAAGAGAATGACTTGCAAGACGATTTTCAGTTTCAGATTTAGGTTCTCCATCACTCACCTGGGAACTATTTCCAAAAACAGTTGAGATTCGAGCAATAAATAAAGCCTATGTTACTCGGGGTTTGAAATCGGCACGGTAGTTTTCGAGTTTATTCAATACAAACATACATACAAATCTTTCCTCTTTATAATAGTAGTATAGATATATTTTATAAAAATTGTTTTTAAAGAAGAAATCGCAACTACGTCTAAAGGTATTAAAAATTGAAACCGGTAATACCATTTATGGCACGAACTAAATTGAACAACTTTGCAATATCGATTGAATCAATTCCATTTACCAACATTTTTATACTCTCGCAACAAAAGTTGCTACGAGAGTATTATAGTTTTGTTCACATAACGGTTGTTTGTAACACCTAAAACTAAAAGAGTTAGATATAGAGTCATATATAACAAGGTGATCAGGGTGACGAGTAAATTTGAAATCCGGATGTTTGTCCGTCCGTCAGTCTGTCCGTCTGTCCATCTGTGCAAGATGTAACTTGAGTAAAAATTAAGATATCTTGACGAAACTTGGCACAAATATTCCTTGGCACCATAAGAAGATCAAGTTCGAAAATGGGCAGAATCGGACCATTGCCACGCCCACAAAATGGCGAAAACCAAAAACACATAAAGTGTCATAACTAAGCCATAAATGAAGATATAAAAGTAAAATTTGGAATAAAGGATCGCACTAGGAGGGGGCATATTTGGATGTAATTTTTTTGGGTAAGTGGACGTGGCCCCGCCCACAAATCGGTTATTTGCATATATCTCGCAAACCAATAAAGCTATATAAACCAAACTTTCTGCAGTCGGTTCTCTTACATACCCCACCACACACCATGAAAGGTTACACACAAAGGTTAGGTTGAAAATTTCTAAAAGTGGGTTAACTCACTTACGAAAAGCGTCAGAAACACTAAATTTTGTAGAAGAAATAGCAGAAGGGAGCTGTACAAAGATTTTTTTACAAAATGGAAAATAGGCGTGGCATCGCCCACTTATCGCTCAAAAACCATATCTCAGGAACTACTCGACCGATTCGAATGAAATTCGGTATATAATATTTTCTTGACACCCTGACAACACGGACAAAAAATGGGCGAAATCGGTTCACAACCACTACTACTTTCCTTATAACTCAATTTTGAATTCCATCTGATTCCTTCACTTTATAATGTAAACATAAGGAACCAATGAAGATAACGGAATAAAACTTTACACAATTAGTGCATATCATCTCTGGCTTCACTTGTGAAAAAATTGTCGAAAACGGAAATTAACTTTTCAAGGCCCCAGATATCGAACATGTTGAACTCAGCGCCTAAGGATAAATTTTATCAAAAAAAATGGGTTAATCTCTCAGATATCTCAATTTATTTCAGAGATAATTGTTTTCTTCTTTATTTTCTCTACTTTTAAAGTATGAATATTTTGGTTACGGTTAACAAATATTTATTTATATTAATTACAGAAAATATTAAGTTCAATGAGATTCGGAACATCCCTAGGATTTGTAAAGCTAGCATTTAAGAACAGAATTTACAAGAGTCATTGTACATGATACTATCTCGACTTATGTGCCATTCTCTATACTAGTAGTATATGCGTACACATGTAAGTTAAACAAAAAATTAGCCATCAAGTGGATTTTGCTGTCTTGCAGGAATGCAAGATTTCATTGGAGATGTTTACAGATTTGCTAGTTGGATAAGCCTTTTCTGCGAATCAAGTGCTGAGTAGTGGATTTTAAAGACCGATGTGCGCCGAATTTAAAGTCTACTATTTATACATAGTGCCAGAAAGAAAAGTAAGAGTAACTTTTTTAAAAAGGGTTTAGAAATTATGAATATTTTCAACTAAGTGAATCGAGTGCTCAACATGAGAATAGCTAGTGATATAGGGATTTTAACAATACATTACATATTTTATATATTTATTGTGATGTGATTTTTATGTGATTAGTATTGATTTGGTATATAAAATAACCTATCTATACTAATATTATAAAGCTGAAGAGTTTGTTTGTTTGTTTGTTTGAACGCGCTAATCTCCGAAACTACTGGTTCGAATTGAATAATTCTTTTTGTGTTGGATAGTCCATTTATCGAGGAAGGCTATAGGCTATATTGCATCACTACCAATAGGAGCGAAGAAACAGTGGTAAATGTGTAAAAACGGGATTTTGGCAACAATTCGATCTCAAAATGGCATTACGTGGCTCTCGCATCTACTGGAATTGCTGCAACGCTACTTGAAGTTGGAAGAACGGCACATACGACACTGTAGCTTCAGTTAAATATGCAAATCTATGAAACATATATGAGATGAGCGCAATTTACTAGAAGCACTTGGCAGAACAATGAAAGATCTGTGGAATAATAATCATCGCTTTGGTGGCGTAATGATACTGTTATTGACAAACACATTCTGTTATTTCGAAATCAACAGCGGCGGAGGAATTGAACACATGTCTCAAGTCATCGTACTTGTGGCGGCACGCTAAAAAACCATATGATTGACCATGAATATGCGTGTGTTCCTGCAACAGGATAGCACCGCAGAAGATCTGCAAAGAACTGGGCAAATTCCGGTTAATACTTCTAATGGTTTGATATCAATCCGAACATTAGCCAAATTTATCGTAACTACGATTGGTTGAGTGCACGCAGATTTTTAACTTTCAAAAATACCGATGTCGATGACTTAATCTATACGACTTAAAGTCAACTTCCGGGATATTTCTGTTCATACACATCGATCGATCATGTTGAAAATGAAGACGAAGCTGTGAATTATCCAGTGAAATTTCTAAATTCTTTATCATTATAATGCTTTGTCATTTATTATGCTTCGCAATCTTCAAGCAGCTATCGAATAATGTAATAGTTGCAAGATTTTTTTAAAGGGACTTACAAGGGGGCAGAATGTTTGATTCCACGAATTTCTTTGACTTCCAACGATTTTCCATTTTCAAATAATTCACGCAGTGCAACGACTGCTGAGTCAGCTAGTTGTTTGATAAAAGTGTGTTATTGATCAGAGTAGATCCAGATTATCTTTCCTTGAAAACATTGTATCAAATGTGACATTCTCGATAAACCGGTCTATCCACTCTAGCGAGATCAAGCCTAAAATATCATGGACCGCACACCTTTGGGTATAGAACTAGTAGTCCTAAGCACATTTGCAATGGATTTTCACATTTCTCGAGATTTCAGCTCCACTTATAAGAGCTATCTCTTCCAATGGTGGTATGGTAGTGTAGGGAATCACACTCTTTCTAGAGGATAAGAGAAAATGTTTAATGAAATTGCTTCTAAAGTGTGATGTATCCCCTTTATATGAGGCAATTTCAGCGGTTTTAAGGGCCTCCATTATTGCTGCTAAGTTTATGGACATTAAGGAAAACGATGAGCTTTAACAGTTCCTTCGATTGTTTTATTGATTTGAAACGAATAAAAATTTGTCGAAATTGCTTTTACCACAAAATATCATGTATTTCTTAGCGAATTTCATTGCGAACAGAAGGGAATGTCTTTCATCACCTTATTCATTTTTCGTTTCATCATTTTTCATCAATTAGCTAATTTTTAAATTTAATTAAATTTTATAAAAAGTATATAATCATTAACACAGAAGCACAATCGCCAAATACTTTTGATTTAAAATGAAGAAATTCTTTCGAAATTAAATATCACGCCTAAGTGAGTATGTAAATCATAGAAATTACTAATGAATTTGGCAAATATAAACACAGAATTTCATAATAAATTGTGAGCGCACAAAGCACGATGCACAAATAACATTACAAAAACAAAAGCAAATCAAAGTAAATGCACACTCGAAGTATAATAATATATGTATGTGACACTCATAAAACAACAACAACAACCACAGTCCACACAACTGTTTGCTCGTCACTCGGACGCATTGAAGTTTTAAAAGTCAAATAAAAAGCGGCAATTGGCGCTGCAGCACGTGCCGCAGAAACACATAAAAGACAAATAACATATAAAAATAAAGAAGCGAGCGCAAATAGTGTTCGACGGCACTCGTGTGTGTGTATGTGTGAGTGAGTGAGTGTATTTGATTGCGCATTGCACAAACGGCCTCAACATTTCGGACCACACGGACAGCTTGTGGCAGACGACAACGACGAGCATGGTGGCCGACGGGCGGGGGTATCACCACCAGCACCACAATCAGAAATCGGCGCACATGCACCACCAACAACAACACCATGTTGCCTACCAACACCAGCAAACGAACGCACACACACATCCATCGTATGCACGCAGGCACAGCCACACGGCGACCACAACGGCCGGTGGCACTGGCGGCGGGTCGGGTGCAATGGGGCTGCCGATGCCCGGCAGCAGCAGCAGCCAGCGCGAGAGCAGGCCAGCGGACACCACGGTGTCCGGCTCGACCATGTACAGCCGAGGTAAATGAAATTCTGAAATACTGAAATGCGCAAATGTGTAATGAATTTTCATCACTCACACACACTTACACACACTCATAGACACTGGCACGTACCAGGCACAACATATTCTTCCCTTCCACAGACATACATACATGCCACTGATGCTGATTTTTTTACTATCCTCATTTCATTTCATTTCAGTTCCTTTATTATGCTTCCCCCTCCGCTTTTGACGCCTCCGTCTTCAGTTGTCGCTTTCCTTTAGTTTATTTTTTCGGTTTCTCGCCTGGCCTTTTCAGCGCCTCTATAGCTTGCGGCGAATTGGCCTTTTGTTAGCCGGACGCTGCGCTTAGTTAATTAGAAAGTGTTTATCTTTGATTGTATGGGCGTCGGGTCGCGCCACTGCAGTGCCAGCTGCAGCTGTGACGCATGCACGCCCCATTTAAGCGCCCGCGTGTGTGTGTGTTTGTGGTCTCACTAGCGCTGCGCCATAGGAAATCTGATTTTATAGCCAGTCATTGTAAGCTCACTACGCTACCATATTTTGTGTGCGGAAGACTCAAAGCGGGACAGTGGGAGTGAGACACTCAGATTGGGTGGCGCTTCGCAGGCGCAAACAGTTAGTGGCGTCGCAAATTTATTACTAATTGGCTTCGCGTGACGTTCGAACTGTATTATATCCGCCGCTCAGCTGCCCAACAATGGTGTAGTTGGCGCGCGGCAAGGCAACATTGCAGCGTAGCACCGAAGCATGCAACATGCTGCGGTCACTAACAGCCAATTCACTATCAATACGCAGACCGCAGTGTATATGTGTGTGTGTGCATATGTATGTATGTTAGCGGGTGTATGATCAAAGCCAAAGGAAGTGGTTGTGGCAGTGGGCGTGTGAAAAAGTGTGGCGGGAAATGAGTGCATGCTCTACGGAAATCACATTCCGTTGATTGCATTTAAACCATAATTTAGTTTTTCGATCATCCGCCATTTTTGCTTCTGATTGCAGCGCGCATCAAAGGACGAAATAGTGCTCTCCCTCTCCCCACTGAAGGGATTGAGCGTTAGACATTGATTGATCCGCAAATTCAATTGTGACTTTGGCATTGAACATGCGAAGCGGACTAAAAGTGACTGAAAATGGTGAGGGTGTTAGTGTGCGGATTTATGAAGTAACAAGTTTATGCTTAATGCGAAGGACACTCGCTGTTTAAAAAATATTTTCCGTTCCGTTGACATATTTTTATACTCTCGCAACAAAAGTTGCTAAAGAGAGTATTATAGTTTTGTTCACATAACGGTTGTTTGTAACACCCAAAACTAAACGAGTTAGATATAGGGTTGTATATACCAAAGTGATCAGGATGACGAGACGAGTTGAAATCCGGATGTCAGTCTGTCCGTCCGTCTGTCCGTGCAACGGATAACTTGAGTTAAAATTGAGATATCTTAATGAAACTTGGAACACGTATTCCTTAGCACCCTGAGGAGGTTGCTTTCGAAAATGGGCAAAATCGGACCATTGCCACGCCCACAAAATGGGAAACCCAAAAACCTATACAGTGTCATAACTAAGCCATAAATAAAGCTATGGAAATAAAATTTGGTATGAAAGATCGCACTATGAAGGGGCATATTTAAATGTAATTTTTTTTGGGGAAGTGGGTGTGGCCCCCAAAGTGGTTATTTGTATATATCTCGCAAACCAATAAAGCTATATAAATCAAACTTTCTGCAGTCGGTTCTCCTACGTACCCCACCACACACCAGGAAAATGGGATAATAACGACGCCCACCTCTCATACAAAGGTTAGGTTGAAAATTACTAAAAGTGGGTTAATTCACTAACGAAAAACGTCAGAAGTACTAAATTTCACAGAAGAAATTGCAGAAGGAAGCTGCACTCAAATTTTTTTACAAAATGGAAATTTGGTTCACAACCACGACAACTTCCCATATAACTCATTTTTGAATTCCATCTTATTCCTTCACTTTATAATACATACATAAGGAACCAATGAAGATAGCGGAATAAAACTTTACACAAATATTGTACATGATCTGTGGCATCACTTGTGAAAAAATTGTCGAAATCGGACTATAACTTTTCAATGCCCCGGATATCGAATATGAAGAACTCAGTTACCCATGGTAACTTTTCACCGAAAATTTCGGTAAATCTCTCAGATATGTTAATTTTTTTCAGAGGAAATATTTTTCTTCTAATAGTGTGTCTCTGTAACAGAAAAGGTTAAAATCCGGTCATAACTTCCCTTATATATGAATATATGAGAATACCTAATTATAGGATTTTCAAAAATACGATGAGCTTAATAGCTTAAAAATCGGATAATATGGGAAATATCTTTATGCCGAATATATGGATCAAATTGTGTGTTATCTTAATAAAATAAAATAATAAAAAAAATTGGATTGGATAAATTGGAAGAGTATACATTTTATGGTTACTCCCGATTTTATATATCTCCGTTAAGCCGAGAAAACAATCTCAATTCCTCTGCTTCGCAATAAACAATAATTGGCAAGAAATAATTATAATACGCTCTCCTCGATATATATATATGTATATATGTCCCTGAACATATTAAATTATCATATGTGCGCATGCCATAATTTGCATGGTGTATACAATCAACTTTCCTCAACTCAACTGCAGCATTTTATTGTGCTAGTAAGTAATTAAAAATCGCTGGTAAATAAAGTTTAATTACACTTCCCGCTGCCATTACCACACACATTACATGCACTTACTAGTTGCGGCTATGTATGTAATCATTGTTTAACACTTGATTATGCATTATGGCTTAAGCGCGTGCGCATGTGTGTGTGGTAGTGGCAACTACTTTGCGAATTAACCGCCAATTGTGACATTGTTAAAGTGAGATTTCAAAAGATAATTGTGAAACACACATATTTACACATGAAACTACTCGTTTTAAATTAAATTTAAGTTCATTCAATTTGCGATGCATTTACTTATTTGTGCGCTTTGTGTGTTCAGCTGACATGACCGGTGGCGTATGAGTGATGTTTTAGTGCTGGCAGCTTTATTTGTTACTCATACGACGTGACATTTTAATTCACATGCACATATGCGATTGTGTATGTGTGTGTGTGTTATTCACATACATTTTGTATATTTATTGCTCATAATTATTTCATGTCGCTGCGCTATATCACTCTCCATGTGAGTATGAAACAACTTTTTTAAATAAATATGCATTTGTGTAGACTTGTGTATGTGCATGTGCTAGGTATAAATTATACCTAGGGATATACAAATATTTAATATCCACTCAGGTTTTTGAGGATGCTGGTAGTGTGTTTACTTCCATTGCTTTTAGTAGTGTGTTCAATGATAGTGTGCTCAATGATAGCACAGTTGCAGGCGCACACATTTTATGTTATTTATTTTGAAGATCTCTTTATTAGTGAATTCGATAAGATAAAACAAATTTCTAACTAAAATCTTTAAAAATTATGAATTCATGTAAGAAAAACGTCTTTAACTTCTCATGTCACTGAAATTGGCAGTAAATTTAGTGTGATGTGGCTTATTTATTAATAAACATTCTATACGCTGTACCATCGGTAACAATATGCTTACTCATGCAAAATGCTTGATATGAATAAATCAGTTTATATTTATGTAGATGCAAACTCATTGTGATTTATTTTTGCTTTTTTCATTCATTTTGTATAACAGACAGCCAAATACACCGCACATTTCGACAGCCAAACACTAAGCTCTTGAGTTTGCTATACTATACACTACACACTACACATAAGGGTGGTTGTGAATGTAAATTGTATTTAAATTGGCAGGCAAAAGTTATACTCCTGAAGATAGTATACTATCGGTATAGTGTATCATATACAATATAATAGTTTTGGCTGGCAATAATATTATAAAACGATATATATATGCACTGGTGATCCAAAAAGTGGGCCAGATATAGGTCTATCGGTCCATATACTTTATATATTTAATGATTTTTTTATTCTAAAACTCACAGCTGGTGTATAAGCGAGCTTTTAACATGAAACATAGCTACTACTTTTGACCATCTTTCTGGCAGCATGCGTATTTCGTGACGAAAGAACTCCTCATCTTTCGAGTCGATCCAAGTATCAATCCATTTTTTGACTTCTTCGTAGGAATTGAAGTGCTCGTTAGCTAGACAGTGTGCCATCGATTGGAATAAATGGTAGTCAGATAGTACAACGTCTGGAGTATACGGCGGATAGGGTAAGATCTCCCATTTCAGCGTCTCCAAATATTTTTTGACCATCTTTGCGACGTGAGGCCGAGCATTGTCATGCTGGAGAATTATGGTGTCTTTTCTCGTACTGTGGCCGTTTTTTTAGTGCTCGGCTCAAACGCATCAATTGTGTTCGATATCGATCTCCTGTGATGATTTCACTTGGCTTTAGCAGCTCATAATATAGCATGACCTTGGCGCCGTGAATGTTCGGTTTTGCCGTCGACGTGGAGGCATATCCAGACTTTCCCCATGACTTTATTCGCTTAGAATTATAGTAGTGGACCCATTTTTCGTCCCCAGTTACAATGCGATGTAAAAATCCCTTTCGGTTGTGCCTTTGAAGCAGCTGTTCACATGCAAAGAAGCGCCGTTCGACATCTCTTGGTTTCAAGTCGTAAGGAACCCAGTTTCCTTGTTTCTGAATCATCCCCATGGCTTTGAGACGTTTTGATACGGCTTGCTGTGTCACTTGCAGCGATTCGGCCAATTCCTCTTGGCTTTGAAACGCAAATTGGTCGAGTAATGCTTCCAATTCAGCATCTTCGAAAATCTTCTCCCTTCCACAACCATGCCGGTCTTCGACTTCATAATCACCATTCTTAAAACGTTGAAACCATTCGCGACATGTTCTTTCACTTAGGACAGCCTCACAGTACGTATCCGAAGGCATTCGATGAGCCTCAGCCGCACTTTTCTTGGAATTAAAAAAGAAAAGCAAAATTTCCCGCAAATGACGAGAATTCGGCTCAAAAAGTGGCATTTTCAGTTGAGAATAAGTTAGGGATGCAAACAGATCTCTACAAATATTTTGTTGGGTTAATGTTGACACAAATGTCCAAGATCGATATAAAACGATTTAATCGACCAGTGCTTGACCCTAGAGACATCTATTGGAAAACGACAGAAGCAAAATTGTAGTTTTAGACAAAGTTGTAAAAATAAATAAAATATGGACCACCCTAATATGTCGTACTTAGTAGAGAGTATCCTTCAGTACTTGCGAATTCGGGCAGCAGTTTGTACGAACCATACGAACCATATTTGTTTGTTTGTAAGCCCGACATTTGTGCAGTCAATTGTGTACATTTGATTTTATTTGCGCCATTTAATATTAAATACATAAGTTGACAGTGATAAATGAGAGAGAACTAGACCCCAGTCAAAACTATTAGCAAATACCGCCGCTTAAATACTTAATTACTTGAGCATAACATTTATGGTGTTGTATTCAGTGGGTTAAATATCAGCAATTCTCGGCAAATTGCTTTCAGTTGAATTAACAATATCCACCACATATGCATGTGTGTGTGTGCCTTCAGAGTTTCATGCGATTTGCAGAGTCACTGAACTCTGCTGCTGTGCTGCAATGAGCCGTGCGTGAAAGGTGTAAGCGTTTTCTATTTACATTTATTTTTGTATTTTTCTTTTGCTTTTGTTGTTGTAATTTGCAAAAATATATCGAACAAATTTTGGGTCAAGCATCGGAGTTCCAATGGAGAGTTGAATGTATTGCGGCTCTAAAGTTCGACGAGGCGTATCAGCACGGCATCTTATTCACACTTAAATGATTATTAATTGCTCTCACGCCGCCGAGCTTCGTAAGTGTCGGATGCAGCGCAAATTCAATTTTAATTACTTGTGTGCCGAGGCAGAGTGCAAAGCGAAGATTCTTCTATGTGAAACGATGCGAACGCACAAAAGAAAGTGGTGCAAGGAGCACTCTGGACCCACTCCCTCTCCTTCGGTGGCGTTCGTTGATTTCATTTCACTTTGTGTTACTTCTTTCTCCGTCTTCTACTCACATTTTTCACTCTCCTTCAACTTTCAGGCATTCAGTGCATAACTTTGCTAGTAAAAGTTGCTGCAACAAACTTTCGCTTGGAAATGTTATGAGACACCGTTACCGACACCAATGACGGCTGTCCATATAATTTATATAATTTATAACTTATAGCCGCGACTCTGGCAAAGTATCTATAACTTTGGTTAGCTGCCATTTGTTGGTTAAAAATAAATTGAAAAAGTTTTGTTGTTTCACTTGTTGTTTGTTGTTGTTGTGAGCGCGAAAACTTTGCTTACTGGCTAGCAGTCACTTGCATTGAATGTGCGCAATTTCGATTGAAATATTTAATATCGACAGATTTTATGAGCAGCTTCGCGATTAAGCATTTCGTCCCTCAATGCAATTCCAGTTGCCTTTTTCTTCGATTTTCTTGCTGTGCAATTTGTAAATTCTGTAGCAAGTGTAACTAATGTCTAGCGAAATGGAAACTACACAAGTAGCGAGTTAAGTAGCTTCATTGGTGATTTCAGCGAATGGCTTCCGTAAGAGATAAGAGCGAAAGCTAGCTGAAATTTCTGATTGATTTTCGCATAAGCTCAGCTAAGGAGTATGAAAGGACACACAATGCTGCGCATATCTATCTATATTGCGTTGGTAAAAAATAACAGAAATACTTAATAATCGTCTTAGCTGCTGTTTTTCTGCGCGTGATATTCTTATTTAAGAAAGATTTAATGTTTTTTTGTTTCTCATTTTCCCTAAGCTGGTTTTACGCTTTGGAACTTAAAGTGGAACAAAATTGAAATAAATATAAAGACTGGTAGTGTTTCTTAATCAGCTTAAGAATAGCTTATACCTTAGGACAGCCTTTTTGCAAAGAAAAAAATCACAGTTATTGTTGATTAACTTATGGTTAATGCGATCTGAATCCAGTATAAATTCGCCTTTTTAAGAAATAAAAAAATATATATTTTATTCGATTAGCATTGGCGAATCATAATCTAATTGATTTATTGATATATTTATAGGTCTCTATATTCCGAAACTTTTATTATACTCTCGCAACAAAAGTTGCTAATTTGTTCACATAACGGTTGTTTGTAACAACTAAAACTAAAAGAGTTAGATATAGAGTCATATATACCAAAGTGATCAGGGAGACGAGTAGATTTAAAATCCGGATATCTGTCCGTCCGTCCGTCTGTTCGTCTGTCCGTCTGTGCAAGCTGTAACTTGAGTAAAAATTAAGATATCTTGACGAAACTTGGCACAAATATTCCTTGGCACCATAAGAAGATCAAGTTCGAAAATGGGCAGAATCGGACCATTGTCACGCCCACAAAATGGCGAAAACGAAAAACACATAAAGTGTCATAACTAAGCCATAAATGAAGATATAAAAGTAAAATTTGGAATAAGGGATCGCACTGGTAGGGGACATATTTGGATGTAATTTTTTTGGGGAAGTGGGCGTGGCTCCGCCCACAAATCGGTTATTTGTATTTAACTCGCCAACTAATAAAGCTATATAAACCAAACTTTCTGCAGTCGGTTCTCTTACATGCCCCACCACACACCATGAAAATAGTTGAAATCGGATAATAACCACGCCCACCTCCCATACAAAGGTTAGGTTGAAAATTACTAAAAGTGGGTTAACTCAGTAACGAAAAACGTCAGAAACACTAAATTTTGCAGAAGAAATAGCAGAAAGGAGCTGTACTCAGATTTTTTTACAAAATGGAAAATGGGCGTGGCATCGCCCATGGGTCAAAAACCATATCTCAGGAACTACTCCACCGATTCGAATGAAATTCCGTATATAATATTTCCTTGACACCCTGATAACACGGAAAAATGGGCGAAATCGGTTCACAACCACTACTACTTTCCTTATAACTCAATTTTGAAATCCATCCTATTCCTTCACTTTATAATGTTAACATAAGGAACCAATGAAGATAACTGTATAAAACTTTACACAATTAGTGCATATCATCTCTGGCTTCACTTGTGAAAAAATTGTCGAAAACGGACCATAACTTTTCAAGGCCCCAGATATCGAACATGTTGAACTCAGCGCCTAAGGATAAATTCTAACCGAAAATATGGATAAATTTCTCTGATAATTTAATGTAATTCAGAGGAAATTGTTTATTATAATAGTGTGTCTCCGTTCCAAAAATTATTAAAATCGGGTCATAACATTTCCATATACCTCATTGTAGGTTTTTCAAAAGTATCTTCTCCTAGCCTAATTATTCCGCATATATGTATTGGTTAAATTTGTTCAATAAATTGCGAGAGTATAAAATGTTCGGTTGCACCCGAACTTAGCCTTTCCTTACTTGTTTTTTATCTACTACAGCTACCTCGAATGTTTTGTGGGTTTTTCAATTCATTATATATTTGTTTCCACTATACGAGGTTTGTTCAAAAAATAACGGGAATTTGTCCAAAAGTACAAATGTCAATTTTTTGTTGATATATAGTACATTCTCTCTGAACAACTATCAAATTTTGAGTTTTTAAGAGCTTGGCGATTGTAATATACCCAGCCTCCATATTCCAGAGACATGGCTCCGTGTGACTTTTTCCTTTTTTTCAAAAATAAAGAGAACCTAAAAGCGTCGTTGATTTACAAATTATAAATATTTTTTACAAAAAACGTAAGAAAATTCCCGTTATTTTTAGAAAACACCTCGTAAGTAGTGCAAATGAATTGACAGATACTTAAATACTTAGTACAGCCTGGCATGCTTTTACCCAGACATCTATGTACATGTACATTTGCCTTTGTTTGTGCGCTTAAAATTTGTAATTTTGCGGAAACGAAAACTAGACCGAAATGCATAATTTCACAGCAATTATATGAAATGACGCTCGCTCTAATACTCACTTTGTAAAATTAAATAACTACGTGTGTGTGTGTGTTGGTTTGGGTCTACGCTTGGTTGTGTCTGCTGCTAAAATGTTAACCGCATACACAACAAACAACAACAAAGCATTTCCGGTTTACGAGTCAACGCATCTGTGCCACCGCCGTTGGCTGGAAAAAGCAAATGACAACAATTAGCTGCAAGCTCAGCGTTCAGCGTTCAGCGTTCAGCGCTTAGAGCTCCCTACTCGCTGCCCTGTGCTCTCCGCTCTTCGTTCTGTGTGGTCTATGTGCTGTGTGCTGTGTACGTTCTGTGGGCATTGCACGGCCCAGTGGTATAAAAAAATGTTGGCAACCAGCTGAAAGTCGGCCTCCGGATTGTTAGTTGTTGAAATTTATTTTTCGCCTGCAGCATAGCTTCCATGCTCCCATCATATGGTTGTGTGTGTGTGTGTGTGTTGTGTATAAATATATAATATATACTGAGGTATGCTTTGTGGACTCAGAGGCATGGACATGGTAGATTTAATTGCTACGCCGCATATAAATTTAGGATTTCATATAAATAATGAAAAATACTCGCGACTAGATGGTCTTAGGTTGGTATATATTAATATATGTTTTATAAAACTTAATGTGGTCCAATATATACTTTATTTGAAATAACTTTTCAAGGCCCCAGATATCGAACATGAAGACTTCAGTGCCAATGTATATATTCTTTACTAAAATATGGAATTCCCTATTATAAATATTTATACACTGAGTTTCCGAAATTCACACGCCCCTAACTCTTCTGCTTAGTATTTCAAAACGCTATACCTACCTTACAGAAATTTATTTTTGTTGCTTTGTAGCGGGAAATTATTCCATTGCATATTCACCCCAAGCATTCCACATTTATCACATAGCGCTACAGTTCAAAGCCCTTAAGGACGGCGAAAAAAAGTTCAGACGCGAAATGTATTTAGCTTGCCAAAGCAAAAATCACGAAACTAAAAGGCAGTACAACAACGGTAAAGCGGAGGTAATGAAAAAAGTAACGGAAGGCTCATAAAAAGTACGCTTTACGGCATGGCGCCAGTAAAAGCGCGCTGATAATGTGAATCGTGTACTTGGCGGTGACTCGGCTGGAATTGGCAGGGAGTGCGAGTGCACACACACACACGTACGCACAGTTGATGTTGAAATGTCTAGGTTATGCGCCTAAATGTTAAGAAAATATTGGCTTTTCTATTGATCTGTTTGAGTGGAATTTCCGAAAAATTCAAGTTCAAAGTCAAAAGTGATTTCTTGACTTGACTGGCGCACATATGAAAGTGGGCAAGAAAAATCACAACCCAAAAAAATATGCAGTCACGCCCCCTTAACCAAATGGAGTGTCTTTAAAATCGTTTTTATTGCTTCATTTTCTCACGATTTATTATAGCTACACGCGTACATATATGTATGATTTTGTACTTTCAGTCTCTGCTCTGAGGCTTTTTTGTAAAAGTCGTACAGTATGGAAGAAAACAAATGCAATGTTTTGTTTCAGATTTATATTTACTTGGGTTGTTTACATTTTTCCCTTTAAACGTTTTGATAGAAATATTTGTGGTTAGTTAATACTAAAATTTGGAATTTACAGAAAAAGTCATAAATAAAAAATCTCGAAATTATTATTTTATTAAACTATTGTATAAGTAATTTATAACATTTATTTATATTTTGTTGAACACTCTCATTTTTTCCGGTTGTTAAATTTGCATTTATTTCGTTCTCTACTGCAAATAGACCCTAGAACATGGCTATCAACGCGTTTGAGCGCCACTGTTCTTGAACTTTGCCGCTCAAGCTATCCCACTTCTTTACCGCCTTCTTTGGATTTCAGTCAAGGCGTTTCTTTATGGCTGATAGGATGAAGAGTCGTAGTGTACATTTTGATATGTGGTCTGATTTGCAAACATCCATGTGTTGAGATCGTATGTGCGTAACAGACACGTTAGGCGAAGCGCGGCATTGTAACGTGATACCAGCTACCAGTGGTAGTCCTTTGCCACAAACACCGCCACATTTTCCACATATTTATTATGCTTTTTTGGTGCGATATTAACGAGCTACGAGCTGGTGGCAAAAGTGCTGTAACAATCTTGTTTGTGGTCGCAATCATGTGCGAATATAGTAGGTTGCTATTTGAATTTATTTGATATGTGTGTGGTGAATATAGCATAAAATCCCTTCACAAATATATTCGGTATGAAAGCAGTGAGGAAAGTAAGTGTGGCTTCTGTAGAGAAATATTTGAGGGAAAAAGGAAGAATATTGAAGAAACTAAAGTGTGCAGTTGTGATACGAAATGTCGAATCAATTGCAGATATTATATATCAATGTTACGGATTCTCATCAAATACGGATTAATCTCATGTAATTTTCTGAAAATGCCTAATTTAGTCGAAATTAATTATTTATTATTCAAAATGACTTGACTAACTCGGTTCCTGTTAAATAATATTTCATTACCTTATACACGAGCCAAGTGGTATACATATTTCCTACAGGGTTTCACAAATAAACCCAACAGACGGTCAAAAAGCGTTTTTTCGTTTTTTGTCTTTTTGCGAGCCGCCATTACCAAAGTAAATGATAACGCATCTTTGGGACAAAAGTCAATGTCATATACGCGTTTATGACCAAACAAAGGCAAAAAGCAACAGAAAACAAATAAAACTTATCATATCATTGTCAAACACTTGAGGCGACGTTATCATCATTATATCTTTATTATATTCTTAATATTTATGGCTACATAAATATTTATTATTTATAGTAAAAAGTGTGAGAATAGTGCTTTCAAAGAATAGTGCTTTATGGCTTTCAATGTGTCTTTCTTGATTTTTTACTAACTTTATATATACACTAGGTACAACAATCAGAACAATTTAATAAACTTACTAATGAACATTCAGATTCAGAAATATCGCCGACATAAATCAAACGCATTTACACACTAAATATGCAAAGCAAATTAAATGAAACGTGATTTGATTTAAAACTCAAATTGACTTAATTTATCATATTTCCGTTGCTGGTCTTTGGTTTGTTAGGCGGATGTGCTCAACAATGTTTGTATGCACACTGAGTATTTTGTGGTTTCAAAAAGATGCTTGACAAAGCAGCGTCATGAAAGACTCAATGTGACACTCAATGTTTGCAAAGCGCGTTGAAAGAGGATGTCATCGGATGCTCAGATAAACTGCTTTCCTGGAGATGGCATTTACACTCGCGCTGCTCGTCCAATCTCTTTGCTACCTTGCTCTGCAGGTCTCTTTATTCATTTCTTTTACTCTTTATTATTTCTCTTCAACTGCAAAAACTATGTAATTAAAGCTTAATACAACCATTTCTAGTTAGCTTTCAGGATTTTCAAAAGCTAGAGGTATTTAAAGTAACCGTACAGGGTGAGGCTGCCGTTCATACAAGTGTCCAATGTTGCTCATACGACATGGTGCACTCAACTAATGAATTTTAATAAGCAATTGAGACCATATTAGTTTGCTGAAGATAGTAAATATTAAATATTAAATGACAAATAAATATGTACAACGAAATAGAATTACTCTATATTAGCCATAGAAAAAGAAATGGATCTTCGCTTAAGTAATTGCAACAAAATTCACGCTGGAGGTTTGTTTTACCTTCCAAGGGATTGATTGGTTTTTCATTAATACCGGTGTTTTTTGAAGATACATCTAAAGAGTTAGAGAGCAATTAAAACCCTACATTAAAAAGTCTGGTAACCTTTATTTTTACTTCAAAAGCTTCCCTTCAAATTTCACTCGCCACTTTTCCACATAAAATATTATTATATATGTAATTATACTGATGTACTCTTAGTATTGTGGTCTGTTAGACTTACCAGCACTGCCAACTCAAAATCGAAGTTCGAGCTTTCTTTCTGTTCAACTCTCATGTTACGCTAACAGTAGTAGCACGCGGATGCTGTGATAACAGCGGGTGACTGCACGAGTGCCGCCGTCACAAACGAGCACATGTGGGCAACACTGCGCCAAAATCGTCAGCAATGACGTCGACGACAGCAAACATGCTGTGTATCGTATGTTACTCGGCGTTGCTGACGTTGTCTTAAACCACCGGCCAGCGACTAGCTCCTTTCATCGACGCTGTCGGAGCACTCAGTGCCTATGCTGCTTAGCGGGGTCAGACGTGTTCGCATTTCGCGCTCGTTTCGACGCCACGAGCATCAAACTCAGCTTAAATGGACCAAGAAGACCAGAGGAAGTTCGCACCGATGTGTACCCATATAAAATGGTAAGGCTGTGCGCCGAATGAATTCAGTTGACGTGCGAGCACATAGGTGACAGGAACTTCGCGACCGAGCGTTTGTGGCGACCGTGTACTCGTATGCCGTGAGCGTACCATACCATAGGTGCCAAACAGCAAGCAACAAGACAAACAAGTGATGCCAAGCAGGGACTGTTACAGCAACAGCTTTTAAAAGTGCATGCACAGTAACGGTAACAGAACAGTGGCTGTTGTCATAGCAGTGCTCTTTACAGTGCAGTAGAGTGTGCGCCTTGCGTCACATGTATGTAGAGGGGGTTACAGTGACGCCGTTGCTGCGACGTGTAAATGCTTGGTGCTGTTGCTTTGTTTTGTTGATTTGTTGCTGCTAATAAGTACGGTCGGTCACCACAAGCGATCAGCAGGACGACCATAACAGGACGCTGTTTCAGTTACAGTTGCACTGTGGCCGAGAGCGAAGCGAATTGAGAAAGGCGCGTGAATGAGCAAATCTTGTAATATTGATAGTACAAAGAATACAAATACATAGTGGGTTAGTGCTGAAGTGGAGTCAGGGGAGACTTGTAGTAGTTGAAAAAAAAGAAATTAAATTAAAGTTGTTAACGCTTTGAAAAGTGCCAAATAATATATATACATATGTGTGTTGTAGCTCAGTTTGTCCCGTTAATTGACAAATATATTTATTAGCCAAGTAAAAAATTTAAAGTAATCCCGTTATAATTATAAAAAGTTAAACAACAAAACGTGAGCGAAACCTACATACATATATGGTTGCAAATCTTAATTAGCATATAGTGTTACTCAGAATCCTCGCCAAGTGTCCACCGCTCTCCATTGCCACACATTCTGTGATCCTTTAATGACACACATTACGGCTTAATTAGCTGCACGCGTGTTCGTGTGTGTGTGTGTGTCTAATAAAGTGCCAAATTGCCAAGCCAAACAGTAAAACGTCCAAAACAGCAACAAGTACGCGAGGGAGTACAAATTCAGAGGAAGCGTATAGTGAAGGGTATACAACGCAATGCCAGATACTAAAAAAGGTGAGTGAGTGATTACTGCCTGACTTCGTGGAGCTAATAAGCTCTAACTTTGTATGTATTTATTTATGTGTGTGTGCGTGTGTATACTCACAAGCATGCTGCTGCTGACCACTACGGCTGGCTGTCTATATGTAAACATTATATATGTATAAATAGAAGTGCATAAGCTTGTAAATCTGTAAATCTGTGTATATAAATAGGGTTGTGGGTGTGTATATGCATGGTTAACTTCATATTCTTAGCTTCAAAATGTATACAACTGGTGGCAAGTTATTATAAGTACATACTTTACAAGTAATTGTCATTATTATTATATTAAATGTTTGTATGAATAAATGTATATATGTATATAAGGGTACATACCATGAAATTTATCTTTTGCTTGGGACACTTTTCAGCTACTTTGAGGGGGCAGTTTAAAGTGGAGCGTGGGAGTTACACAGCTGATGTGGGTGTAACTAATAAGTGCATTTAATCGTAGCTTCATTAGTGTATACACTCTGAACTATAATGCTTCCTTATAAAAATCATATGACTTGTGGAAAACTTGTGTGGGAATGTGCTGCATTTATAAGTATCACTAGCTAAATTAATTATTTAATTTCAAGTTTTGAATATAACAGTAAACTATTTTTTAAGTAGAAAGTCACTCCAAACATTTATTATCCACGTTGGAACGATAAATACTTATGGATGGATTTTGAAGAAAGTTGTAATAGATTTGATATTAACTGCTCGAGCCATACGCATTTAGAATACATTTTCTAAGATTTAATTAGAATAAAAAATTTATTAAATTATAAAATTATAAAAATTAAAATTTATTTAAAACAGTAATTAATGGTCAAAATTATTTAAATCCGGTTTTAAATCTTTTCTTAAATATTAATAATAATATTGGTCTACAACTTTGCTTCCGCCGTTTTCCAATAGATGTCTCTAGGGTCAAGCACTGGACGATTAAATCGATTAAATCGTTTTATTTTTTTTATTTATCTTGGACATTTGCGTCAACATTAACCCAACAAAATATTTGTTGAGATCTGAGATTGTTATCCCAAACTTATTCTTAACTGAAAATGTCACTTTTTTTAACCGAATTCTCGAAATTTGCGGGAAATTTTACTTTTCTTTTTTTAATTCCAAGAAGAGTGCGGCTGAGGCTCATCGACATTTGTAACCGTTTTTATAAAAAAAAAACTTCACTTTACAAAAAATCGGTGGAAGCAAAGTTGTAGACCTAATATATAAACATTCTTCTTTAAAAATTCAAAAAAATATTATCACATTGTAGAGCGTAATTGCAAAGCTTGAGGAATATTTATTTTATTTTTACTTTTTTAGAAAATTTAAAAATATTTCAATTATTTAAATTTTGTACTTTTCTTTCAATTTTTTTTATTTATTTATTTTCCTTCAGACAAATGAAATCACTGTCAGTACGTTTTTTCCGTCTCTACACAGAACCTTCATTACGCCAGCACTTAAAAGCAGTTAATTTGTGAGGTTATGAACCTTTTGCTGCTAACAGGGCAGTTGCTCTCTTTCCGGCAAAAAAAAAACATACAAACAACAAAAATAGGTATCATTCATTATACGTATATATAATATTACAGAGGGAAATAAAATACTTACAATTATTGTTTTTTCTGTTGTTGTTCTGTTTATAGTACAACAATGGAAATTGTACACAAATTTCATACAGTTCTGCTATTATCCTTCCCTTAAGGATGTGCTTCTAGGTATACCATTGTTAAACAAACTGTGTGCAAATATAAAAAAAAGCTTTGTACTCGCAGAATTCGCAGCTTGCTCGGCTTGCACTGATGACGGCAGCAGCGAACTGTAAAACATTAAGCACATATGACACATGGTCAGGTCGTGGAATAATATGTACATTTATATTGCACTCACATGAACATGGATAGAGGAATTTATGCTATAATTATAATGAGTCTACCGAAAATAGAACGATAATATATAAAACTATTGGAATTAACGGTAACAATCTAATAAGGAGATATAATTAAAATGCGTTTGACCATATACACTGTGATCTCATATACAATTGATTTTTGACCCCATCAACGTCGAATATTTACAAACCCAGAGGTACCGAGACTGTACCAAAATTCATACTGGTCTCAAATTGCGAGCAACTGCAGAATTCAAAGCTGGGTTCTGTGCTGTTGAAAGCATTTTTATATGCCATATGTGCATATCTGCTGTACAATGTAAGTGCACTACTTATTTATAATGCGTCCGCCACTTGACTTTCTGCATACGCTGATTTTTTGTTGTTGTTGTTTTCATTGTACTCACAGCATTATTATGATAATTGGAAAATGCAAACATTTCCACAACCGAAATTAGCTTAAAGTGCGCCGCTACTTATGTGGATGTGGTTATGGGTGAACTACTATTAACTAAATAGGGAAATTAAAAAGTTTTAATTTCATTGAAATTCGTTTGTGATTTTGTGTGAAATTGGTTGTATGGAGATTTTATAATGAAATTACGATGAACTTTGAACTTCGTTGTCATACTTAAGCTAATTAAAAGTTCTTGGCGCCATGATACACTTCTGCGGAAATTGTTATTTAATTTTGGTGAAGATATTTTATAATAGAATGGGTCCTATAGAGTATATAAACTCTTGTAAACCTAATTCTTTTATATGCCAGCAGAACAATGAAATTTCAAAAATGCTTAAAAACCAATCAAATTTATTAAACATATTGTTTTTAATGGTTGGAAAGCCTTCCTGACTGAAATATTTCTTTAACCGTTTAAGTTTGACATTATTATTCATATATTCTTATTATATATAAAATTCCTCTGTACGTGTGTATGTTACTGAACTCCTCCTAAACGGTTGGACCGATTCGAATGATATTTTTTTTTGTGTCTTCATGTGGATTCGAGAATAGGGAGTAGTCACCATTAATAAAAAATTTTTAAATTTTTTTGATGATATATATTCACCAAAAATAGATGGCGTCATTATTACTGTATCGAAACCGTCTAAAGTTATATAAAATTGGAAACATTTATTTGAGAAGATTTTTATAATTCGATGTCGCTACTGTCGGTGTACAAAATCTTCAATCCAATTACACCGGTCAACAAAAAAAAAAAATTTTTTTTGGGGTTTCTGTTCTCATGCTTGAATTCTGATTCTAGACATTGAAAAACACTTAAATATTAATCTTTAGTTCTTTAAGTTTGCTTTGGGCTGATCGACATCGATAAGTATATTTTAATTTTTTTCATAAATCAAAGATGGCAGCACTTTGATTAACCCGAAAGTAAACAGTATTATTATTTCTAAGAGGCACAGTAGTGAATGTTAACCTGTTTATTATAGATGTAACAAAAATATTAGTATATTACTCAGTTAAAAAATGGCATCAACTCAGTGTAAAAATTATGTTGATTCATTCTATTTTATTTGGGGTGAATTTATTAAAGTTAGAGTAAAAAATTTCCTTTATCAACACATTTGAAACTTTGCGAAGCCTATTTTAACATAAAAGTCAGTAATCAAAATAAAATAGTAATAAAAAATATAAAAATCAATAATTTCTGCTTAAAAATCGAAAAATTGCTCTAATTTCTACGAAAGCAAACTGTAACCGGAAAAAGCAATTTTTCCTTATTTTTGTCATAGGAGATACTACATTTAACATGTAGATGTCAGACCCAAAAATCAGTTTAATTTCGTGTCATTTGAAGGTAACGGGTCAACCCAACTTATAAATATTGTCCTAAAATATTCAATTCATACATACATACTTATATGGTATACATGCATTTAATTAGTCTCGCATAAAATTAGCATAAGAGCATATTATTACTAAATTGCATGTAATTTGAATGCTTTGAGCATTTAGCATCAGCTTTTATTTCATTATTTCGCAAATTTATTACATTATCGTCTACTCATTGTATTCATTAGTAAGAAACTGTGCTGTTTTGGTCTACAACAACGCTTTGGCTGAAATCTATTTTATGTAATTAGTAACCGAGATATTTAGCATTTATAGAGCTTATAGAACAGTTTGCGCAGCCTTAAGCTCTTCCATCTATAGTGGCTGTGTGGCCGACGAATTAATCCCATTAAATAAACATACAACAATGCTCGGCAGAGTGTACTATATATGTATAAACCAACGTCAATATGAATGCCAATAAACTGTATATAATGGCATGTGTCTATATGTAAATGAAGAGCATACGCAAACTTATTTAATGGTATGAGAACAGAATTACTAACTTGCATCCACATACATATAGAATAATATAATATATATCTGTATTTATCTGTGTAATGGTAAGATTAGTCATTAGGCTTGTGGCAACTTGTAGCATGTCAATAATTGTGGCGCTGTCAATCAAGTAAATTTGCGGCTAACGGTATGCGAATGGTGGTGTGTCATAGACGGTTATGGTAATATCCAAAGTATTCTATACTATATATATGTATATGTGTATGTAGCCTTAGACTTATAGTGTATGTACGTGCGTAAGTAGTTGTTGAGACAAGTCGCGTCTTGCTTGGTACGCTATTGATCTCCTCTTCATATTCAAGTGATGAATTTCATACGTTTTTACTCAACACTCATTCACTCTGCCTCTCTTTCTATGTGTGTTTCTTTGAATACGCCATTGTACTTTCAGATATGACAGCGAAGCATTCGCGCGGATTCCTTCATTGTAAGTGAACTTTTCCATAACAAATTTAATGAATATTTAATGAAAATGGCCGGGGGATACTTTGCTCAAGTAACCATATACATATGTAATATTCGTATGACAAATAAGAGTTATTTTACAAGTGGGTGTACATTTATATGATATCGATTAATAGATCAATAATCTCAATATTAAATGTGAATTTTTGCAATAAATCACGTTGCCGTTATTATATTAAATAACTCTAATATTAAAGAAATAATGCTTTAAGACTATTTTTGTTTTAAATTCAATTATATTTAGCAGGCGAAGAATGTTGCCTACATTTCGGCGCATAGTTAAATAAATCTCGTGAAGTGAAAGATGATGAGTCTCAGTATACAAAATATTTGTATGAAGCACTGATGAAGAATAAAAATATTGCTTTAATATGAACAAATATATATAATTTGCTGTGGCCATTTCCGTAATATTGGGTTTAGACTAATAATCTTATTTATTTTATATTTTCAAAGTGATTCTATGAATATCTGCATAACTGCAAATATCAGAGGTCAGTGAAAGCTTAACTAAAAATTAAAACTTAATATTTACAACATTCATTTGACCACCATGACCCTACGATTACCTCGGAATATATATCTATAAATTCTAAGGTAATAAAAGCAATATTTTAGGCTTTGCGCAGAATATTTCGAAAATGAAATATTTGATGGTTTTCTACAACATTTCATTGTATATAATTATTTTTTCTGCTTTTAACGGAATTAATGAAATTAAGTTAAAGAGGTTATGCGTATAAGCTAGTCTAACTATGTCCATAGTGGTCCAAACTTGATCAATACCATATCTTTAAAATAAATTTTATTTCATCAAACCTTAAAGCTCACATTTTTTTTATTCCACGCACTTTTTCGATCACCCTCGCGGCCGTTATTGATACTGCGTATTATATATGCACATATTTATATATGTATGTATGTGTAAAATACAAATATTTGTGTTATCCCTTAACGCGTTTTTCGGTTAGACATTTTCAACACATAGCATTTACATTACTGCGGTTTAACACAACACATGGGCATAACACTAATGGATATATGTAAATGAAAAACATGATACAAGTACTTACGTACATACATACATATTTATATACGTTTGCATATATACGATGTCGAAATTTACATGATGTGTTGAAAAGTGTGTGCGTTTGCGAAATATGCAAATTTCATTATCACTCCAATGTCTCAATACATCAATCGACTTAGCATTCAATACCTCATGAATACTCGTATACTCCCATTTAATTTATTCTGTACACATACATACATAAGTAAGTAGATTTATATGGGAACACAGCTGCGTTTCTTGCGGTTTTTCAATGCTCCCTGGAGATTCTTGTTGGATGATATATTTCTAGTCACTGCTTGAATGCCATCGTGGAGAATTCCTCTGATTAGTACAAATTTAAAAATAAAAGGAATTAAATTGTTTAAATATCATATAAAGCATTCAGCTTTAGAGTAATTAAGTTCTTTTCCATTACATTTTTCGTCATTTCATGCATTCATTATTTCAATTCTAATTTACTTTATCATTATTGACATTGCTTATAAACTTCTGCTAAACTTATAAATTGGATTGCTTACAAAATAAATTTACACAATTATGACTCAGTTGTATTATACAGTGGAACTTCCATAACTCGAACTTCTATAACTCGAAGATCGCCATAACTCGAACTTTTGAATTGGCAATAGCGTTTAGAAGTCAAATTTCAAACAAATTTCCTTCCATCAATCAAACCTTTCGATTTAAAAAAATTTTTATCGAGGCAGAATTTCAAAATAGTCCCTATATATCATATGGAGATAAACCAAAAATATGGTATTACACTTATGGATTTCATAAATCATGTAACAAAGGAATAGGATACAGACATCAAGAGCCAAACAATAACAAAGTGCTACCAACAAAATTATGTTTTAATGAAAATTCTATAACTCGAAGTCTCTCTAATTCGAAGTTTTTTTGTCGATTATGGTGATTCGATTTAGAGAAGTTCCACTGTATGTTGTTCTTCAGTAAATCTGCTTTTTTTTCAGATTTATCACAACAAAATTATAACAAGGTGCTCACAACCATCGTTTTTTTATACTCTCGCAACAAATGTTGCTAAAGAGAGTATTATAGTTTTGTTCACATAACTATAATTGTTTGTAACACCCAAAACTAAACGAGTTAGATATAGGTTTATATATACCAAAGTGATCAGGGTGAAGAGTGGAGTTCAAATCCGAATGTCTGTCTGTCCGTCCGTCCGTCCGTCTGTGCAAGCTGTAACTTGAGTAAAAATTAAGATATCTTGATGAAACTTGGCACACTTATTTCTTGGCACCATAGGAAGGTTGCTTTCGAAAATGAGCAAAATCGGACCACTGCCACGCCCACAAAATGGCGAAAACCGAAAACACATAAAGTGCCATAACTAAGCCATAAATAAAGCTATGGAAATAAAATTTGGTATGAAGGATCGTATTATGAAGGGGCATATTTGGATGTAATTGTTTTGGGGAAGTGGGCGTGGCCCCGCCCCCTACTAAGTTTTTTGTACTTATCTCGCAAACCAATAGAGCTATATAAACCAAACTTTCGGCAGTCGTTTTTTTTAGCCACTTCCTAATACAGTCTAAAAATGAAAGAAATCGGATCATAACCACGCCCACCTCCCATACAAAATTTAGGTTGAAAATTACTAAAAGTGGGTTAACTCACTAACGAAAAACGTCAGAAACACTAAATTTCACATAAGAAATGGCAGATGGGAGCTGCACTCAGATTTTTTTACAAAATGGAAAATGGGCGTGGCGTCGCCCACTTATGGGTCAAAAACCATATTTCAAGAGCTACTCGATCGATTTCAATGAAACTTGGTTTGTAATAGTTTCCTTACATCCCAATGATATGTTGTGAAAATAGGCCAAATCGCTTCACAACCACGCCTACTTCCTATATACCAGAACTTTGAAGACAATCTGAATCGTTTACTTTACAATATATAAAGTAAGTACCAATGAAGATATCGGGGCACAAATTTGCACAAATAATATGTTAATAGTGTGGCAGCCCCATTCTAAAAATCGCCGAAATCGAACCATCGAACCGAGGACCTCGGTGCTTCTAACCCAATATTATGGTTTCCAACTTTCAATGGACTTTATACAATATATATGACGAATATGTGGGTCAAATTGTGTATTATATAATATAAATAAAGTTAAATAAATAAATTGCGAGAGTATAAAATGTTCGGTTACACCCGAACTTAGCCCTTCCTTCCTTGTTTTAATATAATTTATGACTTATAACTTTATGACATCTTGTACCTTGTACCCAAATAATATTTTTTGTTTTTTATGTCATCTACTTTAAAATGATTTTCTATTACGAAAGCCAAATTTTTGAATCCAATGATGATGAAGTTTAATTTTAAGTCTGAATTTCGCATACTTTAAGGCTTTCTACGCATTAATTTAAGTACATTTATATAGTAAATAAATATAAAAAAAAATAAAAAAATCTTTGAAACTGCGTTCACTAGCAAAAACAGCATAAGTGAAAAACACACCTTTGTGAAAATATCACTTCGCATATATAATAGTTATTCTTAATTGGACTCTTACTATGAACCGTGTGGCCAAAATGGATAATGTTATATGAAACACATATTTATATGAAGTTTTATAGTGATATCGCTTAAGTATTTAACGCCCACTCTGCACTGCGTTAAGTCGACTTACACTGTTATTGCTTGTGATCACAGCTGTTGATTAAAAGCTTCTGTGAGTGCAGGCATTCTATCACTTTAATTGCTTTACTCCATCTACTATACATATGTACGTACACAAGCGTTTGAGTAATTTTTCTTTGGAATTTCATTTTATAGCCGATGAGGAAATTAGCGATAAGGCATCAACGTGTGGGAAATTGCTGATATTCCTATCTGTTGGACTTGTCATACTCACATTGCCGTTCAGCTTGTTCGTGTGCTTTAAGGTAAGTGCCAACACTCAGAATATATTCTACAATATAAGGACATAATAGTGTATGTGTGATGTGTTGGCGTTGGTGCTTGCAACTGCTACTCTAAAATGCGCATTAGAAGCTATTAAGTGCAGCAACGACGCAGATTGCATGCCACAGCAGTTTGGTTAGGCAATCAAAGTGGCAAAGCAGCAAATAAATGGAATAATAAATGATTTTTACACCTTTCGAAATGAAAGCAACCTGCAAGGAGCAAGCAACCAGCAGCCGGCAGCCGGTAGCAGCAGTTCTAACAATCATTTATTTTATTGCAATGCAGTTTTATCTGTCTACGCTGCTATTGTTCGGTTGTTCGGCTGTCGCTGCCACTTGCCTAACTGCAAGCAAACATGCTAACACACACACACTCTCACACACAATTGCACAATATCCTTCTCAAATAACTTTGCCATTCAGGCGCATAATTTTTCTTCTTATCCTCTGCTTCTGCTGCTGCTTCTTCTTATGCCGTTTTCACTTTTTCCTCTTTTCTCGATTACAGGTAGTACAGGAATATGAACGCGCCGTTATATTTCGTTTGGGCCGTCTTATGCAGGGTGGCGCCAAGGGTCCCGGTGAGTATACGCAGAACTTTCTGAACTTTTCTTTTGGTATGTGCGTGTAGATGTGATATTCATGCTGGAGGTAGAATACAGTGCAACGCAAAATACTTCGTATAAGTTTGAAACCAAATGTAGCTTGAAATATGTAGCCGTTGGAATCTTTACTTTAACTCCCTCCAAAAAAGAAATTTTAGATGATTTGATGACGTCACTATAGCTAATAATAACATTAGTACCATTTTTTATAAAGAAAAATCTATATTTCTTTAATACTCCCTCAAAATGACAACAATTTGAGAAAAATTAATCACGAAATGGTCTCCGCTTTCCTATTGACTTTTGAATATCCATATTAATCGGTGTTTTAACTTATAAAATGGCCGAGAAATCCATCGTCCATGATTGTTGAATCCACCACCATAACTGTTTGTAAATACATCAACTGCTCTGATGATTCTCTCCTCAACTCATAGATATTATAAGAATGCCATCGGACAGATAACTGCTATAAATCTTGTAATATTGGGGAGAATAAGAATAGCCTCGAAATCCAGCGCAGAATAACTCTTGCCAACAGGTGCTGCTTTGGACTGAGTAGACAATTGAACAGTAAAGTCCTCTCTCGACGAACCAAAATCAAGCTCTACAAGTCGCTTATCATCCCCGTCCTGATCTACGGTGCAGAAGCTTGGACGATGTCAACATCAGATGAGACGACACTAGGAGTTTTCGAGAGGAAAATTTTGCGCAAGATTTATGGTCCTAAGAACATTGGCAACGGCGAATACCGCAGACGATGGAACGATGAGCTGTACGAGTTATACGACGACATTGACATAGTTCAGCGAATAAAAAGACAGCGGCTACGCTGGCTAGGTCATGTTGTCCGAATGGACGAAAACACTCCAGCCCTGAAAGTGTTCGATGCAGTACCCGCCGGAGGAAGCCGAGGAAGGGGAAGGCCTCCACTCCGTTGGAGGGACCAGGTGGAGAGCGACCTGGTTACACTTGGGATCTCCAACTGGCGCCGAACTGCGAAGGAGAGAGAGAGATGGCGCACTATCGTAGATTCGGCTATAACCGGCTAAACGGTTGCAACGCCAATCACATACATACATACATAAGAATAGCCCCCAATTATCAAAAAAGTGTCCCCACTTTGCTAGAACAACTCCCATCAAAATTCACAGAGCGTCAACGTCGACTGTTCTAATGACACCAGCTAAGTAGTGCATACTTCGAAAGCAATTTCCTGCCAGGCATACTTGCCACACATTTGCGAAGTACACCAAGCATTGCAAACGTGCTTATATGTAGTTCTTTGCATGGACTTTGTGTGTGTGCGTCACGTAGCTCGCATATTGTCATCGACAACAGCTGCCACTGTTGCGGCTGCAGGAGCGCAATGGCAATTTGTGTTAATTGCAGCACTTGATCCAATTCTTCATCGTCGTTTACGAGGCGGCGCGAAGCAGCAGCGCGACACAGCCAACATACGTTTTGTGGTGGAAAGTTTTGTTTGCCGTGCCACGACTGCAACAGAACTTTGCGCGTTCGCTTAGTAGCTTGTGAGAAGCCACACACACACACACACGCACTCGTGTACGATACCAGTATAGGCAAGATGTCGCAACACCACACACACACACACAGGGTTGCATTCATGTGACATTTTTAATGGCTATATGTGTGAGTCTGTATGGGAGTGTGTGTGTGTGAGTGTGCGGGTGTTGCAGTGCCTTATTTTTTTTTTTTTTTTTTTTTTTAGTAGGGGGAAGCATCGAAAGCCGGAGTGCGGAACTTTAATCCGCTAAACCTAACCTACTCCCAACACAGGACCCTCCCACGGGACCACCGGATAAGGTATTACTTCGTGGGAGTGACAAGACTTTTAAGTCTCCTCTATAGCGCGGACTGACTGACGCCTAATCTGTTGAATATGTCTCAGTTCTGTCATGATTAAAGCTGCCGCTTCGCTAACAGCTTTCCATTTTTTGGAGGACTGACACATAAGTGCAGTCAAATTTTCCACCGTTAAGCTACCACCTAAGGTTGTTTCCACCTTTTCCCTTATGTTAGAAAAGCGTGGACAATGAAAAAATACATGTTCAGAGTCTGCAGTGCCTTGTCATGCACGCATTGCATTTATTCGCACTGCTTTTGTTGTGTGCAGTAAAAGTGGTTGTTGTTGTTGCTGCTATTGCTGTTGCGACGGTGGTTGTTACCCGCACTGCCTACAAGAGCAATGTTCGCACCGCTGCGATTCTTTTTCGCGTCCTTGTTGTGTGCATTGTGTTGACTCGGATGCTCGGTGTTGGCGCTGGTGCTGCAGCAGCAGTTACCGGGGCTGCGTAGGTCGCCGGGAGGTACGGAGGGCAGCAAAGTAGTTCTGCTCAATTGGCCACAAAAGCATAAATTGCGCACATTTTAGTGTCAAATGTGTCAAATGGTAATTTTCTAAAGAAAGGTCGCAAGCAAACGCTAGATGCTGTTGTTGTTGTTCGTACTTTTGCTTTGTCTAATTAATTTTAATTGCATAAATTATGGCAAACTGTTATTTTAAGGTGTGAAATTATATGGTTTGCGGGCAAAGGTTGTTTGTGAGTTAGTTGTGCTTTATGAGCGATGATTTTCATCTTCCGAGTTAAAAATTGCGAGAAAATGTTTTTTTGCTGGCAAAAGTGTTGCTGATTATATATATTTCTTATGCATAAATTCATTTTGTTACCTGAGCTAGATGTTGCATATAGTTTTTAGAATATAATAATTCTGGTTGCTACTGAAAAATTTCACTAGAAGTATCTGGAAAACATATGAGAAACTCAAACACACATATAACCGTATGAAAATTAAATAAAATGTTTAATTTCTTAAAATTTTTTCTATAAAATTAAATTTGAAAATTACAGCAAACACTTTACACTTTCAGGCATCTTCTTTATCTTGCCATGCATTGACTCGTATGCCCGTGTGGACTTGCGTACACGCACCTATGACGTGCCACCACAGGAGGTAAGTTCGTAGAAAAAGCCTCAAAACTTTGCATTCACAGCCAATGCTTTACAAACACAGCCTTGACTGTGGCTGCACAGCTGCAATTCGAAACAATTTGTGTAGGCAAAAATTAAAAACAAAAATGCAAAAGTTCACTTATTCACCAAAAAGCAATATTGAATTAATTTTTTTCATTTTAAAACAAAGCAGAAAAAATAATTAAATATTTTTATAGCAAAATTAAACAAGGATAAGAGTTTATTTATTAGTGAAACATGTAGAAAGACTCATGTGCACATGCACACATACACACAGCCACCTAAACAGTTAAGAGTGTAAACGCTATAAAATGAACATCGCATCTCCTCATACTGAATGTTACTCATACGCCACCGCTCACAGCCCGAATACATTTATCTCTACAACAGACACTCTATTGGAAATTCTTTTGAAAACTTAACTTAAATTATGGGTGTTCACTGTGATGTTGAGTTGTTTAATTGTTTATTTTAATAATTATTTATTAATAATTAATTATTTTAAGTATTTAAGATTCAAAACAAAAATTATTTTTTTTTTGGTTTTTTATTTTTATCTTCTTCAAAAGCTATTTATTTAAAAAAAAGGTCTTTGTTGTTGTCAATATCAACCGACATCATTTGAGCGCCATTTTTGAGTTTTATTGTTTCGTTTATCGTTTTCCACCCACTAATTGAATTGAGTGAACAATTTATGAATTTAATTTATTGCTGTCGTTTAGCTGGTGTTTATGATATTTAATCTTTCATTTCATTGTAAATACACACACGCACACTTACGCACACATTTAAACAGTGCATGTCAGTGTGTTAGTTTCTGTGTTCTTTCCACAAATCCCGCATTTTTGCGTATATTTATATTGTCTCATTATATCATCTATATAATACATATAAACTATTTATTGTTGTTGTAAAATATAACACACTCTGAATATAAAATATGAAATGTAAATAACTTCTATCCACCATTATGAACTTTTCAATGTGAACACTTGATTTCCCCCATAAATTTTAATTAATTTCATGGCATTTCAATCAAAAATATTTATTATATTTGTTGTATGCTTTGTTTTTGTTATTAATTGAAATTTAATTGGATTTACTATAAATTTAGGAATAGTTTTGCCTACGAATTGAATTTTTCACTTTTAATTACATGAATGCATTCGGTAGTTAGTAAAACCCTCCATTTAATCGCTTCGGTGATTCTGTACCTTTTAATAACTCATAAATTGGGATATTGGCGAAAGCATATAAAACTAAGTAAAATAAATAATTTATAAAAAAATGTAGTATAGTTTAGGTCTTTCAAATAACTATAGATCTACATCTTGATGTTTTACATCCTTCTCCTTAATCAAGTGCTTAGGTTAGGTCACGTTAAATGACAGATTCCTGTGTTACTAGGATACCTCACTTGGACAGCTAAAGACCCCAGTACTTTGTGATGCCACAAACACCTCAAAATGTATGCCAAAAGGGAGAAAAGAGAGCTTTTTACGAATTTGATGAGGCAACTAATTTATATTGAGTCTATCTGGGCAATGAAGGATAAGCCAATATCTCCTTCTTCCATGCAACTTTGGTTATTTTAATCCAATAGGCTATATAGCTCCACGGCACATAAGCGCATCGGCAATGTCCAGTAAGGACTCCTACCATTACGGCGGGCTGTTCAGAATCACAGAATAGACAGTTGACCACCGTAGAAGCCATTTTTCATTATTTTTAGACTTTTTAGTGCAATTTCATAAGCTATTGAAGGAGGTTTTTTTTTAATTATACCAAAACCTTACCTTAGCTATTCAAAAATAATGTCTTTTAATATGCTGTCAATAGGAATGATGATAGGGTTCTATGATAGGTTTTGAGCTTTATATTTATGGAATTTAGCCCAACGGCTAATACTATTTATTTTAAGCAAAATCAATATACATGTATATATTAACTTTAAAATTTTATTTAAGTTAAAAACTTCTGTATCTATCATTTAATGTGCCATTTAAATCTCCACAATCTTCTTCTGTTTGAAATCTTATGTTTACTCTTACTAATAAATATGTAACTAAAATATGTATGTATCTATATACCACCGCATATATCGCATATTGCTAGCTCTACTTCTTCCTCTTCCACTATTCTTTAACAATTCGAAATATTGTATCCCCAAATCCACTAAATGTGTTGCTGCAACTGCGTTTTTAACCGTTATTGCTTAATTACATACATACTCGTACATAACACACACATAGAAGTATGCTTTGAGTCGTTGAGTCCCCTCGTTTTCCCCCCACTTGGTAACATATGTACATGCTCGCATACACACCTACATATACATAAGCATTGTTGAAGTTTTCCCACTTCCCCAGCAAAAGATAAAAACGCATTGAAAAACGCGTCGTAAACGAATATTGTGTTTTTTTGAATATCCTTATCTGTTTCTGTTCCTGTTTCTGTTTCAGTTTCTGTTTTTGTTATAGTTTTTGTTGCTGACCACATTTACAAGCCGAAGATTTGGAAAAAGAGCAAATATTGAATTTTTATGTTGCATTTTTGCCTGAAATGCGCACCAAACACGCTGTTATTGAGCTCACATGCACATAAGAATGTGTGTGTGTGTTAGAGTGAGTGTTGTGCACCAATTCACACGATGCATGCCAAAAACAAAAATGTTGCACAAATGATATCTGTAACGAAATTCCGAACGCAAATAAAAACTCAGTGCGGATTAATAAAAGTCGAAAGAAAGCGAAAACAAAAACAAAACGCCATGCATCGCTACGCAGCGTGCGCAAAAAGCTCAGCATTTTTGTATTGACAAATGTTGCCACACTCAGCTTCAACGCCGCCATCAACTCCAGTCAAAGTAAACAAGCCAAGGCAGCACTGCAATAGCAGCATCGCTGATTACAAGAAGAAATCGCTTTTCTTTTGCTTCTGCATTTTTGTTGTCGTTGCTGCGGTTTTTAACACACTCAGTTGGCCCTTTGCAATGGTGGCGTAAATCTGTGCGAAAGCATCTCTGCCTGGCAACTCGCCGTCAAGTGCCAACGTCGAAGCAACATTATCTCGGCTGAGACGACAAAAACCGCCACGAAAACTTTAAGAGAAAATAATCGCTAACAGTAAAAAGCAAAAATCTCTGCACACAAACAATTATCTGACTTATATATAGACATTTGTATGCACTTCTTCAAAACTGTGCGATTTACGAAAAGACCAAGTCGAGTCAAACTTTGCCACTAGTGTTGGTGTTAGTTGGTGTGGCAGGGCGTGAAAGCTTATGTGACATATTTTTCACAACCACTGTTATGAAGGCTGGTGCACAGTAGAAATTAAAACGCGCAATAAATGCCACGAAATAAGCGTTAAAAACAATAGCTACACTGAGCGACAAAAGTGGCTATACAAAATTGAGTTTAAAGAATTTTGGGTTCAAAATTCTGTGGATTGAATGAAATGATGTGGAAATAATCACACTAGAAAGACTTAAGCGATAAACCAAAACAAATAAATATTTTTTAATTCATTATTTTCATCTTTCTTAAATTAGGTGAAACATAAGCAGAAGTACTAAGCATTGAGACTTATACAAGACTTCCAACGTCAAAGCTAATTTCTAGCACAATTCTCCGTATTTATATTTTTGAGTTTATCAGTTAATCTATATTTTTATGAATATTATGAATTCTCAAAAAATATTTTTAATTTGTGCACTTACTTTTGCCGACCACTGTACTCTTTCTGCCTTTCGCTGGCACTTTGCGATAAGAGTGTGATTGAAAAAGAACATTAACTGCAATTTTTGGCTGAATTATTTGTTTTTGCAAATTCTCCTTTTTGTAATGCGTTAAAAATCCTTACGTCCCTTTATTATTTCTGTTTGAATCTTTGCTGTCCTTTAGCTAGTCTTGAACACTTGTTGTTTTTTGCTACGACACAGTTTTTAATCCCCGCCAGCATAAATTTAGCAGATATTAAAACAAATTTATCAAATACACTCATTTGTTGTTGTTCAAATTACGTTACGAACTAAAATAAATAAATGAAAAAATAATAATAATAATAACAACAATATAAGAATACATATTACAATTTGCATAGTATTTCTCAGACTCACTTAGCGTTAGTCACACTTAGCTGAAACATGAAAATATCAAAAGCAAAATGGAAATGGAAATGAAAATGAAATGAAGACAAACGTTTATAAATGAAATTGGCTATGAAATTGAGGTCGAATTCTATATTATGGTGTTCATGTATGTTAATATCTAAGAATATATTATATTTTATATTTTAATGCTGCAGCGCAGGTCCAATCGATTTCAGAATCTTGTTTCAAATGTGTTGGAACCTCTAATTTCATGGGAGTTTATATTTTCATTCTTATTGTTATTTGAAGTTGAATCTGAAACTTATTGAAGTGGATTAACTTATTAAAATAATCGAGCTAACGTTTCTAAGAGTAACTTAGTGAGAAATATGAGTAAATGTAAGTCATTCACCTTATAAAAATATGATTTTATTTAATTTCTTCTTCTTTTAAATTTGATTTTTTTTACGTCTGGTTTATTTGAAAATATGAATTACGCTTGTATAATATTGATAACAACCAGATTTAAAGTGTATATTGATAAAAGTAGGGATTACGGTAATTTCATCACCGAAGGTTTCGTTTATAGGGTGTGAAAGTGAAGTGAAAGATTATTTGAAATTATTCTCACTCATTTATTTGTAGATATACGATTAGTTATTACCGAATACAATATTAATAAATAAATCTTTAATTAACTTTTATTATTTATAAACAATTATTTCCACTAAAATACGACTATATAACACTAAAAAGAAATTATGTCTTTAAGTTAGTTAAGGTTAAAAATATAGTTATGAGTTATTAAAAACATAGAGTAAGATTGAGAGACTGAAATAATTCTCTTTTAAGAACTCTTACTTATTATATTTTGGCAAAAAGTAACCTTCAAATCTTAGTATTCGCCTTATACCTTAATTAGTGGAGTATGTCATATAGGAGAACTTATTCCAGTTGAGTATATTGGTCTACAACTTTGCTTCCACCGTTTTTTTTGTAAATTTAAGGCTTTTTTGCATAAAAACGGTTACAAAAATGTTATTCAAAATATTGGCAGCATGCGTATTCCGTACAAATGTCGAGAATTCGGCTCAAAAAGTGACATTTTTTCAGTTGAGAATAAGTGTAGGATGCAAACAGATCTCTACAAATATTTTTCTGGGTTAATGTTGACACAAATGTCCAAGATCGATATAAAACGATTTAATCGATTTAATCGACCAGTGCTTGACCCTAGAGACATCTATTGGAAAACGGTGAAAGCAAAGTTGTAGACCAATAATTCTGTTTTGAATTTGTTGGGACTATATCAAAATTAACATTGAAGTGTGTTTTACGTATTTGATGCCATGAGGCCGAATTGTGGGGTATTGAACTATCGTATACAATATTTCTCTGTAATGTAAGAATAAACCAACTTATGTCTCTACATCGAATCATAGCTATACGTTTATTTCTAGTGTTTTAATGATCGTAATCAATACACGAAGTGTATTCGCTGGCACGAGAAGAATGTGAAACAATTCGCGTTCCAGTCGACCGATATTTTTATTAATAGACCTCGAGAAGGTTTAAAATTGGTGAATTTTCTAAATAAGTATATAAAACTATAGGTGTATAATATAGAATTCGACAACTAACAACGATTAAATTTGAGAATTAAATATTAAATAAAATACCAAAACAATTTAGACTAGCATACACGAGTTATTGAAATGCCACCCCCACATCTTATACAACCCGCATATGTTTAAAATAAGATAAGTGCAAGTAATTACATAACTATGCGATTACATTTAAATGAAATGGATACTTCATGGTATGCATTCCTTATTTAATTCATTTCTGTTTATGATTTTCAAAAACGAAAAATACAAACTTTAGTGAAGTGATTTATTTAACGAGATACTCATACATACATACTATCTATGTAACCCACTGCACTGATTTAACTTCCCCTCTCCCCCCTGATTAAGAGTTCAATTTTTGAGAGCATGCAATTTCCATAAATATAAATGTCTATTCTAATTAAAAAGAAAAAAAAACTAAAACTAAAACAAAAACAAAAAGCTATCTGTCTTTACTAAACTTTTACATAAACTATTGTTAGTCAATCATTAATTTATTTCTATCAAAAACGCAAGAGTATACAAAACCTCAAACAGTATGCATAAACATAATTAAATTGCAAAAAAATTACTAAACTTTAATTCAACACTGAGGAAAACCATTCACACCTTTCTCATATTTTCTAATTTCAAAAAAATTTTAAAGAAAAAATCTCAAAATTGATTGGTTTGCGCGTTTTAAAGCACATTTGTCTAAACAAAAAAATCTCATTTTCCATGCAGTAAATTGCAGATAAAAGCAACCAAATTAATTCATTACCAAAACACACACTCTCAAATCACAAGATTACTCATTATTACTCGTATATTGTGAGGATTACTTTGAAATTTGAATTTGAATTTGACGATGTGAACACCAAAGAAGTATTGAAAATGAATAATTGAAATTTTATTGCAATCATTTTACAAATTTATTAATCGATTTTTACCGCTTCCGCTTCCGCTTCTGATTCGTTTGAGCACAAGCGAGGGATAACAGACCGCCACCAAGTATAGAAGCAAACCTATGTCGAGTTCATCAATATGTGTTTGCGTGGTTTAGGCTGTTAAATGGGAAAGGGTTCGCATGTTCTCCGAAATTAAATGAAATCAAATCAATTAATTTTATAACAAATACATAGAGTATATCGAAAATATATATCTATATGTATATTGAAAAGAAACAATTAAATAAAAACTCAAGCATTTTCCCGCCGATCAGTAACACCTACATACATTAATACATAGACATAGACATAGACAATATCCACAGCAATTAGGAGACAATTAGACAGTGAATATACTAATGTAGTAGCATACATATACATATATATATAGATACCTATATACTCGTACTTATGTAATACAGATTATTGCTGAGCAAAGCTTAGATTGCCTGAAGAGAAAAGCTCACACGGACTAGCATAACTATTACCCATACCTATGTATCTATATATAAATAATATATATATATATAATTTTATACATATATTTACTATTATATAAACAAAACTAGTAACAAATATGCAGCCGTGATAAATAGTTATGTATATGGTATATATAATATTAATAAATAATCAACAACTGTATTAAATTATAATAATATTATATACATACACACATAATAACCCTCAAACAAAGTAACAGTAAATATTTAATTAAGTATAAAGTCAAAGCTTGTAACAAAGCTAAATACAGTTAAATATGATTATATATAAATATATATATTATATATACTTCTGCTCCAATAAACCTTTGTAAAGAGGACTCTCCTGCGTACCAACCAAGTAGACAGACATACATATAAACATATAGATCTATGATCCTTGGCGATCGCTGCTAGCATACACCACATATACCTAATAATATACAATAAAACATAATTCTATTTACATGCATACAGTTATACTCATATGGTTTAGATCATATACAATACACATACATATTTTTTGGTTGAAATGTGAATAAAGCTGGTTTGCCTAAGGAAGTCTGTGCAAATTGTAATAACGTAAGCAATAATTTTAAATATCAGTTGAAATGAACCCAATAGTTTAGGTTTTACATACACATATGTATAATCTATCTATGTAATATGTAATATGTAATGTACCAATTTGTAACACTCCAAAGTGTGTGCACAGTACACAGTACAATATTGTATGCGAACATCATATGTACCCAAGTGTGTGATCGAATTGCACTCAATCCCCCCCCACTTTAGTTGAGTATGATTTTTCCTTCTGTTTCTGTTTCTGTTTCGATCATTTATATTTAATTCATTTCAAATTTCGTTATTTTTTTCACTCTTCTTTTGAAACATCATACACATTATCAACTTACTTATATACATAAATAAATATGTATTTTTTGTACGAAAGCTCTGCATTTGTCTTTATACTTTTACACTCTCGCTCTCCACTTTGTACATATTATACTATATGCCAATATGTAAGTAAACTTATTCTAAACCCTTGATTTATGAACATTTATCTACACCATATATTTTAAGAAACAAATAGTTTGTACAAAAAAACAGTGTGTTTCTTGGAGCATACGTCAATATATACCGACGTGACAAAGAAGAGCCATTAATGACCCAATTTGTCGTTCTATCGTTGGTTTCATCTCCAAACAAATATGGATCACTTATACTACCAAACTACACCTAACTTTTTTTGCATGCGAGAGAGCTCATAGATCATCTTAAAGAGTTCTCTGTGAGAAGAGAATTTTTAAATATAGTAAATCATGCTCTCGTATGATGTTCCATGGCCAATCAGAGATTGAGATGCTGAAGATGTATTACTAATTTTGTGTAATAATTAAACAATCATGACAACAAGTGGTTCAGAGAGTGGATGGTACTGTTAGAGGTTTCAAGTTCCGGTGCTTTCACAATGGGTGCCCTAAAGGACTAGGTCCGTCGTCCAACATCCAGTTTACCTATCTACTTATCTTCAGTAAATAGATAATTTACTATGAATGATATGGTTTCTTGGATTAAGCTAAATAATTCAGAGTTACACACTATAGTCGGATATATTACTAAATCGGAAAAAGCACGTCCGTATCTCGCATAGCTATGGTTCAACGCCTTAAGTAGTGCTTGATATCAAGCAACATAAATAACCTAAATTAGACACGATGAGAGATAATGATGAAAATCTCTCAGATAATTCCATAAAATCTGATGTTGAACACCATTCGAAATCTTATGTTAACTCTCCCATCAACTGCACTTCAACTATGAAGCTAGTAGATTGGGTAGTGTAAATTTGACTTTACACCGAAATCATGTACAAATAGTTTTTAACACAAAATCGTGCACTTGCCATTCACTAGCAAAAAACAAGTTGTTTCACAAAAAAAGATGATATGGCAATTGTAAAGCGCTTCGGACTTACCACTGCACCGCAGGAGCACAAATTGTACAGAGCATAATTATTAAGTAAATCCATACAAAAGCTTAATTATGCGCATAAATCAACCGCCAACTCAATGCCTTAAATTAAATGCAAAATACACACACACACACACACAGACAGACACACACAGCCATATTTGTACATTAAAATGACGCAGGCACATGGACTGTATAGCATTAAGCAGCGTGTGGCCTTGTCGTTGCTATCAAGCGGTGTGGCAACACTGCACGCAGCAAATAAATAAACACACGATTGCATAAGTATCTGTATTATAGGATATATGTATTTAGCATAGATTTAACTGTATGTATTCACTTATATAAATAGTTGTATGTATGTGTGTATTCGATGTTGTGTCCTGTCATTGCTTTCGCATTTCGCACCACAAACGTCAATTTCTCGCGAAAATTGAAGAAAATGCAAGCGAAAGCGCATTTCTTTTTTCTCACTCACATGCAGGCGCGCATTAAGGCGGCACAAATGTCACATTAAATCACACACTCACACTTATGCGTCAATGCGAGTACGAGATGCGTTCAAAAAATAACGGGAAGTTTCGTGTTTGTATATTAACATAATAAACAATAAAAAAAAAATTTTTGACAATTCGAAATTTTAAATTTCTGTTATTTCTTGAGCCCACCTTAAAAATAACGAGAACTTGAATTCGTAAAAAAAATATTGGAATTTTGGAAATTTTAAAATTCCCGTAATTTTTTGAACACACCACGTATTTCTTAAATGTGTGTCTTTGTGTAATCAGTAAATGAAAATGCAAACACAAATTAAAGTGTGAATGAAAATGAAAATGAAGATGAAAATGTGCACGCAACTCACCAAAATGCAACAGACGAATTTCAGACATACATACATACAAACTCAGTCACATACTTTAGCTTACGCTTAGTACATATGTAGGTTATTCATTATATGCACCGTATAGTGCCTTTATGTATGTATGTAAATTACTTTAAGATGAGGGAAAACCACCAAAAGCAAAAAGCGCAAACAACACTCGCTTATTTCTTTGTATGTTGTATGTATGTATGTAATTACGTAATTCAAAAAGCTCACATTCACAATTCACAAACAAAGAAAAGCGCGTTGAAATCGCACAAAAATCACATTTAACTTGTTAGTGGAAGAGAGGTAGCAAAGCAAAGCAAAGCGAATTAATTTAAGTAAATTCGCCTTTTGATTGCTTGAAATTAAGCATACAAACAAACAAACAAGCGAAACTTGGCATAATAAATAAGAAATTAGAGCAAACAAAGCGCTAAGCTAAGCAAAGCAAAGCACAAACAAACAAACAAAGAACAAACGAAAAATAGAAACAAAGAAACCAAACAAAAACCCAACCACTGCACTTTGTAGGTACTGACAAAGGATAGTGTCACCGTGTCGGTGGATGCAGTGGTTTACTATCGCGTTTCCAATGCGACAGTTTCTATAGCGAACGTGGAGAACGCTCACCATTCGACCAGACTTTTGGCGCAGACTACTCTACGAAACACAATGGGAACTCGGCATTTGCATGAGATACTCAGCGAGCGAATGACAATTTCCGGCACCATGCAGGTGAGTCACGCCTAACGGGTTTTCTTTTTTTGTTTTTCGTTTTTCGTTTTTTTTTTTGCTTTGCAGCCTTCGCAAATCAACATCACCATCAACATTACCATGAGCATCAACATCAGCATCAACGTCTCAGTTTCAGTGGTTTAGTGTCAGCATCACTGTCGCTCACCTCTCACCTGAACATGCCTACATTCAGACACACTCAAACACATAGTACTTATCATCCGTTACATTTCTCCTGCATGTGTTGGCAGCTCGGCACTAACTCATGTCGCACATATGCCTACTCGTTGAAGAAGTCCATCCAGCTGGAGCGGCGTCACCGGCAGCGGCTAATGGAGCGTGAACGCGATGTGTGGCGCGCCAATGCAAATCATCGTAGGCATTGGAGGTTGCAAACTGCAGTCGTTTAGTTTATAGTTCTGTTGTTGTTTTTACTTTGATTGTGTGAAGTGCGAATGTCAGGAGGCGAGGATCACTGATGGATGGGAGTAAAGGGTCGGCATGAGCAAGGCAACTGAAGAAGTAGTACCACAGGAGTCTAACAGAAATACATATAATATGTGTATAGAAGTATATGGATGCTACACTATTGGAAAATTGTCCAGCTTAAAGGAGTACTTTTGGGTGGTTTCAAGTTAAATTTAATCTACAACTCAACTCACCTCATTGAATGGTATTCGAAAAGTATTCATCATTACTAGTTGGCTGCTGCTGTATTAGACAGTTAAATATTGAGGTGACAGTCATTAAACGGATGCAAATCCTATCCACTTACTCGAGTTTCGCGACCACGACCATCGATCTTTAACAGCATCTTCTAAATGCGATAATATGAGGGATCTTAAGACCCTAAACAACGGAAGTTCCTCAAAAGTATGCGTTTTGAACAGATCGCCATATTTTATATGCACTAGTCAAAATGTTTACAAATAAAACTCTATCTCGAAGTGTTAAATAGCAAAATATGCTAACTCCCCGTTATTAGAACCTTTCGGATTACAATATTACATATCACCGATTTTTACTCAATTCAATGATATGCGAATGTTTTATGACCTTCACTCGCTAATTTATTTGAAAAACTAAAATTCTTGTCACCAAGTCAGATGCTCTCTACAGGGTTACATGACTTCAGAACAATTTGCATATACAAATGAATTTCTTGGGGACACATTACATATATGATAAATGGTCGCTTGCGCACACATGTACATATATATGCATGTATGTAAATACATAAATAGAAGTATTTATTTGCCTGTCGTTACTGCAACTTCTACGAACATAAAGTCTGAAGATTTCCTCAGGTGCAAAGTGTAATGCCTTTTAGTCATGTCGTCGTTTCGCACACTTGACACAATTTTTTACGCTGCCACTGTACTCGTGCGATACAAAGCAAAGGTAGCATAACAACAACACATATGTAAAGAAAAGCGAAAATTCAATACAGTTATGCATGCGTGTGTGTGTGTAATAAAATATGAGCTCAGTAAATTTAAGAAGAAAGTTACGACTTTATGTGTACTTTTGAGGTTATAATAGTTGGGGGGAAGAAGAAACAGAACATTTCAAATATTTATAATTCAAAGAGAAACGTCCTTTTCTGAATAATTTATGTATTCATGTGCGTATAAACTTTACGATTTCAAAAATATTATACTGAGAAATTTACCTTTTTCACCTTACGGTAATATTAAATGTGGTTTGGGAGGATGCGGACTGATAAGACATCGACAAAAATTAAAAAAGGAATTTTGGGTTTAAGATATTCTGTTTTTCTGGTATTAAAAATGCTCTCCTTACGCAAGACACCTAAAAGTTTTGGGATCTTGGCTTGCGTTGTGTTCTCCAACGATTATTTTGAAACGGAATAAAACTTTTTCAATTTAAAACTCGCATTATATAACGTGGCACAAAGGCATAGACAAATTTCTTAAGAGGTTATGTATTATATTCAAACCTGCCGGCAAAACAAAAATACATACAGTAAAAGATCCTTATTCGCGCTTCCTTTATTCGCGTTTTCACTATTCGCGGATTAAAAAAATTAGACCCAATTTCTATATTCGCGACATACATAATAATAAAATTATTCCAATTGGTATCCAACCCAATATTCTTGTCAAATGGACTAATAAAAAAAGTAAAATAGATCTTATTACAAGAAAATGTTAAATATTCCACTATTTTCGCAATATTTTTGAACTTTTGGTAATATTTCTATATAAAAGGGGTTCACATGGAACTGAACTCTTGTTCTTACCCATTTATTAGAAAACTTTCAAAAAACACTTTAAATTAAATGAAACCAATAAACTCTTCACTTGTTTAAATGATTTTTTTTTTTTACAAGGATCGTGATTGCTAAGGTTTCGTTACATTGGCTTAATTATATGAGCACACCCGACTAGATCACCTGCGAATTTATTTTAATTTTTTCGCCAACCACGATACTTATTTCTTATTTTTAAATCGCGAATGGAATAGGTCGAGATGGGTTCGAACAGATAGAATCAAGTGACATTGAGGAATTGCTTGAATCGCAAGATGAAGATTTGACTGAAACCGACTTGAAGGAAATGTTAAATTCACAACCTATTGAAAAAGAGGCTTCAACAAGCACTGGAAACGTGACATTCAATTTGAAAAATCTTAGTGAAGGTTTAAGAATGGCAAATGAGCTCTGCGATTTCTTTATGAACATTGATCCGTGTATGGAACGAAGTCTAATTTTTAAGAGACAAATTGCTAATGCGACTGCTGTGTATCAGTCTGAATTGAAGGAGCTTTTGGAAACTGCTAAGCAAGAAAAAATTACAAAATTCTTCAAACCATTGCCTCAGCCTTAAGATAATTAATTAAAATATTCAAAAACTTCAATTAAATCATTTTTTTATATACCTATTTTTTTTTTGTCACCTAGGAACATATCCCCTATAATCCCATATAAATTTCCATCCCGTATTCACGGTTTCTGTATTCGCGGCACACTTATGGAACATATACCCCGCGAATAAAGAGCTTTTACTGTATTTATTTAAAGACTTACCTCGGTTGTCATAACTCATTATTGGCTTTAACAACTTTTCACTATGTATTAGCTCAATAACTAGATAATGTTATTTCAAAGATGTGTACAATATTTGAACCAATTACCTTTTTAACTTTTAGAGAAATCGGGTCGTGGATCGATTCGAAATTTTGGGAGAACGTTTTAAAATTTCAATTTTTTTTTAAATAGCAAGAAGCGTATATATATGATGGGTTAAATTTATTGTTAAAAGTGATAAACTAAAGTCCCCTGCTCAAAAGTTGAGAATAACCTCTCTCGTTTTCAACTGTTAACTCGTTCACAAGTGTCAGAAACATTTCGACCGAAGTCGAACATTTGACATTTAATTTCATTTCCATCACATGGAAAGGCATTCCAACTAACCGTATTGACAGCTGATGGCTGTTTTCACCTGTCAACGCTGCCGAAGCAAGTGACACAAGTAAGCCAATACAACTCTGTATGTTTTGATTTGATACACACAAACACCCAGGCAGGCACAGATGCAGCCGTAAGGAATACATATATGTATGTAAGAAGAATAAATAAAAAATGTGTGCAGTGTTGCATTTACACAATGAATCACAAACACAAACACCCTCGCATGAGTGAGTGAGTTGGTGTTGCATTTTTCCTCAGGTCGTTATCGTTGTTTATATTTACTTGATGCGCTCATGCAAATAAACATAGATGACATTTCACTTTGCCATTGATGAGTTCGCATAAACAACCGCCCTCCCCCTCAGCCTCGCACATGCATGTCCGTCCGTCGGGTCAGCTATCGACATGCCCTTCAGTTCTCAATCGTCAATCCATTTGATGCAATGAAGCGTGCACAGCTCACACACCCCCACACACACACATACAGAGTCTGTAAAGAGATATTGCTATTTTTATGCACGACCAAAATCACGGATGCAAAGTTCAGTGCTTTGCAAGCGAAATCACAAAAAAAAATTAGATCGCAAACTCAAATCACATTAACATTAACAAATGCTGGCAAACAGCGCAAGCGACACACACAAATCGCAAAGTTTAGAAAATATTGCCAAGCGGAATATACACACACACACACACACATGCCCACATGCGAGCATTCATCGATGCATGTGCATGTGCATTTGCAAGGGCAATATATTCAGAGAATGGACGGCAGTGAATATAAAATAAATAAACACTTTGCTACGGCGGACGACATTTGCATTTGCAATGCGAGCTCTCTCAATGGGAATACTGTTGCAAAAGCTTCAATATAAATATATGCATGCGCACGTTTGCTGAATGCATACAATTCTGGTGTGTGTGAAGAAGCTCAGAACTAACCCGTTTTGGTATACCACCAGTCCGACTTTTCAAAAGAAGAGTCTTCAAAGGTTTCAATCGCGTCGGGAAATCTAAGTATTTCTAAGAAGAACTTATTCTTGACAGAAATACATCTGGAGGTTTTGCTGGACAACGTCGACGGCTGTGTTTTGTTACATGGAAATAGAGTTCGAAACCCTAACACTTTTTATGAAAAAATTATTGGAAAATGATGATTTTTTATGCTCACATATGCAAGTAAATATTTTTCAAATGGAACTGGGACCTTCAGTGTCTTCTTCTTGACTGGCGTGGACAACGCTTATGTGGTTATGGCCGATACCACAACAGTGTGCCATTCATTCCACCTTTTGGCAGTTTGACGCAAATTGGTAATAACAATCCTTCTCCACCTGGTCCTTCCAACGGCGGGTACTGCATCGAACACTTTCAGAGCTAGAGCACTTTCGTCCATTCGAAGAACATAACCTAGCCAGCAGAGCCGCTGTCTTTTTATTCGCTGAATTATGTCTATGTCATCGAATAATACATACAGCTACTCATTCCATTGTCTACGGTATTCGCTGTTGCCAATGTTTAAGGAACCGTAAATCTTCCGCAAAACCTGTATCTCGAAAACTCCTAGTGCAGTCTCATCGTCCACGCATAAAGTAGGACGGGAATTTAAATCTGATTGACTCGATTTTACTGGCGTGATTAGAGATGACCATGGGGTTCATACGAAGTACATACAACTGCATCCGTACAAATGTGTGATGTATCTAGGGACTTAAAAATGAATTTAGATCATTTTATTAAATTCACTGTTAAATGTCATAGGATATGAAAAAACGTCGATTTGAGAAACGGAATTTAATTGGTTCGAAATAAAAGCGTTTCACTTTAAATTCAATTTCGACAATCTCTCTTTGTATAAAGTCTTTTGCTTCTGTTTAAGTGTTTTAAATGTTCAAGTTGAACGAAACAAGCCTACATATGTATGTGAGATATTTGTGAATCTTCATTTGAATTGTTCCAGAATTAGAGATACTGTAAAATCTCAGAAGGAAACTATTGAAGTAAAAACAAAAATGAGGTTGCATATCGCAGTGGCCACTCTCAAAGATAGTAAATGGCGAGTAACTTCATAGTCATGACATGTTTTGCTCATAAAAATGGCAAAAGCAAACTGGGCATAACAATCGCATCACAAGTGTTAGAAAAAACAACGAAAGCAACTATAATACAACCGCAATAAAGAATACCCAAAACAAATAGCAAAAAACAAATAAAAAATCAGCTGCCTTGCTCTCAGCCGCCACAACAATAAAGACAAAATAAACAAAATGTTATCCTTGAAAATAGTATTTGCAATATCCAAACTCACCCAACAAAAACAACAACAACAGCCCTTCTATAGGATTTCATTGGTAAGCTAGTGTTGAATGTAGAAGGGGACCTGAAGTCTACGCTCATCTTTCAGGCTCATAAAAAAGTTAAATTTGTACACTTTTATGACTATACTCGTATGTGAGCAAAGGAGATGTCGAAAAGGAAATCTGAAACTAATATTGTACCATTTCTATTTGTATTTGTCTTGTTTTGCATGTCGATGTTCCAACGCCGCTTTGCCGCTTGGGGCATATCAATTCGCTGCAATAACAACAAACAACAATGAATGGCGTTCGCAAATAAACAAATAATCGCTTTGTTATCAACCACTTTCGCCCGGCTGCCGATGTGCCTTGGAGATTACAGGTCCAACTAGACGAAGCAACCGATGCTTGGGGCATCAAAGTCGAACGTGTTGAAATGTAAGTATTTGTAGATTATAAGGTAATATAATTGTTAATTGGTGAAGAGTGTGTCTCTAAAAATTAAATTCAAAATTGTATATGAAGTAAATTAGCACTTTGTCACATAAATTTCGACTTTTTTAATGCAGTGACATTTTCGGAAGTTATAGCCCAATGGATCGTAGATAATCTCCCACCTCTTGAGGAAATCTCTTTGGAATTTAATCTTTAGCATTTAGAAGTTTAAACAGGGGTTCAATAACCTACTAGAAATACTGATTAACTTAATTTCTATGATTAGAGTCAAGTTTGAGATAGCAGAAGCGAATAATTTAGATTATTTCCAAAAACAAAGAGAACCTTAAGGAGCCGTCGTTTTAGAAGCATAGATTAAATCGCTGAAAGAGCTAAAAGTTCTCCCAAAAATCGAGTTTGATAAGTGGTTCGTCGATTGGAAGAAGCGCTACATAAGTGCATAGTATCGAATGGGGATTATTTTGAAGGCGACGACATTAATGTAGACGAATGAGTAAATTTCTGTTATTTTTTTTTCAACACAATTCGTAAATCTCTCACATATGTGGAGTTGCTTCTTACGATCGAATCTCTATCTAACTTCTCATATTTTAGTCCAACCTTGATATTAGTTCAAAAATTTTCAAAAAATCAATTAATAGGTCATGTGTCCCTTAAAACTATCCGAGATATTCAAAACAATAATTTATAAAAGATTTTTCCATTACTTCGTTCGGGAATGAACAAAAACCTCCACACAACAATTAAATACCACATTCTCCTGTGAGTGTGTGTGTGCTTGTTATTGTTTGTGTATATATGTGTACTCGTATGTAAGTCGCGGTATTTTTGGCTAAATCAACAGTTATTAAAACGCTTAAGCTACATAATGGCTGCGGCATAATAAATACAGGGTGCATTGTACGCTTAATGAACTGACGGCTTTAAGCCGATTTGGCTGCAACAAAGCACCAACATAATTAACAACAACAATGTGTGCCATTGTGCTAGCAATTCATATGGTCCCCATATATGTACATACATATGTACTTATATATGTATGTAAGCGAAGGGATTTACTTGTTATACCTTTGTTTGCCAACAAGCATGTGTGCCTTGATATCTGAGTATATAAACAGATTTATCCATGCATATCTGTGACAATGTGCTAGCATAGTTATACGAGGGCTGCTATATATATTTCTGGCCTAATAATGAAAATAGGAATATTTATCAACGAAAATGGTTTTATTGTTTTTCAAAATATTCTCCATCAAGATTTATACACTTTTGCAAGCGCTCAAACCAATTTTCGAAGCACTTTTTTTGAGCCTTTTTTTGAGCGATTGTCAAATTGTGCTGGATCCAACGAAAACCTTTTTTACGGCAGGTGTTCATGCAATATCGAATGTATGCTGGTGAGAGAAATGCATAGGCATGCCTCTATCTGAAGGTATGTTACATGACGGTCTTGCATTATCAGTTCACGTACGGCATTGGAGTTTTTCTGGCACAACGGCTGTTTTTGCACGACCTTCACGGAATTCGTCTTTGAGCGAGCGTCGGCCACGATTGAATTCGTTGTACCAGTTTTTCACAGTGCTATAGGATGGTGCTTCATAGCCATACAAAGATTTTAGTTCATCGATGCACTCTTGTCGCGATAATCCACGTCGAAAGTTGTGAAAAATGATCGCACGAAAATGTTCACGAGTTAATTCCATTTTTGGCCGAGATGAATTTTTTAATTCCCTGTAAATAAAACAATTCACGATTAAATGACAAAACGTTCTGAGTGATGTAATGCTATAAAATGTCAAACTTTCCAATGGAAATGTTAGATTGCACCTGGCAACACTTAGTGTTGCCTAGGCCAGAAATATATATATAGCAGCCCTCGTATATGCATATGTACGTAAATGTGTATGTGTATGTAATTTGAGTACCGTCAAGTCAAAGGTTAACAAGCACTTAACTACTTATGTGTAGATACGTGCTGCCTTATGCGGATAATTCAATTTCAATGGAAAGACATATATACAACGCACACTTGTATAAATTTATGCAGCTCAGGTAGGCACTGCTATTGCTACTGTTTCACTCGTTTATACTCGTTTTAATGATTTCCATTAATTTACTTAAATCTAGCGAAATAGGCAAATATTATGAGAATTTCTAAACAATTTGAAATTTAGGTCGGTCATTTAGAAAATTTTTATTAATAATTCTTAAGGAAGCTTGCGTTTCATTCTGTGTCATTATTGAGCTGTGGTTCTAACAAAAAACATTATCAAGCCATAAAATATCTCTTGGCTCTTCACCAGAGCGTAATATTGATAGTGGTGATCAAAAAATTCCTTCATCAAACTAATTAAACCTGCTAAATCAGTTATTAATCGAAAAGTTTGAAAACATTCAATGGAAGCTTTGAATTTCACTAAATAAATAATGTTACGTATACGCCATGTACCCGCTAAACCATATGCAACTCAAAACTTGGATTATAATTATTTTAGCAAAGTTTAAAAGTAAATCCATTTAAGTGTTTAAAGCCCTAGAATGATTGAATTCTTTGCCAACAAAATGTGCGAAATCTATAAGCGTTTACATACACACACACACATACACGTACATACCGATATAGAGAGTAACTCACGTACTTTGGTATTCCATGCAGCGAGAGCAAATAAAAAGCGACCAATGACAGCATTGACAATATATGTATTATATATAGTTTTGTAGTGATATACACACACATACACATAGACATGGGTTTTATTGAGAGCCCTGGTTGCCGTAACTTTTGTCACGTTTTTGTTTCCAATCACGTAATTGAGCATAATGACGTATTGATTTGCTTTACAGCGCCCATTTGTAAGGTATTTGTTATAAATTTATGGCAGGATAATATACCAAGGGGCGCTTAAGCGTTGTTTTGTTAAGCATTTAAGGCCGCTTTAGTATTTATGTGTACGTGTAATACTATCTTGATTTTTGATACTTGGACTTTATATTAATGGAGAAAAAGCATTTTAGAATTATAAAGAAAGGTTAGTAAATAAGAATTGACATTCCTAGGAGCAATTTTTCATGCTTGGCTAATATATTAACTGAACTGCGAAGCTGCTCACAAAAGACTTTCAGCCGCTATATGGATAATAACTCAATCGTTAATGTTTAATATTTTTGTTGTTGTAATATTTTCCACACAACAGCAAGGACGTGCGCTTGCCCGTACAGCTACAACGTGCCATGGCCGCCGAGGCTGAGGCAGCACGTGAAGCACGCGCCAAAGTCATCGCCGCCGAAGGAGAGCAGAAAGCCTCCAAGGCATTGCGTGAGGCATCCGAGGTGATCGGCGGCTCACCAGCAGCGCTCCAATTGCGTTACTTACAGGTAATTAACATTAATTGATAAATTAAATTAAATTAATTATTGTAAAGGAAACATTTAACACAAATTAACCGTAATTTCACAATTATCACCTCAACAACGCAGACACTCAACACAATATCAGCGGAAAAGAACTCGACAATTGTTTTCCCATTACCCATCGATTTGATAACGTATTTCCTGAAGACGACCGAGGCGACGGCGCAGCAAAACGCCGTTGTGCCGGCGGCGGCGGCAGCGTTGGCAGCAGCAGCAACCAGCAGCGAGCAATCACCGCAGGCGTCGACATCACCGCAGGCGGGCATACAGACGGCAGCTATGTAAAAACAATAAGAACAACAACAACAACAATAATTGTCAAAGTCAAAAGACACACAAAAACATTTTCGCGAACGCAAACAGAATATGCACACACACATACATACTCGTATGTGTATTTGCAGTGTAATATGTGAGTTTGTCGTTGGCGATGTTTTTTTTGTGGGTAAACTGAAAATGCCGAAATTTAGAGTCAGGGACGGCGAACGTGTTCAAGTTGTCCCGCAAAAATGTCTGCATCGTAAAATTTTTAAGAAATTATTACAGTGTGTGCAAAAAGTAAGCGTTTTCTTAACTGAATTTAGCTAAAGTAATCTAACAGTCAACACTGTCGTCTCACTATTTGCTTGTTGGTTGGCATTTAGACACTCAAGGACTCACAGATGTATGACCAAAAATAATTCGAGCAAAGCTGTGAGACGTGCCCAATAAACGCGTACTTTTTGCGCACACTTTACACATGTAAAAGTAAATAATTAGTTGTAGTTGTAACTAGATTTAGTCGAGTTGAAATAATGTTGCTAAAAATGGCGTTAAGTTTGAACGACTAGCTTAGAATCATAAAGTTCGTAAAAATCTGCAAAATATTAATTGCATTCAATATTATCATTACACAACACTTAGCTGAATTGAAACGCAAGATTACAAGTATTAGTGGGCTTGAATGAAAGTTAAGCATAATGGAATTATAAAAGAATTATTTATTATTTCTTCAAATCACAGACATGTGTTTAATTCATCAAAAAAATCAAGGATTTTAAGAGAAAAAAAAAACACAAAGATTACTTAGTAAATGCGTACGATTACTTATAGAGTTGTGTGTAAATATAAGTCTCGATCTCATTTGATTGCGTAAGAGTGCTTTGAAGAATAGCTTAAATAAAAATAAATTAATGTGGAAAATCACACGCACGTGCATAGATTTGTAAATATATTTGCATTTACCTAATAATTAAGGCACTTCTCTCATTTGCGTATAGGGCACCCGTAATAATAATACATAGATTGCATAATTCATACACTGGCACGATAGAACAGAACCATTTAACTAGTTTAACGAACATTTTGCGGAAACTAAGAGTTTCCGATTTTTATTTTAAGCATTTTTTGTAGTTTTTCGTCGAATTAAAAATGCTAGGAAACCAGTTGCAACGAAGGTGGTATAGATGTTAAGGTTAGAGTTCGATTATTAAATGTACAGAAAACCAAGCTTGTAATTCTCTTGTAGTAATTTTTAGACTAAATAACACGTTGATCTATTATCTTTTTTTGATTTTCCTTTTGTTTTCGATTATTTTCTTCTCACCTCTTTCGTCATCTGACATCTGATATATGTATTTGAAAAAGATATTTAGTTTTATTCTTTTCTAATTACAAATTAAACTCAAGAAACTATATAAAAATTATTAAAATTCATTACTTGTAACTTGAATAATTGGCCTACAAACTTAGTAATCGAAATCAATAAAATTCTTAAAAGCATTAAAATTCACAACGAATCAATGAAATTGCTATTTTGCGCTATGAAATAGTCGATTTGTTATACTAACATACATATATTGTAATTCATCGATAATCAAATTATTGTTAGCACAAACTCTCACTTTTGCTTCGCACTGAATAATCTAATATTAGAGGAAATACTCCAGAACACAGTTTATTTGGTTGCAAAATCAGAATTACAATCGACAAGTGCTAGCTTGAATAGTTTACAAATAATATTCGTAATTAATAGAAATTAGGACGGTTAAAAAGCTCTTCTTATTGAGCTTACGAACTCCCTAACTGTAGACAAACAGAGGCTACATTGGCGGCAGCACATAAGGCTAAGCACATAGCAAGGCAAGGACTCATACGAAATTGTTGTTATCGAACAATTTCTTAGTGTTTTGCAATGCGCTTAGTCTTATGGTATGCTCTCCTTTGTTGAGTGTCTATAAGCAGAATTGAAGGTCTATAAACTATTAATTGCTAAATATTATAAATTATAAATAATCAAACTGTTTGTGATATTGTCACTTGTATGTGTTTCAATGAGGCAGTGCCAATAAATCAAATGAAGCCGAAAAAAAAATAAACCATTCAAAACTAATTGTGTAGCATTCCAGGAATGCATGTAATTTTCACTGATCCGTGTAGTTAGAGTTTCCATAAAACAAAAACAAATATTAATATGTGTATAACTCTTGCTGAGCAACACAGACACACATAATGTTTGAGATAGTATAAGCTACACTCTGTCGTAAATATTATATTTGTTGACATTTCTCAGTAATGCGAAAATTGTATAGGGTAAATGAAAAGAGTGTGTCACTGTATGAAATCTCTTACAAGCTTTTAGTACAAAGTTAAGCTTTTGAAAGCTTACAAGCTAGGAGCTTTCATAAAAGCTCACGAAGGCGAATAAGCAAACCACGTAAACATGGATGTAACTGAGTCGAAATGGATTATATTAGAAAATGAAAAGGCTTCTCGCGGTACAAGCAACTGTGCATGAGTGTGGAAGTATTTTGCAAAGATCACAGTAAGATTGAAATTGGAAATACTACGAAATTGTCAAATACAAATACAAAAGTCAACAGGTTTAACAGTACTGACATTGTAGGCTCTCAAACGAAAGCAAAGTCTCATTAAAAGCGAAAAGTTCAGCATTTCTTTCCCGAAAAGATTTTATGCTCATGTCATCTGCTTTTTCGTATCACTCGCCGTATTCAAATATGAGCGCAGCTAAATACATTGACTTATGTAAATAAATAAATATTATTAAGTAATTTATAAAAAATCGCTAAAAATAGCTTTTCATAATACTTATTATCCCACACGACATCATTAAGTATAGAATGCGATAGTTTTTTGGTACTTCGATAATTACAGTTTCATTCAATGCTCAGCTAATGCAATATACACTATGTAGTAAAAGTATACGTATCAACAGTTTTTTTTAAATATCGATAAAACTTATTGAAAGCAACAGTTTATTAATAAAAGTGAGAAGTGAAATATTTACGACTTTCATCAGTGAAATACAGGTTTAAAATACTCGAATACTTAAGTACACACATAAATGACAAATAGAATGGACACACAAACATTGAAACCGCATGCAATAACTAAATACATTAAATGGAAATAATCGGCAGTGTAATCTAATGTAATTGAATACTTGTAATGTAATCAAAGCCAGGGAGCAATAATATGTATGTAGCTGATGAAATTGACAAATAAGCCGTCTGCATGGCGCTGGCCAATGGGTGCGTGTGTGTGGGAGGAGCAGAAAACGGTGTATTTGTAGTGAAATAACAGAAGCCAGTCAGGGAAGATAGTAGCAAGAGAAATGCGAGATAACCGCACTGTAGCTTTTGTTGTGACAATACAAAAACAATACGACAAAAAATTAACTTGAAAAACAACAAAAACAATTTAACGAAAAAACATTGAAAAACATATAGCATAGAAATAAGTATGTAAAATTAACAATAATAATATACATATGTATTTACAATACAAACACATTACATTAATTTCAACTACGAATTTACATAACTTTGTACTTAAATACTTACAGACATAAATACATATACGAATCTATAATGTAGCAGACAACAGCAGAAAATCAATTTTCGCATATAATAAAATCAACTTAACTCTAGTAACCATTGTATTTATAGATAAAACATTAATACTGAGAGACTTCTCTACTTACACTCACTCCCACATACATACATATGTATGTACTTTGCATGGTCAAGGATTTAATACTTGCAACTCTGTCTCTGTGTAAATTAAAGTCTGTAGAAAATAATCAAATTTTTAAAACTCACAATTTCAAATATTAGCTAAGTAACTGTACTCTAAAACAAAAAAACTAAAAACGAAAACTTACACAAAACCCGCCATTTTTGGCATGATAATAATTACTGTACAAGCAAACATACACACACAAACACACAAGTAAACATTGATGCATACACATAAGTCAAATGCTGGAGGAATTGCGTCAAGTTCGCGCATTGTTCATTACATACTCGTAATATCAATCGATTATATAAAAAGAAATACGATTCAATACTTTTACTTACCCAAAATTACAATAATTACAATAACAAAAATAAAAACAAAAATGTAGAATACAGCAAATGAGAGACCGTTTTCGAAGTTTTTAAATAAATCAATGTTTTTATCGGTGTCCAAAAACAAAAGACCAAAAAACGAGTATGCATTTATTTTTGGGCGTTGGCAGCTTTCGGGTGAGTATGTGGGTGGTTTAATAATGTACTTTGACTTGAATTTACAGCTAGGGATTATAATAAAATAGGCCTCGCGAATAAATGAATTTTTATTACTCGCGATATTGCAGAGAACAGAACGAAGCAAAGCATAAAATATTCCCCAAATGATTTTTAGAATGTTCCCGCTCCGTTTAGTTAGCAGACCTAACTGTCGTGAAAATCCACCTAATAGTGTCGTAATAGTTTTTTAATCGAATTGGTGTATTTTTATACTCTCGCAACAAAAGTTGCTAAAGAGAGTATTATAGTTTTGTTCACATAACGGTTGTTTGTAACAACCAAAACTAAACGAGTAAGATATAGGGTTATATATACCAAAGTGATCAGGGTGAAGAGTGGAGTTCAAATCCGAATGTCTGTCTGTCCGTCCGTCCGTCCGTCCGTCCGTCTGTGAAAGCTGTAACATGAGTAAAAATTAAGATATCTTGAACACACTTATTTCTCGGCACCATAGGAAGGTTGCTTTCTAAATTAGCAAAATCGGACCACTGCCACGCCCACAAAATGGCGAAAACCGAAAACACATAAAGTGCCATAACTAAGCCATAAATAAAGCTATGGAAATAAAATTTGGTATGAAGGAACGCACTATGAAGGGGCATATTTGGATGTCATTTTTTTGGGGAAGTAGGCGTGGCCCCGCTCCCTACTAAGTTTTTTGTACATATCTCGCAAACCAATAGAGCTATATAAACCAAAGTTCGTGCAGTCGTTTTTTAGCCACTTCCTAATGCAGTCCAAAAATGAAAGAACCACGCCCACCTCCCATACAAAAGTTAGGTTGAAAATTACTAAAAGTGGGTTAACTCACTAACGAGAAACGTCAGAAACACTAAATTTCACATAAGAAATGGCAGATGAAAGCTGCCCACTTATGGGTCAAAAACCATATCTCAGTAACTACTCGACCGATTTCAATGAAACTTGGTTTGTAATAGTTTCCTTACATCCCAATGATATGTTGTGAAAATTGCTTCACAACCACGCCTACTTCCTATATACCAGAACTTTGAAGACAATCTGAATCGTTTACTTTACAATATATAAAGTAAGCACTAGTGAAGATATCGGTGCAGAACTTTGCACAAATACTATGTTAATAGTGTGGCAGCCCCATCGCCGAAATCGGACCATAGGTTTTTAAGGCCCCATATATCGAACACGATAACCTCGGTGCTTCTAACCTAATATTATGGTTTCTTTCAATAGACTTTATACTAGAGCTCTTGGTATTCGACTAATCGACTAACCGAATTAACCGAATAGGGCATTATTCGAATAATAATATTCGGTTTGCACTATTCGGATAGTCGTCAGTCATCGACTATTCGATTAACCGCACATTTTCGACTATTCGGTTAACCGTTCGTTGTCGACTATTCGAATAGTGCAAGTTCATTAATTTTCTTATTTTTATTGAAAAAAGTGAAACATTAAAACTAACAAAAAACTCGCTATTTTTTTATGACTGTCATATCAACACTATTGTTGATTCACATGCAAAATTAAAATATGACTGATACAACACTGCGTGGTATGTTTCTTGAGTTCGCTATTCCATACCCCTACCCACTTGCTGCCGAATTTTTTCGGTTTTTTGCGGCATATGCCTAGTACTGCAGTAACCGGTTACTTTTTGGAACCGGCTTTTTTGGGACACACTCGTGGCAGTGTGGGTGGTCGGTGGGTGGGGCTTTGGGTGGGGCTTTGGGGCACTTTGGGGCAAAACTTCGACGAGTGGGTAGTCGGTTTTCTGTGAAGAACCGGTTTTTTTGGGTCGGTCAGTGGTCAGTTTTGCTCGTGCCCTTCTGCCCGAACACTTCTCAACCGATTTATACCGCACATCTATATATATAAAAGAAAGTCGTGTTAGTTACACCACTTATAACTCAAGAACGGCAGAACAGATTTGGCTGAAAATTGGTAGGGAGGTAGCTTAGAGCCAGGAGACGGACATAGGATACTTTTTATTCCATACCAGTGACGAGACTATTCACGATCTGTGGTATAAAAAACGCAATTGACATTTCATATAAAATACAAATTTATTGTTCAAAACATCTGAGTAGGCTTTCTTTTCATAAAATTTAAAACAAAACTGAAAACCGAAAAAAATATCAATCACAACATCAATTTGATAAAAAAAAAATAAACAAACATAATAATATTGCATGATGAAAATAAAAATATGCACAAATGACAACAAACTTAATGTTGTCTGTGATTGATTATACAAAATTGGGTAAGTAAATAGATTTCTCACTCTTTTGGGTGTTAATGTTTTTCTATTATTATATTCAGAAAACCGTTCAAAAAGTTTTATATGGTAGCAGATATACCAATACCATTTCTTATACCTTGGAACCGTGTTTTTAATTACCTTATTCAGTTGTATATATTGAAATGCTGATCTCTTTACTTCACGTAATGGATTTCAAATATGTACGATTGAAGAAAACTAAACCACAGTCCAAAAGAAATTGCGAGAACGTGTTTAAAGACACCAAATAAAACAGTTGTAGTAGATAATCGGTCCAAGTCATCCTAAATGTAATCAGTCAACATTTTGTATCCATTGACCTAACATTCCTTGCCCTCTAATTGTAGCGAAAGCATAATCTTTAGACCAAATTCTGAAAGACCAATCAGTTTGTAGATGTCTGATGATTTATTATAAAAGTTTAATACTAATTTACGACAATAAAATTAAATGTTTGAGTCTGTCTTACCATCGCACAATTTACGACTAAAGATTGGCTCCGTAGTAGTCATGCTTCGAAACTTAAACCAACTAAAACTGGCTAACTGAACGCGTTTAGTGGTACAAAAAAATGTAAGAACAATGTGATCTATGCCATGATACTCAAAGGAAATTTCGAAGGTGAAGAAGTTTTCATTCCGGTGATACCAACCGATTTGCCGTTTGAGTTTAAACAACTTCAATTTCTGATTTGTCTTGCATTATCTATGACCGGACCGTTAACAAATGAGAAGGTTACTTCTTGAAAGTATGTGGTCTGATTTTATTAAATTCATGTTTTTCCAATGGTCAATTATATGTATGTGGCATGTTCACGGGACAGAAGACCTTCTGCGATACTTATTCTTGCGCCTGATTATAAAATGAAAAAGGTCTGATTATAAATTACAAGGTGCTTCACTAACCATGCAACCCTTGCACCAAAATACATAGCTAATAAAGGATCATTAAAATACTTGATTTTTTTATTATCCTAATCCATGTATGAAAATGGACTTAATAAGATCAAAAATCTGCCTCTAAGGCGGAAGAAACTTCTCCGCTGGGCCAGCTAGTTGTATATATCTGGAAAATACGGACATATATCTGGAAAATCAAAGGCTTTTAGACTGCAAACAATTTTCATTTATTCGAATAGTGACAGTATAACTATTCAAAAACCGCAGTAGAACGACTATTCGAATAGTCGGAACATTGCGACTAACCGAATAGTGCTAACCGGTTAATATTCGTACGAACGGTTACAAACCGGAGATTCGAATAATCGGTTTTCAGGTTAATCGAATAGTTTTAAGAGCCCTACTTTATACAATATATATGACGAATATGTGGGTCAAATTGTGTATTATATAATATAAATAAAGTTAAATAAATATATTGCGAGAGTATAAAATGTTCGGTTACACCCGAACTTAGCCCTTCCTTACTTGTTCTCGATATTTTTGTAGAGAATTTTTCGAATAATAAATGATCTAAGTTTAAAATAGATGAAACCTAATAGTTTTGAATCTTTGTTTAGTGTTCTGATCTCTGTTTGCACTCGTTTTCCGAACCAAATTAGAACCAAAGTTTCCTCATATACATACATACGTACGACTATTTGGACGTGATCTTATCGATTGGCGAGTGATATTTAATTCTGCTTCAGATTCTATATCGATACGGAAAGGATTTCTGATCGAAAAATTTCATGCAATCATTGATTTTGTTGATAACCCACTTTACCGCAAAGTAAAAAAGGAAATCTACTTTGCAGACAAGTTTGAAAAATTATAATGTCTGAGCTTTTTGATTTATTTATATATATATACATATACATTTTTTAAATGAATATAATCCCTTTACATTTAATTGTAATGATAGTTTAGCTGTAAATTGTATAAAACCCATCTAGAGCGCTGGACGGAGTATATACGTTAATTTCCATTGTCATGTCAGGCGTCATATATGATAAGGATTCAATTTCAATTTGGGGCTGGGAATAAATTTTATTAACTAGTATCTTGCTAGGGGTACGTGTTGTGGGTATCTCATTTATTGTGAAGTTTCTTGCTTTTTTTTCGTAATATTTATCGATCGAAACGGATTCAATGATTATATTCATTATTTTTATGGTAGAACCGCCCTAACCACGTTCCAGCCAAGGGTTATTGCCTACAGCAGCAAAAAAAAATCGTCTTGGATTGTTTCAATTACCTTCTGTTGATACATATCATATAATAATAGAATTGAGTAAAAGCACATTTGTATATTTGAATTTTATATCATAATTTATTTCATTATTATTACACATAATTTCTGTCAGCTATGATTTATATGATTCATTTCTTATTCGCTTTGGCAGCGAATCACGTGTATACCTCCCACAACGTACACTTTCAATTTGTTTTTTCTTCAGTTATTATTATTATTACTTTATTAATATTTATTATTACGCTTTAAATTTAATAATATTCATTTGTTTATGTACAAAAAATTACCAACTACGCTAAACAATTTTTTTATAGGTTATCATTCACGTTAAGCCTAATCACGTTCTAATGATTTTGTTGTTTTTGTTTTTCTTGTTTTTTTCATTATTTTATTTTGTTTTAACTTATTTTGTATTCAATATTATCAATATTTATTTTTAATCTGGTTTCACTAATTAATTAATTAATTGGTTTATGTAACATAACATTATGTCATATGCTTAATTATGTATGTATGTATGTGCATGTATGTATATGTATGTATTTATACGCACGTGAGTGTGTGTGTATATGTGAGCACATTTTGTTTATGCGACAATGAGGATGGATGCAATGCAATTCTTCTGGCGGTTTATAATTATATATATATGTAAGTATGTATGACTATTAAATGATTAAATATGTTTGTAAATTAACTATATTTCCATTTTGTTTTTCATTGTAAAATAGCTTAGCACGGTTGTATGTATGTATGTATGCAGGATATACAGTCAAAATAAAATGGTTTTATTTCTCATATATATGTATGCATACATATTTATATATATTTCTAAGTGTGAGTGTGTGTGTGATGTGTCTATGTGAAGTTGTGGCGAGCAAATGAGAAATTATACAGTTTTCTGGTTATATAAAACACTTTTACTGCCACACATATGGTAGATGCAACGCATTATGCAGTGGATTTGAGTCAAAATGAGTGCCAATTTAATTATTTATTTGTTGCTGGAGTTCAACGGTAACTAAATTTCAGAATTTGTGTAATTAATTATATTTATATATGCGTGTTTGTATGTATCTGCATGCCCGCAAATCCACATCAGCTTTCATTAATGCTCAGAGCAAAATCCAATTAATTGTGATTGAACTCGCTGGCTTTGAGGCAAGCTGACATGGATCGCCTGATTCTGAGCTACTTTTATTGCAAACATATCCACTTGACTTTCATTCAATAATTCATCACGATATATATATACTAGCATATTTCAAATATTTCTTCATTTGTATGTATATATGTGTATGTGGAGAGTATGAATTGTGTTGCTACTGATTTTCTAACCACGATTCCTTTCGAACCACTTTCATATATGTGTGTGTGTGTGGTGATATTTACTTATGCAAGAATTCACTCATTGATGTATGTATGTATGTATATATTATGTTATGTCCTATACATATTTAAATAGTTTTGTGAGAAATTTTCGTTACAAAAATGTGGAGCTCTACGCTCTTCTAAACAAACAAAAACAAAAAAAAACTAAAAAATAGTATAACTTTGGTTTCATTCGTTTATGTTTATGTATATTTATGCCATATAATAATACATATACATATATATGTATGTATATATCGTATTTATGTTATTTATAACCAGTTCAAATTTGATTATTGTATTCTAATGTGATCTTCTAATGAGTAGTTCGTACGCTGGAAAAGTATAAATGAGCAAGTTGTGTGGCGCATGCGCAAAGCAAAGCTGGAAGAAAGTTACATAAATGTACAAAGTATGCAAGAGATGGTTTACATGTGGGTATGTATATAGTTCTGAAACCTTTGCGAGTAGTGAGCATGAAATCAGTAAGGGTACGAGTATAGAACCGACTGTCTTTTCTAGGAAGTCTACTTAGGTGCATGTGAGACATGAGACATGATAAAACGTTGAAAAATGATTGCAGGAATGCTTTCAAATGTCTTATTTTATGCAGTGTTTGTGAAATTTGTTAAAAAAAATATGGAATTCGAATGTCACTCACTTAAGAAAGATGTGAAAAGTGTTAAAATAGCAAATGAACTAAAATAAATATGATTTTCAGATTTAAAAATATAAATGTTGCTAAATGAAAGGCGAAAAATGTGAATACTTTAAGAAATTGCATAGCAACTATAATAGAGTCCGATAAGATTATTTAACCTAAAAAATTATTTGAGGTTAAATATGAGAAAATATGGTAATTAAGTTTTTACATTATTTTTGTCAAAAAAATTTCGAATACAATTTTGCATATAAGTATGTACATATAACAAAAGAAGGTAAATTCTAAATTTAAGCTCAATTGCACAAGATTAAAGTTTTGACATTTTTTCTTCAAAAGTGCTCGTAAAATTGAAAAATAAAAATTCATTTATAGCATGTAAAACTGCAATGCAAATAATATAAGCTGGTAAGTCCATATATAATTTTGCGAAGCAATCGAATTACTAAGTATTAATTATTAATAGATTTACTCAGTCACTTGAAGATAATTATGGTAGGTTAGATTAGGTTTATTGAACCGTAAACGCCACTCAATAACCACATAACTGTATTTTCGCATACTATTTTTTTCAGAATATTAGCACTGGTATTTTTTCATAGCATTGAAGGTTAGTTTTTGTTGTTGAGATAAACATGTTAGAAATTATTTTAAAGCAAAATGCAAGTCTGTGAATATTATACTATTTTTATTTAATTATGACAGCTGTTTTACTGCTGAAAATGGTAAGAATTGCATACCAATGCAATAAATAATGTTGAATATTTTGATTGGGACTTCATGATATTAGAAAACAGTTGTCTGTTGGATGAAGTGAAATTAAATGAATTAAAAAAAATATGTTATAATAAAATAACAAATTAACTCTATTTCAGCACATTTTATAAAGCGAAAGCGAAAAATATATTCGACCGTATAAAGGCTTTGTTAATTTCAATGAAAACGCTTAAATTCGATTGGTACAAACTAATACTTAGTGATAGTAAATTCAGCTGCTGTTGCCCTTTATATAAGAGGGTTTCGATGAACTTACATTGCTAAATTACTACATACTAATATAAGAAAACTGAAGAAGAAGACAGTGGAAATAAAATTTACTTCAAATAGGTCGCTGTCGGCACAGCTTAGAGAGAGAGAGTGAGAGTTACAGTTTTTAGCGCTAACCCAAAGAATGCGCATAGAACTTGTTAAATGCATGAGAGATTATTATTTAATTTTGTTGTAATTTTTTTCTGCGAAATTTTAACAGATTTTTTATTTATTTGTTGTTTTTTTTTATCTTGCTATATTGACTGACTATCAGATATTTTATTGTTGTGGTTGTTTTTGTATTTGTTAAATGCTTTTCATATATATAGCACAATTCATTTGCCATAAGCTTAAAATTACATAAATACCTCTATATAAATTATAAAAGATTTCGCTTATCAAGTGTAAAATTTTTTTTTTGTTTTTTTCTTTTTCTCATATACTATCATAAACGTACGCATATATCATACTCGTACTAAGTGTTATGTATATAATGTAGAATAGCTTTTAGTATGCAGCAGTTTTCTTCTTCTTAGAATGTAAAAATTCTTCTTCAATTGGTACATCCCACTGACCAACATACATATTCAGCAGCGCCAACAGATTACGTATGCACCTTGATGCTGCTGCTTTGCGTTTACGCTGCAGCATATAACTCTACTTTTGCCATTCAAAAGTTCTGTAATATATGTAGATATTTTTTTTTGTTTTTGTTGTTTTTATGACTCACTTCTCAATTCAATTAAAAAGGCTTACAATTAAATCTAGTTAATTTATGTATGTTTGTAAATATGTATGTGTATGTATGTATGTATATCGCACTGGCAATAACGCTGTATCACTCTCGGCATTTGGAGTGCTACACTATTTAATCCTGCACCTCCCGATAGGGCACCTCCGACGTCACAGTGAACGATTCGAAGTAGTGATTCAAGAATTCGAATGTTGGCCGCTTCTCCGGCACCGCATCCCAACATTGCAATAGTAGATGATAAATATTATCGGGGAAATAGTGATTAGTTGGTTTCGGCATGCGGAAGCCTCGTTCGATATTCTCAATGACTTCTCGACTATGCATGCCCGGATATGGCACTTGTCCGTAGGTGAAGAGCTCCATCAGTAGAATACCATAAGACCAGACATCGGATTTGATTGAAAATTTGCCATAGATTATCGCCTCGGGTGCAGTCCATTTCACAGGGAAGCGTGAACCCTGTTTGGGGCAGTATTCGTCGTCGGCAATGACGCGCGCCAAACCGAAATCACAAATTTTGGCAACATTATTCTCGCCGATCAGCACATTGCGTGCGGCCAGATCACGATGTATCAATTGTTTTGATTCGAGATATTCCATGCCGGATGCCACCTGCGTGGCGATGTAGATAAGATCTTCAAAGTGTAAATAGCGGCCGTCACCTTCGCGTAGAAAGTCCAATAAGCTGCCTTTGGACATGTACTCCTGCACAATGTAGATGGGTTCCTCCTGCAAAACGAAACACAAAGCCAACAAGTTAATATACATTCTTTCAATTATTATGCCGCTATATGTGAATGTGCTCACCTGTGAACAGACGGCGTATAATGCCACCAGGCGATTGTGTCGAAACTTCTTCATTATGGCTGCCTCTTGCAGGAACGCCGCCGTCGACATGGTGCCTTCGCGCAGCGTTTTCACGGCGACGTCAATATTGTTGCGCCACTTGCCGTAGAACACCTCACCGAAGTTGCCGCGTCCCAGCTTGCGTATCAATTGGATTTCGGAACGCGGTATCTCGTACTTGTCACGCAATTCCGGTCCCAGGTCCCACATTTGTGGCTGCGGCTTCGGACACGGACGCGAGAGTATGTGGCAGAGGCCGAGTGCATTTTCTGCGGAAATGAAGAGTAAATTAATATACAGTGTGGCAAATGAAACGCGCGGCAATAACTACAGTAGCGGCCACAAAATGTAGACCAGCAGTGGAGATATTAAATGTTAAGAATTAATCAAGGGAGGAGAGAGTGGATTAAAATTATTTTAGATAGATCGTTCTATGGAGTTTTTAGGGAAATTGTGTGTATCTACATGGCACCATCTGCCGACCACTACTGTAACCAAAAATGAATGTACATGAAATGGACAACTTACTACTGTAGGCCATCACCAGCGCCTGCAACGAGGGGAAAGTCTGATTTGTGGCAATGTAGTAGCCACCGTTGTCGAGCGGCTTGATACGATAATGTTTCACATGGTAGCCACGGCCATCTTCCCAATCCTTCACCGATAACGAATAACCGTTGGGATTGTGTTCCGACGGACGCACCAGGAATGTACCGCGCGGATTCTCCTCCGCCAACAAAAGCTTATCGGCCTCTTTGCGTAGCACATTTTCAAAGAACCAACTAAAAGAGTAGAGCAGAGAGATGGAGAGGAGAAATATGTTTATTAAATCAACAACACTTGGAAAATCATATAAAATATGTGTACTTACTCTTCACTGTTCACGCTACGTTCCTCGGCGACAAAGTTTAGGGGTATCAAGCCCTCCTGACGTGTGCTCAAATTGACTACACGCCACCAATCTGATTCGGTGTCGTCGATTACTTCCATCCGGTCGCCCTTCATGAAGCTCAAATCAGACTCGTCGCGCGACTTGTAGTCGTAAAGGGCGACAACGACACGTCGCTTCGGCAGACCACCTTGAACGCCAGCTGTAAATACAGAGGGGGAAACAGGACGATGGAGAGAGATCAGTGGAGGGTTATGAAAAGCAAATATTTTTTTAAATTGCATTTGTGCATGTCGTTACAACATAAGGGTTGAGTTTAAATAAATTTTAATGTGTATTTGATTGCGTCGGCGTTGGCAAAACTGGCAGTTGGTTAAGAGCTTGAGGAAATTGCAAAAATCGCATGAATTTGAGGAAATTTAATAAATCGAGGAAGAAGCTCAAGTTTTAGTATTATTTTTAATTGCAAGTGCGTTGATCGCTCTCAAGAGCACAGAACCTCGAGAGCTCCAATAAACAAACAGATAAATACGAGAGACGCGAGTAGGCAAACATGCAAATGAATTCACGAATATTTGTGTGCCAGTGTGTGAATTTGAAAACATTTTAAAGCAACCTAAAAACGTTGAATTCTCGGTCGTGCTGTCATATTTCATTACAACACAATCTACTAATTGAATGAGGAGCAACAAACAGAAAAAAGTAAATAACTGTAAAAAATGTAAGCCAGCAAGGGGCGATGAGTTGAAAAATTAATGAATAACGGACCGTAATGCCAACTTTTTCCAAGTGCACTTACTGTCGCTAATTGTATTGCACTAGATATTTACTCGCTGTTTTTTTCGGTCGGTCAATCATACTTTTTGGTGTTAAGCGTGAAATGTGCGCGTGTGTGAGTGTGTGTATGCGCAGAAAAAAAGTTGAGAAGCGGCAGTGTTAGTGATGGCTCTGTAAATGGAAATGTAAATAATTGCCTGCCGACCAGTTGCCAACTTAGCTTTTTTAGCAAGGAGCCTTGGCCTCGCCGTGCATTCCGTGAACTCAAACACACTCATACACACGAGAAAAACATAGAAAATCAACGCATACAAATGCACATATATCGACGCATATGCAACATGCCACACACAGCACCACCACCGCTCTGGCGACTGGCACACATGTGGCGAGCGTAGAACATATCAAGTGGCATTTGCTACAAGTGCTGCACAGCGAAAATCAGCTTTGTTCTCCGCCTTTCAACTTTGGCCTGCAAATGGAATTTACTCAAGCTGGCTTGTAATGCTAGCACAAGCCTCAATAATGAAGACACACAGCAATCACAGCTGTGTAGCGGCTGCCATGCTGCAGCACCAAATGAATGCCACAGTTGCGGGGTCTCGGTCTCATCGCTCAATGCGCTGCTGTATTGCGGTGGCAAAGTTCAGCGGCAGCCGCAGCCGCTGCTAGGGCGGGCATATGCCAGAGGGCAAGTTTCAATGTTGCTGCTCAAGCGCACTACAAACACACACACGTTTATATAAATAGTAAATTTTATTAGACACAGTAGCGTGCAATATTTGTGCATATTAAAAAATAGAATTTTATAAGGAGTTGTTTTTAAAAAAGTTTGATGTTGGTCCATAGTCTAAAAGTCTCTAATAAACTTAAAATATAACTAATACTATTCGTTACCTATTTCGTCTTCTATCGTTCAGCAACATCTCATGATGGTTGACCTAGTTAGTTGCCTTCGATTTAGATATTGCACCACATATCCAATAATTGCCTACATTTAGGAGCTGTTTCAAATGCGTAATATGCAAAATACTATGAACTAACTATTTACGTACTTTTCAATCCATCGCAACTGCTAACATTTGAAATAGAATTCTATTACTAGAAGAGAAAAAAGGATTTTGTCAGTCTACCGTTAAAGAGATACCCTAGCATATATTTCTCATTCCTAAAGTAGCTGAATGTTCTAAAAATACCGTGTTACCAGTAAGTGAACTAAATATTTAGTTGAATAAATGCTTCAATTCTCCCCAACACTGCACATGCGAGTACCTAGAGGGCATACAACTATAAATATTTAATTATTCAACCGCGTTAAGTCGTACTTAAACGATGTTGAGCTCAAGCCAAGCGAGAAGGAAAGTCGTTGTATTTATGGTGTTACCACGCGGTGATTACACACATACCTACACATACACCAATGGAACATGTTATGATACCGAAAGATGGAATCGGACCTAACCAAAAAATAAAAACCACTAAGTACAAGTAAAATTGAGATTCTTGATGAAGAGAACTTTCCTCAGCCGGTTTGACATTACTATCTTCGAAGTGATTTTAGACTAAAACTAAAAAAGGCAGAGAGGTTGAGAGGCTTCTGACTCTCTTACCAACAAGGTAGATGAGATGAAAATTTATAAGGTCTGTTAATGAACCGATAAGTCGATGGTCATAGAAGGAATCATATCCGTTACAAGTGAGCCAAACAATTTTTTTTTTTCAATTACGAAGATGAAGTAACTTATCTTGGGATTCACCTGGATCGAAGGCTTACGTGGCGGAAACATATAGCGAGTAAAGTAACTTGCATGAAGTTAAGAGCAGCAAATTTAAATTGGCTTCTAAACAAAAATTCCTTAGCCTAGAAAACAAAGTCCTGTTATGCAATGCAATCATAAAACCGATTTGGATGTATGGTATTCAACTGTGGGGTACGGCCTGTGCAACCAACATTGATATAATTCAGAGATTCCAATCTAAAATGCTTAGAACAATAACGGGTTCACCATGGTACATGCGTAACGAAAATATCCATAAAGAACTTGATACTCGTATGGTAAAAAAGGAAATAGAGGAGAACAGAAAGAAATATACTTCTAAACTTCGTGAACCTCCAAACCCATTGGCAAATGCCTTGGTACATTACTGCAATCAAACACGTTTAAAAAGAAGAGATCTACCTGCCTACTAAAGAGCAACGTTCTACCAAAAACCTCAACCACATTCCTGAGCTTACTTAGTTGTAAATAGATTTGAATACTTATTGTTAGGATTTAAACAAAGCAGATTCAATAAGTAAAGAAATATTGAAGAAAAAAAAAATTACGAAGATTCTAAATACATATTTAAACAGAATTTGTATCCTTAACCGCCTTAATACAAATAGCGTTCTAACATTTACATAACCTCAATCAAAGCTACACAAACAAGCACATTTCAGTTTCACTGGAAAGTTTCACTCAGCTCACTAAATATTAACAACTCGTAAGCACTTTTTATGCATGTTTCTGGGTGAGTGTGTGTATTTGTATGTATGTATGTCAAGCTTAAAATTTAATTAATGAATATTCTCAAAAACAAAAAATAAAAGTTTCGCACTCACTCAATGAGCTGTGAGCTTACACTGATTAACAAATAAATACGGATTACACGTAATAAAGTATTAAAACGGGCGACCTTTCACATAATTACACACACAAATATATATATGTAAATGAAGAGTGCTTTTACCCTGCCAGCCAGGCCTAACCACTTTCCCCTCATGTTTCTTCAATTACTAACACCAACGCACACGTTTGGGTTATTTTGTTTTTGTATTCGTACGTGTGAGGGGAATAGTGGTTAAAAAACTCACAAGCAGCTATGCTGGCCTATGACAAACTCACCACTTTTTTTACCACTTTTGTGGGTTTAAAAAACTTCGGTTTAACCAGCTTTTTCACCACCTTTGGCTGGCAGGGTACATATTCATACATCCCCACACACATACACAAACACACATACGGTTATGACGGCAGAGTAAATGAGTCTGTCAATTCATTGGGTTTCCCGATTGCCCACTGCGCGTTGCAAACTTAATAATTAACTTGGCACACATACAACAAACACATGCAGATATGTGGATTTCACACACATACCGACACAGCTAATATAACGGTTGTGAGTACACTTACTTGGTGTTGTACGCGGGCGTATTATGTCTGCGCCGCCCTTGGCGCCAATTTTCAGCGGCCCACGATTCGGATCTGGCGTATAACGGGAGTCCAGCGAACCGCCATTGTTATGCTTCTGACCGCTATTATTTATATGCGTCTGACCGAATGTGTAATCTGATTTTTTATAGCCACTCGGGTAGGCAAGTGCCAGCTCCTGATCCTGTCGTTTGCTGCAGCATTTATTGCCCATTTTGCACGTCTGCTTCGCTTACCGCTCGCTCGTCGCCGCTTGCTACTTGCCACCACAACCTACAACAACAACAAGCTCAGCCGGCCGGCCCGTTTGGCTCACTCACTCACGCACTCACTAGCTGGCTGGCGGCTACACGCTGCTCTATGTGTTATAAATAAAATTTGCTTATCCGCCAGTTCGCACTGCTGTGGCACACTATTTTATAGAACAACAACAACAAAAGGGCGATGTGCACTGAAAAAGTCACTTTGCTAAGTTAAAGTAAAAACAAAAACAAATTTGTGTTGCAACAAATTTGATTATTCGATTTTAAATGCTTTCACCGTGTTGCTGTGAGGAGGCGCACGGTTGCAATTTGATTTGTCCGTTATTTGTGTATTTTGGGGGGAGGTTTATTACTGACTAAACGTCGTTGTCAATACGAATGGTATCAGATGCGTTGTAGTTGTTGTTTTTGTGTTGTTATTTCACTTTTTCGTATTATTAAAAAAAAATGCTGCAATTCTTGTTCGTTTTTTGGCAATGTTAATTGTTGGTTTTTGGTTTGTCAATTTCGCTTTGAGTTGTTTCAGTTTTTGTTTTTGTGTTTTTTTTTCGCTTCTCTTTCACTTTACTTCAAATTAAGTTGTATATATTCGCGCACTTCCTGCCTTAACGTGGAATTCTGTTTTGATTTCGAGATCATTTGTTGCATGCCGCTACTTCATTGTGGTTTGTTTTGTTGTTGTTTTGTGAACGTTCATTTAAATTCAAAATTCAATTGAAATGTTTAATTAATTTAATAAACTATCAGTCAAGTTATTTGTTTTTGGATTTGTTTTTGTTTTTGTTAAAAATATTTACGATTTAAAAGTGAAAAAAGTGGAGGGCTTTAAATTTGAAAAGCTTTGGATACAGTTAGTTAGTTGTTGGCTCCGACTAATTACTACCACAACTATGGCTTTGCACTGCACCAGTGACGACGTGTTGTCCTTTTGATTACCGTTTATTTAAGTCGTAAACTAGTAGTTGTGACTGTGGCACGTGACACACTGGCTCGAGAAACACTGTTGCACTTAGTACGTTTGTCTTGCCAATATAATTGGCGTCGCTTCTGATATTAGTTAGTGATTAGCACGCACGATTTTATGTAGTTTAATATGTGTAGTGTAGTGTTGTGTAGGTTTTGGTGATGTGATGTTTCTAGTGGCACTGGCGCTTGTGACGAGTCGCTTATCCCTCTGTAAGGTCGCAACGTTCTGTGCAGTGCTCACAAGCACCTTTGTAGTAGTACTGCGGGTTCGGCGGATTTGTTGATTCCACTTTCGTTCGTTTTATTCTCTTCTTTCGCCTGTGTTTGTTGAGTGTTGCCGCCTTTGGCTTCGTAATCGTGTTCGGTTACACTACGGCGACCTTTATGTCGTCGCACTCGTTCTCGTCCTCGTCGTCGGCGTCGGCAATTTCGTTTGTGTTGCAGTCATGTGTTATGCTTTGCTGTTTTGTTTATATTTTGTTTGATTTTCTTTGACGTTATTCTCATTGCTATACGGTATTTCCCTTGACCCTAAGGATTGACTTCTTTATATGTTGTTTTCGCTGTTGCTATTGTTGTTACTGTTGCTAGTATTGAAAATCTGTAATGAGAGAAAATTAAAAATCTATTTTAGTATATTTACTAAGAAACATAAAAAGAAAGGAAACAGTTTTTTGTTTGTGGTTGTATGAAGAACGCTTCAAAGAATTTATACCTCAAAACAATGGCGTTTCCAGCGAAATGTCATACGACATTATGTGGCATGTCATATGAATTGAAAGCGACGCTGTTGCAACTGAAGTGACAGTTTGTTTAGTTTTAAAAGTTAGCAGCAGGATTTGTGCCACAATTAAAGATGTTTTCTATCAGTGACAGTTTTACAAATGCTTGCTTGAAGATCGAAACCCATTCGAATATTCAAATATGTTTTTTGGAAAAAAACAGCACCTGAGTTATTTTCAGTACCTCAACTTCAAATTAAAACCCATTTCATTCAGTTCATTCTACAATTATAAACTTCAAGAATTGAATGAGGGGGACTCCAATAGACAAAGGTAGAATTTGAATCAAAAAATGCTAGTTCAATAACCCCCAAGGCCTTTTCATAGCCCGTCTAATTCTCCCTCAAATAATATGGCATCATTTATTTGGCTTAACCTCAAAAAGCCAGATGCTTGCTTACAACTGCGATTGGCAATAACTTTATTGCTCACTCGGGTATTTGCAAAATTATTTACGCAAAACAAAACATGAAAGTTAAGAAAACCTTCTACGGCGTCAGAAACGTGTGATAACGTTGCTATGCGAATCACAAGTCATTCGCCCGCATAAACACGAGCGCCAAGTTCAAGCGCAGCAAGAAGACGGGCCAATGACTTTAGTGGCAGCTCAGCTTCCCTGCAACTTGGCTAACGGTAGCACGCGACTCACAACCCACAGCCCCAGCTGATTACCCACTATCCACTGCTGGCTGCCGTTCACCTTTTTCGTTCGTTTATAGCCGATTTCGTCTGCGAAATGTCCTTTCGAGATTTTGGCAATTTATTTCCATTCAACTGCAGAGAATGCGCATAAAGTCTTTGACCGACTGCGCTCAACTCGTTCAAGGCAGCATTTGTTGTTGCCGCTACGGTGGCTTTGAGCGATGGAGTGCAGTGCTCGACAAATCGGCGACTGTTGTCTGGCAGTCAGCACTAAATTGCAGCATAAACACTTGCAGATGTTCATCTAGTGGCGGTCTGCTGTTGTTCCTGTTATTGTGGTCTTCAGTTTTGTTATTGTCTACAGCGTGAGATGACAATGACATACAAGTACCCTCGACGCCCATTCTCTTTCACCTGCCTAATGCGACTCCCTATCACTACTAGCACACTTATTGCTCTTTAGCCGATCAAGCATGTGTGGATGTTCGTGTGTGTCGAGTCAAGGGTTGATTATCGCCTGTTGCCATTAATAGCGTTCAATTGGTTAATTGAGGGGTTGTGTAAATTGCAATTTGTGCCTCAATGATATCCTAGACGAGCACAAGAAGAGCAGGATAATAACAATAATAACAATGGTAGAGCAGCTCAGAGCTAAATTGTTACTTTACAAATAGATTTCAATCGATTGTATTAAGTGTAATTAAGGGGGCTTATTCAGCTGCAACTGACTGTGAGCGTTCGAAGTAAGGTGCCTGTGGTTGTTGCAGTAAATTTAATGTGAAACATCTGTCTGAACACGTACGACGAGTCGGGTCTCTTCCTTCTAATATAGCATCGGACGGCATTTCAAAGAGCAAGGTCCATATGTGCCAGAAGGTTTAAATTTGCTGTCAAAGCGGCACAAAACAAAAAGCACAAAATGACCATTCAACCGAATGAAGTCCACTGGACTTTTGGACACAAAGCGTTGACAAATGAAAACCGCACAGTCAAACGAAAAATCGAAAGCAAGAAACTTGCTGAAAGGAAATCCGATTGCATTTCAATTTTATTTTGATTTTCATATCTTTCATTTTCGCCTTTTTTCTGTCAGCATAATCGGGATGTGCAGTGAGCCGGAAATCGAAGCATGAGGCAGATCATAAAGGATTAAAAGTAATATTCAGTTTTTTGCTGTTTTCTTTGTAAGTTGAAAAATCCGAAATGCATTCAAAGCAAAAATATATGTATATAGAGGAAACAGGAAAGCTATTTTAGGGCTGTGATGCAGTAAAATGGAGAAAACTTGTAGTACACGAGTATTATTAAAAGTAACTGAATTCACATTGAGTTTACTAAGAGCGGGAAAGAAAAGGAGAGAGAACTAAATAAATTTTTATTATTATCAGAACTCATCTCATCTCTTCCATAAACCATACATACTATAGAGTAAAATGTATCTATCCATAGAAAGTGATCTATATAACTGTGAAATAAAAGATTAGAAAAAGTCTTTGAACCGATTACGCCGGATCGATTTTATCCTTTTTTAAGAAGTGGGCGTGGACCCGCCCCCAAATAGGTTTTTTGTACATATCTCGCAAATCAATAGAGCTATATAAACCAAACTTTCTGCAGTCGTTTTTTTAGCCATTTCTTAATACAGTCCAAAAATGAAAGAAATAGGATAATAACCACGCCCACCTTCCATACAAAAGTTAGGCTGAAAATTACTAAAAGTGGGTTAACTCACTAACGAAAACGTCTAGACCGATTAGTCTCAAATTTTAACACGACCTTCTTAAGAAATGGCATTAATGGAAGCTCTCAGATAAATATTTTTTTACAAACAATTTAAGGCCGAAATTTCGGTGACAATCGATTTTTTTTTTGAGAAACCGCCATTTTGTCAAAAAATTAATATCTCAGGAACTACTCGACCGATTTCAATAAAACTTGGTTTGTAATACTTTCCTTACATCCCAATGATATGTTGCGAAAATAGGCTTCACAACCACGCCTACCTATCTATACCAGAACTTTGAAGACGATCTGAATCGTTTACAATATAATATATAAAGTAAGCACTAGTGAAGATATCGGTGCAGAACTTTGCGATTTTCGAACTTAGATATGTGATGGAATTATCGATAGTACAAATAGGTCCTTGTTATAACAAAATCGCCCAGCTGATAATTTTTGATATAACTATATTTATATGAAAGATTGCTACCTGGAGAGAGTTATGAAACAAAAACTTCGCACGAAAACACAATCAATTGTAGGAGAAAACCACGACGATAAATAGGAGGGTATTAAACTCTCAGATGGAATGATTCGTTCACACTTAAATATTAAAGTCGAAAGATGTAAGAAAATTAGCCATAAAAAGTTTGAATCTGAATCCCTCCCATAAAAATGTATATAATATTTAGGATTTAAAAATAAGATAAGATCAATGTATATAGGATGTAAATGAAACATTGAAGACAATGTCGTGGATTAAAATCACAAAATTATGACAATAATTTTAACTGCAAATTATGTAACAAAGAAAAAAGAGAATTAGATAAATATGTGTAAACAAGATTTTAGGTATTATGAGTTAACAAATATCATATTACAAAGCAAATCATCTACAAAAATATTCAAAAACAAATAGATGTTGAAAGACAATGCAAATGTTTGCGACTCAAATGCACACAATTTTGCTTCTTTTCTCTTTTTTCCAATGTTTTCAATTGCCTGTTTCCCGTTACATTTGCGTACGTTCAAGGTTTTTCCCCTTCTGCATCCTTGAAGTGTTGTTTACATACCTAATTTTTATGTTGGTTACGGTTACTTGCGGTTTTCCTGAGCACTTCAACCCTCTTTTATGTTTGATACAGCAAAAATCACTTGAGCGGCGCATGTGAATGCGACGACGACGCAAGGACAAAGGGACGAGTGAGAGTATGCGTCTGTCTCTACTTAAAAAGTCGATTCCGCGTCCGCTTCCGGTGACGCCACTCCAGCACACACACACAAGAGCCAGAGAGCAGAGGCAAGGCGAGCAGGCAAAGAAACAGACAGACTGTGAACGCCAGACAGTCGTTCACCTTTAAGAGTCACGTGTTATCGATTAGTTGGAAATATGTAATGTAAACACCCACACACACACACGCATCTTAGAGGAGCGCATAGAAGGCAAATATAAATACATAAATATGTAAAGAAGACATTTGTAGGCATAAGAAAGCGGTTAATTGCAGGGAAATCCATCAGCAAATGTGCGGGCTCTTTCTCGGTTTCATGCATACATACATATTTATATGTAAATGTGTGTGTGTCAGAGCTATCTTGAAACACAATTATACACGAATTATGGCTCGCTTGCGCGCGCTGCCAAGGTAGAAACAGAACACTCGGCGCGGTGTAATAAAACACTTCCAAACTCTGGTCCCCCTCCATATGCCATAGACTCGTTCTTACTCTCGGATATATCTACACATAGATGTGTTTGTATTGCAAATCTCAAGAACGACGCGTGGCTTGCCGACGGTGCAAGATGTATGCCTGTGTGCTCCGGCTCAGGTATTAAATCTCGAACAGTCTCCCACACACAAACACATCCAGGCTGTGATGTAAACAAACGGCGCTTGCCTATCACCAGGAATGTGTGCAGCAGTCGACGAGATTTTGATGAAGAATTATGCTCGGGTGTTCAAAATGTTGTTGAATGTCGTGTGTGTGTTTACATTTTTACGACGCATACCGTTAGGCGGTAATGGGCACATGGAGTCTTGCCACACACGCGCACCAAATGCTCTTTAAGGGAATTCCTTTCGCCTTCGGGGTATTTGACTTTTATTGGGAATCGAGCGAAGCATGCCTAACACTCACATCCGTCTTTGGAAAAAGGCAAATAAAGCTCTAACACACATAACGGCATTATTGGTGTTTTTTTATTTTTTCCTGTCACACATGTTGCATGTATGCAATCGCCCATAGCCATATTTTTGTTTTCTTTTCTTTTTTCAGTTTCTTAACAATCGCAACGCCTTTTGTTTTACAGCACCTAATTCGGTCGCACGAAGTTAGCAAATCTGATGTCATTCATTACATTGTTAATAAGTCACGCTAAAATTGTTATTGCCGCACTATTGATTTTCGTAATTGCGATTGCAAACCCCATCCGTATCAGTAATGGGGAGATTCACAATGTTGAAAAAAAATATAAATGTATTACTTTTCAGGATTTAAAAATATTATTAATAGTATTCAGATGATATGCACAAATAAATGTATAAATATTATAAGTAGTCTTCAACTCGCCACCACTTGCAGATCGGCGAATCGAACAAACTGTTATAATTACAGTACATATTCGATATAAGGGAGACGAGTTTTTATACCACTTGAATTAAGTACCTACGAGGAAATATTGTATTATAAAGAATGATAAAAATCAGATTTCTATTCGCTAAGAGTTAAAGAGTAGCGATTCGAACACATTATAACAGCCGTTTGTCATTTGAGACATTCACCATAGAGAAACTTATCTAAGATCTTTAAAACGCATCTGAGGAATTGGCATGACCATTGAACTTAAAAGTGGCATGCTTAAACCATCAAATTACATCACTGATGTTGAACGATATTAAAAAAACGCTTTCTATTAATTTAAATACTTACTTTTAAGAGTTATGAATTATTCTTCACAAATTCTCTCTTATGTACTTTTTTAGCTTGGCTTCGTTTGTTAAAACCTCAAAAGCTAACCCTAAAATCGAGTTTGAAAAGTGTTTCGACGATTGGAAGAAGCACTGGCATAAGTGAAAAATATCGAAGGACTGAATCCGACGGCATCAATGTACATGAATGAATATTTTAAACGAAAATTCCCGTTATTTTTTTAACACATCTCGCATGTTTATATTGATTCTAAAATATAATTCACCAACATGTCTCTAATTGTATATATTTTCATTAATATTACGCTTTGAAACCGCTTGCAACTTCTGATAATGAGCCGTTGCTTTGGAAATAATTGGAAATGCAGTAACACGGTAATGACAGCCTGTAACGATGGAATTGTGTGATAAGAAACGATTATTGGCACGAACTGCAGTTATCAATGAGAGACTGGAAATACAATAATTGTTTAGATAAATGTAATTAAAAAGATAAATACAATGCAAACAAATATGCAATTTGAAGCTTAGAAGCAAAATAACGTTCATTAAAAAAAAATTCCACTCGAAAATTAGAAAGAAGAAGAGATTTGTTAGTTTTCATTGAAGAAATGTGCAATGCATGAATAATTAACATTACAGAGATGAATATATTTTACTAGCTAGTCTATTTTACTTACTTAAGTGACTTTTTGTTTTTAAATAAAAGCTTTAGAGACCATTTTTTTGGTCGATTTTTATATTTGATTAGACTTGTTAATGAAACGATGCAGAAACGGTTTATTGAATTTTTCGAACTTAATTAGATCAATTTTGGCAATTGAGCATAGAAAAATCTATAATCGACTTAGATTTTTCTGGTAAAACCATCACAGTTAGACCATAACCGCTCATTTTGTTTCAGACTAATCCACGAAAGACCCTCTTATCAAGAGGTCTGTCAATTTGTTTACCCTCCGCATTACTTTTATACCAATTTATACCATTTTCCATAATATCATACTCTTTGCTTTGTCTCCCTTAACTGTTGCTGACCCTTTCACGGTGTTTTGTACAGACTAATAACGCACGAGCGAACGCACAGTGAAATTATAGTTTTTGTTGTTAACTGCACATATCTCCAAAATCAACACAATTATACAACAAACACTTCACTGTCGGCATTTGGAAATGGCAAACTGAAACTGAGTAGTCGGCAGTGAATGATTCAATTAAATTAACACACAGTTGCAGTGCGAGCACTTTCAATGCGAAATACAGTAATTGGCATTCGGAGTGAAAAAAATTCGCATAATTGTTTTAATATACATATGGTAGTACAAGCAGTAAATTGAATTGTTTGCATGAACTATGTATGTATGGATATTGGGTATGGCAAACATTTTATGTAAATTTACTGAAAATTTTTAATACACACCGGACATCGGATACATCATTTTGTATGTACATACACATGAACAAATTTTGCATTATTATATGTTAAATAACGTACGAACTTTGTAATAATGTCTCTTTGTGTAGATGGAATGATCCACTGGATTCGTTTAATAATAAAACAAGTAAGGAAGGGCTAAGTTCGGGTGTAACCGAACATTTTATACTCTCGCAATTTATTTATTTAACTTAATTAATTTTATATAATACACAATTTTACCCACATATTCGTCATATATATTGTATAAAGCCTATTGAAAGTTGGAAACCATAATGTTAGGTTAGAAGCACCGAGGTCCTCGTGTTCGATATATGGGGCCTTAAAAACCTATGGTCCGATTTCGGTGATTTTTAGAATGGGGCTGCCACACTATTAACATAGTATTTGTGCAAAGTTCTGCACCGATATCTTCACTTGTACTTATTTTATACATTGTAAAGTAAACGATTCAGATCGTCTTCGAAGTTCTGGTATATAGGAAGTAGGCGTAGTTGTGAAGCGATTTGACCTATTTTCACAACATATCATTGGGATGTAAGGAAACTATTACACACCAAGTTTCATTGAAATCGGTCGAGTAGTTCCTGAGATATGGTTTTTGATCCATAAGTGGGCGACGCCACGCCCATTTTCCATTTTGTAAAAAAATCTGAGTGCAGCTTCCATCTGCCATTTCTTATGTGAAATTTAGTGTTTCTGACGTTTTTCGTTAGTGAGTTAACCCACTTTTAGTAATTTTCAACCTAACTTTTGTATGGGAGGTGGGCGTGGTTATGATCCGATTTCTTTCATTTTTGGACTGTATTAGGAAGTGGCTAAAAAAAACGACTGCAGAAAGTTTGGTTTATATAGCTCTATTGGTTTGCGAGATATGTACAAAAAACTTAGTAGGGGGCGGGGCCACGCCCACTTCCCCAAAAAAATTACATCCAAATATGCCCCTTAATAGTGCGATCCTTGATACCAAATTTTATTTCCATAGCTTTATTTATGGCGTAGTTATGGCACTTTATGTGTTTTCGGTTTTCGCCATTTTGTGGGCGTGGCAGTGGTCCGATTTTGCTCATTTTCGAAAGCAACCTTCCTATGGTGCCAAGAAATAAGTGTGCCAAGTTTCATCAAGATATCTTAATTTTTACTCAAGTTACAGCTTGCACAGACGGACGGACGGACGGACGGACGGACGGACGGACGGACGGACGGACGGACGGACAGACAGACATTCGGATTTGAACTCCACTCTTCACCCTGATCACTTTGGTATATATAACCCTATATCTAACTCGTTTAGTTTTGGGTGTTACAAACAACCGTTATGTGAACAAAACTATAATACTCTCTTTAGCAACATTTGTTGCGAGAGTATAAAAATAATATAATATAAACAAGTAAGGAAAGGCTAAGTTCGGGTGCAACCGAACGTTTTATACTCTCGCAATTTATTGATATATTTTTATTTAAGATAACACACAATTTGACTCAATTTGAAAATCCTATAATTAGGTATATGAGAGGTATATGGGGGAAGTTATGAACCGATTTTAACCATTTTTGGTACAGAGACACACTATTAGAATAAAAATATTTCCTCTAAATTAAATTAAGATACCTGAGAGATTTACGGAAATTGTCGGTGAAAAATTACCTTGGGGCACTGAATTCTTCATATTCGGTATTCGGGGCTTTGAAAAGTTATAGTCCAAGTTTTATTTTGCTATCTTCATTGGTTCCTTATGTATATATTATAAAGTGAAGGAATCAGATGGAGTTCAAAATTGAGTTACATGGGAAGTTGTCGTGGTTGTGAACCGATTTCATCCATTTTCCACACGTGCCAAGGGTGTCAAGAAAATATTATATACCGAATTTCATTCGAATCGGTCGAGTAGTTCCTAAGATATGGTTTTTGACCCATAAGTGGGCGACGCCACGCCCATTTTCCATTTTGTAAAAAAATCGGAGTGCAGCTTCCATCTGCCATTTCTTATGTGAAATTTAGTGTTTCTGACTTTTTTCGTTAGTGAGTTAACCCACTTCTAGTAATTTTCAACCTAATCTTTGTATGGGAGGTGGGTGTGGTTATTATCCGATTTCTTTCATTTTTGGACTGTATTAAGAAATGGCTAAAAAACACGACTGCAGAAAGTTTGGTTTATATTGCTCTATTGGTTTCCGAGATATGTACAAAAAACGTATTTGGAGGCGGGGCCACGCCTACCTCCCCAAAGAAATTACATCCAAATATGCCCCTTCATAGTGCGATTCTTCATACCAAATTTTATTTCCATAGCTTTATTTATGGCACTTTATGTGTTTTCGGTTTTCGCCATTTTGTGGGCGTGGCAGTGGTCCGATTTTGCTCATTTTCGAAAGCAATTCATTGGTCATTGGTCTATTGTGCTCGCAATTTGTTGCCAATTGGATATACCTAGTGCAGCCAGGCCTTTCGCCAAAGGCTTCCACCAGCGTGTACTGCATCGAACATTCGTTAGTCACGCTTCATCACCATAAAACAGGGCGAGAATAATACGCGACTGTAGAGTTTAGTTTTTGTTCGTCGAGAGAGGACTTTACTTTCAATTGTCTACTCAGTCCAAAGTAATACTGTTGGTACTTAGTGTTATGCATATAATCCAATTCCACTAATTTTCTGAGCATCAAGTAAGCCTGGAACTCGCTTGATTTTTAATAGGCAGCCACTGGACTAGAATCTGTAAGTTTTGTAGTTCAACATAACCTTCAAAGACACATACATATATTTCACAGCTGTCAGACAATTAGTTCAAAAGATAGTGAGAAATGTTTTGATGACTTTTATTCGAGATTTTCGCTAAGCTTAGCAAGCATTCCTACTATTTCATAAAAACCACAGAAAACATAATCAAAATATGTGACAAAAAACCTAACCCATTACCATTGCCATCAGCACTTCCGCGGCAGTAAGAAGCTCAATTATTGCGCAAACTTAAGGAAACAGCTTAGTCTTAGCTTAAATGAGCAAAATTGACTCTAACAGTGGCAACAAAAACAATTTGTGTGCAATGAAAACTCAAAAGCTCAGCGAGAAAAAAATGCGCAAAACTTTAAATTTAATCCCTATTGCTTTTTGCTGGGATTAAAGTCAAAGTACTTTCGAGTGATTAAAAAAATCAACATTGCCTACCTGCCTGCCCGTCTGCCATCTCCGGTGAGCACGCCCAACCGCCAACAGCCGCAGGCTTAGAATGGAAACTATGTTGCAATAAAGCGTTGTAGTGTTGATGACCCACATAGCCATCAAAGTGGAGGAGCTGCACATGCCGCATACCAATTACTTCAACACACTCACGAGCACTCGTGTGTGAGGACATATGCAAAGCATGTGTGTGTGTGTTTGAATTGACTTTTTGCGCTATTATTTTTGTGCCCAAGCGAATGGGCAAAATACTAGTGCTGGCAAGTGTCATTATGCTTTTTTGTTAAATTTTGTTGCAAAAGCCAAAGGCGAAGCAAAGCAAAGTGAGCGAACAGACGTGACTTTAATTTGGTCTAAGTAAAGAAAAAATAAGTACATATGTATTTAGTAGATATGTATGTACGTATGTGAATGAAAAGGAAAAGTGAAAACTACTGATTTGCAGAATGCACGTAAACGTAAAAAAGGGGCGTGTACTTACTTACAATGTATGTAGACTCGTGTGTGTGTACACTAGTGACGTGCGAATTAATGAAGGAGCATATTATCAGGCGAAATGGGTGTGCACTTTCCCTTTGTGGAAATGTACAAGAGTTACAAATATATGAAAATTCAGGTGGGTCGAAATACACGTACTATTGTTTTTTTTTATCACCCAACTATTTTTACTTCAGTGCAATCCATAATCGAGGTGAGCTGGATACCCAAAAATAAAACTTTAAATAAAAATCTATATTTTTTAATTTTTTTATTTATCTATTTTTTTAAAGATCTAATTTAAGTGACTACTAAACAAGAATTAGTATTGACCTATTGTATTTAGTAAATCGTGTCTAAAAATATACTCATTATCCCATTTGAAATGAAAGTTAGGAGTTTTATTATAATATAAACAAGTAAGTAAGGGCTAAGTTCAGGTGTAACCGAACATGTTATACTCTCGCAATTTATTTATTTAACTTAATTAATATTATATAATACACAATTTGACCCACATATTCGTCATATATATTGTATAAAGTCCATTGAAAGTTGGAAACCATGATATTAGGTTAGAAGCACCGAGGTCCTCGTGTTCGATATATGGGGCCTTAAAAACCTATGGTCCGATTTCGGCGATTTTTAGAATGGGGCTGCCACACTATTAACATAGTATTTGTGCAAAGTTCTGCACCGATATCTTCACTAGTACTTACTTTATATATTGTAAAGTAATCGATTCAGATTGTCTTCAAAGTTCTGGTATATAGGAAGCAGGCGTGGTTGTGAAGCGATTTGGCCTATTTTCACAACATATCATTGGGATGTAAGGAAACTATTACAAACCAAGTTTCATTGAAATCGGTCGAGTAGTTCCTGAGATATGGTTTTTGACCCATAAGTGGGCAACGCTACGCCCATTTTCAATTTTGTAAAAAAATCTGAGTGCAGCTTCCTTCTGCCATTTCTTATGTGAAATTTAGTGTTTCTGACGTTTTTCGTTAGTGAGTTAACCCACTTTTTGTAATTTTCAACCTAACTTTTGTATGGGAGGTAGGCGTGGTTATGATCCGATTTCTTTAATTTTTGGACTGTATTAGGAAGTGGCTAAAAAAAACGACTACAGAAAGTTTGGTTTATATATCTCTATTGGTTTGCGAGATATGTACAAAAAACTTAGGAGGGGCGGGGCCACGCCCACTTCCCAAAAAAATTACATCCAAATATGCCCCTTCATAGTGCGATCCTTCATACCAAATTTTATTTCCATAGCTTTATTTATGGCTTAGTTATGGCACTTTATGTGTTTTCGGTTTTCCGATTGGTCCGATTTTGCTCATTTTTGAAAGCAACCTTCCTATGGTGCCAAGAAATTAGTGTTCCAAGTTTCATCAAGATATCTTAATTTTTACTCAAGTTATAGCTTGCACAGACGGACGGACGGATGGATGGGCAGACAGACATTCGGATTTGAACTCCACTCTTCACCCTGATCACTTGGGTATATATAACCCTATATCTAACTCGTTTAGTTTTGGGTGTTACAAACAACCGTTATGTGAACAAAACTATAATACTCTCTGTTCATGCCAGATGAACACAACCCTGCATTGTCCTATAATACGAATTAAAGGACAATGCAATAATGCACAACAGCGCCAACATAACCCGCGAATATACACAACAACAAGAATAACAACCCAAGAAGGAGGAAGAAGAACCCACGGACGGACAAAAAGGCGCCAAAACAAGTGAGATCACCGCGGATCACTCAACCACCCCAAGAGCACCAGGAGATAACACACCCAACCAACGCGGGATTACCCACCCATTCAACAGGTTATAAACAATATAATATTACCTTAAATATAAGATTGAATTATAATCTAACCCATACACACACCCACTCGTTGTAAACTAACACACACAAATTGTATATAATTTATACCCCACTCACCCAAATACACAAAACTTAAATTATACCAAAAACTAATCATCTTATTTTATTTGGCACACCGGCAACTCAACGTCGAGTACCTCGACATTTTGGTCCTTCGAGCCGGATTAGTGCCCGATAAACTAGGAACCCACCCAATTAACCACCATTTGGACACTCAGGATTTGGATATTCATCGACCCACTAACAACAATAGCATCGTTGGAATAACCCGCCTGCAATTCCTACCGCAACAACAAACCCAGGTGAAACCCTTATCAACTACAACAAACGCATACTCAGGATACGTGAAAAATATTGTAAGTAAAGTGACCCTAATTTATTTAAATATTTATTTTAAATATAATTTACAAGTGCGAAACGGAACAACAGTGTGAAGTAGCAAATATTGTGTTTAACACGAATTAAATACAAAATATTTGTAATTTCGTTTTTACCTTATTCCGCTTTGCACTTTGTATAATACATACACGTACATACATACATATTTACTTACATATTTTCCGAGAGTTAAATATCTCTCCTCTCAAATAAAATACATACCCACACGTATATACATATATGTATATTTGCATTACCCGCTCTGCTCAGAGCATCACTAGTGCACGCATAACAAACTGCGCGTAAGCCACAATACCCGGTAGGAAAAATTAACAAAGACCCATTAGGAAATTTTTCGTTCATCGGAATTAAAAATTTTTTGCGACTCAAAATCAAATTTGTGTACATATAAAACACAAACAAAAAAATACTATTTAAAAAGTTAACCCTCTACACACCCAGAGGACAAAATAATTTTACTCGCCACTTTTCGGAATTCGTTTTTTGGCTATTTAAATAAAGAACTTTAACTCAAATTCCAAATTTGTTTTACTTAAGTTTTAATATTTATTCCGACCCGACTCTTTAAATACTTTATACTTTTATTGAAAATGGAAGATTTCAATTTCTGTATTTCGGATTTATTCGAATACATCGATGAACACTACGACACCCTACCCGAAGATGAGTCAGTCCATACTCTTGAAATAAAAAGAGTTGAACTCCATGCCATTTACGATAAGGCAAATAAATCGTATGACGCTTTTCGCAGAGCCCCACACAAACCCGATAATATTGACTTCGCTAAAGTCAAAGAACAATTTAAAAAAGGACATAAATTGTATCTAAAATGTTTGGGATCAATAAACAAAGCTATTGATGATCTCAAGACCCCAAACCCAGCAAAGGAACCCGTTGTAGAACAATACTCATCGATGGACACAGAACCCTCAATGCAGCTACCCCCTTGTGACACAGATGTATTTTATGGCGATTTCGAAACATGGCCCTCATTCAGAGACATGTTTACGGCCATATATATACACAACCCAAAAATTAGCAACGTGGAGAGACTATTTCATCTTGTTCAAAAAACCCAAGGAGAAGCAAGAGACATAGTCAAAAACGCCCCTTTAACAAATGATGGTTTCGTGATGGCCTGGAGGGACCTCGTATTACAATACGAAAACAAACGAGTTCAGGTCAACGCGCAATTAAAAGTTTTATTCAATTTACCCCACGCAACCCAAGAAAATGCAAGCGCGATTAAACACCTCCAGAGGACCATCAACAATTGTCTTACGAATCTGCATAATGTGTACATAGACACTAGTAGTTGGGACCCCATTTTAATATTCTTATGCGGATTGAAACTACCCAAGACCCTACTTCATCAGTTTGAAGACACACTAGAAGACAACTCAGAAATACCATCATGGAAAACTTTCGATGCGTTTCTCACCCACAAGCACAAATCTCTGGAAGCAGTAGAAAACTTGATTGACCCCGCTCCAGTTACCCCATTCAACAGTGGACCCTACAGAAAGGACAGGAAACTTAATGGCTTTCACCCAAACGTCTCTGGAATTTCGACCCTTCATTTTTACTCAACTGAAAACCCTACAAGACGCAGCAACTTCTCACATATATCTCAAGTCAATGAGAGTTGTAAATTATGTAGAACACAACATTCCATTCGAGAATGCCCGAAATTTTTACACATGAGTGTTGAAACCCGAATATCCACCGTAAAAAATAATGGATACTGCTTTAATTGCCTCGCATTATCGCACAATTTCAAGGACTGCAAGAGCAAATATTCTTGCAGAATATGCAGAGGGAAACACCACACTCTTCTGCATAGAGAGATCACACCCAGATCACATTCCCCCCCGCAAGGACCAAGAGCCTCACACCGGCTCTTGATCCAAACCCATGTAGTACCTCCCAAACCCAAACTGCCAATACAAATCCGCAAGCCTACACAACCCTATTACAGTCCACTGAAGATAGAACCCAAGACCCACTCAACTCAAATAGGAAGCAGATTTTGTTAGGTACTGCTATAGTGCAAGTGTATCACAAAGGGAAATTATACACAGCCAGAGCACTCATCGACTCCGGATCAGAGGCCACAGTAATTTCTGAGAGATTCCAAAGAAGATTGGACATACCCACAACCCATAGAAATGCGCAAGTGATTGGATTGAACAATACAGTATCCGCAACAGTTACCAAAACTTGTCAACTCACCCTTCGATCACCAACTAACAAAGAATTTCAAATAACAACCCACGCACTCATCTTAAAAACTTTAACCGACAATTTACCCAATTACCCACTCGACTCAACAATTGTTAATAGGAAACTCGGTTTTAGTTACTTCTTCCTTACTTCTATAAACCCAGACCCGTGGACATCATAATTGGAAGTGATTTGTACCCACAAATTGTACTCAGTGGAGTACAAAGGAATGTTTTTGGAACACTACTAGCCCAAGAAACAGAATTCGGCTGGATTCTGTCTGGACCCACTCCCGAAATACCCATCTCACCCACGGTAATGTCATTCTTCAATAAAATGACCCCACACAATGACCCAAAAACAAAGCGGAGCCGCTATTCTGGCAAATCTAGAGGATGCGACCCTACACCAAATAAACATTACCCAGTATCGCAATTACCTTTGGACGGACTCTACCATTGGAAGCCTTCATGCTTACGCACAACCCTTGTGCCCCAACGAGGATATTCCAATGCACATAAAATCACAAGACCCATACACAACGTTGGAAATAACAACACGACCCACACGAAGCTAAATATTTTAACCCGAAGAAAGTACCTCCAGGAGGAATATGACGCTTTGACCCAAAGAACGAACACACCCAGGAAAAGTTCTATTTGACCCTAGACCCTTTAATCGACCCCAAATGTATCATGCAAGTTAATAGTCGATTGAGTAATTCAACCGCACTATCACCCGATCATAATACCCTATAGAAGTCGATAAATATCAATACTTACCCAATTTACCCACTCAATTACTCTACATGATGACCCAAGTCTTACTACTCATGGATGGATGAAAATTTGGATACCGAGACCCACATCACGTCCACCAACCATCAGTGCACAAGTTACGTATGACACAAGAAGAGTGAAATACAACCCAGACAACGGCATCGTGATCGCACAAAACACCGCACTCGGTTGGACTCTAACCGGTGCTTGTGCGATTTAGACCCCAAGTATAAGCTAAACCCATTCAAGATTACTGATTAACCCATATCAAGACCCTTAACTAATAATTTTTATTCGCAGACCCTTCAAGGCGGCCGGGATGTTCATGCCAGATGAACACAACCCTGCATTGTCCTATAATACGAATTAAAGGACAATGCAATAATGCACAACAGCGCCAACATAACCCGCGAATATACACAACAACAAGAATAACAACCCAAGAAGGAGGAAGAAGAACCCACGGACGGACAAAAAGGCGCCAAAACAAGTGAGATCACCGCGGATCACTCAACCACCCCAAGAGCACCAGGAGATAACACACCCAACCAACGCGGGATTACCCACCCATTCAACAGGTTATAAACAATATAATATTACCTTAAATATAAGATTGAATTATAATCTAACCCATACACACACCCACTCGTTGTAAACTAACACACACAAATTGTATATAATTTATACCCCACTCACCCAAATACACAAAACTTAAATTATACCAAAAACTAATCATCTTATTTTATTTGGCACACCGGCAACTCAACGTCGAGTACCTCGACACTCTCTTTAGCAACTTTTGTTGCGAGAGTATAAAAATACAAAATATGCTTAGTAACAATCCAGTAAATAATAACAATAAAGTTTTAAGAGATTTAGAATTTGAAAAATATAGTTATTCCAAAAGTACAATTCTTCGAAGACTGTACTTTTATAAATTTTCCATAACCTCAATCTTTTATCATCCTCATATAACAAATTAACAGATTTTCATATTACAAAAACATGGTTTCAATTTTGATTAATATACACTAAGCTTATATTTCGGTAAACAAACAGTAAGTGCGTGTTCGATGACGTAGTGAACACCCCCGAAAAAGTGCTCTGAGCTACACCATAACCTAACATTTTAACATTTACACATAATACATTTGTCCATATGTGTATGTGTATTTACGTAGTTAACGCTCCTTGTTATGTACTCCTTACACACTTTTCGAACAATTCATTGTTATTTTGACCACAACTTCGTCGTCCGGCAACAAATTCTCTGAACTACATAACTATTTGTGGTGACGCCATCGACACCGAGTTGGTTGGAGTATTGGTGTTGGCAATGATGACGTTGCTTTTGCTTTGGCCGTTGGCATCGCCGGTAGCATGAAATTGAAATTTGCTGCGGTACGTCACATGCCAAACCATAATTAAGTAAAACGCAAACAAACGCCCTCTGCGTAAATGGTGGAGCCGTGTGGTGGGTGGAAGGAGGCGGTGGCAAACGAGGCGAATAAAGAAATATTTCTTATGGAATTTTAATCAGCGATATGATGGAATATTTTTTATATTTTCGTATATGCGATTGCCAATGGTGCTCAATAGGAAAGTTATGACAGATGACAGCTCTATGACAGCGTCACCAAAAACAGCTGAGGAAACGAAGTTTCGCTTTTTACAAATTTGAAAAACTTAATATTCATTTTTACAAATCAAAATATTGTACCTAGTTAGTCTTTAGAGGAAGACGGAACTTATGAAACGAAAACGTTCCTACTGGGTAGTATAGTTTCATATATAAAGTTAACACTGTTGGCACCACCCACATTTCAGCGTGTATATGTTCCGTTAATTTCAGATATTATACACAACATAGAGACCTGGTGATTTTTGTTTTGGTAGCAAATTAATTAACTGTGATTTATTGATGTGCTTAATCGAATTCTCGAAAAATAGTTGCAGCCTTCTAATTGGGTTTTCGCGGGTTCTCCTAATATGCTAATACTTTCGGCCATGGAACTTTTTTTTGCCTTTAAGCTCAGAGTAATGTATTTAAATCTTTGTTCAATAACATGACAAACCTTTAATGGAAATACTTTTAGTATATGACTAAATTCAAATAGCAGTAGATATGTATATACATAAAGCAATGATGAGCCGAATATTTAAGCCAACTCTGAATAGAAGATTCGAAAGACTTCTACTGCCCACAATAAGCTCATTTTAAGCAAGTATTTAACAAGCTTTATTTATATTACATCAAGCTCCACGCAATAAGAACAGTTACTTCGCGGCCTCCACATATGATGAACGAAAGGATTGAAATAAATTTAATTTGCTATTTTTCGCGCGTAGAAAAGAGAGCAGAAAATAAGGTTACACACACACACATCAACAATCGCAAAATACATTTTCATCACATTATGAGCGCTTTAGCTTCAAAGAGAACGGAAAATTTAATTTTACTATTCCTACGTGCGCGGATTTGGCGAAAGCTTCTTAGCAAAATGGCGCAAGTAATTTCATTTAGTTTTGGCGGTTCTTAGAACCCATATGCTGCCAGCAAAGTATCTTAACTTTGACATGAAGCCGCGGAGGAAGTAGGATGAAGCTCATTTTATATATAGTACATACATTTGGATGTGTACATTAGTACCTGTAGATATAAAAAAAGCTTTCGGTGATTATTGGCAAGTATTTAACCATCAGTTCAGAATACTAAAAACTTTTTTCCAACTGCTCAAAGTTTTGCGAGCATTGTACGTGCAGTGGGTACTAGAAAAGTAGAGCGATGAAAAATGGTTTGGTAGCAAAAATGAATTATTGCCTACAATTAGGCGCATGGTTGAATTTGAGAAGAATATGCCTATGAAATAAGACCTTTTGAAATAGATGAAAATCAAGGAAGATGATGGAATTAATAAACACGCAAACCTTTTGCAGTCAAAATTGAAGACACCTTATATCTAAGTAAGCATGGTATGAAATGGAGTCTCAGAAACTTATTGAAAACCATTACATAATTGAAATCGGAAAATTCTCTGCTATATCACCGAGCACGGCGTCCGAAAGAAAGGTAGATAGCATAGGAAATTGTGTTGATTTCTGACAATAGGTTCCTGTCTGATTTGAGAAAGAAGTTTAGGGACCTCATTAAAGCTGAAGGAACATTCAACAATAATATAACAACAAATTAAACGTCGACTCCGCTTCATTAAGCGAGAACTGTGGATGATACACGTTTCAGGCGGAGCCCCAAACAAAAACAACAAGTATTAATATTTAGACACACAGTTGAGGTATATTTATGGTACAAGTCAAGTGTATTGACATTCATGGGAGCAAACAATATGCTGACCTCGAGCAAACAGTAAATAGGACACAGAGAATGCAAATGTATATAATATCACAACAATAACAACCACAACCACAAGCACAACAACAAATAATGCCTGCAGCAAGTGCTTCCACGATGGCGTCCCAAGAATGCAGTAAAATATAGACTAATGGTGACGGCAAATATGGCGCTGGACGAAGTATGCATGATGCCATCAACGCGGAGCTTGATGAAATCACCAACTACAACGTGGCTCCTTGCCGGAGCGTTTAAGCAAATGCGAGTCTTTACTGTTAGTGGCGTTGCGTGCCGAACGTGCGCATGCATACGCGTGCCTGCGCCGCCAGCAGCCGAGCCAACTATTGGACGCCCCACATAGTCAGTCGTCTCTCCACGCTGCGCTGCGTTGAGCTAAGAGTCATGGCTGGGCGATGCGGGTCGTGCAGAACATACAAAGTAGCGGCCGCTTCTGGGGCACGTTGAGACATTTGGAAAGCACCCAGAGGACATTATAACCATCATTTTGTTGCCAAGTGTGGCGTACACATCTACATATGTATCTGTGTATGTGTGTGAGCATGTGGCAAGCAGTTGGGGTTCGTGTGTGCGTGCGCCAAGGCGAAAAGTGTGAGTGTGTGAACATAAAACAATATTGCTGCATGTGTAAACTCAATTGTTGTTGGCCGGCAGCTGTCCTTAATACCCCCACAAACATATGTACATAGATATCCAAACATAAATATATGTAGATATACAGTACATGTATATGGAAGTCGGTTGGTAGGTGCATGCATTCGCATTGCAGCGTGAAATAAGAAACCGTAGTGAGCGACTAGTGCAAAAGTAATAAAGTAAATGCAATGGCGAAACGAACGTGTGTGCGACGCGTGAATATGTTTGTTCGAATTTATGTAAATATGTATCTATGTCAAAGGAGTTGCAAAGGAAAAGGGTGCATGGCAAACGACTCGCTTGCCAAGCAGTTTATATGTTGAGACAAGCACTGCGAAAACATGTTGCTAAAGTCCATAAATATGATGTAAATTGCAAAATGAGCACTTGCGTGACACACACCCAATAAAGTAATTGGTCCAAGTGAAGCCATGTTGAACTTAAAAATATTAAACTAAAGTGAGGAAATTTCTTAAGCGCTCGCTTTTAAAATCGATATTCCAATCATTACGTGATTATTTTTGAAATCATACGAATTTCGACTAACAGTTTAATATATGCATATTAATACGGCTATGTAAACTGACGTTGAGCAACACCAAAAGCTCCGTCAGGATCGGTAAGGACCTCTCCGAGCCGTTCGATACCAAATGAGGTTTCAGACAGGGTGACTCACTATTGTGCGACTTCTTCAATCTATTACTGGAAAAAATAATACGAGCTGCAGAGCTAAATAGAGAAGGTACAATCTTCTACAAGAGTGTACAGTAGGGGTAGTCTATTTTTGTAACACCTACTTTACATGCCATAACACGATGAGGAATAGTAAAAAAATGATAACTGCGTTTTTAGTTTTTCGATTTATTTCAAAAACTTCACGCAGAACTTAAATTGAAAAAATTCATATGTTATATGCGAAGAAGAAGAAGACAAATCTTGATTTAGAAGCAATAAGACTAATTTAAGTACAAGACAAAAACATTTTTATAGTAAATATACGTTTTAGTTCATTATTTAATTCATTTTGATATTATTTGAGATAAACTTAAGATTTAAACTATATTCAGATTTACAAAAAGGGTAAATTTCCTGAATAACTTAGATGGCTCTTTCAGCGCAAATATTAGATCTTTTTAAATTCAGAATGGCAGAAACTTCCTTTACCCAGTGTTTAAGAAAACACTTATGCGCAGTTTCGAATTGATTGACGGATTTTTCCGATATTTCAAAATCATTGTTATGAAAACGGTGATCCGAGAACACCGCATCATATCATGCGCTGCATATGAATTCGCAAATTGGCAAAAGTTGTATTATGTGTTCCGGTATTAGTATGAACATTAAAATCGCTAATATAGCTCTAGAATTCCATCGAGCGTTGCTGAGCGCTGGTAAAACTCTAAATTTTATGTATGGGAACTTGTTGTTTACTTCATAATATTTAAAATATTGCCCTAGTTCATATAATTGCATGTCATCACGCCATTTGATAGATCTTAAGATCAACTTTTCTTCATTTTGTTTGTAGTTATTACCGTTATCTATTTTTGTCATATGCAAAAATACGACGAATAACGGAAGAAGAGCAAAACAAAACAGACACAAAGAAAAGAACATAATCTCATATGGTGTTTTTTCTTGGCATATGTATGAAATTTTCATACGAATTTTCAATTTTAATTCTGCGTGAAGTTTTTGAAATAAATTGAAAAACTAAAAACGCAGTTATCATTTTTTTACTATTCCTCATCGTGTTATGCCATGTAAATTTTTTTTTTCAAAAAATATTCAAAAAGTTATACCCCTAATGTACAGCTGCTGGCGTATGCCGATGATATTGATATCATCGGAAGCAACAACGGACAACATCGGAAGCGACGTTTGTTCTGCTTTTTCCAGACTAGATAAAGAAGCGAAGCGTATGGGTCTGGTGGTGAATGAGGACAAGTCGAAATATCTCCTGTCATCAAACAAACAGTCAGCGCACTCGCGTCTTGGCTCCCACGTCACTGTTGACAGTCATATCTTTGAAGTAGTAGATAGTTTCGTCTACCTGGGAACCAGCGTTAACAACACCAACAATGTCAGCCTTGAAATCCAACGCAGAATCACTCTTGCCAACAGGTGCTACTTTGGACTGAGTAGGCAATTGAAAAGTAAAGTCCTCTCTCGACGAACCAAAATCAAACTCCACAAGTCGCTCATTATTCCCGTCCTGATGTATGGCGCTGAAGCGTGGACGATGACAACATCCGATGAGACGACTCCTGGGGTTTTCGAGACGAAGGTTTTGCGTAAGATTTAGGGTCCTCTGAACATTGGCAACGGCGAATACCGCAGACGATGGAACGATGAGCTGTACGAGTTATACGACGACATTGACATAGTTCAGCGAATAAAAAGACAGCGGCTACGCTGGCTAGGTCATGTTGTACGAATGGATGGAAACACTCCAGCTCTGAAAGTGTTCGATGCAGTACCCGCTGGAGGAAGCCGCGGAAGAGGACGACCTCCACTCCGGTGGAAAAACCAAGTGCAAAGTGACGATGACAACATCACTTGGTGTTTCCAGTTGGCGCCAAAAAGCAAAAAGGAGGAACGAGTGGCGCGCTCTGGTGGATTCGGCTATAATCGCTAAAAGCGGTTTCTACGCCAAATATATATATATATTTTTTTTTACATTAAGATATATATTACAATATATATGGCATTATAAGATAATGCAGAGGTGTTTCATTCACCAAATTTTATTTGAAAATTTATCTATTTTTCACCTTCATGTGTCACATATGGAAACAAATTTGAGCTTTCTGACAGTCAATGTGCAAATCGTATACCGCTGAAGCTTAAGATACTCGTGGTTGTCGACGTCAGGATAAAACATATGGCTAAAATGCTGAAGCTTAATCCTAACTGACAAATACCAACGGGCGCCAATGTGTCCGAAAGGGAATGGGTGCCAATTGGGGGGAAAACTGTGGCTGACTGGAATTGACAATCAGACTGTTCCACACACACATATATATATGCGCAAGTATGCGCTAAAATAAATATATGTATGCAGGGTAAACATAAAATGGCTAATGGGCGATGACAAATATTTAAACGCACACATAGTCATAAAACTCATGGATATTTGCATACACTGTGTGCACATTAACTAATTTATGTATTAGTTTACCGTTTTACTGGTGGAAATGCGTAAATATATTCATACATTAGATATGCATAGCAAAAATATAATATTATCCACTTTATAAACCAAAAAAATTATACCACTTTGGCAACTTTTTTAACTCGATTGATTGGCAATATTGACACTACTTCACATTTGTTGTTGCATATTAGAAAGGGAGGAAAAGTGAAAGAGGAAAATATAGAGAAATGCGCGTAGTGAATCGGAAAAGCCAATAGCTGCCATCAGATAGCAAAGTAAATAAAAGAACAATCACATTCAGCAATTTGATAAAATGTCGCAGCATAAAAAGTGGAAAACAAAATCCACATAAAAAAGTAATGACCAAATGGAATATTGCGTACGAAAGATAAACAAAAACGAAAAAATATGATTTCGCTCCACACCTACACATATGTAGATATGTATGTACTCGTATGTGTAAATGTGATCTGATATGTTAACGATTTGACAAGTAGAGTATAAAATAAAATCGAAAATAAGCTTGCATGAAGCGCAAGGATCAACGCTATGGATATAAGTTTACATTTCATAAGCGCACTCACATTTCATTTGTTAACAGTTCGGTATTATTAGCTGGTCTCACCTGGAAAAATAGAGAAGGAAATTTTCAAAAATTTTGTATAAATTATATTTGAAATATTTAAAATTTTATCAGTTATATAAAACAATTCAGAATTTCGTTTTTTCGCTATTTTTATACTCTCGCAACAAATGTTGCTAAAGAGAGTATTATAGTTTTGTTCACATAACGGTTGTTTGTAACACCCAAAACTAAACGAGTTAGATATAAGGTTATATATACCAAAGTGATCAGGGTGACGAGTAAAGTTCAAATCCGGATGTCTGTCTGTCCGACCATCCGTCCGTCCGTGCAAGCTGTACCTTGAGTAAAAATTGAGATATCTTAATGAAACTAGGAACACGTGTTCCTTGGCACTATAAGAAGGTTAAGTTCGAAGATGGGCGGAATCGGACCACTGGCACGCCCACAAAATGGCGATAACCGAAAACACAAAAAGAGCTATAAGCCATAAATTAAGCTATGGAAATTAAATTTGGTATGAAGGATCGCACTATGAAGGGGCATATTTGGATGTAATTTTTTTGGGGAAGTGGGCGTGGCCCCGCCCCCAAATAGGTCTTTTATACATATCTCGCGAACCAATAGAGCTATATAAACCAAACTTTCTGCAGTCGTTTTTTAGCCACTTCTTATTACAGTCCAAAAATGAAGGAAATCGGATAATAACCACGCCCACCTCCCATACAAAGGTTGGGTTGAAAATTACTAAAAGTGGGTTAACTCACTAACGAAAAACGTCAGAAAACCTAAATTTCACATAAGAAATGGCAGATGGAAGCTGCACTCAGATTTTTTTACAAAATGGAAAATGGACGTGGCGTCGCCCACTTATGGGTCAAAAACCATATATCAGGAACTACTATACCGATTTCAATGAAACTTGGTTTGTAATAGTTTCCTTACTTCCCAATGATATGTTGTGAAAATAGGCCAAATCGCTTCACAACCACGCCTACTTCCTATATACCAGAACTTTGAAGACGATCTGAATCGTTTACTTTACAATATATAAAGTAAGCACTAGTGAAGATATCGGTGCAGAACTTTGCACAAATACTATGTTTATAGTGTGGCAGCCCCATTCTAAAAATCGTCGAAATCGGACCATAGGTTTTCAAGGTCCCATATATCGAACATGCGGACCTCGGTGCTTCTAACCTAATATTAGGGTTTTCAACTTTCAATGAACTTTAAACCATATATCGGACGAATATGCGGGTCAAATTGTGTATTATATAATATTAATTAAGTTGAATAAATAAATAAGTATAAAATGTTCGGTTACCCCCGAACTTAACCCTTCCTTACTTGTTTACTGATAGGGATATTAAATTTGACGATTTATTGGAAGTGGGTGTGGTTGTAATTCGATTTCAATCAAGAAAATGCCATAAGAATTAAATGAAAATCAATCAATTAGCTAGCGAGACCTAATATTTATGTAAAAGTGGTGCCACATATTTTTTATAATTTTTTACTAATCAACTTCTAACCAAATCATTTTTATCTTCCATCATTTTGCTTGTTGTTGAGTTAAATAGCGAACTTCAATACAATACGAAATTTTCGAAGATTTTGACAGATAATACGCTTCTATATTCAATATCCTTTATATTCTGTATTCTGGTCCAAATACAGATTGATTCTGGACGCCTCGGTCTTAACGAAATTGTAGATAATTTCTTAGATAACGAAAGGCTGGTACATAATTTCTGCAATTACTCTCAAAGAAACAATATATCTTCTCAATAAAATATTATTTTGCCTTTCCGAATGCCTCATTTCCAAAAAATATTAAACATTTCTTCAAGTAAAAACATACCAATTGTTCCAAGTCATTGAATCACTGCGACACTAAACAGTTCACTTGAAATATGACCCACAAGCATATTTGCGGTGAACAAAAAACATATGTATTCCTAGAACCCACAACCACACAATAATAAAGAAACCAGTGACACAAAGTTCAATAACAACAAAACTTTGTGTGTAATAATCAACGAAAGCGGAAATCGAACGGGCACAACGTTCACAAATTCAGAATTCAGAACTAAGTGTATAAGCACACAAAGAAAGCTTCACATTGCCTGTGGGTTCGCCCACAGCACTTGGCGCTCATAGTGGTCAAAAACCAAAAAACAAAAACGGGGCATCGACCGCTGGGGACTTACGCCATGGATCGCAGTAAATTGGCTGAGTGACACACTCGCACACACACATACAATCACACGTATGAGTAACGGATGTAGACACGGCCTGCGGTTGGTTTATACTCAGCACTACACGGTGGGTGAAATGCAGACCCACCAAAGCACACACACACACGCACCCACAGAGAGGAAAGCACATGTGAGCCACGTGAAAGTTTAAAATGCACTTGAGGTTTCGGATAGCCTTGCATGTTTTGATTTATATCAAATTCGTTTATTTTCCAACGCGACGCTGTCATATGCTCGTAAAGCAATTTGTTTTGATTTTTTGTTTGTTTTTTGGTATTACAACGGGTTGCGCCGTCTTGCCAACGTAATTTGAATAATGGCGTATAAATAAATTACTTCATTTCCTATGCAATTACAGATATCTATGTATGTATGAATTCAGTTATGTTTACTAGTTGTTGTATGTTGATTGTTCATTTCGGTTTCGGTTATTTAGTTTTGACTTTTTGGTAAGCAATAAATGTGCCACAAACACTTGCATACAAACTATTATTTTTCTAGGTTCAAAGAATGTTAATGTTTTTCCGTTATGTCTGTCAAGTGCACATTTAATTTGGCCAATTCAACTTATTTTAGCCGGTTCCGGAATTATGAGAGAACAAAACTATTTTCTGAAACGTTCGTGATGAGGTAGATATTATTGTAGTAAAACAAATAAGGAAGGACATTTTATATTCTCGCAAGTTATTTGCTTAATGTTAATAATATATGTAACACACAATTCGATCCATATATTCAGCATAAAGTCCACTAAAATAACGAAAATCATTATATATAGTATAGTACTAGCAGACCACTCCGGCTTCGCACGGGCTTAAACAAACATTTCAAAAGTTATAAGTTTTAACACCTGTTTCTTGCGTAGGTTCATATAAAAGAGTAAAATGAGGAAAATTCGAACATGAAATTATATTTTTTTAGCAATGAGCTAAAACTTGATTACGACCTCTAGTCTTTGGTGTCCATTGTCTTGCTATCAGATTATGAACGCGTTGGGAACGCTCAGAGTTCGACGGTCTAGTCCGATCTTGTATATTTCTAATATTTAGTTCTTCAAGCCGCTGCATACGCTCCGTCCTTGACTCTCAAGCGAGTTCTTGGCAGGTTTTCAAATTTTGTTCAGCAAACACCTGGGAGCACTTGTTACTCGACTTTCTGGCACGCGATTGCGATGCGAAGAGAATGACTTGCAAGACGATTTTCAGTCTCAGAATAAGATTCTCCATCACGAAGTCTTTTTGATACCCTCACCTGGGTACTATTTTCAGAAAGTTGAGATTCTAGCAATATATATAGCCTCGGGGTGAATGTAGCTTTCCAATGGTGAAAGAATTTTTGAAATCGGTACAGTAGTTTTCAAGTTTATTCAATTCAAACATACATACAAATCTTTCCTCTTCATAATAGTAGTATAGATATGGTGACTGAGACAATTCCTGAACCGATTTCAACTATTTTTGCCACCAAGCTACATTATAACTAAGATTTTACGTTCACTCAATTTTACTAGTATATCTCACATATTGAACGATATATACGGTATAAAGTCCAGCGGAAGTTTGAAAATCCGTATCTAAATATCTGGGAAAGGTACCGATATTTTCGGTAAAATAGTACTCACAAGCACTGAGGTCCACATGCTCGATATCTGGGGCCTTTAAAAGTTATAGTCCGATTTCGGCGATTTTTAGACGGGCGATGTCACACCTGAAATATAGTTCTGTTTCGATAGCTTCAATGCTACTTGAATTATATATTGTCAATTGAATGAATCGGATGGCATTCAAAAATATGTTAGGGGAAGTAGGAGTGGTTGTAAAACGAGTTCGCTTATTTCACATTCGTAACATCAGAGTGTCAAACAAATTTTATATACCCAGCAACGTTGATATTGGTCGAGTAGCCCTGAGATATGATATTTTGACCAAAAAATGGGCGAGGCTACGCCTGTTTTCTATTTTTTACTCCAATCATTCGCAATTTATATTCAAGTTATCACAGACATTGAACAGACGGACATTCGAAAGTCAATCCACTTTATATCTAACTCATTTAAGTGTTAAAAACAATCGTTATGCGAACAAAATTATTATCTATTTGTGCAACATGTTGCAAGAGTAGAAAAAAGAAGAGGAGTTTAACACAAATTAACTTATAATCTTGGTAATGGTAAATGTTATTTCCCATGCCAGTCGGGAAATGCTCTCAGTGGACGTTTAACTTAAAGCGAGCTGAGATTTCTGATCGTAGGAATATAAAGGAATATAAAGACGAAGAATACTTAAAATTTAACTGATTTAAATATAATAAACGCAGAACCAAGATTAAGGAGTTAATTAAGCAACAATTACTACGAAAAATTATAATAAGATTTGTATCTGAATATGAAAAGTTTCCTCCAAACGTGTAGCGCGTTTCATTGCAATATGGAAATCTGCCAAAATTAAATCTATGGATTAGTACCAATTTGTACTTGTTCGCACGCACAAGAAAAAAATTGTTCACACAAATGAGTATCGTCACAACAAAACAGCATTTCAATAGCAGCAATATGCCACATCATTGCCGCTAAACAAGCAATAAATCAACTGCAATGAAAATAGAAATGGAGAAGTCGCCAGTAAAGGCATAAAAGTGCCCACACTCAAAGCGCCCGATACTGTTGCGCGCTATTAATACTCAAATACTCATCGGCATGCAGGCGTTCATTATGTCAGTCTGTCACAGTGACACTGCACTGCACTGCACTGCTTTTACATGCATACATATTCGATTGAGTGAGGTGGTGCGGCGCGGCGAGGCGAGCGTGCGGTGACAAGCGTTGCATGTGGCCGGCATTTATGTAAAGGCGATTTATTGCCACACAAACAGACATACATACATACAAAAAAATACATACGTACATGAAAGTATGAGAGTGGATGTGTGCTGTGCGATTGCTGCACCATGTCATGATTATCCCGACAGCATGGACGGTGGGGTGATTGCTGTTGCTGTTGCAGTTGTTGTTGTTGCTGCTTCATAAACATGACATGCTCCACATTTGCTGACATTTTATGTACTTCACGAAACGAAAAAAACCAGCATACATTAACACACATAGATATACATACATGTACCGCTATGCGGACACTCTCAAAAGTAGTTTAATGTGAAGGAGGAGCAGCAGCTACTGGACGACAGCGGCAAGCACTCAAGCGCGCTAGTCCACTTTCTTAGGCTCCACACACACATACTGGTACACATAAACAGAACTTTTTCACTTTTGCGCTTTGCATTTGTTATTTGCTGTTGGCACAGTTGCATTTTCGGCAAACGAAAACACGAAAATTACCCGCTCGGCTCGGGCGCTCAAAGCGAGGGGTCAGACAGGTGCAATTGTGTTGAGTGGCACACTAATCGCATATGTACGTGCAACATTTTCGAGAGTGCTCCAGCTGGGCATAGACGCCCAAAAGCGAGCTTTGTGAAAAATAATCACGAAACATTAAAACACTTTTCCGAGCTTCATAAGTGTCACTTTGCATACAAATTTACAATGATCATAATGAATGAAATTCTGCAATGGAAATCCCATTTTAGCATTTAAGTAGAGGCGTCGTGCATAGAAATGCGTTGTGCAGATTGCATATTGGATTTCCGTATTTCGTATTTAAATTGTTTTCACTCATACACGCACACGCACACACAGCTCTTGCCGGCATGTACTTGTTGTATGTGTCTGTGTGTGCAGCAGTCGCGCTCACCTGCAGGCGTTGGCAAAAATTTCCTCACATTTGAAATTTTTGTTTTACGTTCAGCGAAGCTTATGTACGGCGAGGGATTTGAGTATATGCGCCGTAGATGCCCTTTAGGAAAAAATAGCATCACCTCATTTCATCAAGCAAGTCTTTTCCTATGAATCTTTGCCAATTCTTGGCATCCCAAAGTTATGGTACTTTAAACAAGTCTACTTTTCGGCTCGGCTCGGAATAAGCAGGGTAATCACGGAACACAAAATTTTACTCTATCGATTTTAATTCCCTATTCCCTTCCTAAAACATTAGTGTACAATTCGAAACTAATGGATTTCCCTGCGGGGTTACATGTTGGCCTCAGCACGAAACATCGTCTTATCAAGATGTACACAAAAATAAATTACAACACAAAAACCATAAGCGCGCCAACACATACACCCGAGTAATGTAAGTAGAAATGTGTGCTGTGGGTGTGTGTGTGCAACGACACCACCTGCAACTTCGTTTTCAAAGCGCTTTCCTTCCGTACTTTGCGTCTGCCGAGCCCGTCTTGTACGCTGTCGCCGGCACGAAACACCTTCAAGTGTCGGAAATTATGAATGAATGAATGGAAAGTATACGGAGGAGCTGAGGTTGAAGAACATCATGCATGTCTATGTGCAACTGTCTGTGTGTGTGGTAAGCATGAAAAAGGATCTCCAGTTGGGCGGCATTTCCGACTGCATTGTGCCTCACTTATGTAAGTGCAACATGAGGGTGTTGCTGCCAGAAGTTCATGTGTGTGTACCTCTCTGTGGGTCTGTGTTGAAATTTGCTCCGGGCTGCATTTGCCCACCATTTTGTGTAGCGCCCCAACACTTTCCACTGACAATGACAATGTTTGTTAATGCGGCCGCATTGTGGTTGAAATTTCCGCCAAGGACATAGACACATGGGAGAGAGAGAGGGCCGACGCCATGGCATTAATATTCATTTCCCTAAACGGTTAATAAATAAAGTCTGGCAGGATAAGCTGTGTAGTAGGCTTAGGTGAATAGGATTTTGGTTAATATGTTAAATAATAGATTGTGAAGCTGAGTTTTGACACAAAGCGAATTCGCTAGAAGTACTTACGCCTGTGGTCCGATGAAAAGCAAGGAAATTGAAGATAGTAATCATTTTGGAGGAATTTTACTGCAAATAGAAGACGGCAAACTTCAAAGCACACACTTAGGTTATGTGGATGCAGTTTGAACTTTCGAAAACTGAGAGATCCGTGTTTACGAGCAAAGTACATTGAAATAAATGCAGTAAGGTGTAATGTAGGGTGGATGGACAATAGATTTTAGTAATTTGTTTTAAAGACAACTCTGAACTTCTTTAATGGTTTGTTCAGAAGTCAGAGGTTCCCATCGAAATCTTCCAACGGTAGATCCAGAAAACGGTGCTCAACGCGGTTGAAACAAGATGTTCGATGTGTCTTACGAAATATATCAGGGATCGCGTCTCACTGTCATCAATCATCAAGCGGGGTCGTATTACTCATTCAATCACAGTGATTTAGCAAGCTTGCAGAACTAATATTCTAAAACTTAAAACCCTACCTGTATTATATACACACATCTTTCGTCTCATATCTAACATGTTGAGCATATATTCCGATATTAGAAACAAGTTCAAACAAGGGACAACAAACTCTAACCATAGAACATTGCAAATAAACCTTCTTAAGTCTTAAAGTCATTTATAAACAAGCCGTACCTTCAGGAACGCATATCTATTTTGTCATGCTTTAAATACACATTCAAGGAAATCTGAGCGAAAGGTTGAATTTAAATGGATAGAGCTCACAAATGTTCACATATTTATGGTGCTATGAACTTTGCATCGTTCAAACGCAATTTTCTACAACAAATAGGACCACTACGGGAACAAAGCGTGACCTCTGGCTGATGAAAGGTTTGTAATAATAAAATATTGTTTTGAAAAGTATTCAACGACTTGCACACATGAATATGCTTCGTAAATAGAAAAATTGAAACCATGAACTGCCGCCCTTCAACCCCTTATTGGAAAGCGCGCAGAAGCATGTCATATTACCAATGCCTATTATCGGACTTACATTTTATGTTTTTAGGTATTTTCTTGTGCGTCATATAAATATTTACATTGAGCTCGTCGTCGCCAATGTCTATCGAAGCTTGCTTGTAAATGGAGAAGGTTAAGCGGTTTGTCACTGAATTATCGGCTTATATTGTGGCCACCACCTCAATGTCCGTTAAACGAGTGGAGGGCAGCTAATAAAGTAGGTTTTTTTTTGTTATACAGATATGACTACAGTAGATATGGGCTGCAGCTAGTGGAAACATTTTACGTTTTTAAGTTTTGTTTTTAATTAAAGACATTTGTATAGAAGAGCTTAATACGATATTGATACATATTATAATTTCGGTAATATATCTAAAAACGTTGCCTACATTCAGGGTGATATTTCATTTCAATCAAATGTGAGCAAATATTTAAAAAAATATTTTGTGAAACCTAATTTATAGCGATAACAGGACACAATGATTTATTCAGTGAGAATTGCTGAATCGTTGAAAACATCATTAAACCATTTAAAACGCAATTAAAGTCATCGTAGACTCTTTTTCCATAGACTTTATTCTCTTTTTAGCTACATCCGAATTTCAAACACCTGACATGAGTTATGAGTCAACTGAGGACATAAATTCACTGAAGGTAATTAGTGAATGTATTTATAAATAAATTAGAATCTTCGAATAAAACTATATTTGGCAACATATTGGACTCATTAGACACTTTAAAAGAATAATGAGCTTGGCACCTATTTAACAAAGCCGCTTAATCAAATATTATTGTTTGGATTATTACCTATAAATTCCCCATTACCTGAGACCATTCCCGGAATTTAAGAGATTGCAATAAAATTCATAAATATTATTAAATAACAATAGCACTCTAAGTACTTATCTTTACAAAAAAATCGAAGTGAAAAAATCCAAGAATAACAATCATCAAATTGCGAAGAAAATTCCGTAGAACTAACACGAACGTGCTTCTTCACGAATAGTGCAAATCAAAGTTCACAAATTGTTTATGATATCGATGACGTGTTCGAAGTATTTAGTTCATGTAAAGCCAAGATGACAGGACGTGAGTGCATCAACAAATAGTTGAGTTGACGATATAGACACTCGTGTGCATGCACAGACACACACACAACACATACATAGATTGCACATCAATTTAATTTATTTATATTTTTATATTTATTTGTCTGTCTGTCGGCCTGCCTTGCCACATCCTTCCACATTGCACAGCGTGTGGGCATATCGTCACGCCACTATCAAAATATGCAAATATTGAGAATATGAGAATATTTACACTCTCATTTATATACCGATGGGCGTGTGAGCACATGTAACAAGAAAAAGCTTACACCAAAGTCATACTCAGTCAGCAAATATATAAGTAGGTATTTGTATGTATGTGTGTCCATTACATGTTCATATATGTATAAACAAATTTTATATAATAATTTTGTTAGTGCACAAAATGATGGCGCTGTTACGAATTCATGAGCATTTGGTCCTGAATACACGTGTGTTGCCTCTATAATCACATACAGTGCCGCAAAAAGTATGCTTCGAACGAAAATTGTTATAAAAATAAGTTTTAGGTTTAAATGTGATTAAGTATTAAAGTTTATTCTAACACTTTCGTATTTATAACGGTAGATTCATATTTCAGAAGAATGTTTAAAAAACGGTTGGAACATCATTTTCAAAATATGTCTCTAGGGTCAAGCACTGGTCGATTAAATCGATTAAATCGATCTTGGACATTTGTGTCAACATTAACTCAACAAAAGATCTGTTTGCATCCCAAACTTATTCTCAATTGAAAATGTCACTTTTTGAGCCTAATTCTCGACATTTGCTGGAAAGTCTCTAGGGTCACTGGTCGATTAAATCGTTTTATATCGATCTTGGACATTTGTTTCAAAACTGAGAATGTCGTTTTTTGAGCCGAATTCTCGACATTTGCACGAAATACACATGCTGACAGACAGAATGGTCAAAAGCAGTAGCTAGCGACGGCCAATATTTTGAATAACTGAACAAAAAAGCCTTAAATTTACAAAAAAACGGCGGAAGCAAAGACCATACATTGGGTTTACATGTTTGATTAATTTTTTGATATCCCAAAAGGTGGCGCTTTGTTACTTAAATTTGCCAAAATGAATACTTTTAGAATAAGCAAATGTTAATATCAGAAATAAAGTCAGAAGTTTAGGCCTATCTAACGACAGCTTTTTTTGAAACCTTGTGCGGAGTCAACTATCTTATTTATTTAAATTTTAATATCTAAATTGCATGTCGGTATTTTTTTATTCAACACTGTACGTAGGTATTCTGGACGTTTTTATTTTTTTATCTGAATGCAAGCAAAATAGTTGCACAACTCTCTGCATACCAAATTATGAAATGCCAGAAATGCAAAAGAGATATGCAATATATGAAAATGAGAATATTTTAATGCGTTTATACCAACATACATACAGTATACAGACATGTAAGCATGTAGACATGCGTGGCACAATTGCAGAGCAGTCTGTATTTATTTGTAGATTATGTTGGTGATTCTTCGTATTTTGTCAAAGTAATAAATTCTGTTGCATGTCGCTTTTATCTGTACACATGGGTGTGTGCTTTTATGGTAAATTCATTGACATAGTACTCGGACTTAATGTGTGAGCCTGCCAGTTTTTCACCGCAATGCTTAAAGTTTCTCAACGCATCACAACGATTGACTAATGGCCAGCGATTATTTTTATTAAAGAACATGATGTTTTAAGATGAGGTCTCTTTAGAATCATCATTAAATATTTGAAATGCATACATTAAGATGGATGGATCATCTGTTTATGAGAAAGGAACTATAGTAGGGTGGTGCTTGAGAGTAGTTCATCATAGTGAGTAAAAAAGAAGAAACTGATCTAGTATAATAGGATTGTTGGTCGATTTTAACCCTAGACCAGCGTTGTCCACGGCCTATGCGCACAATAGCGCACGGACAAGCCAGACACCTCACACCAACATGTCGCGACAAGTGTCTGTGAAAGCACGATTGTGCTACTGTATTCAACTTCGTAGGCAAGCAAAGCAGAATTTTGCGATCAGTTGACGCTAGAAAACAGAACGCGCTAAAAATGTTCCAACAAATTTGGGAAATACATATGTTATTTTTTTATTGAGAACAATGAAAAGCAAGCAGAATGCTTAATTTGTTATAAAAAAATAAAGCGTTGTAGCAAGTATGATATAAAAAGACATTATGAACATTGTCACAAAAATCTTGTAAATATCGAGGGAGACGCCCGAAAAAGCCTTCTTGATAATTACAGAAGAAAATTTTATTTACAATTAAATTCTCAGCTATACTATCAAATAATCACATTTCTGATATCATTAGAATTAAACAATATAATAAAGAAATAAATATAGATAATTTAGTTGACCGTAATTTTTAAATAGTACGTTTACTTATTTGTACGCACTGTTCCGTATTCGTGTGGTCTGCTCGTAGCTTTCCGAATGCACGCTAATAACCAACACAAGCATAACGTGCATACAGTCACGTTGGACAACACTGCCCTAGACGGTCATCCTTCGTCAAAATGACTACGAACTATTTTATTAATAATGAAATAAATAAATAAAAAAAAATAAAATGCGTTCATTATTTCGACTCACACCCTGCTGAAAATGTATTTGAAATAAGTCGTCGTCATATTGACGAAGGATGACGTTAATGTACAAAAAAAAGTATGACCGTCCAGGGTTAAACGAAGACTTATCACTTTAAAATTTCATTACACTCTCGGGGGTGATGTTTGATGTTGGAAAATAGAATTTCGTACGCTAGAAATCTGAATACAAAGTCTTCTCCGAAACTCTGCAGATTACTATGAATGACTTTTCAGATTAAAAAAGTGGGGACCGGAACGAAATATTCGAGGTAACTACAAATCTGAGAGTGGCAACAGATTTTTAAGTTCATTATTTAATCAGTGTCAGCTCACTTAGCTTAGTAAAAGCGAGACTTATGCGCTATTAAAGCTTGACCGCTGCTGAAACTATACTTTCGTGACAGACTGTTTGCTGTTTATACGGAATATAAATGGAATAGTCGCAAAACGCACAAGTTTAGTGTCGAGTAGCATTTTATTTTATTGTTACATTCAAGTTTTCACACACTCAACAACAACAACAACAACAATAAAAGCAGCGCGGTTCTAAAATCACAGTTTATGCTTTTACGACTACTTCGCTTGCACACAAACACACACACACACACACACCTGCGCATAAAAGTACGAGTATTAATTATTAAAAAATGTACTTTATGATGTGTTATTTTTTCAACAGAAACTGCCTGCATGTTGTTGTTGGTCGCATGTAGAGAAGAGCTGCTGAAGTAGTATGTACGTTTGTTGTTGTAAGTAGTAAGCGAATTACAGCTTCACGCTTCTTCGTTTTTTAGCATTTTTGGAGTAGCGTTTTCCAGACTCTTGTTCCACAACATTGTTACTTGCTCGTTGCTTTTGTTGTGCCACGCTGTTGTGTGCCGGCTGCTGCTCGTCGAGTTGAGTTTCGTTTTGTTTTGCTTTGAATTGGAGCGCAATTTAATGGCCACTTTGGCACACATGTTGAAATCTGCTCGGCATAACGCGTACAAAGCGGCAACGGCAGCGGCAGCGTTGTGTTGTGATGGATTCTTTTGTGCTTGCAAGCAAACGAGTCTACAGACACATACACCAGTATGTAGATATATACATATACATATGTGGGTGTTTGTGTGAAGTATGGATGCAGTGGAAGCTTGGAGTCATCAAAAGCATCAGCGCCAACGATAACAGCGCCAGCAACGGCAGCGGTGAAGAGCAAAACAGCAAAAGTGACTGCAACAACAACAGCAACAAGCGCCTCAGTTGAAACAGTAACTAACGTTAACAACGAGCGGCAATGAATACTAGTTCACATACAGACAGGCAGACAGACAGACACACTATTATCTACCGATGTAACTGTTCATGAAAGAAAGCGGTTTTCATTTTTTCCGCTCAAATTAAGTGCTGCTGTTGGTAGGTTGGACGCATTGTTGGATTGCTAGCAAGCTGATTGAGGCAACATTTGGCAAGACAGCATGGCTGCGTTGGACAGTTGGAAGCTACTAAAACTACTCAAATAATATAGTAATCATAATGGCGCTCTGATCAGCTGATTCCAACATGGCAATTAGTTTTTGTAGAATTCTATTTTTGACATGTGATACACTTCAGTTTTGCTTACCTTTTTATTATCGACAGTATGTTGGTTGGTAAAACTGCAAAGAGAAAAGAGTAATGATTTTAGAAAAATTTAATAATATTTATTTTATAGAAATTTTTATTTTTATATATTTTAACAGATTGATTTGGAAGTTGTCAAACCTGCTTGGAGGAAGACGAAGCGCTATCATCCAAGCACTTCACCCTTTAATGCTCAACATTCGCCAGTCTAAAGATAAAACACCTTGACACACCTTGGGCGAACCCAGCGAAGTGACTTGAATTGACATTAGTCGACTTAAGAACTTTGTAATAAATACCAAGCGCGAGAGTCGAATCGAGAGGGTTTAGAGATCCATTAGGATTATTTTGGTGCCACAAAGAACAGTCGAAACTGTCTAAGTGAGATGCTCTGCAGTCGTGGAGATCTACCACTTGACATAACCTAACATATTTGAAACCATAACCTAACAAATTAAACGTTATTAAATGAAATAAAAGTTCACAAAATAAATAATTATGACTTCAAGATATCTGAAACACGTGCCCATACTTTTAGGACATCACAGACCAAATAAAGCGGTTGCCTTGAGCTTTTTAATAACTTGAATCTATAATAAATATAAAGTTATTTCTCAACTCTTTTCTCGCTCTTAAGGTATGCAATTGAATGCTGCGTAAAATATACAGACTGTATTTCGACTAAGACTATGGGACACGTGACATCTAAAGTATTGAGCAACACAACAGGATGATTCCCAGGAATTCCCTCAAAGTTTTCTGAATTTATTAACCAGTTGAATAAATTTGAAATCAGATTAAAACAAACATTTTGTTTCTATCAAGGTGTCTTCATATATTCTTTAAAATTTCTTATGTAAAATGTACTGCTTTATATATAAAATTGCTACACTGCTTTGCAGGTCCACACTTAATACCTAACAAAATGGATTATTAATATTGGCATAAGCATAAAAATTACATTAGTGTTAAGTAGCTGAATACATACACACATACATACATTTGTAAGTACATATACGAAATGGAGATAAGTGCTCACTATAAAAAATATAAAAATACATACAAAGGTTACACTGAAGAATATGAGTTGCATGGCAAACTCCACACACGAAGCCCACACGCGGCAGCCAATGATAAAAGCGAGTTGCTATTGATTTTTATGGAGGCAAATACTTCAGCAGACACTCAGCGGGCGACCAAATAAGCAAAAAGAAATTGTTCATTAAATAAAAAGCAAAATATTACAGGCCCAAAAACGTACATACAGCAATATATACGCATGGATGTACATAGAGACATATATAAATGCAAATGAGGATTTATTTAAGAAGATTTGCATAAAAGAAACTTCTAAAATTTTTGGCAAAACAAAATACAAATATAATTACTCAACTGCTCTGCGTTAAACTTCGTGAACTTAAAGCAGTGCCCGGTCAATTAGACAGTTACATAAAGAAATCAGAAGAAAGCGATGGAAAATGAATTTTTATTTCCGCACAACAAAATATTCGAGTTTACTTGGCACACCTTCAGCGAGAGTAAGTGGCGAATTTCGACCAAAATGCATGTGTGTGTGTGCGTGCGAGGAAGGAAAGTGAAGCAATATGCCAAAGCACACAAGTAAAGCAGAAACAAAGGGAAAGAGGGGAAAGGAAAGGCAGCGAAGAAAGGAAGTCAAACATAAACATCAAACCAACAAAATAAAAATACCAAAAAGTGCTGAATAAAACGGATTTGAAAGGAAGAATAATGGTAGGCTTACGCAGAGATACAGAGACCCCCACCACCGTTGATGGGAACATTTCTGGAGGCTTGTCTTCGCTGCTTGTGGCAGTGACATTTTCAGAGTCAGCAAACACGCAAGCAGGCAGGCAGACACGCAACCGTGTACAATTCTCGACTCGCGTGACACGCATCTTGAATACATTTTGAGAGTGAGCGTGGGCTGCGGAGTGGGTGGAAAGGAAAACACAATGCTGTCGAAAATAGAAAATGAGAACGCAGTGCTGTATTTATTTGCTTTAATATACTAAATATAAATATTAATGAAGGTTTGTACACATTTATGACACTCGTGTCACTTCTTCATTAGAACTCAGGAAGTGGGCTTTCAGTTTCTACTTATTGCATTAAAGCATCTGAAGAATTGGTATTAGTTTGGAGCGATGCAAGCGGGTGTTCGGTTATAAGCGGCGACAGGCAAGCGTGCAAAACTAGATTATCTGTTTGTTTAATGAATATTCAAATGATATGAGGTATGAAAATGTGGGTGGCAAGCTCTGACCTTGGTAAAATTGAAATGAAAGAAAAAACAAGTAAGGAAGGGCTAAGTTCGGGTGTAACCGAACATTTTATACTCTCGCAATTTATTTATTTAACTTAATTAATATTATATAATACACAATTTGACCCACATATTCGTCATGTATATTGTATAAAGTCCATTGAAAGTTGGAAACCCTAATATTAGGTTAGAGGCACCGAGGGCCTCGTGTTCGATATATGGGGCCCTAAAAACCTATGGTCCGATTTCGGCGATTTTTAGAATGGGGCTGCCACACTATAAACATAGTATTTGTGCAAAGTTCTGCATCGATATCTTCACTAGTGCTTACTTTATATATTGTAAAGTAAACGATTCAGATAGTCTTCAAAGTTCTGGTATATAGGAAGTGAGCGTGGTTGTGAAGCGATTCGGCCTATTTTCACAGCATATCATTGGGATGTAAGGAAACTATTACAAACCAAGTTTCATTGAAATCGGTCGAGTAGTTCCTGAGATATGGTTTTTGACCCATAAGTGGGCGACGCCACGCCCATTTTCCATTTTGTAAAAAAATCTGAGTGCAGCTCTCATCTGCCATTTCTTATGTGAAATTTAGTGTTTCTGACGTTTTTCGTTAGTGAGTTAACCCACTTTTAGTAATTTTCAACCTAACTTTTGTATGGGAGGTGGGCGTGGTTATAATCCGATTTCTTTCATTTTTGAACTGTATTAGGAAGTGGCTAAAAAAAACGACTGCAGAAAGTTTGGTTTATATAGCTCTATTGGTTTGCGAGATATGTACAAAAAACTTAGTAGGGGGCGGGGCCACGCCCACTTCCCCAAAAAAATTACATCCAAATATGCCCCTTCGTAGTACGATCCTTCATACCAAATTTTATTTCCATAGCTTTATTTATGGCTTAGTTATGGCACTTTATGTGTTTTCGGTTTTCGCCATTTTGTGGGCGTGGCAGTGGTCCGATTTTGCTCATTTTCGAAAGCAACCTTCCTATGGTGCCAAGGAATATGTGTTCCAAGTTTCATCAAGATATCTTAATTTTTACTCAAGTTACAGCTTGCACAGACGGACGGACGGACGGACAGACAGACATCCGGATTTGAACTCCACTCTTCACCCTGATCACATTGGTATATATAACCCTATATCTAACTCGTTTAGTTTTGGGTGTTACAAACAACCGTTATGTGAACAAAACTATAATACTCTCTTTAGCAACATTTGTTGCGAGAGTATAAAAATGTGGCTTTACTTTTAATGTATTTATTTATACATTTTTTCGATGAATATTTACAAACATTTAGAAGCTTAGGTGCAATGCACATGAAAAATCAATCACTCCAGCAGATATTTATCATTTTCAGCGTTTATACACACGCATTTAACGGCTTTTATATACAAAATCAAAAGCATAAACATTTAGAAATTGTATATACTGTATCTAAGTTCGTATGTGTGTGTGAATACCAAATGTGCGCAGTGTTGCCTTCAATCATTTGATTATGTGCACACACTCGATTGACACCGTCATGCCGCCGAACCGGCCGCTCGTAACCCGGTAGTGTTGCCATAAATTTAATACTTTATGAGTTTGCTGGCGCAGCAATGACATTTTAATGCATTTGGGAGCGGGTGAGATAATAGAAATGTTGCAATGCCTGTGCGTGGCTAACCAAGGCTGTTGTAATTCGAAAGCCACAAAGTACAACAACGCACAACAACATACGATAACAAATATTTGTGTGCGCGACTTATGCATTCTTCCAATCGGTCAATCGAATAGCGAGAAATGCATAAAAGTGATAACTTCCAACAATCAGTTTTGATTGCCGCTAAAGAAAATTGATTGCCGCCGCGCTTTAATGCATTTATTTTCTTTGTATATAATTTCATTTGTACGAGGTTGTGTGTGCTTCATAAGAACAATAAAATCTTACGAGGAGCAAGCAAGTCATAAGCGCTAGTCTGCGCATTTTTCTTATGCATTTTTTTATTATTTATTATTATTATTATTTTATGTTTAACTCCGCGGCTACATGTGTAATTTTTGCTTCTGTGAACACTCAAAAGTGCATTTCCGGTGATTTGAATTTAGGCCCGAAATATGAAAAGGGTTTAAAGTGTTGTAGAATTTAATGGTTATGTTTTCTTTAGTGCAGAGAATTAGTAATTCTCATCACTTCTCTTATCACTTCTTTCTCTCAACACTAATTTTTTTTTATCGTCCCTACCGTTATGGTTCAGTAAAGTGTTATTTACTTCATGGTTGCATATTATTCACCTTTTTCCATTCATTCATCAGCGTGCAGAAATATTGCCGCAGTTTGTAGGTCACTATTCTTAGTACAATTGCAATAATGGTTCAATGCATCTTTTATTTGCGGTGCAAGACTATTAATTTTGCAATAAATTTCACACAATTACCGTTGTATACACATACAGTTAGAGTAGGCAACATCGGTATAGGAAAGTGTGTTTTGTAAGTATCTAGGTCCCACAAATTTACCCTATAAATTAATTTAATGGCCAAATGCACAGCGGTGCTAACGGAGAGACCTGCAGGAAATTTGTACAACTCAGAGCTCTTGTTGCTCCTAGCGAAGAGAACCAATCACAATTTGATTTTCACCGTTTTTTTTTAATGCAGTCAGGTGACAACTCTATAGAATCTAGGTGAGCCGAATTTTACCCATTTTGACTCAGAGGTACTATATTATAAGGAAAACATTCCCACTGTCTTTCTATAGAGTATATTTCTCGTTAAAAAAATGGACACAGGCACCGGGCCTCATTTTTGATATCGAGTTTTTGAACCTTGAAGTTATAGTCTCACTTCGAAAATTTTAGGATAAGCGATACCACATCCCAAATGCAATACTTGATATTTGTTCCAAGTCTTATTCTAATATCTCCAATAGTACTTGATTTATATATTGTAAACTGAAGGGATCAGATGGAATCCAATATTGTTATAGCTGGGAAGAAGGTGCGTTTCTTAACCCGTTTTCCATCGGTAACATCAGAATATCACAAGACTATTATATTATGTACAAAATTTGGTTCAAATTGGCCGAAGAAGTACACTTATGACTCTCCGACATATGTTCAACCGACAGCGGTTTCTTACAGGGTTTAGTGGTCGAGTACATAAATACACACGTTGCACATATCTACGCCCGTCAAGAGTGAGTGACTGACCTGTGGATTGGGTTATTGCAATTTCAATCGATTTCAATTCACTGAATCTATGCCAAAGAAGATTTTACGGTCAATTTACAGACAGCAATAAAGTAATCGAGTCCGATTGCTGGCAGTTTGTAGAGAGCAACAAAATGACATTGTTTGCCATCAGCTGCAGCGCAGCAAAAGTGTCAGCAGAAACTACAACAAAACAGTAATGGAATTGTTGTGACAAAAGACGGCAGCGAAGGCGTGCAAGCAGCAGCAGCAAGTCACAACATACGAGCAACAATCATGCAATATGCCACTGTGTGTGTGTGTGCGAAATTCTCAAACACATACATGGATGGATGGCTGAAGAGATGGCTGTGAAAATATGCTTTAGGACACACATATACACACACATTTCATCCTTAAGAACTGCAAATATGCTTAAACATCATTCCGCAGCAGCAGGTACTTGAGACAACAAGCAACTCACAGCGAGACAACAATGAGGTTGCTTTCGTAACCGACGCATTCCTTGCACCCTTCTGCTGCATTGAAATCTTCTGAAAAGTATCGCCACAGCTGAGCTGCAGCCGCCTCGAGCCGTTGCCTCGAATTTATGTGGGGGCATACTCGTACAATGCAGTTTACTCACATGCGGAGCCGCACTCGTTCGTCTAAGTGCTGTGAAATTCGAAGGCAGCCGTATGCACACTTCCTGCCACTGGGGTTGAAGAAGTTATGTGATGAATCTTCAACAATTGCTTTTGATGCGCCAACGCTCCGGATCGCTCTGGTGGCTGTCGCCAAGCACATTTCAACTCCCCACCCAACGGAAAACCGAAAAGAGCGCCGTCCCACAACACCAGAAACACCCGAGCCCTACAAAGACACTCGGGCGATGGCGCAAGGGTGGTGCAGCAAACTTTTGTAAGCATAAATTGGAACACGAATTCCTTGAGATTATTTCGCAGATTCCGCTTTTGCTGTTTCGCACAAATTTCACAGCATATTTTCCAGCGCAATTTGTTCGACGTGGCGTGCTGAGAGAGCGCAGGGAATGAGCGCTTGCGAGCAGGGGATGGCTTGAAAGTGGGGAATAATAAACACTCCTGCCTGCCTGCCGCCGCCGTCGCCGCTCTGCAGAGGTCTAAATGGCTTTGCGTTGTTGCCGTCTTTTATTTTTGCTTTCTTGTTTTTTTTCTTTGCTTTTTGTGGCATCTAGCTCATCTTTTCAACTTCACTCTAAATGTGTGTTTACAGTGAATTTCCCTGATGACTTGATGCGGTGGCTCACACTGATGTTGACGTTGAGTTGAAGAGCATTTTTGTTTCAAGGCGAATTGACAGGGCAGCAATGTAGCAGCACTGGGTAAACTGTGTTGGTAGTTGTAGTTGTGGATGTGGTTGTAGTTGTTGTTGTGGATGTGTATGAAAAGGTGCCATTTAAAGTTTGGAATGCATAGTTATGAGCGCAGTGCAGTGCTGTGTTGTTGAGTGCGCGCATTTGCCAGGTGTCCTATTTATAGTCATTTGCCGAGCTCTTGGAAAAAATCTCAATGAAAAATTATTTTTATTCCTTTAATTTTTAGGTAGATTAAAATTTTTGAGTTTTTTATTTTGCATGTTAGCCTGGGAGAAGCTTTCAGCAAAAGTCAAGAAATAGTTAAAAATTATGCCAAAAAAACATTCCACATAACAACCTAAGGCTCCCACATTCCTTAATGAGTCAGAAGTAATCCTTAACTCTTAATATGGATGCGGTGCTGGAGGTCAGTATGTTCATAGTTTACTCCATGGCAACCTGACTGGACAAGTTGAAAACCCGTATACTCTAAATTATGGGAAGGAACTTGAGTCTATACAGTTGGAAGTACGAAGTTCATAATGACACTTCTAGCGTGAATTCAGGTCCAAAAAGACTCTGGACAGTGCTCAAACCAATTAGCTAATGCCAGTCAGTCTGCGCTTTTCTTAGAGGTCATACTCCAGTTCTGTTATTATATCAGATCGCAAACTTAACTGTTCATAAGCTGTTTATTCCGGTTAAGTTGCTAGGGAATGACACTTCTGAATCATTCTTCTATTCAATTCTTATACTCTTTATTGATATTTTTTCATAGTGCTTTATGAATAGAGCAACCGATTGACTGAACAATTTTAACGCGTGAATACACTCCCATACACACTTTTGCCTTATCTGCGTGGCTAGTAGCTAATGTAAAGATGTATACTTTTTAAGTATTAATGCGAGTTTATAATGTCAAAGCTTTCTGCGTTCGCTTTGTGTCCTTGAATGCGTTGATTGCTTGCGAACGCATCAAGTAGCGGCCGGTATTGTTATTAAATTAGTTTTCCCTTTTTATTTTCTCAAGTGCTGAAGTAATAAAGTAACAAAAAGTATTGAAGTAGTGCTCCAGAGCATTGTGTTCTGGGCGACGTGGACTATGGATAGTATGTACGAGTGTATTGAATAGATAAGGCAAAATGTCATCTGAATGGTGTGTTAAACTGCTGATTGCTCGGGCTTATGCTTACACTTAAGAAGATTTGTAGCTCTAAAATGAAAAAAAAAACAGTCGTTGAAAGAGGAGTGTCTTGTGGAGCAACCAAGCGTCCCATGTACTATTCTTTAGGTTCAATGGCACATGCGAAAAGCTTTTAGCTCTAGCAATTTCAATTGTTTCTTCACCAAAATAAATAGTCTCAAGACCCACCCAAAATAAGATTGCAACCATCTGAAACAGTTCAGGTTCAATTTGATTGAAATAGTATTTCTCGTTGATCGGTTGATCATAACAAAAATAATAAATAATTTATTTTCTCAATAGAAAAATATTCAAAACACTAATAAAATGGCAGGAGCAGTAAGTAAATCCTTAACTTCAATTCCTGTCTTCTAGCGCTCAAAGCAAGATTAAATTCCGTTCAATTGGTCTAAAGTGCATTAAATTAATATATAAATGCATTTTACTTGTTGTCACTTTTTAAAATTTTATTTCCTTTTATTTTGTAGAAAAAGAGAGTAGAGGAAAGCACTTGCTTTCCGGTTAGAATCCGTTGAATTGCAAATCTGCACAAAACCGGCAACTCTTTTCAATGGAAAGCATTTCAGCCACTTTATTATTCCGCCAGGAAAAGAGAAATCAATATTTATCAATGAAAATGCAACAACATTGTAAGGTCTACGGCTGAGTGGTGGCGGACCTATAGCTACAGTGTGCTAGTACTATCAAGTATGTGGGAGTGCGAACAAGGGCAGCACATACGCTTTGATGTTATATGAAGTTGTCCCCCACGCTGTGGAGAGACGGTTTGAGTGCAGGAGGGCACTCGGGTCAGAGGCTATCGGCTGTTCGAACTATACGAATACTACTATAATTTTTCTTTTTCCTGTTCGACTTTAGTGCCGGCCACTCTCGTATATTCATATGTGTAGTGTTCGGCAGCAACAATGTTGATACTTGCGTTTAGAATAGAACGGAATGAAATGCAATTGCTGTCGTGGGCTTTGTGTACACACATCGAAAAGCATATTTATGACGTGAACGTGAGTGTGTGCGAGTGTGTGAGTTCTTCAGCTTCACTTAATTTGCTCACATTTATTCAGAAATACTCCGTAAGCTTGTGTTAGCTCCAATAAAATCCCAGCTGGAAACACGCGTAAGTATCAGAACAATGATTCAACTATTAAATTGTGTCTAGGCATTTTGGATACCATGTGGAGTAATGGTAGTAGGCAAGGCCTCGAAAATGTGATCACAGTTGTTGAAGAAAGTTCCTTCGGTAAGATAATTCAGAAATCTTAAGTCGGAATAATTTTACAACAAACACCAATGAGATCTTACTGACCAATTCTGGTTCAAAATTTTTTTGAAACACTAAGATTTAACTCTCTTCTTTTGACTGAGAAGTCCTCTTCCAGAGTGAAAAAACTTGGAGTTATAGTCTTAGTACACAAAATTTTAACTTGGAATGAAATACGTCTTCAAGATTCTTATAGAGATTTGTGACATTCTGCAAGAAAAAAATAAATAAACGATTAGCGATTGTTCCCTCTTCTCTCTGACGCACAAGGGAAAATACTGTTGTCAATTTTTATGAAACAATTTCCAACTGGGAACCCAACTACATCTACGAGTTTACTCGGGCGCGCATTGCAACGCATAGCATAGCATAGCATAGCAAGTATGCAAATTCCATGTTGCTTGTTTGTACTAATATCCTAATGAAATAGCCGAGCATTGAACTTCCTGTCAATATGGACGAGAGGCAGGCGGGAAGCAGCCAGTTAAGCTGGTAAAGCCTAAAAAACGGAATAAGCGGGAAGTGAAAAGTGTACAAACTCGGTAGTACTTGGCAAGGTGGCGGAGGTGCGGATGTGAAGTGCGAATAGACACGACAGGACAATGCGGCGTGAGCTCAAGCCAACCGAAGTTAGCAATAGAAGCGTTTTCATTGCAAATGTTCAACAAACGGCGAATTGCTACTATGTTTGAAGATAAATATTTATCCCCACATACTCGTACATATGTATTTACAAATGTATTTATTAATGTATAACTGACCTAAAGAACACAAGTCGCAGGAAATGATGCATCGCAACTAAATATGAATGGACTGGTGCAAATGAACCATACTTTATTTAGTATACAAATCACTCTATACTCACATTGAGAGGTGCTGTTAAATAATGATCAAATTGGAGGATTTTCGTCAGCAAATAGTGACTCAAATTATATATGTGAAATTTCGCATCGTCTTATCGAAAATAATAAGAACTTATCTGAATATACAGACCACAAAATATTAAAAAAAAACTCAACGCAATGAATAATATCTTAAAAAGAATTACCGCAACAGCATATGTGAAAATTTAAGCAGCTTAACCAAAAAAATCTACCAATTCTCTAGAGAAACACCTCAAGCGATCTTGCTTTGGTTCTGGTACAAGAGCACAGCTCGTGATCATGCTCGTTTCCAAAGAACTTGCATTAATTTCGGTTTCCTTTTCCGAGAACTACCATTATACAATGTTTTACGAAGGCATAATCATAAACCTGACGTCAAAGTCTGATGATTTATGGCAACCACTTTGCATTTTAAAAAACTCCCCAACAAATCAGAGGAAATTACATTTGGAGATATGTATGTAGATCTCTTGTAGATTCTGTGCAACACTCCCTCTGCCAACTTCGTAGAGTTTATTCGGACGTATTAAATAATGATTTCTATTGAGCTGTTCCAAGCAGGAATCTTGAAGCTCTAATAACCTTTTTGTTCATTAAAACCTTAATAAATAATTATAAATTGTTGAATTAAGCGTTCTTCCCATCAAGTAGACTGAAAATCTATTTTCTATTGCTAAATGTGGTCAAATGTGTAAAGAGATCCTTTCATGATATTTGTGGCATCCATTCCCTTTAATTAACGGTACCTAAAATAAACCGCTATCAATGAATCTACAATAATTAATCACACATTAACGTAGTTAAGGTGATAACAAAAAATAAACATTACCTCATACAATGGGCCATTAATAATGCAAATTACGTCACACAATACGAGTATATAGAGTATAGTACAGAGGGCGCTCTTATCGCTCCATTAGTAATTAGTTAACATTTTATAGCTTTCGATTACCATCTATCAACTGCGAATGGAACTCATCAAGTCGTAAAAAGGTAAAATAAAGCAATCAGCACACACACACACACACAGATAGAAAGTTGTTAATTTAGCATAATGGCGACAGGACAGGATGTTCGCAATCTAAAAAGCTAGAACCTCACACATTTTGTGGGTTTATGTGTCAGTGCGAGAATATGTGTTTGTGGGTGAGTAATTAAGTACAACAATGGAAATGTCATAAAATAAAAGGGGACACAAGAAATCATTGCACATCCTAGCACAAAATTAGGTAAATATCTCCATCAGCCAGGCAGCACAACGATGACGTAAAGAGAACTCAACTCAAAGGGCTGACAGCTGACAAACGAAGCGCACGGAATTGTCCTATGAGTGACACAAAGTAATGCAGTACTTTAATGAATACTAAGGTAAGTTATCATCCGGACTAAATGTATGAAAATATGTAGGTGTTTTTCTAGCTGGTACAGTGATGTCCCCATAATACATCTGAGGATGGATTCACTAGTATTAAAAAGAATGTTGCATACATTTCGGCGCATTGAAGTATTATATAAAAATTTTACGAGACACAAAATATGAAACCTTAAAAAATTTTAAAATTTTTTTTAAATTTAAATAACGAAAACTGTAACTTATTTCGAAATAACGACAAGTGGCTCCATTTTGCGACACTCCACTGTACAGTGCAAACAATGGCACATAATACCACTAATTATTCTCCCCTCCCACTCAAGGGGGTGGTTACTAATCGAAATAATTTTTGTATGCAACAACAAAAGTAATAATAACAACAAATGAAAAGCAACAAAAATGCAAAGTGGAAACCGTCTAATGGAGAGTTGCCGGCACAACAGCTCAAGCACTCAGTAGGCCAGTGAGTACACAGTTGAAAGCACGTCAAGTGCCACTCATAGCCACGGCGCACAGAAAATGCGCGCCAATGTGAACGACAACAACAACAACAATACGACAACAAGTTGTGAACGCTGCAATTGTACCTTCAATTGACCCTGCCAAGCGCAGTTGTGCCTTTGCCTTTTGATTTGATTTTTTGTTCTTCTCAACTTGATACATGCGAAAATGCGAAAATGTGAGTTGACTTTTCCTTGTTCTTCATCAACATGAACTGAGTTGCAGTGCCAAGAGTGGAGTGGAGCATAAAGTTTAGCCGCTCAACTTGAACGCAGTGCAGCAAACTCCAAAAGTAGCAGTCGCTCTGTGGCAATCTCTTGAAGCAATCTGCTCAGCGAAACTTCTTCAACTCCACTCCGCAGCTTTTAAAGGGCGAACCCCGTCGGCGTTGTTTCAGAGTTGGAACACATCTTTCCATTTGCGCCATTTTCGAGGCAAAAGTATAGAAATTGTCACAGCGCAGAAAACTTAATTGATGATCCCCACTAACTTCGAGCTTTCCAGCGGAGTTTATGGTTACAATCAAAGTTTCGCAGTAAGCCATTTCTCCTCGCTCCCCTCCCGGGAACTTCGCTTCAGTTCGCAAAACTTCAGATGAGCGATAAGTGCGAGTATTTATTGTTTCGCAAAAGTGTTGCAGACAAATGTCACGAGGAGGGTGGCGCAGTTGTTGCTCGAGGTGACATGTCTGTGCCACATTTCCAATTGTGAGCATTTTATTTTAATGTTGCTGCATTATAAGTGGATTGGATGGCAGGTTATTGAGTGACATGGGACTTATTCACATTTTTCTTTTCCCCAGCGCAATACTTTGCCAAGGTCAAATGTCGACATGTACTCAATTACCGTTATAGTTGGCATTCTAGTTATAGTTGCGGTGGGTGGCTTTTATTTGTTGAAGGCGAGTTATAGCGGTCTCCTTCTTGAACTGTTGCAGTATACAATTATTGAAGGATTATAAAATAAGAAATAAATCGGGAACCTTACGTTTTCGAGATCATTGCATGATAGAAGTGCACATACTGAGCCCACGGTTTCCACAGAAAAGCGCACTTCTTAGTAACATGTATACTAAAATTTGAGCGAACTCCTGGAATGGAAGATAGTTTTCGTGGATCAAGCCTATGAACTTGCACCTTTGTCCAGAAAATGTTATAGGGGACTTCAGTTTATCTAACTCAATATTCGCAAAACGAGTGTTCAAACCAATGAGGAGTATGAAACCAGTGACACGCAAAACTTTAAAGAGTTCCCGTTAAAAAAAAACATCTTTTGTCTTCAGCTTGAAAGAGATAATCGCTACAATTTCGCGGCAAAGCACCGCTCGAAGCTGTCAAGGCTGCACGCACCACACAGTATTTTGGTTTACTCTACTTTTTTTACAATCCACTGCGTTTTCATCTTCCACTCTCTTTGCTGTTCTTGCTGTAGATGTCATTCCCCATCAACACCCCTTGCAATTCGGCCACACATCACTTTTGCTGCTTCCGACGTGCAACCGGCCGCGGTGGCAGCAACACTTTTGTCCATTTTCCAGGTGTTCGCTCGACTGCATTGCTGTGTTCCCCCGTCATTCCGCGCCACTTTATCAATAACTGTCATTGTAAGCTCGCCGCCTTTGTGTCTCTCGCACGGGCAAAGCCACAACCAAGCGGGGATACATATTGCCAGCAGTTAATAGTGATTGCTACAACGACGAAGCAATTGTTGTTGCCGTCCTTCACGAATGAGTATTATTCTTGCCGCGTTCGGTTGGCGTTGCCGGCGTTGATGTCGTTACAGTTATTGTTTATTTGATTTCATTTCATTTAAAAGCTTTTCCGCTATTTTGAATTCGTTTTGTTGCATGAACGGTTAGTGGCAATTTGTTGCACGGCCTCCGCGTTCCACCGCTTGCTGTCGCCACCGACTTGTGTACGGGTATTGGCAGCTGTTATCTTTGCCACCAACAACCGACTTATCGAGAGCCAGCGACCAGAGCGCAGGTGTTCCGGGCGTTGCAAGGGGAGCAGGTGCGGCATGCCGACACGCCGAAGCGATCGATGGCCCATGCAAAACTATCTATCGATGTGGCAAAGTAGTTACTAACCCAGTTTCACGGGCTTTATTACTTTACCGGCATTACCGAGCGAGATGCATGAGTTTGCGGCATTAAAGTGGCGCAGCGTTGGCGGCAACCAAATGGCCAAAGGTGGAATGAGGTGGAAAACGATACCATGATATGATAATGCGCCGACTATGGAGAGGTGGTGGTGCGGGCGCTGGAAGCGGCCAACTTACCGCGTAGGTAGTTGAGTTGGTGGAAATGCGAGATAAAAAGTAAAATGCAAAGAACGAAACTGTGTTGCATGCGAAAGGAAGAAACGACGTGGAAAGTAAGCGCAGAAAAGTTCATTAGTACGCTCTGGAAAGTTTCAAATTATTTGAATTAATTTCAATTAAGTCTGCGCTTACTGTGCAAGAAACTGATAGTCGGAGCGAGAGACAGAGAGAGAGAGAGTGAGTGAGTGAGAGATGGAGTGCGGTCAGCGAATATTTACTACTGTGTGCATATTTGGGGAAGCTAAGCACAATAAATATGTGAGGTAACGTCAGTTTAAACCACATTTTTATGAAAAATTATTGTGAAAAGATTAGTGAACTTCAATGAATAAAAAATACGGCGCAATATTTTTTTGAGCAATTCTGGTATAGATCCTCTTTATGGAAATAAATATTTGAGAAATGGACTTCACATTTTACTTTGTGATTTATAAAGTTTATAAAATGTGTATTTTTGTATTTCTTATTGGAAGCCCTGCTACAAAGGCTTCTGGTATTCTTGATTAGGCGCACAAATATTTTATATACATAATTTATATTCTTCAAGTTGTGTGTCTTTCGAAAATTTCTTCACTTCTTCAACATGTACAACATAATAAAAATTCAACATGATCAATATAATATAATATTAACCCAATCCGATTATTGGGCGCACCGGATATAGTTAAAATGAAAAACCTAGCTAAACGTAGAGCACCGGAAACAGAAGACATGAACTTTTATAAAACTCTAAATGTATCTATTTCACTATGTATTAACTCACTTATACTTTTTTATTGATATTGTTGAACAAAGCTGCGTAATTTTCAATTCACTTGCCAAAGAATGTAAAAAGTATTGAGTGCGTAAGCTACTTGCAGCTCAATAAAACAGTGCGACGCACTCGAGGAGGACAGACGATAATTACGACGGCGATACCACACTGTTTTCGTTAATTTTTTTCGATTTTATGCAACGGTAATGGATCCTGAACGGATGGTTCGCTCCTCAACTCGACACACAATAGTTGACATTGCACCACATTTCGCAGCTGCAAACAATGCAAAGAACAAATACGCCAGCTTGCCACGGCGACAATTACAAGCATGCAACTAAGTGTCCATAGATACAGTGAATCGCAGAAATGTTCTTGAATATTTACACAGTAAGAAATAACAGATTTTTCGAACTGGTTCCATTTTCATATCCGATATTGGGAAGACAACATCGAAAGAATTCGGGCAAAATGATATTTGAGGCCAGAGTTGCAAAAAGGTATAGTTTTAGGAGCAATTAATTTATAGCATTGGAGACTCTCCAGCTCTAGCGCTGAACTATTTCCATAAAAATACATTTTCGTGATCATTTTTCCACACGTCATGCCGCACTGCAAATGAAACTCCAAGCGGAACAATAAACTGTTACGCAAACACTTCTGAGAGTCACTGTACGCAGAAGACATCGGTATATTTACACTAGCAATATGTTGTGTGCAACACAATGTGGCAACCAAGCAGGAGCCAGAGCGAGGTATTGTCGCTGCTATTTTTAGGAGCAAATATTTAAAACAACGCCAAGGAATGGGCGCTGAAGCGACGTCTCACACAGGAGGTGCTGATAGACGCACACCAAATGTGAGTCAAGTGTGGCTGCGACTTTTTACAACCAAAGCATAGCAACGCGAGATAGGAGCAGCATAACGATGTAGATAAGGAAAGTGACTAAATAAGAAGGGTATCATTTGTGTACACAAATAATATGTAATCTCTACATACAGTATGTATGTATGTTTACAACTGCAGTGGTAATATGCATTTCTTTATTGCAGCTACATAGACCAAATAGAAGCAGGCCAATGACAGACAAATAAACACACACTCACTCACACATCTCTAGACTCGCACATAAAAGCCGTGGCTAGGAAAAATATTGAACTGCCGAGTAATATAAAGTCAAATACAGAGGTCGGTCTTCGGGGAAACCAAATAAAATGGAGATGAATGGGTTCAGCAACAACTCGTACAAACAATGTCGCTGGTGTGATAAGACAAGCAGTGAGCAGCAAAGGTGCAAGCAAACATATGCACTATATCCATACATATACATACATACATACAAGCATGGAGCGGTGGAGCAACGAGCAACTTCAAAAGCAAGTGAGATATCATCTAGTCAATGTTTACCCATCATAGTGCGTGTAGCAAGCCACAATGTGCGTGTGTTTCACCACGAATGATAAACAACGGTTAGGCAGCCGTATTCACTTCTAATATAGCCATAGAAGTATAATAAAAAAGAGCAAATATAAAAGGTATTAGTACATAGTTTGAGCTGATATTTATAGCATTTAATGTTTAGATTCTTATATTGTAGATAATGGGAGCAGTAGCCTGATAGGCAGATGCGTGCAACTACAATACCGTGCATGGCTACCTTTACGTTTTAGCATGCCACTTTAACCCTTATCTTATTTGGACATTTTCGAGAACAAACTATAACGTTACCGACAGTCTGACATTTGCTTCTATTAGCTTTGCTAATCTGATGATGTTATGTACTTAACTGACAATTAATTTCAACGGGCTTGAGTAAATCCTTAACTTTGGTATATTCTCGACATATTTTTATGACTCATTTACAATTTATTATTAAAATTTTTAAAAATAATAATTTCACAAAGTCGAAAAATCAAATCAACATAACAACAAAATTCGTCAGAAAAACAATTGTTGTTGTTGAAAAGCAACAGAACTACTTCTGTTTTAAAAAATTACATTAAAAATCTTGGGTTTCAAACAAGGGTTAAATACAAACAGATTCAAAAACAAACAAATAATTTGAAGCTAATACCAAAAACTGCATTTTGTAAACATTTAAATGTGCTTATAAGGCAAGCCTAATAAACAGCACTCCAATAAAGAAGCCTATAGTTGATTATTGTATGCAAGAACACACACATACTAACACCAAGCGTAAACAAATAAAACTACTATTTACTCTCAATTCTTGAAAATAGTGCATTGACTTATTTATTGATACGCAAAGCAAGAATCCACGATAATAACACACAATGCCGAGTGCAGACACATGCTGCAATGTAAAAGAAGGAGAAAAGATAAGGAAAACCGTATACATAGGAAAACAACAAACGATTGCAACAATTATTCACCGCTTACAGCAGTAAATTCCATTATACGCTTTTCCTTTCCACATGCTCTTCATGACTTCTTCAGCTTCTCATTATTTGGAGGCTTTTGATTGAACCAATTTACCAGCTACAAGAGCACATTCGTCTACAACTGCATTAACAATGTGTTCAATTGCAGCGAAGGCAGCTGTGCAATAGGCACGATAGCAGCCGCGGTAGCTGGAGCCATAATAAATAAAAATATAAAATACGAAATGACATTATGACACCATTATTATTTGATGCAAGACATTATTAAGTGATGCGTACAAGTGTTTTGCCTTCATGTGGATTTTGTAAAGGAAAGTTGTATGGACACAATGTGCCTGTGCGAGTGTGGGCAATGATCATATGAAGCGAAAACACATGTGAGGTTCACTCATATAGCAGATGAGATGAGAACACAAAATACGTGCTTAACAGACGTAAGTTTTTGCGAATTACATATTTAAAACAACATTATATTAAAACAGTTTTTAAATCTATTGTTATTTTAAAACAAATTTCAAATGTTTGGCCATATAACTTTCACGCAAAATCTGTAAATTTTTAAATTGTAAAATGAAGATATGACAGTGTAAATACATATCTCTAATTTATACTTTATAACAAACGAAACCTAATGTCTCACAATCATGACTACTGCAGTCCCTTCGCCAGATTTATAAAACTGTTTAAATTAAGTAATTAGAAGCAACATAATTACAACTAATTAGAATTTATATTTTTTTATTTATAATTTCTACTCACCTCAAATCCACAACACTGAATCGTCCTCGCTTACACAAAACCGATAGCACTAAAGAATTTCGTCGACGTCAATGACATTTATACAGCTATTCCATGGTACATATCAAATTTGATTCAGTGAAACTAAGCATAGAAACAAATGTGATCAAATTAAAACTGGCTAGATATGAATAAAATATTTTGAATCAATATATAGTGCAATCCATCAGCATATTCAACTTTATTATAAAATATTTTTTTTTTCGAAACATTAATTGTTTAAGTTAATATGAGGATTTATTATGAAGTTTAAAAGTTACTGACAAATTAATCAAATAACCAAATATGTAATAAAAATCAAAATATTTGTTGCTATGTATAGCTAAAATAAAAAAAAAAATATTCTAATGCGACTGTTTTGCGAAATATATCCGTATGCTAAACAATATATGCATATACAAAGGCATATATCTACATATATCGTATATGTATATCGAGAGGGCATTAAAAGTGGGAAGTAATGTAAAGAAACGAGCCAAAGGACATCGACACACGTACACGCATAAACATAATAGAAACAAAGTTATGGCCGCTGCAACGGTGGATGTTGTCTGGAAAAGCACAAATCGACAGCAAAGGCTTTTTTGTACACGACCAATTGTGTAGATATTGAAATGGTTAGCTGTTGGCAGGACTTTTGAACAGTAGAAAATTATAGTTTACGCACATAGAAAATAATTATTTCACTGAAATTTATCTTTTTAGATAATTTTCAACGCACAATTTTGTGCACAGCATCAAAAAGGGGCGAGACCACACAAACACTTTTCTCAATTCCTTTATTATTTATCTTTTCGGTTTTTTCACTTTATGCTGCGTTTTCGTCGCTTTCACAATGTATTGCCACAAACATTTTCAACATTTTTTTCCACTGCACAAGCTCTCATGTTTATATATTCTGTAGCTAAATGCACTTACGAAGTAGTATTCGACTTTTCACTTAAATATAGTTATAATTGCTCCTTTATTTACTATTTCCATTAATTCACAATCAGATTGAACAAGTTTTCATGTTTCCGCTATCCACCAACACAAAACGGGAAAATTTTTCACGCACCACACAAACCGCACACAGAGACTGAACAAAACAGCGTTGCCAATTTCGTCTTCACACCATTTCTGACTACATGACAGCGGGCTCACAAAGTCGTTGCCAACCCGTTTCGTTTTCAATAAATAATAAATATTTGCGATGTTTTCTCATAAGTTGTATATTTATAGGCATAATATAAATTTGAGGCAGAAAATAAAATATAAACAATGACAAATGAATTTATCGGCTTTTGTTTAACACAAATATATTATTAATCGTATGCCATACTACATGATGCCAACCGGGTGTGTTCAATGTAGTTGAGTAAATCAGATTTTTGTAGGGTTGCACTCACTCTGATTGGCCATCAGCAGAGAATGTAAAATTTTACATTCTCTGCCATCAGTACCATTATATAGGTATTTTAGTACTTTTTTATAAATGTTTGAAAATAATATAAATATTTTGTTTTTACTAACGACAAACATTCAACTTTTAATTATAAATTGTTGACTTTTACTAACTTCCGACAATGGATAACCGGACTTCGGCGTTTAATATTTATAGAAAATTAATTGCAAATCAAATGGGACATAGGAGGTAAAAGGAAATATTAAAGTTGTACAGTTAAAATATTTTTTTTTATTTTCATCTATTTATTTTTATTGATCAAAAGTAGCATAAAGTACAAATTCTATTTATATAAGCATGATTGTTTTATACGAACATTCCATTTAGATTAATTGTTAAAGCATTAGAAATCAGTTAATAACAAGTGAATAAATAAACCTGAATTATTTTAATGCAAGTGATTTATATATTTTGTATTATTATTAAAAGTATTTACTTTATTTAACAGAGTAACAGAGGATATTCAATTTAAAATCAGTTAAAAGTTATTTGAAATATTGATCGATTCTACGATCAATTTGATAAAACAATATTTAAAATGGCAGCTACCGATACTATCATATAACCACACATCCAGTAGCAGCGAATAAAAGCAAAGTTAACCTTGCCAATCTACTTTTTGTTTGTTTACTTAAACGACTCTCATTTGTTGTTGCGCTGATACGACTTTTTCACGTGCATACTAGGCGCAATTGCCTCTGGCTATTGACGCTTAATTATAATTTCAATGTTGCACATAAACAACACATGTATACCATGACTCATATCGCATATTTACAATATACGATATGAATGTGATACGGGTTAGCTAAGCAAACAACAAATTGATTTTCTTATTTTTAAAACGGATTTTTCTTGAGAATAAGAGCGATTAAATTTCATATTGCAGACGTTCCGGTCGCAATTAAGATATTTCCTATAATTTGTAAAAAATGTGCTAAAGTATGTGTGCAAAGTTCCCTGCAGCCTATTAGGTTTCTTTTGAATTTCAATTATTTTCGCTGTATTATTACTACTCTTGCTCTTATTTTTGTTGTAAAATGTGTAAAGATGTTAATTTTTAAATGTGTGGTCTGCTCATATAAAATTTGTTAAACTCCTATTTTAATGGCAAATTTAGGTCTTTCTAAGAAAGATTTAACTATACACTTATTATTACCACTGGCTAAGGGTTTTTGTGACATGAAAATTGTGTACAATTAATAAATTGTGACTTCAGCAACATTTTACTGAGCAGGCGAATCGGGGAAAACGGGCTCCTCCCACTTATGATGCACTTCTGGTGTTAAGTTGATGATTTGTACATGTACTGCTTGGTGTTTTTCGAATTTAGGCGGAATTGCACATAGACGGTACCTTACTTCATCACCTTGTTGTGGCACATATTCACCATCAATACTGCAATTTGATATTAATTAGTATGCATAAAGAAAGATCTCTATATTAAAAAATTTCTTACTCAGAGACATGACAGAAGAGATCATCACCTCCTGATTTGGGTGTAATGAACCCATGTCCCTTCGAACGACTAAACGCCTTAACAATACCGGTTTCAATAGGATTTTCCAAAGCGCGAGCGGACCTGAAATTGTATTCCATACATTATTCAAAATATATTCTAGGGATAATTATTTAGGTAATTAGGTATGTTAAAAGAAACAATTCGCAATTACTTCAACAATAAATGATTAGATGATATAAGTTAAATGATTTATTTTTGCATTTAAACATAAATATTTTCACTTTTGCAAAATATAAAAATTAGCAAACTCACGTTGAAGCAGTGCGTGTGCGTTTGGTAATAATAGGACTGGGAAGCTGCAATGTTAAATTCGGGCTGTGGGTACTTTGTTGCCGGTTAGTGGGGGGCTTACCAGCCGCATCTTTTTCGGGTGTATTCAATTGAGACATACTTTCGATTTGTTGTTGTTTTCCTTCTATAAGATGTTAATTTTAATACGTTCGACTTCTAATTGGATAGACGAACAAAATTAACTTTCGAAAGACGAGGTAGAGAGGAATGTCAGCTTCAAATAAGTACGCAAAAATCTTAAGACAGGAGGCGTTGGGGCGGGTGATTCAGGCCTAAGAAAAGAAAAACTGAAAGTTAGCACAACAATGTGTATGTTACCTGAGATATAATAAACAAATACACATTAATTTGATTTTATTTATTTATTGAATTGCAATTCACTAACTTTTCTAATTTTTAATAAGAAATAACGGAAGAATTTTAAGAAATTTCAATGCAATTGAACTAAGCCTAGGCTTTTTTGCGCTGAATTTGACAATCGGCTTTGCGAAATTACTTTGAGAATGTTGCCACGTTGTTGTAAACATAAATAGGGCAGTTGTGTCAAAAATTTACCTGAGCAGATATTTGACAATATAATAAATCCTTTATTTTGATTTGTGCAATTATTTCAGAAACATTACATTACTTTATTAATTTAAATCTTTTTTACTATACGAAAATAATGAACAAAATAATTTAATTATATTAGTGTAAAAACATTATTATTTCATATTTCGTATTGGCAGCACACGTTTTCTAGGGTTCCAGCACTGTTTATAAATAATAAATTCAGGTTTGTTTCGCGAATATATGACAGCTGATTTGTTCGCCAATTTCGAATTATAAAAATCCAATGTAAAACGTATTTATAGTCTATTTTGAAATTAGGAGTATGAGAAATAAATATCAAAGGTTTTTAAAGTAAGTACTGATTTGCTCTCACTTATATTATTGCTATATTAATATGTATTTATACCTCTTTTGTTACAATTAAGGATAGTTTTTATCGAACAAAGTGCAACACTGAGTTTCTACCGCTGTTTTTGAATCAAAGTCCTGAAAGGTTTACATTTTGTTGAAATTCTACAATATCTACGCAAACGTGACAAATTTAGTTCGCAGCATAGAAGGAATTCATTTGTAAGAGCAAATAATGCAGAACTCACAGGGAGAATCTCAAGGCGATCACAATTACGTAGCTCGCCGTACTCGATCAACTTCCAGTGATGACTCCAGTATCGAATTCAACGTTAGTAGGCGAAGAACACGCCTGAGGCGAGGCCAAATAAGTAATACCGACCATGATTACATTGCGTTAAGAGCGCTAAGCGAGGAGGATGGTGATGGTGCTGAAACTGAAGCTAACGCCGAGAATTTAGAGGCACAGGCAAACAGCACTGAAGAAGACAACAATGCTGATGCAGATGCAGCTGAAACTGAACCTATTAATCAACTGGCAGACGAAGCACAAGAAATGCTTAGAGCAGCTTCGCCCCAAGAACGAAGATCAAGTGACGAAGGATCTGAAATTGGTATTATATATTTTTTCAATAATATGTATGACTGTTGTTACCACATTTATAAATTTTTTTAGCGATTGCGCCCGAACCCACTCCACCGGACCCTCTGCCAGGACCTAGTATCGGCTCAAATGCTGTTGTTGTTGACGAATCAAACAACGAGGACCCAACGGTAAATTTGGTTTCGCCTTCACCACCAAAGAAGAGAAAGCGACTCAGTGTGGGCACTCCCAAATCGAACACGCCGCGGGTGAAATCAAGCGATGGCAGTGGTCTTGAGGGTGATGAAGAGGACGAAGGCATGACATGCCCTATTTGCCTTGACAACTGGGAGATGTCAGGTGATCATCGGTTAGTATCCCTGCGCTGTGGACATCTCTTCGGAGATTCGTGTATTCGCCGCTGGTTGGCAGAGAGTGCGCGTCAGTCTGGCGTTAAGGCTTGTCCACAATGCAAATCAAAGGCCACAAACCGCGATATACGTTGCCTATACGCTAAACGTCTGAGGGCAATCGATCGTAGCGAAGAACATCGCTTACGCGAACAATTAGACACGGAGCGTAGCCGATCACAGACGTTACAAACAGAAGTGGCCGCTTTGAAAATGACACATAAAATGGTAGCTATGCAAATGCAAACGCTCCAGGCAGAGAATGATCGCATGAAACAAATGCTGCGTGCTGGTGGAGGCAATAGCTTCAGCTATGAAGCCAACATTGCCGATAAAAAGCAACTACTAAGGCTCCAAATACAACGGATATACCTCGAGCGTACAATTGAGTTGACACGCGAACCTGGTTGTCGAGTGTTAATTCATGCTGAACAGCATTCTTCTATTTTGGCATCGCAGAAAAGTGCACAAGGTCTATTTCCGGGCTATGGCGTGCGTTTCATCGATATGCCCACATTCCGTACCTCAACATTCCTGCATGCGTCGTCGAAGTTATTGCGCGACATTTCCTTAAGTTCCGATCAACAGCTCCTGGCTGTGGCAAGCATGGAAACACGTTCCAAATTGTTCGATTTGCGCTCCCGTCAAGTGGTCTCCACATTCGAACCGGGCGAGAAAATGCTCTGGGCGTGTGCTATGGATCGCAAAGAGCGAGAGAATATACTGTATTTGGGTTCCTCCAGTGGCAGCACATACACCTACGACATGCGTTTCCCAGACAACATTCTGGAGGAATACAAAACAGAGGGTGAGTTTACATGACACGAAGTTTGTGCGAAATTTTCATAACTGTAATATTTTACAGGCGATTTCAGTACTGTGATTAACGTGGCCGGTGTGTCGCCATGCAATAGTTTTCCACATGGTGGCTTTCTTGTCTGCAAGTTGCAATCGCTATGGTTCTACGAATACACCAGCAACAGCAATTCAACAATTGCCACTCGCCTTCCTTTGGACGGGCCCTTCTGCTCCATGCATTACGATGCTGCTCATGAAACGCTGCTGGTTTCGGCGCGCTGTAGTGTGCGCCATCCGCAGTCACGTTATATTGTCGGTCGCATGGAAAAGGTCGACGAAACGCCAATACTCAATCTGAAAGTAACATTCTACGGTTCCAAAGCTACGCCAGTGATGACACGTTGTGCGCAAGTTGCGGTTGAGGCGAATACGCTGGTGGCTGGCTACATACAGGATGCCAAACAGTTAGCATTGTTCGACGTGCGTCGCGAACAGCGCGTCCAAACAATGCCAGCACAAGAAGTCATCTATGACATATGTCCCGTGTATACGAGCAATGCAACCTACCTGGCGGGTCTCTCCGAAACCAAATGCCGCATGTACAAGCTGACATCCTCGAACACCTAGTGTATTAGCATTCGAATTTTGGTACATTTTAGTTTTTTTTAACGGGTTGATGTGTGTTGAATTGTTTTTGCCATTGAATATATAAATAAGTATGTTGCTTGATACCTAAATATCCATTATATTTAAATAGCTCATTTCCTTATTGTTATTACTTTAAGCTTAGTCGATTTTTATTGCGCTTTTTATAAGAATTATCAACAACCATTATTTCTACACCAGCGCTCATTCCTTGTTAGTAGTTTGTGCGGCAACCAAATGATATTTTGTGATCATTATGTCTATATACACAAATGTAAGATTAAACACAAAGAGACTTTATTGAAATCTTATTAAATATGGTAATAAAAATTTGCTCAGACTGAATGTGAACATAAAAATACAGCTTGTTTCATAATTAATCAGAAATGTATGTATATAGGGATGTGGAGTAGTTGAAAGAGGAATACCACCACTTATAGTCAGTTCGACGATGACAAGAATGACCAAAATAGAAGTCTCTTAATATCAGGTTTGATGTCTGACTGATATTCAGGACAACCAAAGGGAGGATTTATATATTGTAATTACAACCACAATGTGAAGATACACAAACGATTCCCACCACAGCCGGCTCTACGCTATCGGATTTTATCCGACCAAGCGCTGTTTTACATACGTAACTCGAATGACTCGAATGTATATATGTATGATGTACAGAATTTTGCAAAGCTTATCGGGAAAGTTTTTATGCAGTTACAACTTCTTGTATTCGAGCAACTAGCGATAGAGATAATAATAATAATAGAAATAATAATAACAAATATTAAGGGGCACACCTGGTGTAAAGGCCTAAAAAAAGGTGATTTTTGGGAATTTTTATTAAAAAAAATGCTTTATCAATTATTTCAAAATTTTAAGAATATATTTATACATGTTTCAAGAATATACAGTGAAATTTTTGAAAAAAAAAATTTAATATTTTTTAAGTTATAGTCTGAATAAAATCTAAAAAAAATTCTCGTTAAACTAGATAATATTGTCTGTACAATGACCTACGATAAAAATAAATCAAAAATTGACAATATGGCGGCGTTTTAAAAAAATAGTCGAATTTCACCCAAAATTGTGGTCGTTTTTGGCCTGCCAAAATTCGATTTTTTGATCAGATCAAAAATCGATAGGTCATTGTACGGAGAACTATGTATATATAGAACATGTAAAAAAAAAAATTCGATAGTGATCGGATCATTTGTTTTTGAGTAATCACTGCAGCAAATTCGGAAAATGCTGTTTCGAGAAAAACGCGTTTAAAGATAAAATGATCGTTTTCACTGTTACCGAGCGGCTGTTATTTTTAAAGGTGTAATCTACCGAAATATGAAAAAAAAGAAAAATTGATTTGTTTTTAATTTCACACTAGGTGTGCCCCTTAAAGAGTTTTACTTACAACTTATTATTTGTTTAGAAATTAATTTCTGTTTTTATTTATTTTGTCTTTTTATTTTTACCATTTATTACAAGCAAATATGCATACAAATATAACAAATTTTCATATTTTACAACTAGAATTCGTGTTGTCATATATAGTTTTAGATTGGGCGAATAGTTTTGATAGAAATTTGTTTTTATTTTTTTATTTACCTAAAATACAAAGGTTTGTGGAATGTCAATACTTGGAGCAAATGTATATACATACATATATGTACATATGTGTATATACTTACTAATGAGATGTTGAGAGTTGAATGTTTTCACTGTATATTCGTTTACACACTTATATATATATAAATAAAAATAAATAAAGATTCACAGAGCACATAAATATAATTAGTTTTGAACTCAAATTATTTTATACTACAATGATGAATTTCCAGAATTTCTAAATATATATAAATATTTTAATAAAAGGTTTTAATGAGTTTTTATGTTTTCAAAAAAAAAAAAACGAATTTAAAAGTGAAATTTAATAAATAAAAAATTAACTTCACTTTCCATTTAATGCAAATTTTTCAACTTAATATAGGTAACTATTAAATCGGACATTAAAAATTTATAAAAAAAAAACAGTTTAAATAAATATTTATATAATCTGAATAAAATAAATTATAAATGAATTTTGTTTGAAAAACCTTTTTTCACATACATATTTCTCTAAATACCACAATTTTATATTTGTTATAACCTCAAAAGTGTCTACTTTATTTATATATTTGTATAAGCCTATATTTTTAAAAATACTGAATAATTGTTACAAATACATATTAATATTACTAAAAAATGGAAAAAATTTATTAAAATTCGTGTCAAATACAGTCTCAAAATTTCACTTACTTTTGTTAGATGTTAAATTCCATATGGATCACTCTTATGTATGTATATACTGAATGTGTTTTGTATACATACTTACACTTAGGTTAGAATTCAATTTGTGGATTTTTGTATTGATTTGTAATGAAATATAAATGTTGGTGTGATATACATATTAGAGCTCTTGGTATTCGACTAATCGACTAACCGTATTAACCGAATAAGGCATTATTTGAATAATAATATTCGATTTGCACTATTCGGATAGTCGTAAGTTGTCGACTATTCGATTAACCGCTCATTTCCGACTATTCGGTTAACCGTGTATTATAAATGTATGTATGTCAATGTTGGGTTAAGCGAGATTTCGCTCAAAGGACCTTGTCAAATCAAATATGAGCTCATGAAATAACTACATATTTTCAATTATAAATGTAAATTATAATAAATTTTCGTTGGAACCTCTCTGAGATAGTATGGACTTGGCTCGGAATCAAAATCAACGAAGACTAACGAGAGAGTTGAGCAATTGAGATGCCTCTCGGTGAAGACAAATTCATCCCAACTATAAAGGGTGTGCATTTGTGAGCATGTGAGATGTTTTGTGAATCTGATATTTCACACTTAAAATCTTACACATTCTACATACATAGTTACAGAAATTAGTTAGTAAGTTGTATGTTTAATGTTGCTGTTGTTGTAATGTTTAATCGCAGGTGTTGCTCTGAATGTGTTTCGAGGAAGAAGGAAATAATAAAATGCATGTGTGTTTTTGGTTTTTCACTTCTCAAGTAATTTTTACACATTTTTATTTTAATTTATTCGTATTTGCATTTTGTATGTATGTATATGAGTGTTGTTTGTGTTTGTTTGAATGTGTGTGTTTACGCTAAATTTACATAAAATACGGACTTACACATTATTAAATTGTATAAAAATCATACTTTAAACTTATGCATGTATGCATGTGGAATGCGTTCCACAAATAAAAAAATATTCGAATCAATGAATTTGGAAAATGCGCACGCTGCAAATGATTTCGTTAAAAATTAAAAATAAATTTAATTTCATTAACTCTTAATTTAATTTCATTTATTATTTAAATTAAATTTACATATAAAAACTAGCATTGCTTAGCCACTAAATATTTTATTAATTCTCAATAATTAATAATTCATATTCATATATATATATATATATATTAATTATGCATAAAAAACAAATAAACCTTCGCATTCTTTTCTTTGTTTTTGTTTTTGTTTCTGTTTTTTGAGTGAGAAAATTTTGTATAAAAAGAAGAGATTTCAGTTGTAAAAAATTTCATATAAAGTCGGTATATAAAGCTCCAGAGAAAACATGCGCCAGGCAACATATACTTTTTTCACTGTCATTCTTCGCATGCTTCTTTCTCATGCAAGTCTATGAGTGTCCGTCTTTTCTTCAACTTTCGCAATTTTTTTTTGTGTTTTCATTGGGAGCTACTGCTTGTCATGCAACTTGTTCAGTTCGTATAAATGCATTCGTTTATGTGTGTGTGTGTATGAGTAAATTTTTGTATGAAACGTCGACGTGCTACCACGCTGGACTACGCAGAGCTCCCATTTTCACTTGCATCGCATCTTTCACTCATTTCGCCCTAAGTCCACAGCCACGCACATCCTACTCGTTCATCTAACACATCAGTTTGTCCTACGTCCTTCGTCACTCGTTATTCCAACCTTGCGCTTAACCCCCTTAGTCCACACGTGCGTAACGCGGCACGATGTCGTGACTAATCCAGAAATTGCAGTTCGGGTGGTCTTGCTGCGGCAGCGGGTCTTGCGCAATATTCAGCACTCGTCGACTCGGGTCGTATTGCGGTACGGTGCCGTGTGAGATGTAGTAGTAGAACAGCTGTTGCATGGACGACATGAATCGTCGCTGTTCAGCTGTGTGCGGCTCATAACGGCCCAGTATGGCGAGTACGTCTGTATCGACGGTGGCCAACTGGTTTTCGCCCTCCCCTTGCTGCACCACATAGAATGGCACAGACGGTTGTAGACGCGCATTGGTCAGCAGTGGGCAGATGGTGCGTATGTCCGTAATCATGGCGACCAAGTTGCGATAGTTTGTCGCGTTGTAGAGTCGTATGGCTTCGTCGGTTAGATTGAGTGCGCCAATTTTCGAAGCTTCAATGAATGCACGGACCTCTTCGGCTGTCCAGTTGGCGTGGCGTTGACGCAGCTGCTCGGTGTGTGTTTCATGCGCTGTTGTGCCCATGACGAGTTTCGGTTGGCCGGTATGTTCCTCTTTCCAGGCGTCGGCGGGGTGACGTTGCAGGAAGTTACCATCCAAAACAAGCCATTCATGTTGCGCGCTGGGATTCTCTTCTGTGGTGGGTATGTCGGCGGGGAAGTGTAACCAGGTGTCTGGTGTGGCGGCCCAAATTTGTTCGGTCGATGAGCTGCGCAAGCATTCGATATCGCTGCAATCTAAAGATTTCACAAACTGTTCATTGCGCTTTTCGGACTCTTCCAAAGGCTTGCCAGGGAAAATGGCAGACGACGATGAAACCCAAGCGTTCTTATAGAGACCTTCAATTTTGTTAGAGGTTACGAGTGCCGAAACGAGTGTACCACCTGCGCGATGACCAAGCAAAGTCACAGCTTTGGGATCACCACCGAAGTGCGCGATGTTTAGTTGAACCCATTTCAATGCGGCGATGATGTCGGAGAGCGCATAGTTGCCGGAAGTACGTGGGTAGGCGTCTTTAGTGAGCGCATCCAATGCAAGGAACCCAAATGCACCTAAACGGAAATTTGGACGCACAAAAACGACGTCATGCGAGCGTGAATAGCGAGCCGATGGCCGGAGTACACCAGGTGATGGACCAGTTAAGGTCTCAGCACCGATCAATACAATAACCGGCACTGGACTGTTGTAACGCACATGTGGTGTGACAATGTCTAAGTACAGACAATCCTCGTCACCCACAATGCTGCCGTTGCCCAAACGTTGTGTACAGTAGTTGCTCACATTGTGCGCTTTCAAGGTGCCATTCCAACAGTCATCGATACCGCCAATCAGCTGTGCCGGTCGCCAACGTTGTTCGTTTACGGGTGGTAGGGCATAAGGTATACCACGGAATGCGAAGGCGCCATCCTCTTGCAGGCCCTCAACCATGCCACAACCCGTAACGGCGTCCATGAAACGACCCTCACGTACCGGCGGCGACGTGAGTGTCTCAAGCGAGAGCACATAGCCGATCACAGCAATGAGTACGATGAAAAGCAGAATACCGAGCACGATCAGGCCATCATCCGGGGAGCAACGGTATGAACGCAAGCGTTCGGCGAACGAAATGGGTGCTTCAGGCTCTTCGGGAGATTTCTAAAAACAAATATTTGATTTAGTATGCTGTTATAGGTATATTTCTATAACATTATTATCTCATCAATCAATTACTCACCTCTTCCGATGCTTCCGTTTTGATTTCACCACTTGCAGTTTTCTTCAATTTCACCGCATCATCGGTGCCATTGTTCTTAGCAGGCGCTTTATCAACACAATCTTGATCTTTCAACGAATCATCAAGCGTCTCCATTGAGGCCAGTCCTGCCTTGCCCATGCCGAGTTCGACATCGTCGTCCGTCCTCTTTCTTGGTATCATGTTTGCAATCGGCAATTTGATGGCATTTAAAAGACCGCGTTTCTGTGGTAACCCTTCCGAAGCTTCGCCATCAGTGGCAGCTGCTTCAGCGGTGGCTTCTACAGTCACAAAGAGTAATATACATTTAGAAACCAAAAAGAAACACCAAACTTTGTTATGCCAACTCACCACTCTTTGCATCGGCATCTCCATTCGCTGTCTGTTTGTTCTGCTGCTTTTCGGCAGCTGGCTTGCGCACGAAAAAGTTGCGCAAACGTTCACCAAAATTACTACGATGCTTTTCCTCCTTCTTCGGTTTGCCCTCAACATTTGCCGCCTCAGCTGGCGCTTCCTCTTTATTTTCGCGCTCCAAAAGTTCGCCATCAGCGCCGTCACCATCACCTTTTGGCTTGTTTTTCATAAAGAAACCGGGCAATTTCAAACCACCAATGGGTATCTTCTTCGGCTTGACCTCACGATCTTCAGTGGACATCTTCTTCTCATCGCCCTCTTCAGGCTTAACGGCATCTGGTATGTCAATTATCTCCTCGCCACTACCACCATTCGCCTTCGCCGGCTGTGCGTCACCACCGTCAGTGCCAGCGACGAGTTTTTCAACCGACTGACTTGGTGACTTCTTAGTGCTGGGTGTTGGTGTTGTTGGCTTTGAACTCGCAGCCTTTTTCTTATCCGTATTTGGACTGGCAGCGACTTGTTCTGTTTGCTGCTCTGCGCCATCGGCGTCCTCCTTTTTGTCGAGCATTTTGTCGGTCTCTTTAGGTTCGTCGACGGCCTCTTGCTGTGTTGTAGTTTCTGATGGTCCTGTCTCCTTCTCTTCCAGCTCGCCCATGCTTTGTAATGCTATACGTTGATCTGTCCGTGCGCTATCGGTGCGTATGCTGCCGATATACTTTATTTATATCTAAAGAAGTTGTGTTGGCTTGTATATAAGTTGTTGAAAGGTGAGTTAAAATTTGGCGGGGTTTGCTAGTCTCTTGAGTTCGCACGACCGTGGTATGGAAAATATCTGAAAATAACAGAAAATAATAATAAATTATTTAATATTTTTTGAGAACTGATCGTATTATAATATATTTCAGAAAACTTGAATTACATTCAAATTTTGAAATATTTTTTTCTTGTCATTTAAATGTTGTTTAGGGAAAACCAAAGTGTATTCACTTTGTTCGCTACTTTCGGGGAAAACAAACTAACTTTTGAGACTTTTCGAAATCTCAATTTTGGCGGTTTTTAGAAACACACTACTGTTTAAATAAAATTGAAGAAAATTAAAATTGAGAAAATGGCAGCAAAAAAATGGTCCACATTCAGATTTGGGGATCGCTTATTTACTTTTGAAATCACCAAAGCTCACTTTTCACATTCAAAACAGTCTTGAATTTAAATGCGTTGCTCAAAAAAACTTTCTATCTTTTGCGACACCACGGAGTTCTCAAGGATAAGCGCGGGAAATTTCAACATCTACAAAAATCTCTATTTTGCTTCAATCTTTTCTAATAAAATTTTCACACACCTTTATATTCCGTTTGATAAATATCACAAATGTTATTGCATATATGTTGGTTTTTATAAATATTTTATGCAAATATTTTGTAAAAATCACAGAAAACTAGCACTATCTTCTATAAATCTATCACTAATGGCGACCCAAAGACGCACACAACCTCTATTTATAGAAGCGGCTGCAAGACTGTTCAGCAATCGCCGTTGATCCTCTCAAATCCTCTTTCAGGGAATGTGTCCTTTTTCAAAACAAAGGCAACAGCTTCACTCACTGCCTGTTATTCGTTCAACAGCATAGAACACAACAGCAAAAATCATTTGTACGTGAATGTCCCTTGCGCTACAATTACCTTCCACTCAGGTAGCGAAAAGCCGAAAAACAAAGGCAATTGAAATCGAAAAGCAGTTTTCCGTTGCGAAAATTTCAAACATCTACGAGTAAAAGGAAAATTTCTTCATTGCAACATTTCCATTGCTTTTCCCTGTCATTTGCGACGGTTTGACGTTTTCGGTAAACATAACCGGAAAGTAGGTAGCGCGCTGAGTAGACAATGCCTCGAGCGTTAAGACGCCAGGCAGTCAAGTCAGTCGACAACCGAATCTGCGACTTGGCTTTATGGCTTCAAATTTCTCGTTAGTTTGCTGTTGTTGTTGTTGTTACTGCTGCCTGTGGTGATCAAGGGTAGAAATGCCACAAAAATCACGAGCATGAAATTTTCAACTCTCGAACAATAGAAGGAATACTCAACAGCCAGGTTTTGTGTACATTATTGCGAGTATTGTGTGTGTATTGAAGAGTGCGCATTTTCCCTTTTTACTGAAAATTTATTTCGTGTCGAGTTTCAAATTTCATAATTTTTACGCACGTATCCAGTTAAAAAGCGAATGCTTTGATTTCGCTAACTATTTTCTATATTTTGTGTTCACATTTTGTTAATATCCACTTACACCGCCGTTTCAAAAGGTTTAACGCACCAAAATTGTTGAGTATTTCTTTTAATAGCAATTGTTGTGGTCTGCGGGGAGTCTAAAAATAATCTGATCTAATCTAATATATATATATATATATATAAAAATACGTAGATCAGCTGTAGAGATTTCTGACATTTCCATGATGCATATGTTTTGATACAATAAGATAAATATATCTCATACAACTTAGTGGTATTTATCTTGTATGGAACACACTGGGCAGTAAGCGCACTATAAATCGTAAATAACGGATTTTCTATGATTTCTATATTTTTTATGAAAACTAGCTTTTGAAACACACAACTCTTAGATACAATTTCAATGGAATCAAATACATATATATGGATCCGTTACGTTTCTATCATAATATTATCAAAGGCTCATAGGTTAAAATAGTGAAGTGAGCAAGAATAAGAAAAGAGTAAATCAGCTCTGTGACATAGTACTGTTATTGCCTAATATACTCTGTAAATTCAGGTTTAAATCTTTAATAGTTCAAGAGTATATTGTAGTCTGATATTGAACCCATTACTGTTAGAGAGTTTTAGAGATATGTAAATAATATATGAGACTTCTTTGAACAAATGCAGGGTCTTCAACATTTATCCAGTTGAATTAGGAAAATATTGAAATCCATATCACCACTACTCGAGACTTGCCTTTGTTTACGGATTTCGAATATTATCAACATTTTTTCTAGAGGCGCTCAACCAACGGTTTGTGATCATAAAACTCCGAGCTCACTGTATAAATCCATTAGACGTTTGTAGTCTTTGTAGGGTGTTTTTATTCACACAATTGTGACAGCTTTTTCGATAATTATGACGGCTTGTCATGTGGAGATTTCGGAAGACAACCTCTTATCTTAGATTCAATATATCCAATTTGTGATCTCATTAAAGATCTTGCAGAACATTTTCGAGAAATCAAAAGTTAAACAGATGATTGGGGTTGAGACTTAACAAGACACTTTAAGCCATAAAGTCTGCGAAGTGTCAAAGCTGAAACAACTTCAAAAAGCTCCCCTGCTTACGAAATATGAAAATTAAAAAGACGCGTAATAAATATTGGAAAATATCTCTATTTAATGCTTGCATAGCTTCATCGAAGCAACATATTTCATATAGGTCAGCGCTTGTAATAAATACATACGGGTATAACGGTTCCTATGTTTGCATGTGCGTGTAAAAATGTCAAAAAATCAAATCCAATAAATACACGAAGCATAAGCATTTTTCACATACAGAAAAGGGAGGCAATTTCATTGCTCTTCGAATTTAACATGTGCATTGCAGCAACAACAACAACAATGGCGGCAGAGATGCAAATGCGAGATTACGAGGCATTACATGTGGCACACAAAGAGCCGTTTCGATTACAACAAACAAAACAAACAAACTTCAAACAAACAGGGTTCGTAAGGTCACCCGGCACCGACCCACTAAGCTGCCTAGGCCCACGCCGCCGAATCAAGGCGGATCCCATTGCAGCAGCCTACAAGCCAGTTTCCACGCACTGCGTTGTCATCAACGCCCGAATCAGTCGCTCGGCAAATGCCATTAAATTTGAACTTAAAGTTCAATCGCTGGTGTCTTAATCGGCGTCCTAATCTCGCTTGCTGGCACAAACGGGTGAGTGCATCATATATGCAAACGCAAAGAGAGGCCCACTGGATGCGTGGAAATATGGCTGCGTGCAATGAGGAAATTAAGAAATTTACATATGTTGCATGTGTGTCTGCCTCTGTGTGTGAGTGTGTGTGTTGGTGCACGTTTGAAAATGCGTGTTGAGGAATTGGTGCGTGGCGCGAACGAATGACACTGGCAAGCAGGCGGACGCAACAAAAAAAAAGAAAACAAGTAAGGAAGGGCTAAGTTCGGGTGTAACCGAACATTTTATACTCTCGCAATTTATTTATTTAACTTTATTTATATTATATAATACACAATTTGACCCACATATTCGTCATATATATTGTATAAAGTCCATTGAAAGTTGGAAACCATAATATTAGGTTAGAAGCACCGAGATCCTCGTGTTCGATATATGGGGCCTTAAAAACCTATGGTCCGATTTCGGCGATTTTTAGAATGGGGCTGCCACACTATTAACATAGTATTTGTGCAAAGTTCTGCACCGATATCTTCACTAGTACTTACTTTATATATTGTAAAGTAACCGATTCAGATTGTCTTCAAAGTTCTGGTATATAGAAAGTAGGAGTGGTTGTGAAGCGATTTGGCCTATTTTCACAACATATCATTGGGATGTAAGGAAACTATTACAAACCAAGTTTCATTGAAATCGGTCGAGTAGTTCTTGAGATATGGTTTTTGACCCATAAGTGGGCGACGCCACGCCCATTTTCCATTTTGTAAAAAAATCTGAGTGCAGCTTCCTTCTGCCATTTCTTATGTGAAATTTAGTGTTTCTGACGTTTTTCGTTAGTGAGATAACCCACTTTTAGTAATTTTCAACCTAACTTTTGTATGGGAGGTGGGCGTGGTTATGATCCGATTTCTTTAATTTTTGGACTGTATTAGGAAGTGGCTAAAAAAACGACTACGGAAAGTTTGGTTTACATAACTTTATTGGTTTCCGAGATATGTACAAAAAACTTAGTAGGGGGCGGGGCCACGCCCACTTCCCCAAAAAAATTACATCCAAATATGCCCCTTCATAGTGCGATCCTTCATACCAAATTTTATTTCCACAGCTTAATTTATGGCACTTTATGTGTTTTCGGTTTTCGCCATTTTGTGGGCGTGGCAGTGGTCCGATTTTGCTCATTTTCGAAAGCAACCTTCCTATGGTGCCAAGAAATAAGTGTGCCAAGTTTCATCAAGATATCTTAATTTTTACTCAAGTTACAGCTTGCACAGACGAACGGACGGACGGACGGACGGACGGACGGACGGACAGACAGACATTCGGATTTGAACTCCACTCTTCACCCTGATCACTTTGGTATATATAACCCTATATCTAACTCGTTTAGTTTTGGGTGTTACAAACAACCGTTATGTGAACAAAACTATAATACTCTCTTTAGCAACATTTGTTGCGAGAGTATAAAAACGCTGAATGTGCCATTTCTGCTCGCCATGTGGAGGAAGCCGATTCATGGCGTATTATCTGCGAAATGACAAACAACAACAACAACAGTAACTAGTTGCAACATGAAGCGCGAAATGCCGTTGCGTGTCGCTGCCGCACGAGGAATTAGAGTTGAAAGTGCACATAAGTCGTTTGCTGTTGTTGTTGTTGTTGCTTTAATTACATGACAGTAACAATTCGCATAGAGTACGGTTTTATTGTTGTTTTTGCTGCTGTTGTTGTTGCTGCCAGTTCAATTTTGTGCAACGCAGTCAGTAAGCGCGTGTATTTGGAGCGCGATTAGGGTCAGCAGAGTAATTATGCAACATGCACACAACAACAACAACAACACAATCTACATATATTTGCACATCTTAGTTGACAGCAGGCGGAGGCAGAGGAAGAAAATGCGAATAATCAACCGAAGCAGGCACAGCGTCACAAAGGCCCACTCAAACGGCGCTAGAAGACGCATCTATTGTCAGCGGAAGACTGTTGCGCACGAGCTGCATTTGCAATTGCAATTAAAACTCGTGAATGTTTGTGCGTTTGCGCCGAGTACAAATGCAAAAAGTGTGACAGAAGTCTTTGAAACTCACATACAGTAGATGGGCGAAAAATTGGAAGCACTTTACTTTGATCACTTGCATTGTCTCTCATAAGAAAGCTATGTAGATAGAACGGTGTCGACTTACAAGTTGTAGAATCTTTATATATGCAGATTGCTTGGAAGACATCTCTTAGATTCTGAGATTTACGTATGTCAATGACATAAGTTCTAAGGCTCAACTAAATATCTATCAAAGTGCCAATATTACATATTTCAAACCAAATTACTACTTCTTAGACGGACTAAGTTTCTGGCAGGACACTGTATGAATATATCTACTATATATACGAACCATATGCCTTAGAATTAGACCGCTGCTATTATAATTACAACAAATTAATGGCAAGTGACGTCTTTAAGATAAACAATCACAAAGAGATGAAGAACTCTAGCATTAGAATGTTAAAAATAGACTGGGTCACAGCACAGAGCTATTTTTAGTTTAATTGTTTAATGGCGTTGAGGATGACGTTGGAGATGATGATTATGAGAACTCTGCCACAAATGATCCGCAAGCCGAATGGTAGTACTTAAACGCGTGTGAGAAAACTACTCGTAGGAAGTGAACTCTGGCTCCACACTACTAAGACAATACACGCAACGCAAATGAAAAATAAGAATCAAAATGAAAAACAAAATTAACATACGCCCAACATTAGTCTCGCACTTAATTGAAGCACTTAAGCGTCGCACGCAGACGCAGAGGCAATAAAAACCACAAACTTTAAAATAAGCAGAAGTAAGCACGAAAGCCCGTTTTGTCTAATCAAAATAACACCTCTGAATCTTAACTCTCGCGGCTGCTTACCTCAGCTGGAATGTGCTTCAGTTTCCCCTTCAAATTTTCGGCTATAAAGGGTGCGTGAGCGTCGATTGTGGTTTGTAATTTGTCGGCGTCAGTCAGGAAATAAATTAAAACAAAACAAAAAAAAGTTACGGAAACGCAATTAAAAAACGTGTGTTGAACATGCGAGGCAATGAGGAATCGCCGAAATATGCGTTCGCTTCGATATATGCCACCCGCCAGCACTGGACTGAGCCGGAGTGTAGAGCGTCGTATATCTAATTCACACTGCACGTGAGGAAAATGCGTTTCGGGAGACAGCCAGGGGAGGTTTTGTCTAAAAAGTGTTATTGTTTTATGTCATAATAGAAAATTCACACATGTCGACATTCCCAGGTAGCAGAAGCAACACACCGAAGAGTGGACATATGTGGAACTTAATTTACACTGCGAGAAATAAATTAGAGTTTCGCTTGGATGATTTTTAAAAACAAATTCTGAATATTAAAAAATTAAGAAAATATTGAAATCCATATATCCACTACTAGGGGCTTGGCTTTGATTACAGATTTCAGATTCAGACAGCAATTACCATTTTTCCTTTAGGCGTTAAGTCTCCGGTTTATCCACATAAACCTCCGAGCTCCTTATACAAATTTGGAGTCTGAGCGCTTTTCAGCTAAAAGAACTGTGACGCTGGTTATTTTTTTCAGTGTATCCAAATTAAAAGTAAATTTAAGCACAAATATTTTAGATAATAAGGCAATTTGTAAACCGCAGGTGGCGAGTCATAAACTCTACAAATAAGTCACCCCGAACAGCAACAAGGGGCCGCCACTCACATTAAGATACTGCCCAAAAGTATAACATACGGTAGCTGCGCCTAAATACAGACTATATAAATAGAGTTTGATGGGCTTAGATAATCACTTTAATTGCCTGCCATTATGGTGAACATAAAATTTAACAAACAATTTAAGAAAAGGGTGCAACTAAAGTAAGGGGAAGGTGCTTGAGACCGGAAATTAAAGTAAAAAAAACTGTTGATTGGATATTTGAAGCAATGGCAGGAATAAGGGTAATAATTTAAGGAATAAAATGGGGTGAACTCTGAACTATCGTATGTAATTTATGACTTTTGCAGACCATTAAGTTAAAGAATTGATTTCTGATTGCACAGAAATTGATTTGGGACGAGAGTGAACGGTTAAAAAACATATGTGAATGTGAGTTAAATTTGAAGTAACTGATTTTTTACGTCTTTGGAACTCTGAATACCAGCCATCTAGAGCTGCAGGGTAAATATTTTTAATATTGCAACAGCAATTATTGTTGTAAAATAGTCCGTGTAGCAAAAGCAACGCCATCTACAATTCTACTAAACAATCATAGTGAGGCGATAATGATCGCAATAATGACACATGCACGCCAACAACAACAGCAACAACAACCTGTGCGTTTCGAAAAATAATAGTAATAATAATAATAATCCATAATTCTGGCTGTCCCCCCTAGATGGTGAATATGGACACGCACGAAGCCATGCAACAGTAAGCCAAACAGGCCGACTGGCTTCAAATATATATGACTACCATAAATATATGGAATGCAGACCTTTATATATTTCCATTTGTTGGTGCGAGCCTTCATGTCGGTGCTGCAGTGAAGCATGCGACGCCACAAAGCAAGTGACTTTATGGTCGGCATACAGCTGTAAAATATGTGGTGGGACCATCAATGGGCTGACAGCAGACGACGGAGAATTGTCAATAGGGAAGTAGTGGAAAACAACGGATTTTAATGCCACGAACAACGGCGTTGTGGGTGTGAAGTGGAGCGCATAAGAACTGCAAATATGCCACAATACACGGCGACAGCGCTCTCCCACTCTCAGGACATATGGCCGCATATAATTTATTAAAAACGCACTAGTGCAGCAATTTGAAAAATGTGCCAGAACTGCGCTGCAGGAAATTGCACTTACCGCGCGGGGCGGCTGAGATACTGGGGGCTCCCATAATAAATACATATAATAGAGCATTCTCCCTTCAAGTAAAACTAAAAGCAAGCATTAAAGGATATAAACAAAGGAGCGGCCAGGTCAATGCACTCAAAGCGGTTGGGCGCCTCACAATACAACAAAAACGTGAAATGCAAAACAACAAATACAAGAACAACAGTCAGGTGAACACGCGATATTTGTGCTTGTAGACAAGCATTTATGCTTGAGCAAATGTTGCAGCAAGGTATCGTAAAAATTAATTGTTATATTGTGGGGCTGCAGCAACAATTGAACGCACAAATACAAAAAATAAAACAGAAAACACTTCAATTGCGGCGCGATTAAATTAATGTACTCACCAGAGAAACACACAATGCGCACAGCAATTTGGTTGTGTGTAGGCAATTTATAATGCATAATGTTTTGTTTTTGCTTTTTCCTTTTTTTTTAGAAAAAATAGCTTTTCTTCGTATGGAACACGCTGCACGTACGACCACCCACGGCTTTATTTGAAATAAAGCGACTGTAATTTATAACAAATTAAAAGCCATTATCGGCTACAAACAAGCGCCGAGCATACATTTTAATGCAGATATGCGAATGCATGTGTACATGCCCTGTAGGAAATATTTGAGACTAAAACTTGGTTTTTAAAAATTTTTAGTTTTACGAAAGTGGATCTCAAAAATTACTGATCTCACAGTATGATGAGGATTGAGAATTAATATTGTTGGAAAAAGTAACAAAAAAATTCCTACAGGCTCTGCATAAAGCTAATAGGGGTACAATAGCGTGTGGGCGCTGAACGTAAGCTCCGTCTTACACTCGTACTTGCAAGTAAAGAACAACCGCTGCCAATTGCAGCCATTTGTGGCGTCCGCCGCCACAGACAATCAAAACAGTGTCAAACATCAATTTAAATGCAAACAAAACCACAAATTTTCAAGCGATTGGCGCTAGACGCCAGTGCCAGTGGCGGGGCCAAGCTGCGTTGAGTAACTGAAACTGAAATATTGGCAGATGGGTTAAAGTGTGCGCTACGTGGGTTTGAGTGTGGCTTGTTGCACACACACACACACACACACACAAAAGCACTTAGTTTTTGACTTTTAGTCGCCAGACGTTGCACGATATGTCACACTTGGAAAAACGTGCGGCGCCATCTTTGCACTTACTTTGGTCATACGCTTTTTTTCTTGTGTCTCCAGTTAAATGGCAAAAATCGTATTGGAGGTGCATACTACATGTATTACATATACTTATGCCTATGTTTACGTGAGTGTCAAGTAAAATTATGTGTTTTGAAACACGAATTTATTAAAGCTCTGTAGCAAAATATTTTGTAAAATACGAATGCTTTACTTCGTGTTGGCAATAAATATGGCGTTATGGTCAAAGTATACGATTTTTAAGATAATTTTAAATTGCAACATAGATAAATGCAAAAAAAAATTTATTCATTCGTCTACATTAATGTTGTCGCCTTCAAGATAGTTCCCATACAGTACTTCTTTCAATCGTCGAAACTCTGCTCAAACTTGATTTTTGGGATTGCCTGGCAAAGCTCACCTTAGCGGCTGCTACTGACAAAGTAAGCAATGAATACAGCTGAGAATTTTATCGGACTTCAGGGGCATGTATATCAACATAACAGAAAAATTTTGACAATTAGACTCTCTAAACCAGTTTAAAATCTACAATTCCCGTTATTTTTTGAACACATCACGTATATTCATCTGATATGATATTTATGTTGGCTGACCATCTTCTTTTAATATTTTCAAGAATTGCAATTACCCGAGTTATGTGATTTCATCCATATAAATTGCACTCTTAAATTTAAATTTTATTTTTATACCCTGAACAGGATATATTAAGTTTGTCACGAAGTTTGTTGATCAGTGTGTTGAACTGAGTCGTCCGTCCGTCTGTCTGTATATATACGAACTAGTCCTTCAGTTTTTAAGATATTGTTTTGAAATTTTTCATAAGTTATTTTCTCTTCAAGAAGCTACTCATTTGTCGGAAATGCCGATATCGGACCACTATATCATATAGCTGCCATACGAACTGAACGATCGGAATCAAGGGCTTGTATGGAAAACTTCCGCATTTTACTACATATCTTCACGAAATTTGGTGTGAGTTATTGTTCATAGAAATAATTTAATCTCCGAAAAAATTGTTCAGATCGGTTCACTATAGCATATAGCTGTCATACAAACCGTACGATCGGAATGAATGGCTTGTATGGAAAATTTTCGCATTTGACGTGGTATCTTCACGAAATTTGACAAAGAAATGCACCTGTGAAGGGTATATTAGCTTCGGTACAGCCGAAGTTAACGTTTTTTCTTGTTTTTTAGATTTGTTTTTAATAGTTTTGAAAGTTTGAGGCTATGCTAAACTGCATACCTACATATTTATGTACATATGTATATGGAAATACGCTTGAAATGCATGCTTTGAAATGAAGTTATTATGCAAATAATGGCCGTCACCGGAGAGATTTGGGACACGCCGATAAATTGGTTTTTTAAATTGCCTAAAATTTGAATTGCCAGAAAATTGGCATGAGTCCATATACAACATCTATTTATGTGTGTATATTTATGCAAGTGATCGGCGGCTGTTCGACCGCTGGCAGTCCATTATCTCTTGGTAATCAGTCACGTGTCTATTTTCGCATGCTCGTATGTGTATGTGTGTGCCTGTATGCATTTCCCATTTCTTGTAGCCAACTACTTGTATGCTCAAAGCATATTTCCGGCAAATTGCTGGCACAAAAAATTCAATTGTACACACTCAAGCACACACATACAAATTTGCATCTAACAAAAGCGGCGATATCAGAAGCGCTTTAGGCAGGAAAAAGCTACCACATTTATCAACAGCAAATTTCGATTAGTTAATCTAATAGAGAAAATAATTTCAAACATTTTTGAAAGGTGCTACTTAAAATGCAATTTATTCGAAAAATATCAACTATAATGAACGAAATAAGTAGTGAAATAAAAATGGAAGAAAAAAATGGATTTCGAAAATTAACTAATTTTCTACATTTCCTTGACGCCTAATGACTGATTTTGATTAAAGTCGATATTGGTTTTATACCGCAGCCATTGCGATTGGTTACTTTCAAATCGCTTGCCCTTTCATTTTTGTACAACAACAGCAACAAATCGTTAGCCAATGAAAGCTGGAAAGCTGCAGCATCTCAGCGAGCCACGAAATTGCCGTCCATTACAACTAATTGCCAGCGATTAGCGTCTGTACTTCACTTTGATATGCATAAATATTATATAATCAAATTTCGAACAGTGCAATTGAACAACTAACTACATCACAGAGCATAAATATATACACTGAGCTGTAAGTATGTGAACATTTGTATATTCTTATAATTGAGTTTTTCTATTCTCTTCTTTAATGACCAACGCTACCGTTCCACAAAGGGGGAACTAACTTCTTTCTCAACTGTCTTACAACAAACACATACAAACAATCACACAGTCAAATTAACGTTGTAAATCAGTTCGAGGTATTCTCTATTGCCTGCTGCCCCAGTCTGTACTCTGCGGTTGCCAAACCAAAGTTTTAACGGCCCACTCTTCTGCTGGTCGGCTGGCCACCGCAATCGGTGAAGTACCTTCGAGTGCTTAAAGGGAATGAGTGGGCCGACCGCGACGATGTTGATGGCCGAAAAAGTGGCTATAGCTACGGCAGCTGACTGCTGGCCAGTAGCCCTATCATAATGGGTTCTTGTGCTCGCTTTGGCTTTTTCGGTGGCTAACAGGCTGAAGTGCTCAGCGGTCAGCAGCACAAATTAAGTTCATTAGAACGAGTACAACAAAAAAAAATGAAAACGAATAAAAATAATAATTTTCACAGAATTTTGTAAGCGTTATGAAGTGGCTAACCACTCACTCACTTTTTTGGGCTGCTTTTAATTGAAGCTCGTTTTGTTTAATGCTTTGTGGTTATTTGTAAAGTAGATTTGAAAATTTTCGCTCAGACGCAAAGCGAGATTTAACGAGCAGCAGCAATAAAAAAGAGTTTTCCCAAACAATCCCGGCATGTTTATTTTGTTATCGAGTTTTAAGTGGCGAACGGCCCACGCGGCTGTTGAAGTGTTCTAACGCCTACAAGCTGGCTTGCGAAGTACTTGAGGTTTGTTAGAACGCTGTTTTTCTTCTCATTTTTTCATTTTTTTGTTGCGTCTAAACAAAGAAATAAAAGGGTTTTACTTTAAGGGCGCAGCGCTCATAAAATTTAGGTGGGTGTGAGTGTTGTTTTTCCCAGTCGCCAACATGATTTATGTTTTGTTTATAGACAAGAAATTGCCGTTAATGGGGTTCATACAAATAACCACAAAGGGACATGGGAATTGTTTCAAATAACTGTTTTGTATGTAATTCATTTATGATATAAGCTTTAAAAGTAAACACATTATTGACAAAGGGTCCGCCACGTTATTTTTTTAATCTTCGCGCCGAAATGTAGGCAATATAATTTTGCAATTATGCTATTTTACGACTTAAGAATATGTTCTATATTTTAATAAAGATTTTTGTTGAATATTTTTTGAGTTTTTTTTTAATCTACAATTTACTGGTAAATGTTGGGATGAGGAAACCGTGATTTTAGAATAAATATTATATATTCAAGCAATAAGTATGGCCACAAAAGTACTTAGCCTATAATTTTTATAATGTAGATAAGCATGTACATATATACATCCATTACTCCCTCTTAAATGTGATTTTGTGGCACAAACAGCAACAACAACGCGCATATTTATCAGTGTCAATGTCAACAATGCTAAGTGCCATCAAATACACATTTAGTGCATCTTCAAGACTTTCCACAAATAAGCAAAAGAAGGGGTACAGTGCTTGCAACATACATAACAACTCCGGTACACGTGAGTTCACGCGTGCAACATGGCGCTACAACAAACATTGTAAATTATGCGTGATGCCACAAAGAGATAGGAGCAGCTGTCTAGCTATGGCACCGCCAGCTAGGCAAAGAGTATGCAAAGGTGCGAGTAATAGGCAAATACACACATACATACACACATGTAGATATGTGCGTGTTTGTTTCAAGGTAAGTGTACTCGCTTGCATGCCGACAGATAAAAAACCCGCAATCCAAACTGAGTTTGTGGACCCAACACTGCGCGATTGTTGCGACATTTAATTGCCGCCAGCCAAGCGTTGCACGCACACACACGCACATAAATCTACAGATTTATAGCGGAAATGCGCAAACAAACGAAATGAAATTAAACATTTGACCCAGGCCAACAAAATGATTCGAAGAACACAACGAAGACATAAAGAATTGCTTGGGCGAAGAGTGGTAAGGCAGCCAGAGTGTGGCCAAGACCTTGCTGCAACAAAAGCAACTTTTGAGAAACACTTAATATGCAACGGCGTGTTTGCATGTATGTGTGTCATATGTATGTCTTCGGCTTTGTGACGCGTGATCGCTATCTTTTTGGGAATATAAACAGAGCCCTACATACGATCGGCGTCGTCTTCTAGTGGCATGCAGCTGCAACCCGCTCGTAATGTCTTCCACAAAACAAAAAAAAATGTTTGTAAATAAAAAATTGTTTACATTAAGCAGCGGTGTTGTTGTTGTCGTCGTATTCTTTTTTTTTTGACTGCGTGGCTTTTTGGTAGAGTGTTGAAATTGTTGTGTTTTGTTTATCAAGCCCAAAAAACCGAAGATCACATATTTCATAAGAATTTTGTTTACGTTGTTGTTGCCTAAAACGGACACCATGTTTTGTATAGTGAAGGCGGGAAAAAAATCATCGTTCTCAAGTAGGGAGAGTGTAGTGATTGCAGCCCACGCTGTCAAGGAAATTTGTATTTTTTCGTTACAGAATGCTGTTATTTTGTATAGATTTCCATAACACATACCATACATTTGAGAAGGAACGGAAAGAGCCGTCAAGCCAATAGGGCAATTCACACCCCGAATTGTCGAGCGTTTTGCCATTGATGGAGCTATGCGCGCGGCGCTTTCTTCAAGCCACTTCATTTGCATGTAAACAATGCGAGCCCATGCTGGAAATCCAGAAAAAGCGCACTTGAGGCGAAAACTTTTCAAATTCATTGTTTGTTGCTGAAATTAGGGTCTCCATATTTTATACATACATACATACATCTGTATAAGTACAACAATAAATCATAGAAATTCAAACCGAAAAATGGGCGTTTTTGTTGTGTTTTGCTAGTAGTTAGTAGTTGTCTAAGCGGAAGTTAGGCTTCGTTGCCTCTTTGCCGCGAGCGTGCAGCTGCGCGTGCAACAGTTGCCACCAAAAGTACAAAACCATGTCATTAATGTTGGTTAGCTTTACCGTTGTACACTTTTCACCTACCTACCAACCTACTAAGTTCGAGTCATTAATGATTTTAAAAATTTTTTAAATTTTCTTTTTTTTTTATTTTGTTGCCTTTGTTAGATCAAGATTAATGATTTGCGCTGAGGGGAGGCTAAACTGATTTATGTAACGCTTAATGTTGAAAAAGGGAGAAAGAAAAAATTTTGGAAATAGATTAATATACAAGCCAACTGCTCGTTGCGTACATTTAATTAAAGTGGCTGATTAAGATTTCGCCTTTGTGGCCCCACAGCTGGCGCCTGCAGTGAACTTGGTAAACAATGCTACTGCCTACTGCCCTTATGACAGCGGTCAGCAAGCGATTTTAATCACTTTCTTTTTAACCAAATTCCTCTAGAAAAGTTGTTAACTGTTTTTTTTTTTGGTGTGCATGGAAATCAATCAAATTTAACAACATTCATAAACATGCTTTTTCTTTAGGCCATGCTATGATTTGTGGAAGTGTGGCCTACGAATATAGTAGATTATTAAATAAACTACTTTTTAGAACGTTGTTATTTTTTCTGAACAAATAATAATCTGCAGCGATTTGGATTTTCCGAAGAATTTTTTACGTAACTATTCTAATCTGAATCCATAACTATTCATGTATTTATTTAAATGAGCGCTTAACCTTTGATATACGAATATCATAATCTCTCCTTTTTCCGGTATTTAAAGCGAATATTTAAGAAAATAATATACGTTAGTTCTACATCTCATAGATCTTAGAGTAGGGCCACCACTGACGATGAACTAGGCTAAACTAACGAAAATATAAGTGAATGCTAATAGATCACACTAAATATTATGTCTGATTGCTAAGAAATAATTATACCGTGGAGCTTCTCTAACTCGAATCACCATAATCCACAAAAAAACTTCAAGTTAGAGAGACTTCGAGTTATAGAATTTTTCAATAAAACATACATTTTCCAAAAAGCTGTAAAATATAGATTTATGCACTGTTTTATTTATTTACTTCGCAAAAATGTGTATGGACATACGATAAAAATGTTTTCTGTAATTTTGTTTGTTGTATTTTGCTATTGTTTGGCTCTTAACGTCTGTATCCCAAGCCTTGCGTATCATCTAACGCAAGGCTTGGGTAATGCAATTTATGAAAGTTGCCTTCTTTTGCCACTTCAAGAGTTCGAGTTATAGAAGTTCGAGTTATGGAAGTTCCACTGTATTTATTTAAATAAGATCTTTCAAAAGATTTAAATATATGAATATGTTATTTCAACTTTAATTCTTTTAAGCTGAAGTCCTCAAACCATTTTTATAGAATTGTATAAATTGTATAGCAGCTCTCTATACATATCTTTAAGGTATTCAAATAAATATATAATTTTTTGAAAAAAATTAAGACTTTTTATTTAGATTTTTTTTAAGTTGATAAAAGCAATGCCAGAAACAATTCTGTTTTATAAGTTTCTTTGCTTTTTAGTCAATTGGATTACGAATTTAGAGCATTCTTAATTGACATATGGATATAGACGATTCGCGCTTATCAAATTGAAAATATTAAATTTAAATACTTTTAAATATTATATTATAATTCTCAGTGGATAATTGGTACATTTTCCATCACTTTGCGTGACTTTGCTGGCTTAAACCATATTTAAGACATTCTTTAATTGTTATTCCTTAGCATCACATAAACTTAAGTATGTGGATGTGTTATTTATTGTATGTCAAAAAATATTGTGAAATTCATCAACTCATAAATTACATACACATTAACACAGCACTTCACACAAATATATAAGATTTAAAGGTTAAATGGAATACATACATTCAGTCAAATTTATCCAAATTCAATTGCATATCCTGTAGACTCGCACGATACACAGCATCCACCCGTTTGAATTTTCTGCCTTTTCCAAATAAACAATTTTCACTTTGGTCTTGCCAAAAACCAATAGAGATTCACTTATGAGCGCTGTTATCCTTTTTAATTGGGATATTTATTTTGTTTTTGTTTTTGTATTTTTCTGATTTTCAATCGCACACCGTTCGATATAACTGCTCAATGGATATTATTTGAAATTGTGTATATTTGTTGTTTTTATTTATTTTAAAATCGCACTGCACCAGCAACTTGAAATTGTTTCAAAGATATTTCACTTGCCACTCATTGAATCAATGAAATCCAGCTGTACCAAAAGCGCGATTCCCAAGCGAATTGTGCACTTATCCGTAATACGTTGCGCGACGGTCCAAAGCGTTTTTCAAACTACACGCCGGGACGCGAAAAACATGAAAAATAGGGAAAAAGCAGTGTGCGCGTCATCGTCACCCAACAGAGGCGAATGCATGCAACTGCTGGGAAGTGAGCGAGCGAGCGAGTGAAAGAGAGAGAGCGAGCGAGAGCGAGCGCGCGTGCAGCATAAACTTGGTTTCCGCTTGAAGAACACTTTCCAATTGAGACGGCATACAATTCCAATAGCAACATGCGCCGCTGTGTGTGTGTGTGTGTGTGAATGCAATTGTGAAATGAGTTTTTGAAGCAGCAGTCAGCAGCAGAAGTGGAAAGCCGTGATCAAAACGCGCGTTCACACTGAGCCACCACTTTTAAGGGATGGCCGATGCGGAGCACAGAGCATGAGCCAGCGACCAAAGAGTGGTTGGTACCAGCTTCAAGCGTTGGATGAAAAGAAAGAGTGGTCTCGAACGTTGGTACGGCACGTACACTCACTTGGAAGGCAGCGGAGTGTGAATGTGGCTCAATTGAGAGTGGCATCGCATTGTTTCCAGTGGAAAACATACATATGTGTGTGTATATTGTTGGTAGTGTCGGCAAGAGGACCAACACTGGCCGGCAAATAGCATACCTCTGAAGACGCACACACACACATACATACATATTATGCATATTTACTATAAAATTATACTGTGATATATGTGCATCTCGTACAACTGTATATATGTATGTATGTATGTAGGTTTCTGCTGTGCGTCTGCATATTACCGTTACCGTTGATGATGCTTATTCGCATCTGCAACTAAACAAAATACACTAGGATGCCAAGTAGACGAGTGTATCTGTAGATTTGCCGCGTGTTTGTTGTACAGTGTTGTACGAAAATACGAGTATTGAAAATACAAACATACACTCCGCGGCAAAAGTGGGGATACAAAATTGATTTTGCTGGTTTTATTTTCGTAGTGTCATTGATTTTTTTTACTTATTATTTGCAGATATTAGCTCCATAGTAAAATACATGAGCATACACACATACTAAATTCAAAATAGCAAAAGAAAAAAAAATTATCGGCAATGATAGAAGAGAAAATGAAGCATCTTAAAAGAGTGTATGTATGTATTTATTTTTGCTTTTCTCTACGTAATTTCCAAAATGAATCACCGAATTCCTCTGCGGTAGCCGAAGAAAACTCGCTCCAACGCAGGGGGATTTGAAAATTTGTCAGCAAGGATTTACAAAAAAAAAAATTCAGTGTCTTTAAGTAATTGTGTTGGTTGTTGTTGTTCCTTAAGCTATTCACCTTTCGCCACAGGTTGCAACGAGCATTGAATGAACTCTGTGTGCTGAACTTTCCGTTTGCCAAATTGGCGTTGGCAACAGCTGTCACCTGAGTGCAAGTGAGAACTGCAAGTGAGTGGATGACGTTGTTAAGGAAACGCTCTAATTTACGTGAAGTGACACGGTACACACAAGTGTAGAGTTATATACTACATGCTGCTCGTAGACCATTAAAGTTCTAACGGTTCCGCCGTCTTTGTGACATCCGAATACAAATTCAGGATTATTCCAGGCATTTCGAGGTGTCGTTAGCTCTCGTTTTCTCACATTTATATGATTTTTCATGTTCTTTCATTACGCAACCCCCATCCGCACTATTATCCTTCTAATGATAAATTGATGCTTGGCCAAAGCCTTTGCCTTTACCGCTACTCACTTGCACCTTACTCTGTATGTGTGTATGTATGTCATTATAGCAAAACTTTATCATTATCTCTCCAAACGTGTTACAGTACAACATTTTTAATACACCACCACTGATACAATGAAAAACAGTAGTCCTGTTTCATACACCCTCTAGGAAAATTTAAGCGAAATTACATACTGACAAGTTTGCATTCTGTTTGTCTTCTGAAAAAATCATACTAAGTGGACATGGGAGTTACAATTCTCATTAGAATCCGTGCAATGTTCCTATAGGGAGTGTATATCGAAATGTACATATTAAGAGCTATAAGCATAGGCTTATCTTCGGCAAGCGCGTTCTCTCAAGTTGCGTGATATGCGACAGCAGGACTCGGTGTCGTCGCGATTTTGATTATCTACCCTTCGAAATGGTTTTTTGCAACGCAGTCGTACACGAACGTCAGCATAACCTCAATTCTGAGCACGTACATACTTACATTTGTACAGACATATGTACGTCACAGTCTGAAGCTTTAATCGCGCCATATTTAAAGTTTTTAAGCGCATTAAATATCTACGATAATCCGTGAAAATTTTAGTTTTGTAACCGGATTTATGGGGGTGAAATATAATTTCGAATGTTATTAAATGGAATGGAATGGCGAATGGGAGCTCGTATTCGAATTGTGGTTTCATCATGGTCGAATAAAAACGATTAGTACATATCCCGAAAATTCGATATACAGCTGAACTTCCCTAACTCGAATCACCATAATCCACAAAAAAACTTCGAGTTAGAGAGACTAAGGCTTTGAGCCTAAGACAGTTTCAGGGGGGACAGTGATCAGGGGCTTATATGAGAGGCTTGAACATATTCTCTATATGTATATACATAAGTACTTTAGATCTCTTGAAAACTATGTTTTGTTAGAGCTGAAGCTGAGCTCTGTGCAAGTCTATGAAAACAAAATCGTCTTAAAATTATCTAACCACAATAATTTGAGAGTGGCGAAGAGTGTCTTAAAAGAAAAGCTTGCACACATTCTTCCTTGACGATGTTATTAATAGTATCTTTTAAGAGCTTCCTTCGCAGCTAATCTTCATTGGCTTAGCAGAAACTTTCTTAAGACTGCTTATAACACTCCCTTTCCATGTTGTATATATGTATGTAGATACCTACTTCCACAGCACTTTGCCCGTGTTTGTTGTAAATAGTATGTGTGTGTGTGTGTAGGTGTTCGCAATTCATTAAACTTTCTAGTATTAAAGTTTGCCTTTCTTTTTCCTTATTTCGCAAAGCAGATGTTTAAAGGCACGCTTCCTCAACTGCACGCAGCAACCGAATCCGAATATGGACTAACAAGTAAGGAAAGGCTAAGTTCGGGTGCAACCGAACATTTTATACTCTCGCAATTTATTGAAGAAATCTTAATAAGATAAGACCCAAATTTACCTATAAATTCGGCACAAAGTTTAATAGAATAACGAAAATCGTCCTATATAGTGTATGAGGGCTGAGGTAATTCCTGAACCGATTTCATTCATTTTCACCAGCTAGGTACACTATATCCAAGACTATACACTCCCTTAATTTCGCTAAGATATCTCACATATTAATCAATACATATATGCAGATTAAAGCCCACCGTATTTTTGAAAAACCTATAATTAGGTATTATATGGATCTAGGAGAAGTTATAATCCGATTTTAATAATTTTTGGAACCGAGACACACTATTAGAATAAACAATTTCCTCTGAATTACATTAAATTATCTAAGAGATTTACCAATATTTTCGGTTAAAATTTACCCTTAGGCGCTGAGTTCAACATGTCCGATATCTGGGGTCTTGAAAAGTTATAGTCCGTTTTCGACAATTTTTTTACAAGTGAAGCCAGAGGTGATATGTACTATTTGTGTAAAGTTTTATTCCACTATCTTCATTGGTTCCTTATGTATACATTATAAAGTGAAGGAATCAGAAGAAATTCACAATTGAGTTACATGGGAAGTTGTCGTGGTTATGAACCGATTTCATCCATTTTTCACATGTGTCATCAGGGTGTCAAGAAAGTATTATATAAGTATCATTGAAATCGGTCGAGTAGTTCCTGAGATATGGTTTTTGACCCATAAGTGGGAGATGCCACGCCCATTTTTCATTTTGTAAAAAAATCTGAGTGCAGCTTCCTTCTGCTATTTTTTATGTCAAATTTAGTGTTTATGACGTTTCTCGTTAGTGAGTTAACCCACTTTTAGTAATTTTCAACCTAACTTTTGTATGGGAGGTGGGCGTGGTTATTATCCGATTTCTTTCATTTTTGGACTGTATAAGGAAACGGCTGAAAGACACGACTGCAGAAAGTTTGGTTTATATAGCTTTATTGGTTTGCGAGTTATATACAAAAAACCTATTTGAGGGCGGGGTCACGCCCACTTTTCCAAAAAAATTACATCCAAATGTGCCCCTCCCTAATACGATCCTATGCTCTAAATTTTATGACACTTTATAAGTTTTTGGTTTTCGCCATTTTGTGGGCGTGGCAATGGTCTGATCTGGCCCATTTTCGAAAGCAACCTCCTCAGGGTGCCAAGGAATACGTGTTCCAAGTTTCGTTAAGATATTTCAATTTTTACTCAAGTTATCCGTTGCACGGACGGACGGACGGACGGACGGACGGACAGACAGACATTCGGATTTTGACTCGTCTCGTCACCCTGATCATTTTGATATATATAACCCTATATCTAACTCGTTTAGTTTTAGGACTTACAAACAACCGTTAGGTGAACAAAACTATAATACTCTCTTTAGCAACTTTTGTTGCGAGAGTATAAAAAAATGCTAAAACCACAGAAAAACCCAAGACTCGCAACTCGCCGCATAGTAACCCACATGAAACACATGTTTTGTGTGGGTTCTGTTGTCAACTCCTCTTCCGAGTTTTTGTTTCTTGTTTGTTTGTTTGTTTGTTTGTTTGTTCTTTTGTGTGCTTTTGAATTCATTCAAAGTTTTTTTTTTCATTTCGGCTGCTGAGCACTCAATATTTTAGGACAGAGAGACAGACATTTAGCTATATTTATGTGTGTGAATGTGAGTGTGTGTGTTTGTGCGCATAATTCTGTCATATTTTAGCGCAAACCAAATGGTTCCTCTTTAATTTCCTGCTGCTCCTTTGAGAAATGCGTGAGCGGGCATAAATGAGAACGATTATTAGAGTTCGTTCGTTGGCGGAGACACACACACACAAACACAAGTGAACTTGGTTAAGTTCATATGGGTTAACGGATGCCAACCATGAGCCGGCAGTCAGTCAGGCGCTGATTGAAAGAATACAGAATTTGCTCTTTTTATGATTTTTTGTTGTTGTTGTTTTTGTATTGTATTTGTACTTTTCATTCTTCCTGTTACTCCTCAGCGCTCATTGAACGCCAACGCAAGTTAAAAAGTGCTCGCAAACCGACAGACGGACAAATAAGCATGACAAGAATCCGTCATGTATGTGTGTGTCTTTGTATGTGTATGTGAGTGTGTTTGCCTCATTTGTCAGTCAAATGAATTGTGTGGTTGCGGTTGCTGTTATTGTTGTGCTTGTTTGTTTGCACAAAGTGCACGTGTATGTATGTATGGAACTGAATTATTTCATACCCTCATTTCTCACATCAAATTGGAATCGGAATCGAAAATGTTTTTGAAGCACTCGGTGGTTGTTGACCAATATACGAATACATACAAACATAGGAGTTCACAAAAATATGTGTGTAATGTGACACTGGTTGTTACCAATGAGTTTAGCGACCTTACACTTGCCTCCGAGTCTTCCCGGAAAGCCCAAGAACACAAGAACACAACAACAACGGACTCGAATTGAACTTTGACAGCTTTGAATTTTCGAATTATTTCACTTAACAAATGTCTGTGAAATTAAATTTCAATGTACCGATCAGAAAATGTTAACAACTGCTGATGGCACACACATACACATATCTATATATGTATGTATGTATGTATGTTTGCAGGCATGTAATTAGGTGGGCAGCCGTAAATGTACATCTGATGGTGCATTTAAGTGCAAGTAGGCTATGCAGATAGTGGTTGACTGACAGACGAACAGGCACATTCAATCAACAACCCATATAAACTTGCGCTCAGAATGCACTCACATACATACATACATATGTATATACAAATGTACAGTTGTATGCTCATCGGCTTGTTTGTCACTTTTGTGTCTGCACAGCTGGCATAGCCCAGCCGAAATGCAGCCGAAAAAGTGCAGTCTGAAATTTAATATAAAAATTTGTTTACTGATTATTTCGAATTGAGCGTGGAGGGAACGGGGTGTCCCTCAACTTTTTTAACATTTGTCATTAAACTGTGTTGTGATGTTGAGGCGTGAATACATGAAAAAAATAAAAAAGTACGTTTATATGAATTGAACGAAATTCTAGTTGATTTCTATAGCTTCTTTATAAGACCTCACAAATTCTGGACAATTCTTTATACTAATTACAACACCAACAAAATATAGTTTCAAGCCAAGCAAGAACTTAAACATTAATACAAAATCGATTTTACACAGAAAGCCTGTGAGTTATCTACACTAGCTGAACTGGTAAATGTATGCTGCAGAAATAAAGGAAGTTAAGCTTAAGACAGTCTCCAAAAATTTCATAGGTACAACAACTATAGGTTAGTAATCAACAGTTGAAGAATAATTGATATTGAAATTGAAAAATCTTATCTAGAACACTAGATTATGGAAGAGTCGGAGCTTCTGCCAAGAGTCTTCTAGTGGAAACGAACATAAAGTCGCCGTTCTCTCCCAGGTGAACAAATTTTAAGTTACTTCCATAAAAGTAGGATATATGATTTAGCGGATTCGTGTTCACAGAACATATATTGAAGATTGATGAGATAGCAGATTATTTTACGCTTGTTCTTCAATTACCAATTATAACCTGATGTTCTAAAACGTCAGAGTGTCGTTTAGACTTTTATTTACTAAAATTTATCAAAAAAAAAGCTTTAAGTATATACAGAGGAACTTCTCTAACTCGAATCACCATAATCCCCAAAGAAACTTCGAGTTAAAGAGACTTCCGAGTTACAGAAGGTAATTTGTATGAATTTTGACTTCTATTGCCAATTCAATAGTTCGAATTATGGAGAACTTCGAGTTAGAGCAGTTCGAGTTATGGATGTTCAACTGTACTTGTGAACACTCTCCAAAGGAAAGACTTTATGTCGTTAATAGAAACGTTTTTAAGAATATTTTATTTAATCGAAGAAAGAAAAATTCCAGGGATTAGGATACTTTAATGTTTCGTGGTGGTTTGTAGATTTATCATTATTTCCATTCAGATTCAGAAGTGCAAACGAGTTCATATTAAGTAAGTCTATAAAGTTTCGTGGTGGTTTGTAGATTTATCATTATTTCCATTCAGATTCAGAAGTGCAAACCAGTTCATATTAAGTAAGTCAATGTGATATCACAAGGCAAACAGGCGCTGGTTTAAAAGCAGTGAAGCTCTTCATCGCCTTACGAGAAATTGCAATTCAAAATGCACACAACTGCTGTCACATATGGGTTTGCTCGAAAATATGCAGCAATATTCCAAAGCAAAGTGATGGTTCACATAGTTTTGGCATATTTGCCGTCTCGAGTACTGCGGTACCTTTGCCTGTTCACATTTATTTCGCGTTTTATTTGCATAACTTTCGTGTATTTCCGCACTATTTCTTCATTCATCGCGACTTCTCTTCTTTGCGTTGCTTTGTCGGTCTGTTTTATTGCACTCAAAGCACTTGTCGTTTGGGCGCCGCCACTCCGAACTTCTATTCGCGTCAGTCTTCTTCCGATCCTGCAAAATTTTCGCACAAATGTGCTTAACTGACACACACTATAGATGTACACCACCACAAGGCTTTATTTACAAAACCGCATTTTTGCTCGGCACTTCACATTCCATGTGGCACAGGACGCACATGCAATGCTCACCAACTGCCACGTCCCTCCACCACTTATCTCATGCCTACAATCGTTTGCATATCCTGCCGCGTGGCGTTGCTGATTTTAATCCTTTACATTACCCAAATAGTGTCGGCGTGTAGTTTCGTTAGCTGGCAGTTGGAGCATCCGTCCGTCTGGCCGTCAGAGCGACTGCTGTCTGTCTGCATCCTTTCGAAGCATTTTGTTGTTGTGTAAAGTAAATTACTTATTTGCATTTCGGTTTTGTTGTTGGCGTTTGCATTTTTGTAGACACATCTGAAAATGTACTCCAAAGAAATGCCATAAAGTGCACTTCTGTCCCAAGTTTTGCTCTCATTCATGAAGATTCTTTTGGTTTGCGGCACGCTTTCGGTGCTCAAATCTTCTTAGTCGCAAGCGGGTTCAAAAGTTAATGAGTGCACTTTATCAAAACTTTCTAAATAAAGTAGTTTTTGGGTTAATTTGTGCTTGATGTTTACTTAACCGAATTGCAGGCTTCGTTTGGGTTTCCCGACAAGTTTCGGCTCTTCAATGTGTGTAAGGAAAGAGTAAAATATTTTAAAATTAAGATTTCATATTTCCGCATTAAATTGGAGCCAAAAGCTCCGTCAGGATCGGGAAGGACCTCTCCGAGTCGTTCGATACCAGACCAGGTTTCAGACAAGGTGACTCACTCTCGTGTGATTTCTTTAACCTGATGCTGGAGAAAATAATACGAGCTGCAGAGCTAAATAGAGGAGGCACACTATAAGAGTGTACAGCTACTGGCGTACGCCGATGATATCGATATCATTGGAAACAACATCCGCGCCGTTAGTTCTGCTTTTTGCAGACTGAATAAGGAAGCGAAGCGTATGGGTCTGGTGGTGAACGAGGACAAGACGAAATATCTCCTGTCGTCAAACAAACAGTCAGCGCATTCGCGTCTTGGCTCCCACGTCACTGTTGACAGTCATAACTTTGGAGTTGTAGATAATTTCGTCTACCTGGGAACCAGCATTAACAGCAATAATAATGTCAGCCTGGAAATCCAACGCAGAATCACTCTTGCCAACAGGTGCTACTATGGACTAAGTAGGCAATTGAAAAGTAAAGTCCTCTCTCGATGAACAAAAACCAAACTCTACAAGTCTCTCATCATTCCCGTCCTACTTTACGGTGCAGAAGCATGGACGATGTCAACATCCGATGAGACGGCACTAGGAGTTTTCGAGAGAAAGGTTTTGCGGAAGATTTATGGTCCCTTAAACATTGGCAACGGCGAATACCGCGGACGATGGAACAATGAGCTGTATGTGTTATTCGACGACATAGACACAGTCCAGCGAATAAAAAGACAGCGGCTACGCTGGCTAGGTCATGTTGTTCGAATGGATGAAAGTGCTCCAGCTCTGAAAGTATTCGATGCAGTACCCGCTGGTGGAAGCCGAGGAAGAGGGAGACCTCCACTCCGATGGAAGAACCGGGTGGAGAGGGACCTGGCTTCGCTTGGTATAACCAATTGGCGCCAAACTGCCAGAAGGAGGGAGACGTGGCGCGCTGTTTTGGACTCGGCTATAACCGAGTAAGCGGTGTCTACGCCAATCAAGAAGAAGAAATGGAACTTGTCGTCTTGAACTCATTGGTAATTTATATCGTAACTATCGAATTTATACCCTTATATCTCTTTCCGGAAATTTGTACTCGCCAGAAGCCTTGAATATTAGACTAGTAGTTTCCCATTAGGTTCTGACCTTCTCTGTGTCAATGTACTGTAACAGAATTGCTTACTAAATTAAGTGCTCTATAGTACAGTTATCCAAGTCTAACTAGTTTCGAAGCATGTCTTAAAGATTTTACAAGCTCTGTAAGAAGCAATGATATGATCTAGGAAAGTTGCAGTTAAGAGACTCTACAAAGAACTTTCTATGCAACTCATGCACTTCCAGTGTGTCTGTGCAATTGAAGAAGTAGAAGAACCACTCATGATCAATGTCTACACCTACGTACAATGGGCCGCAACAACAATCTAATAACTATAATTACAGCAAAAGGATGAATGCGTCCATTAGATGTGGCGACGACACTCGAAAACTGACAACTGACGACTCACTGTCGCTGTCGCTTATGTTATTATTATTATTTCATTACTGTTGTTGTTGCTGTTGTCGTTGTCATTACTGCTGCTGTCGCCATTGCTGTTGCTGTCATTTCTTCCACTCAAGCAACTGGAAATAATCGCGAACAATAGATACATCGTCGGCGCAAAGACGTCTTCTGTGTCTTGTGGTCTTGTGTTCGCCGGCAGTCAAGAATAACAGTAACAAAACGAACCGAATAAGGTTTAAAAATAAGAATACAATAAAAACGCTGTACAAGAGTAAGAGAGTATAATAGCGCACAACAACACACAACAGTAAAGTGCATTTGTAGCTGTAAAAGGCAGCGCTGTAACTTTCCAAAAAGTGGAGAATAAAAAGTAAATAACGAAGAACAACAACAACAAAAATATTGCGATATTAGGCACAAGCTGGCGACATAGGAGCAGCCAACGAAGTTACAAGTCGCCTCAGTTGTTGCACCGTTGCGCCAGCGCAGACGAGTAGTAAGGCAAGGCAAGACAACTGCAAGCACCCACAATGCCAGCGAAGCGCAAGTGGCAATAAATAGCGAGCAACAATTGCAGAACAGTGCACGGCAGAGCACAGCATCCGTGCTGTTGCATTCGAACAATGGATGAATGCACCCACTTCACTTCAGTCACTCAGTCAAACATAATATACATATATCCATATAGATATACATATAACGCTAATATATGAGTACAATTCGTATGGATGAACTGAAGAATAAGAAAAGCACCGCATAAAAGAAAGGAAACCAGCAATGACAAAGCAAATGCAGAATATCTTATAAACAACAACAACAACAACAGAAATAACTAACAATGGTGCAGTAAAGAAAGCGTTCGTAATAAAGAATTTACTGCCTACCGTGGATCCGAAATACAAACACATTCATACATACAAAGATATACATACATATGGTATATGTCAAATCATGGATGCAAGTAACAGTACCTTGAAATCTGAAAAGGTTGAAGAGGGAATGGTGGCAGAGGTATGCAAAGTTATGATATTTCGAATTGACATTTCGTAATATGTTACTGCGGAGCGTTAAGAAATGTTGAGTTCTGCTTCTTGAAAGGGATTATATCTCGGAGTTCGATCGGTGACCCAAGAAGTTGAATCTTATTCTGCGCGTATCGACCTTTTTTAATGTTCTTTAACGATTTCACGATGTAGGTATTATCTGAAATTTTGAACTAATCTGAAGACCAATTAAAACGAATGTGCGGGCTGTATTTAAGAATCGTTGCCTTTTTTTGAAAGTTAAAATTCATATTATATGTTAGCAAACTCTACACCTCTCTTTATTGTACTATTTACATACTGCTAAAACAAGCTATTGATTTTTTGTTCCATTTGCACGGCTGTTGGCAAAAATTCCCACTTTTTAACGTTGAATTTCTAACTATGCGAGATCTGCCAGCTTTGACACTCTTTTTTCACTTGGCATTTCATTATGTTTCTTATCCATTTGCTTTCGCCTTTTACTTGCACTATTTTCAATATTGTCTTATGGTTGCATTCACGGAAACCCTTCAAATTTTTTAGTTACCTTTTTCTGCAATTGTGGCAGTTTTCCACCTCTGAACCCCGAACATCCCACACACAAACTTACTCTACTTCTGTATGCAGCCAATCCTCGTGTTAATTCGTGAGTGATGGCAAAACTTTCTCCGCCCGCATTGCTTTGCATTTCACGCCACAGTTATCCGATTAGAATTTTTTATGGGAACGTAAGTAACAACCTAAAAAACAAAAGTGGTAAATAATAGTGTGTTTGTATGAATGTATATATATAAAGGCTAGGTAGAGCCCGTGTTTGAGTAATACCCCCATTCAAGTGTCGCTGAAGGGACTGTAAAACTGGCCAATTATTGTGTGAGTATATATGGCGAATTCCATGGAGACCTAGCTTTTATCAAAAATCTTACAGAGAGAAATCTGTATTTACAAGCCTGCGGTAATCTAATAGTACAGTTTTTTCAGTAGATTTTCTTAAAGATGCATACATATCCTGTCCACGATAAGATATAAGTTGGGTTTTACACTTTGATTTTGGGTATTTCTGGAGCACTGGAAGCATAGCAATGCGCTTGATTAGGTTCTAGGCTTTTCGAACTGAAGGTTCTCTGTCAATTAAAGTTAGATCATTTAACCACGAAGTCCAAATTTTGCGACGAAGGGACCTAATATAGCCTTGTAACTTTAACTACAAACTCAACAGAAGAACCTTGAACCTAAGCTAAACGAAGAAACATTTGTTTTCAAGCATGTCCTCTATGGAATGAACCTTCAACGCAAACAGACTTCGGAACAGCGAAAAGTGTGGAAGACGCAAAGAGTCTACACAAAACCTAAAGAAATAAAGATTGTCTGTACATTTGCGCTTGCAGTGAGTAATCATGTTTATGTGGCTTTAAAAAACGCTTCAGCGCGCCCATGGCTGACACGCTGGCGATGTGGGCGCTCGTGGTGGGTGGTGCGGCGCGGCAGTATTGCATGGGCATGTTCGGGTCGTGTCTGCATTTAAGTGGTCATTGCTTACAAGCTCTCTAACATATACACTTATAAGTGCAAATTTCTCCAGCAGTCTAGCGCGGCTGCTTGTTCGCATGCTTACGAGTATATATGTATGTATGTCTGTGTACTCGTACTCGTATGTCTGCCATTTGTAGTACAAATTTTATTGTATTTTAATTGATTTTCAAATGTGCATTCCGCAGTTTTCCAACTTTTGTGTCCGACTTTTTATTTGCAAATTTCCATTTACAAACGTTTTCATGTTATTTGTGTAAACATTTGTAACGCTTGTCGGACATGAACACATCAGCAGATCTCGCGACGTACATACATACCTATGTGCTATATATATAGAGAAGTGTATAAGCTTGTAGGAGAGTCGTAAAAGTTACTGGGTTATTGTTGACGCCGATGATGAAGCAATTACGCGTTGATATTCGGAATAGTGTTTGGGAGTATTTGTGAGGATACGTACCTACAAATCCACAGGGAACATTTGGTTATACTCTCGCAACATGTTGCACAGAGTATTATAGTTTTGTTCACATAACGGTTGTTTGTGTCACCCAGAAATAAACGAGTTAGATATGGGGTTATATATATATAAATGATCAGGGTGACGAGTGGAATTGAAATCCGGATGTCTGTCCGTCCGTCCGTCTGTCCGTGCAAACGATAACTTGAGTAAAAATTGAGATATTTTAATGAAACTTGGAACACATATTCCTTTGAACCCTGGTTGCTTTCGAAAATGGGCGAAATCGGACCATTGCCACGCGAATGGCAAAAACCGAAAACATATAAAGAGCTATAACTAAGCCATAAATTAAGCAATTGAAGTATAATTTGATATGAAGGATCGCACTAAGAAGGGGCATAAGTGGATGTAATTCTTTTGGAGAAGTGGGCGTGGCCACGCCCCCTACTAAGGTAAATTTCATTACAAAGATGCTACATAAGGGCTGCACTCAAATTGGTATACACAAGTTGAAATGGGCGTGGCTCCGTCCACTTATGGGTCAAAAACCATATCTCCGAAACTACTTTGAAGAAGAACTTTGAAGTCGATCTGAATAGTTCACTTTACAATATGTAAAGTAAGCACTAGTGAAGATATCGGAACAGAACTTTGCATAAATACTTCATTTATAGTGTGGCAGCCCCTTTTTAAAAATCGCCGAAATCGGACCATAGCTTTTCAAGGCCCCATATATCGAACATGAGGGCCTCGTTGCTTCTAACCTAATATTAGGGTTTCCAACTTTCATTGGACTTTATACCATATATATGACGAATATGTCTGTCAAATTGTGTATTATATAATATTAATTAAGTTAAATAAATAAATTGCGAGAGTATAAAATGTTCGGTCAAAACCGAACTTAGCCCTTCCTTACTTTTTTCGACTTGAAAATTATTCGACCGCATATGAACACATAGACATTTTTATATTCTCGCAACATGTTGCATCCGAAATCGGAATATAAAATTTCAAGGCGGCATATTCTGAACGTGACGACCTCATTGCTTATGGCTAATTTTTGACCGAAAATATAGGTAAATCTCTCAGATATTTTATAGAAATTCGGAGGAGATGTTTTCCTTATAATAATGTGCTTCTGTGGCGAAAATGGGCAAGACCAGGTCAAAACTTATCCTAGCCCCCATATACCTATTATTAAGTACATCAAACATCCGGTGGACTTTATACCGTACGAATATATGCTTCAATAGGCTGTAATCGCTGGAAAAGTAATCTTTCTAGTTTCTGTATATAAAAGACACTGTCTGTATTTACATTTGCTTTTAATTCATTATTAAGGATTGGACATTAAATTCCCCAATTCTCCCTTACAATATAAATGACTCTTTAATGGTGGTGCATTTAAACTTTCTTCAAAATATTTTAGCTCTGTCGCGAACAAAAATCCAAATAAAAGTGCATTTAAGCGCTCACTAATAAAAAATTAAATCCACATTGTAACAGTGCTTTCTACACAAATCTAAAAACTGATTACATAAATGAGCATTTCATCAACAGCAATTTGTCTTAGCATATTAACCATTACAACTGAGCGGCTTTAAAGTATTTAACGATATTTATTTTTCCAAGCGAACACAAAGCATTATGATGAAAGTTCGATAATTACGAAGCAAAAAACTTAAAAGAAAACAAACAACGGTATTTGTTGCAACAACATCTAACTGAAGCTGCTTATGTACCGCAATGAAGGTATTATCAATCAATCGTAGATTATCGCTACATCATTTCTAATTTCGTAGGGGAAGATATGGGTGGTGATTACGATGACGCGCTGCTGTATGGAGCTGAGCGTTGCTTCGAGGGAATTGAGCCCCGAAAACTGTCATAGCATATATCATATTGAATGCATCGTGGATGTTGAGTGTCATAATATATATAAATATAAGCTCCTCCCCTACTGCGTACGCTCCTGTGCGCTTCGTTATCTGCCACAGCGTAATTGAGTCAGCAAAATTTCGCGCCATTTACATTTTTTTTTCTTCACTCTGTGTGTATGAATTGCTTTGTGTTCACTTGAAGTGGCGAAATGCAGAGTAAAAACATTGCTGAGACACAATGTTGCACTTCATCAGTAATATAGGGGGGTCTAGCTGCATGCTTGCCGTATTGACGCCCTGGCGCCCAAGCGTCCAAGCTTGTGCTTGCGAATTAAATTCAACTGCAGACAATTCAAGTGGGAGAAAAAGTATCCAAATCATTATCCATTTGATGTTAGCTGCAATTGAACAGATCCATGTAGGTACATAAATGGTGACGCACAGACGGAGTGAAAGCTTTGTTAAGAGGGATCCTAACTCTATATTACTTGGAAAATATTGGCACCAAATATTCAATAAGACTTTATAAATAAATTGGATATTTTACAATAACGGTATATTAGATGTATGTAGCCTAGATCAGGCATTACAGCTCACAAATACAGAATTTTATCCATAGACGGGTGTGATTGACCCCAATCTACACCCAATCGTAGAACCGCCTATGTTCGTGTCCAGTACAACATTACAGCGGTACCAAAGTAGCTGTAAATTGCAACGCGAAAGCTGCGGCAGCAAAAAGTGTGGCAGCTGGGCAGATCCGCTTTGATGCGGTGATGAGATGGAAGCTGCGATGCGGTGCGATTCGGCGAGGATGCAATGTACTGCTGGCCTCTGGCAATTTGGTGCATTGAACTTTACACTCGGCCACAAGCACTCACACACACGCACACACCTACGTTGTAAGTGCGCCGGCACCCAAAGGTACGGGCGGGCAATATTGATAGTGTTGCTAGCGTATTTCGTAGGAAGGAAATTGCGTTGCATGCCACTTGGGTTTGCAATATGCCATCGACAACAACAACAACAATCACAAAACAGCTTACAATAGCATCAATTGCTACTGCAGATGCGGGCGAATTTTTCGATTCAACAGCAACAACCCACTCACACACAAAACAACAACAAGCAATCGCCAATCTGCAGATGCGAATGTATAAATGTGCTTATTATCTATCAGCTCATAATGCGATTATAGGCCAATGCGCGGCAGCCACAGCCACTGGAGAGCCACAAATAAATAAATATTTCATTGGAAATGGCAACGAAAGCGCATTTGTACATAGAAAAGCTTGTGTGTGCATAAGATGCGGCTGCTAAGCCCAACGGATGGATATTTCATTTGCCGCAGTCAACAACAGCAATAACAATGGCACTAGCAAGATGTAGAAGAAGAAGAAGAACGGAAACGCAACAGCACCGCCGAGTGTTGCAATCGCTAATCTGGCAGCGTGTGTTTGTGTGTGACTTGGATTTGTTGCAACATTTTGCAGCTGCAACGTTGAAATATGAGTGTCTAAGTGTTTGTATGTATGTATGTTCCGCGGGATTTACAAATTATTAATAATCAAAGCGATTGAAGTGCTCCAGCAGGCGGCGAAATAAAAATCAATAATAAAAAAGTGATAAATGTGGCCTAAAGCTGCATTAGCAGAGTCAAAGTGCTCTTATAACAATATATACAGTTATGTGCATATAGTTTTTATATATGGTACAAACACACATATGCTTGGAGCGCAATTAATGTGAAATCGTTCGCCCATTTCTCCTTTTCTTCAACGAAACAGAAAACGCAATAAAATAAGAAATATAAAAAAGTGTAATAAAAATTACAATAATTTACATACCCACACACACACACACTCAAGCACACACTCGCCTATAAAACTGTAAAAAAATGTGACGCCGTCAGCTGGCAGCAGATGTTCAATCGCTTGTATGCTGCACTCTGGCGTTGTTGCCGCAAATTGTTGCATTGGGCATATGAATGTGAAAGTTAGTGTTGCCTGTGTGCGGTGGGTGTGTTTGCGTGCAACAAACCCTTTCATTTGGAAAATCTAAATAAAACACGGCCATTTGCCACGGCTGCATGCTGGTAAACGCCTGCAAAGGTGTTGAGTGTAATTTGTCAAAACAAATGGCTTTTGAATCAAAATTGTTTGGTTTTTTATGTATGAGTGATGGCCCCAGCGAATGCAACAACATAAATATAATTACATATTACAAAAAGTCGAAAATAATAAAGAGTGAGTTTTATGGACAAAAATAACTTTTTCCCAACATTAAAAATATATATATCCTAACCTTGTAGCCTTTGTACTGCAAATCAATGAAAGCATGTCATTTTGGATCGATAAACCTCACCCTGATGGTCGAAAATATATTTGATGGCTAATAAATCAATAATTCTATTATCGGTATATTTCACGAGTGCGTAAAGCGGTGAGGTGGGTATGTGGGAATGCTTTTGTTTGTATGGGCTTGATCAACTATAAAATTAATGGAATTTGAGATAAGAAGAGATTCGTCGATTCTGAAGAATATCTTGTCGCGGTGGGCCGAGAAAAATTTGCTTTTTATATGGAAATCTTAACCTGATAACGACCCAAAGCGCATCGATGTTTTTGAAGGCCATCATCTTGTCTGACTTGAATACAATAGAACATCTCTGGAGCCCGTTTAAGACACCCTTAGTGGCTAAAAATATCCAACATAGTCTACATATATTTGTTTTTAAATTGTTCAAATGTTTATATAAAACAAGTAAGGAAGGGCTAAGTTCGGGTGTAACCGAACATTTTATACTCTCGCAATTTATTTATTTAACTTAATTAATATTATATAATTCACAATTTGACCCACATATTCGTCATATATATTGTATAAAGTCCATTGAAAGTTGGAAACCCTAATATTAAGTTATAAGCACCGAGGTCCTCATGTTTATATATATTGGGCCTGGAAAACCTATGGTCCGATTTCGGCGATTTTTAGAAATGGGCTGCCACACTATTAACATAGTATTTGTGCAAAGTTCTGCACCGATACCTTCACTAGTGCTTACTTTATATGTATATTGTAAAGTGAACGATTCAGATCGTCTTCAAAGTTCTGGTATATAGAAAGTAGGCGTGGTTGTGAAGCGATTTGGCCAATTTTCACAACATATTATTGGGAGGTAAGGAAACTATTACAAACCAAGTTTCATTGAAATCGGTCGAGTAGTTCCTGAGATATGGTTTTTGACCCATAAGCTTGGTTTATATAGCTCTATTGGTTTGCGAGATATGTACAAAAAACCTTTTGGGGGCGGGGCCACGCCCACTTCCCCAATAAAATTACATCAAAGTATGCCCCTTCCTAGTGCGATCATTTATTCCAAATTTTACTTTTATAACTTTATTTATGGCTTAGTTATGACACTTTATGTGTATTTGGTTTTCGCCATTTTGTGGGCGTGGCAGTAGACCGATTTTGCCCATTTTCGAAAGCAACCCTCTCACGGTCCCAAGGAACATGTGTTCCAAGTTTCATTAAGATATCTCAATTTTTACTCAAGTTATCGCTTGCACGGACGGACGGTCGGACAGACATACGGACTTCAACTCCACTCGTCATCCTGATCATTTATATATACATATATGTATAACCCCATATCTAACTCTTTTATTTCTTGGGGACACAAACAACCGTTATGTGAACAAAACTATAATACTCTGTGCAGCATGTTGCGAGAGTATAAAAGATGAGCGAAATAAAATACATGGTAATACGGGTTATAGTGGCACAAGATCATTTATTTCATACAAAGTGTCGTTGCTAGTAAGCTGACAAGATCGTAAACATTTTTAAGAGATTTTCCAAATGATTTTAATAACAAGTTTTAACAAACTTAAGTCAAGTCCCGTATGTTGAACTGAGCCTCAATATAACAATTTAAGTTCTTCGTAAGCTTTTATGATGAAATCATCTAGTTGTATTTGAGATTTCCTAATAGTATTGAGCAATATGTTTACGATTACAAAATTTCATTTAGATAACAGTACATTTCCAGAACCAATTTGCATTTAAGCCATATCAAATCAGAATACTTCCCCTAATACTACGAAAAACTTATACTCTTGTACTCATTCTAGATTAAATTATGAAAAATAAGTATATTAGAAGAAATGCGCGAAACCAAAGTAAGTCAAGAAGACCTCAACTATGTGTACATCACACGCATTTGCATTATAAACACATATCAGATGATTCAAATGGTTTCAGGTTGCAAGTCCGTCCTAATGAAGTTGTTAAACTAAACCGCATACCCGCTCCAACATGTGTACGCGTACATATGTCAAACACTTTGACAACAAAATGGCATTAATTTATACTAAATTACAGTTGCCAGTTGCAAGTTGCAAGTAGCAACCACAGATGCCACAAATTAGCGCAGCACTACTGTGCAGCATCGAGAGAAACCGCAACAGTGCGGTTGCAGATTTGCGGCTAGATATTCGGTTTCAAGAGCGACTAGTAAATAAATAGATAATGAACTAATTCATTAAATGAAATTTACTCAAATCAGCGGATGCCAGGCAGCAAACGAGCTGTACTACGCGCCAAGCGACTGTTGGGCAGCATAGCATCATCTGCGGTTGCATATTCGTATACATTTACAACGGCATCTATGCAACAAAGCAGTGGAGCATCGCCACATCTAATCAACGCACAAAGTAGATACTAACAGTCAGCACGCCAGTTGGCGCGTGATGCGACAGCGCGTGGCCCAGCTAATGAAGTGTAACCGCAGAGTGACGTGGAGCGCTGAGTGAAACGGGTAGCAAGCGGCATGAGTTGGCATAAATGCGGGTTGCGGTCGGTACAGTCGCTGATGGAGAAGCAAATGAAGAGTACAACAGTTGCGCATGCGCGCGGGCAACTTCTTCGCGCTCCATCCTCTTCCCTTCGTTGATGCTTCAACTGCGCGCAGTGCTCACGGAGTCATCGTTTTGTTTTGATTTTCAGTGAATAAGGCGAAACTGTACCGTTGACGAGGTGGCACTTGTGTGCGGCAAGCGGCCTCCGGCGCACCAACAACCGCAATGGACTGCCGTTTCTATATGTATGTGTGCCAGCGCGGTCGACTTCATTGCGGCGCGGCAATAAAAGATAATAAATGGCTGCAATTATCGCTAATGTCTAACAGCGGTTGGAGCGCGTGCGCAACCAACAACACTGACTGCGACATGGATAATGCCGCAATAACAACGTATAGCGGAACAGACTGTTGAGTGATTGTGGAACGTTGTTGCTACTGTCATTGCGAACAGTAAGCGGCAGTGCGAACAACAATAACAACAAACGCCGCAACCGTAAAGTTCAAAAGTCTTTAGGGCGCACGAATCGCTGCTGACAAAGCAAATCGCCTTCCAAAGTAAAATCAACAACAACAATAATAAAATACTAGGATTTCAAAGAAAAACATACAACGCATAAACTACAAACTCGCGCCAAAGAGCAAAAGCGAAATGGCAACACTTGCAACAGTTGCAAGTTCGCCATTCATGCCGCTTGCGTCGTAAATTTGCTGAGCGCTTGCATTCCTCCATTTTTAGCTGCAGCAACTGGCAATATTTTTGCAAAGTTCAAGTTCATTAAAACGGCGAGGAAGAATAGCGAACAACAACAACACACATATACATAAATACATATATACTATACGTATAATGTAGTAGACGTTGGCGGCGGAAATTGGCAACGTGCCCACTGTCAGCATTTGTGATAGTTTTATTTGCGCGAAAAACTTTGGGCAAACAGCGGCTCGGCAATCGGCGGAGGTGGCGGTGGCGGTGTCGTTGGACAGCATCAGCTGCTGCAACATTTGGTTAGTATCAATGACGCAGCAAACTAACCGGCCATGTGGCATGCCTCAGCCGCGGGTGGTGACTATTACTGCAAATCGTGCATTTAATTGCAATGCCTGGCATATTAAGCCAAATGATTTACTGAATATCCAGGCAATGTGGAGGAATTGAGACAACACAACTGGGCTGCACGTTGACGGCCTGGGTGATTCCAGAGCACGAACATCTCAAAGGTAAATTAAAACTTGAATATGCATTGCTGAAGTTCACAATAATCGCTTTGTTTTTGTATGTATGGAGACTTTCATCTTACTCTCTAAGCTGGAAAGTGTATTATGTTCGTCTCTAAGAGTCTAAGAGTCACCCCACCGGGTATTATAATTACTCCCGCTTTGTGGTGGAAGGCTTAAAAATATTACTGTTGTCCGTCGAGAGAGGAGCTTACTTTTAAATCTTCTAAAATCTAAATTATTCAGAGTTATTCGATCGAAGTTTTCAAGATTGGCCCGAGTTCCGAAATTATTTATTTCTTCAAAATTATGACTTCCAATAAAGCGGTGGGTTTTTATAGTAGGTGAGGCAAGAAATATGGCAGATTTTGGCGATTTGTTCGTTCCATACATTAAATATGCTTTAGACGTCAAGGGATTTCTTCTTTTTCGTACTTTGTTAAATACTCAACCGCTTCCTTTTCAACTCTTTATAGTTTCATCTCATTATAGTTTCGTGTCATTATTGTTTGCATTGCGTTCGATCATAGCGTGGATCTTATATATCAAGTTAAAGGCTTTCACCCATTCATATTATAAACGTTTTTTCAATAAATGCCCCACAATATATCCATATATGTATGTACAAATATGAGTGCATATAAACGCTCTCTCAATTCAGTGTCCAGATTCCCATCCATGGTGGTCCCTTCGGCTTACTGCGTTCTCATTAATGCGGTTGATTTCACTGCAACAACAGCAATGCCACAGCACCAACAGTGTTATTGACTACGCCTGCGTGGGTGGCACATCGCATACAATCACCAAATCCTTGTGGAGCCCAGACAAATGAGTCGCAGATTCATTCATTCATTAACTTCTACAACAATCAGCTTCAATATACACTTATGTATGTATGTCTGTACACTCTCTCCTTCACAAACGTAGTGCATCCTATACAACGACTCATCCTACGAGTAAGATTTAACATTGTCATAAATTTACACATATTATTTCCAGTTATGAAAAGAGTTATCTGTATGAATAGGCGTTCATAATTGCGCTAAGCGACTGGGGATGAGTGGTGTGGGGTGCCAACATGCCGTGTAGGTGTTGATGGTGATATGATTGAGAATTTCAATTTAAATTTCACATATCAATTATTTTGACTAATTCGACAACTCTGCACAGCAATTCAAGCCCAATAATTTGACAACGCTAATCAAAACGAGTCAGTAGTGAGTCTAGAGGCATGAATTTCAACGTAATCACATACAAACTCACATAATTAATCGCAAAATTGTAAAGGCGGCATTTCTTTAACTCGAATCACCATAATCCACAAAACAACTTCGAGTTAGAGAGACTTCGAGTTATAGAATTTTCATTGAAACTTACAATTTTTCAAAAAGCTGTAAAATATGGATTTATTTATTTACCTCGCATAAATTCTGCAATTTTGATCGTTTCAGTTTACTATAAATTGGCTCTTGACGTCTGTATCCCATGCCTTTGTTATATGAATTATGCAATCCATAAGTGTAATATCATATTTTTGTGCGCCTCTTTACGAAATAGAGAGGCTCTTTTAAAATTCTGCCACGATAGTACAATTTTAAATTTATAGAAGGAAATTTGTATGAAATTGTACTTCTATTGCCCATTCAAGAGTTCAAGTTATGGAGAACTTCGAGTTAAGAAAGTTTGAGTTATGGAAGGAAATTTGATTTCTAAACACTATTGCCAATTGAAAGGTTCGAGTTATGGAGATCTTCGAGTTATAGAAGTTCGAGTTATGGAAGTTCCACTGTATATCTTTTTGATTGACAAACCAATTTATTGGTTTAGCATGATAGTCTAGAAGATCTATGTAAATGTATGTATGTGATTGGCGTTGCAACCGTTTAGCCGGTTATAGCCGAATCGACGATAGTGCGCCACCTCTCTCTCTCCTTCGCAGTTCGGCGCCAGTTGGAGATCCCAAGTGTAACCAGGTCGCTCTCCACCTGGTCCCTCCAACGGAGTGGAGGCCTGCCCCTTCCTCGGCTTCCTTCGGCGGGTACTGCATCGAACACTTTCAGGGCTGGAGTGTTTTCGTCCATTCGGACAACATGACCTAGCCAGCGTAGCCGTTGTCTTTTTATTCGCTGAACTATGTCAATGTCGTCGTATAACTTGTACAGCTCATCGTTCCATCGTCTGCGGTATTCGCCGTTGCCAATGTTCGTAGGACCATAAATCTTGCGCAAAATTTTCCTCTCGAAAACTCCTAGTGTCGTCTCATCTGATGTTGACATCGTCCAAGCTTCTGCACCGTAGAGCAGGACGGGAATGATAAGCGACTTGTAGAGCTTGATTTTGGTTCGTCGAGAGAGGACTTTACTGTTCAATTGCCTACTCAGTCCAAAGTAGCACCTGTTGGCAAGGGTTATTCTGCGCTGGATTTCGAGGCTGACATTGTTCGTGTTGTTGATGCTGGTTCCCAGGTATACGAAATTATCTACGACCTCGAAGTTATGACTGTCAACAGTGACGTGGGAGCCAAGACGCGAATGCGCCGACTGTTTGCTTGATGACAGGAGATATTTCGTCTTGTCCTCATTCACCTCCAGACCCATTCGCTTCGCCTCCTTATCCATGCGGGAAAAAGCAGAACAAACGGCGCGGTTGTTGCTTCCGATGATATCAATATCATCGGCGTACGCCGTTTGGTATCGAACGGCTCGGAGAGGTCCTTCCCAATCTTGACGGAGCTTTTGGTGTTGCTCAACGTCAACTTACACAGCCGTATTAGTTTTGCGGGGATACCAAATTCAGACATCGCGGCATAAAGGCAGCTCCTTTTCGTGCTGTCGAAAGCTGCTTTAAAATCGACAAAAAGGTGGTGTGTGTCGATCCTCTTTTCACGGGTCTTCTCCAAGATTTGGCGCATGGTGAATATCTGGTCAGTTGTTGATTTTCCAGGTCTAAAGCCACACTGATAAGGTCCAATCAGTTTGATGACGGTGGGCTTTAGTCTTTCACACAGTACGCTCGATAGAACCTTGTATGCGATCTATGTAAATCTATGATCTATGTAAATATCTAAGAATATTTGCTGTTTTCAAGTAAGATACATATGAGAGATATATTTTATATTCAACCGTTACGATATATGCTTCTTCGAGCAAATACACGACTCAGAAGAGTCAAAGTTCTGCTTAAAACTAAATATATATGTATCTATGAATATATGAAATACAAAAAGACCAAACATATGCCTATGTCATAAGAATCTAGAACTCGACCAGTCTTGAAGTGTGAGCTCAACGTCATCGGCACACGACACATCACACAAAAGCGACGTTAAACGTTAAAATTCAATTTGATAAACAAACAATAAACAAATAACAGGAAATGCACGCACAAATTCAGATGTTGATGATGGAATTAATAAGGTAATTGGGTGAAAGAAAAGCCAGACCTTAAGTGATGCACGAAAGAAAGCAGAAAAGCGTGTGCCACCAAAAACAGCAACAATAATGACACTTGAAAAACAACACAATGAACAACTGTATGTGGAATCAGAAAAGTATTTTTAACTTGCACACTTCTGAGCTGCTCATTTACACAGTTTGTTTGTGTTCAGAAAAATGAAAAAATGATTAAGAACCACCAAAGTCAACAAACGCCTGTGCCACTGATAGGTACAACAAAGCCGCTGTGAGTTCGTCGTTCAATTGATTGGAAGAGAAGTCATTCAAGCGTCTGGGTGACGGTCGTTAGAAAAGCAAACAAACATTTGTAAAGTCACTGCAGCGTTCAAAACATCGGACATCGAAGGTATTGTAAGCAAATAGACAGTCGAAAAAGTCACTGCCTAATTACCGGAAATAGCACTTGCCACAATGCAGGAGGAAGACGCGGAGCAACGCGGGCGCGAACATGGTTGCAAAGAGGTACAGTAAATGTACATTTAGGGGCCGCGATGCAGAGCTATATGGATGCAGTTTTGAACTACAAACGTAGCACTTGAAGTCGCACCTGAACAATGGTTTGCTTAACTAAATCTTTTTTTGTTACTCAAAACTATATCTATTTCTGTTCATATGTGGAAGTACCCAAGAGGAAATAACTTCAAGCTGAAATTACGGATTTTCTAAGATAGCTTCTTGCAACTAGTTCAGGACTAAGTTCAGTGTTCAAGTAAACCAGACAGCTCTTCCTGTTATACTGGGGAGGGGAAATGGAACCTTCGCACATTTTTGTAAATTTTTGGACCCTTTTTGTCCCCTGGAAATACAAGGGTCTAACGCATGCCAGATTCCATCTTTAATCTTTAATCCATCCACTAAAGTTTCTATTTGGGTCCGTGTGTTGAGTTGTTCGGCTGTACACACCTAAGCGACTTAATTTGTGTTGCCGCGCTGTCTACAGCCAACACGTATGACAAAGCAAAACAGACAAGTCGGCAAAATGAACAAGTACAAGCTTTTCAACGCTGTCATTTCGCTGGCGTGCTGGCAATGCTTCAGTGCGCATGCGCATCGATGCAGTTAAAAATAAAACCGGGAACTCGAATGATGTAGTTTTACCTAACTTTTGCCTGCTTTTCCGAACTTAGAGGCGAAATGCAACGACATTTCCTACGCTGGGACTCAACAGCGCCGCGCGCTCCGTTGCGGGTCAGCGACTGCTGCAGTAAATTATAGTTACGATAAATGACACACCCTGCCGCTAGTTGGCCGCGTGCAATGCCAACAATCATGTAAATCATTTCAAGTTCACGGCAAACACTGCCGCGTTGATATGGCTGGCAGCCAAACGGATCGGATCAACATCAACAACCAGGCAACAGCACCGAAAACGAGGTTTGTGCAAAAATCAATGTAAAAGTAAATGCAACAACGATCATTTTTGATGCGTGCCACAACACGGTGTGCTGTCGTATAAAAATATCGCACATGTCAGCTCCACGAACGTGCAACGAGGCAACAAGCAGCAGGGCAATGGGACAGATCGTCAGCTAAAGTACCACACTCGCTTGGATGTGCGCGACGTGCTGTTGATTAGAGTTGAAGGCTCATCGGAATTACTGTGCGTTATTGGCAGCGACACTGGGTGCCTCGGCGGAATTGTCCCAGCGGTGGTGAGTGCATTGTCGCGTCGCATATGCAACACGTGCGCAATGTGAGACTGCTGCTGGGAAGGACGCCTGTCATTGGAACGCCCCCATAAAAGGGCTGAAGTGCAAAGTAGGGAATGTGACATGTAACGTACTCGTATAATGAAGACAAAGGGGTTAGCAATCAAAAAGCAATGCAAACATTGCCTCAAACATACTTGAGTATTCGTATTATAATGACTCAAAGTAACCGCAAATATAAGATTTATTGTTTTTTTTCGTATTTAAAATTATGCATCTAAATAACGTATGTTTTAAAAATAAAGCTGTACGTACGTACAATAAATTCCAAGAATTCGTAAGCGCATAACTCCATACCGCATATACACATATCGATTTATTTATCTGTATATATTCACATTTTGTTATTTATTTATTTTCGTAATTCAGTTGCAACAATAGTGTCCGTTTGACACGCTGACATTTTCGACGAATCGACAAATCACAGCTTCCAGCCCTCTATCTCATCTTTATTCTTATCATTTCCCGCTGTGCCATGTCAGCCCTTTTTTGGTTTTCGCATTGAAAACACACAAGATAAATAAACGCAGTCGTAAAACAATAAACATTTTCAATTAGTCGCGTTGCGCATGCGCGGTTGCACCAAAAGCTTTAACACACACGAAATTCATACACCTACACCATACACAACAGTCGGGTATACGGACTTGTGTGGGTAGCAAATGGATGATGTTCCAACAACTGGCAGTTTATTGTTTTTATCCAACACTCCGGGCTACTGTTCGGCTGGTGTTAAATTTCAAAACAACTTGATTCGCTCTAAGCGAACAGTCTTCACATGAATTTGTACAGTGAGACTTTGATAGAAGTAAATAGTAGTAAGGCTTGTTTACTTTCGTACATATAGATCTAATATAGGAGGGGTAAATGTGATGTTTTGGAGACAAAATACTAAATCTGGACACCTACGAGGGTCTATAATGGTCGAATTACATTTTTTCAAACCGACTCATATTCTCAGACTTACTAGGATTTTGAGCTCTTTTGCAGCGGAAGCTACAGAATACAGTAGTAGAAGGTCTGATCTATAAAAGCCTTTCAGTTCCCATTTCGAGGGAATATACTTTAAGCGATAGGTCATAACTAGTCGACAAATATATCTAGCTTGTATTAGCTCAACAAGACTTTATTTTGTACGTTATACAAGGAATAGGTTATACAAGGAAAAATATGTTATTAGCTTCTTGAGCTTTCCGTCAAAAACACAAAAGATCATTTAGGTTCTCGTGTCTCTCAAATTTTTAAAATTTGAAATTTAAAAAATAAAAAAATGTTAAGAGATTACCTGCAAAAATAGTATCATTCCAATTTTATTAATGTAATTATTCATGAGCCTGAATAATTTCATAAGTGTATATCTACTCCGATTCATTGTAAATTTCCCGGTACATATGAACGTCTGTGTGCGGTATGATCTCGTTTCACAAGGAGTAACCGCGTTAAAGCGTTTGGGCGTTTCACGAAATCACCGCTTGTTGTTGGGTTGTTATCGTTAAAGTTTTGTGACATGTAAATATCGTTTAAATGTGACTGACTGAGCACGACTCAGCGACTCAACGACACCAGACCAGACGTTAGACGTTGCCCCCAAGCGTTAATGGCAATAATGCAAAAACGAGACTAATGTAAATGGTAACAACTTTCGACATCAATGGCGGAAAGCAAACATAAAATAACCTCATTTGCCCCCACCTCCAGCTCCAGTCAGCGCCGACCGTCCATGTTTGGTTGGTTGTAAGCGCGCCGCCCATTTGACATTGCCGCCATGGCTCGCGGCGACACATCTCACGTTCACCTCGGTTTCTCGGTTTGGCTAGGCTTCAATTACACTCTAGTAACGAAGGAGTTGAAGCAGTTAATTGAACTAGAAGGAAAAGCTGTTGGTGTAGGAGACCATGTGGAAGAGCAAAAGGAAAGGACAATTATTTGCTTTACTTATAGGTATGTATGCATTGCAAGTCTTGTATTGTGTCAAGTCAGTCCAATTTTGTGCCTTTTAAGACTTTATCGCGTGACAACTATTGTAAAAAAATGTTTGCTGTACTTTTAAGGATCTGGTGTTTGATATATGCAATGATGGAGTTGATGCAATGATTTGGGGAGGATGATGTTTATATTTTCTCTTTTTCTCTCAATTATATTATATTAATATTGAGATATTATGAAGATGTTTTAACTTAAGGCCAACATGTCTTAATTATCCACTCGTAGCGAAACTAAGTACATATTAGGTTCATATAAACAGGAATCTAGCCCAGTATATTGAGATAGAGATTTACACTTGAAGTTTGAGGGGTAGTATTACTTATGAAAAATGTAAATACATATACATATAAAATTTATAAGTTATTTCGTCATTTTGAATCTTTGTGACCATGGTCTGAATCCAAATTAATACCACTTACATTCAGCATGACCCTCATAATAGTCCAATATAGGCTAATACAAGTGTTGCATGTTAACTGTGTCGCAAATTAAAAATTCAAAATCTAAATGCTTGTAATTTTTGACTGCCCCCAATGACAAACATCTCTCTAAAAATTTTATGAATTCTTTTTCGACATTTTTGTTGTGAATTTACACAATTATTTCCCTCCATCCCTTTTTACTTTGAAGTTGCGTCGTGATGAATTTTAAATAACGCAATCACGAGTATGTTGCAAGTACAGAGGCATTTATGAGTAATTTATTCCAAAAATACTTGCTGTTGCCGTTTGACATCTGTGAGCATACGCACATATAATTTATGTATATTTGTAAATTCTGTTCCAGATTCTTCCCAGTGATGTCTGTTAATAGAGAAGCGTCAAATTTGCCTTAAAGTTCCAATTAATTAAGAGAAATATGCGTAAACACCGAGGCATCGCTTTCAAAGGAAACTTAGGCGTCAGCTGGAACGATAAAGAGAAAAGCTGACTGTACCGATGTCTTTATATTTTATGAGTTCTATATAGAGGTAAGCTAATAATAAGCTTCTAATGACCGCGATTCGGTTTATAACTGTCCACATATGCTTTTTGTTTTGGTTACCGTAATTATCCTATCAACTAATTTGTCTTGGAATCGTGTTTCATTAATGACCATTACATCCGAGTTGACTGCTGATTGACTTCGATTACATGCATATTTTCATGATGTTCCCAATAAATCCATCAATTGTACAGTGAAATACATAAATGAAAGAAAATAAATTTTTTACGCACGAGTGAGCATGAATAGCAAACCAAAAACAACAAGCCATTATTGCGCCAACTCCAACAAAATAACGGTACAACTAGTTAGATGGAGAAATTTCGAAAATGCAGCATGAAAATGTTTTCATCTGCCATGAAGGTAGGCTAAGAAGGTTAGGAAGTAAATAGTCAAAAATAGCAAAGTCAGCTTCATAAGTTAGTAGCGTGTCTGATTGGCTCATCCGTTGGGTCACTGCCACCGCTTGTGCTATGTGTAGCTGTTTTTAATGGGATAATGTCAAATTGATAAGGCGAATGACATTGTTGCCACTTTTCACGCGGAATCGTGCCAATGTGATTAGCAAAGAATTACAGAGAAATTATAAAGAAGAATTACAGTCTTTCTCCGGAAGCTCAATGACAAAAGCATAACATTTAATGCAGCAATGCAGTAATTGGGATATCCAATATTGCTTCCAAAGGCATATATTTGGATATGACAATAAATAATTTTTGCTAAAACTCATTATAAATACTTATGTCTAAAAGACCTCAATATAATTCTTTAATATAAATTAAAATTGATGCAAATAAAATTAGACAAATTCAGGCAAGTGTTCCCATTTTATTTGTTCGTCAAAGATTTCCTGTAAAATAAGACTGGATTTCCATAAACACTATTAAGAGAGTTATCTAATGTTAAGCACCTAAATCGAGTTTGTGGCGGAACGTGAACGTACTGTTACGGCCTTTCTCTCTTCATCTCGGCGAATACGTCACGCTAGCCCTTTCAACTAGATCCATTCGACGATAGCGCTTTTATGCATTTCGCGTTGCAGCTGATTGTAGTATGATCAGTTACGAGATACACTATAATGTATATGTATTTAGGTATGTATATATTTATTTACATATATATGTATGTATATCGGCTATTGTTAAGCAAAATGGAAAGTTTGAACTACATGCATTAAAACTGATTGCAAATAAATTAATTGAACTATGCACGAATATATACAGCGATTTTCGAGTATTTAAGTGAAATATGAGAGATAAATTTTAACAAAAGCAACAACAACAACAACATAGTTGGACTTTCAAATGAAAAGCTGAGCTGCACTTAGTCACACCCGAATTTCGTCACGTTTAACCGACGAACGCTCCACTTCCCAAAACAAAAACAAAAGCATTCATTAAACTGTACCATTTGCTTTGCCGCAATCGACTGCTAACAACACAAAATTCGATCTCGCGATTTCACCTGAAAATTGAAATTGATTAGGAAAAGCAAAATTAACTTAAAACTTAATGAAAACCAGGAAAAGCACGCCCGCTCCCCAACTTTCTAAGGTTAATGGGGGTGCAAATTTCAGTTTTCAACGAAATTTCTATCTCACTACACTTACTGCGAGGCAAGCTCGTAAGCTTGATTTTAAAAGTAATTAAGGCATTATTTTAGAGCGATTGTCGGTTTCAGCGAATGTGTGAGCGCCGCATTGTTTTTGTGATTTCGAAGATTTGCTGTTGCAAGCAAGCAAAATTATGGGAAAATAAAATAAATAAAGCCAACGCTGCTATCTAATCAACAGAAAAGTGCACTCATAGACTCAAACGTTCCACATATAATATTATACATATATAAATATGTGTTAATGTTTATTGGCGGTAAGCATCTTAAATATTTGCTCTTGTGCTACTTAATTGATTTACAACTGCAACTCATCATCTTTTTATGGCGCAACAATTTTAAACGCCTCTGAGCTTGCGAAAACGAACATTCATATAAACATGCAACGTAGCAGTAAATGGCAGCATGTGAGCCTGTAAAGTGGTCTACATGAAAATGGGGACCAAAATGCCTGAAGAGAGACTTTTTAGTTTGGAAATATTAAATATTAATAATATTTATAAGGCCTAAGCTTTATTCTAATATTTGATAGTTAGCATAAAATAACCTCAAAAAAGATTTCTTTGGTCCATGAATGGCTAAAACGCAGCACTATAATTTCGTTAAAAGCTTTATAATCAGTAATTCATGCACTCATAAATTTTCTTAACTCCCAATGTTAGTTCTTTTTAAGTAATTGTTTCTAATACGCGGTATGTTCAAAAAATAACGGGAATTTTCGCTTTTTCTGGAAAAAATGTATTCATTCGTCTACATTAATGTTGTCGCCTTTAAAATAGTGCCCATTCGATATTATAAACAATTTTGACAATTAGACTTTTGGACAATTCTTTCCTGCGCTGTTCGGCGCCAGTTGGAGATTCCCAGTGTAACCACGTCGCTCTCCACCTGGTCCTTCCAACAGAGTGGAGGCCTTCCTCTTCCTCGGCTTCCTCCGGCGGGTACTGCATCGAACACTTTCAGGGCTGGAGTGTTTTCGTCTATTCGGACAACATGACCTAGCCAGCGTAGCCGAAGTCTTTTAATTCGCTGAACTATGTCAATGTCGTCGTATAACTCGTACAGCTCATCGTTCCATCGTCTGCGGTATTCGCCGTTGCCAATGTTCTGAGGACCATAAATCTTGCGCAACATTTTCCTCTCGAAAACTCCTAGTGTCGTCTCATCTGATGTTGACATCGTCCAAGCTTCTGCACCATAAAGCAGGACGGGAATGATAAGCGACTTGTAGAGTTTGATTATGGTTCGTCGAGAGAGGACTTTACTTTTTAATTGCCTACTCAGTCCAAAGAAGCACCTGTTGGGAAGAGTGATTCTGCGCTGGATTTCGAGGCTGATATTGTTCGTGTTGTTAATGCTGGTTCCCAGGTATACGAAATTATCTACGACTTCGAAGTTGTGGCTGTCAACAGTGACGTGAGAGCCAAGACGCGAATGCGCCGACTGTTTGTTTGATGACAGGAGACATTTCGTCTTGTCCTCTTTCACCTCCAGACCCATACGCTTCGCCTCCATATCCATGCGGGAAAAAGCAGAACAACGCTGCGAGACGACAATCCTCATCGTACCAGCTTGTTTTTTTTCGTTGCCGAAATCCAATTGTTTCAGCTGCAGCTGTACGTAGTGAGTTTGAGATGCCGTTCCACAGTTCCCTTATATCTGGTACTACAGACGACCATATCTCGTAGATGTCGAAATCGAAAGCAGTTTACTGTGTTTAAATAAACCGTTATATTATTTTTTATAGACTCATAAAATTCAGTATTCACATGACACACCTTTGACCTTTTAGGTACTAAGTTGTAAATTGTCCACAGTTTAATGCCCTCCACTGTATGTGTATGCGCCAACAGCTGAATGCGCGCGGCAATTGACCGATAATTGCGCTAAAAAAAAGTGAACACACATAAATGCATAACTAACAGTAAGTAACAGAAAGCAACAACGTGCAATCGAAGTACTCCGTAATTGCCCCATAATGTGGCAAGTAGTAAATAAAAAGCAAGCATTTGCCTCTTGCACATTTCATAAGCATTTTCCCAGCTTTTTTCCAACCATTTCTTGTTGCTGCTGCTCTGCATTACAGCATTACACCGTTGACCGTTTTCACTGCTCTTCAACTGCAACAACAACAACAACAGCAAAACACTAAACAATAGTGCAATGGTCAACGTACCACATTAGGCGTTGTTGCGCTGTTGCGGTGCTGGCGAATAACGCTGCAAATATTTTACAAAATTTTACCGCTTTGCTAATGCTAACATTGTACGAGGCCATAAATTCGAGCGTTTCCAAGCGAGGCGCAGCTCTGCCTTACACCCATTAAGCTTTCTCTCCCGATCTAAATACGACTGCACTCCAGTAAGCGGCCATCGCTCAGCGTTAAGCATCGAACGAATTGGTGCGGTCATTGTTTCGCCAGCTGCTGGCCATTGTTTGTTGCTGGTGCTGGCAACCGATTTCCTTTGCTTGCTCACAAAAACAGCTGCTTTTACTATATTTGCGCCATAAAATGCAATTTGTACACGCTTACAAAACGAGCAGATAAAACGTCTTCTTGCTCGCAATGCTTCTTTTGGCCAGCAATTTGCTTGCCAGTTGTACTCGTTCGTTTATCCTTGCAACAACTGCAAAGCGTTTTCATGTTGTTGCTTGTAGTTGTTGTTGCAGTGACCCCTATTATTCTTTCGCTTAGACATTAATAAATACATATTCTCTATTAAACTTTCAAAAGCAACCAAAAACAGAAACAATAAAAAAGTGTGAACTTTATTTGCCTTCAATTTATTAGAAGCTTCAGTGGGTGTTGCACTTATCCTTCTCCTATTTGCATTATACATTACAAAAGGCATTGCAATTATAACTAAAAAGTTTGTACTTTGTACCCGAGGGAACTAGGACACAATTTACAACAGACATCTCCGTTCAACCTGGAAAACTTTTCTGTGATTTATCATTACACGTCATGTGGCATGTTGCTTTGTTGCATGAATTTGAGTCACCTCAAAGTGACAGTTGTGTGTCATATAAATTCGTGTCACAACTTTAAAGTAATACTATTTCTGAGATACTCATATAAATGAATATGTACCGGTAAATGTGTAAGAAAACATAAACAAAACATAAAAAACAAGTAAGGAAAGGCTAAGTTAGGGTGCAACCGAACATTTTATACTCTCGCAATTTGTTTAGAGATCTACCTATATTTTCGGTGAAAAATTACCCTTAGGCACTGAGTTCTTTATGTTTGATATCAAGGGCCTTGAAAATACATGGTTCGATTTAGACAATTTTTCCACAAGTGATGTCACAGCTCAAATACAGTATTTGTGTAAAGTTTTATTTCGCTATCTTTATCGGTTCCTTATGTATACATTATAATGTGAACGAATCAGAAGGATTCAAAATTGAGTTATATGGGAAGTAGGCGTAGTTGTGAACCTATTTCGCCCATATTCCACCAGTGTCATCAGGGTGTCAAGAAAATATTATATACCGAATTTCATTGAAATCTGTAGAGTAGTTCTTGGGATATGGTTTTTGACCCATAAGTGGGCGATGCCACGCTAATTTTCCATATTGTAAAAAAATCTCAGTGCAGCTTCCTTCTGCCATTCCTTATGTAAAATTTGGTGTTTCTGACGTTTCTCGTTAGTGAGTTAACGCACTTTTAGTAATTTTCAACTTAACCTTTGTACGGGAGGTGAGCGTGGTTATTATCCGATTTCTTTCATTTTTGGACTGTATAAGGAAACGGTTAAAAGAAACGACTGCAGAAAGTTTGGTTTCTATAGCTCTATTGGTTTCCGAGATATGTACAAAAAACCTATTGGGAGGCGGGGCCACGCCCACCTCCATATGCCCCTTAATAGTGCGATCCTTCATACCAAATTTTATTTCCATAGCATTATTTATGGCTTAGTTATGGCACTTTATGTGTGTTTGGTTATCGCCATTTTGTGGGCGTGGCAGTGGTCCGATTCCGCCCATCTTCGAACTTAACCTTCTTATGGTGCCAAGGAACACGTGTTCCAAGTTTCATTAAGATATCTCAATTTTTACTCAAGTTACAGCTTGCACGGACGGACAGACAGACAGACATCCGGATTTGAACTTTATATCTAACTCGTTTAGTTTTAGGACTTACAAACAACCGTTATGTGGACAAAACTATAATACTCTCTTAGCAACTTTTGTTGCGGGAGTATAAAAATCGGCCTACCAAGGATTAAGAATATGAATTAAGAACATTGATTCTTGGTTTGGAAGATATTCATTGCATTACAGAGTTCTAGTTAGACATGTGGTAAGACAAACAGATTCTCACTGAATGTATAGAAATTTAAGTATATCTTAAATACAGTGCACCTTCGCTAACTCGAATCACCATAATCCACAAAAAACTTCGAGTTAAAGAGACTTCCGAATTGCAGAAGGTAATTTGTATGAATTTTGACTTCTATTGCCAATTCAAGAGTTCGAATTATGGAGAACTTAGAGTTAGAGCAGTTCGAGTTATGGAAATTCAACTGTGTTTGCAGGTTTCTTCATGGAGTTTAACAGAGAAATGACTCTAGGAAATTGGTTTCGAATATTCTGTGTTTACCCAATGGAGAAAAGATAAAATGATAACTGAATGTACAATTGAAACATAGAGAGAAACGGGAATATTTTATTATTTAACAATCGATCCTGTCTCGGTGAAAGCATTGTTCAGCTAGCATTTATTATCTTAGGCATGATTTATTAAAGTAGTTTAGCTATTATTGAAACTCTAATCTATAATTATAACTTAACTGTAGTAGAAAGAAGCTTTCTCGGTAAGAATCTAAGACACCTGTGAGGTTAGTGAAAGTATTATATTACTGAAGAATATAAAGAAGAAACTCTATAGGCCTATTATACAATGCGGGCTTTTATTTATAAATAAATAATCTCACAAATAGTTTTATTAAATCTAAGTTAGGCACCGCAATGTATACCAGGAGTCCACTTTTCTTAACATTTTATTCTACCCAATTTTAATATTATTGTAAATATCGTTTGCCGTGTTCTTAGGCTTGACCATCCTCTATTTCATTTATTTGCATAGTAATTGCAAGAAGGAATAGATAAGAAGACAACTCATGGATACCAAGCAGAAGAAAGAAGAGTCCGGTAGCTATTTTAAATAAATTATACCAATTATGCTGTCTGCTATATCATTGTCCTAATCACATTTGGCACTCAGATTCTACCGCCTCCTCTTAGTAGATGCAGTCGTGTACATAACAACAACAACAACAAGAAAAATAATTTACCACAACATGGAGGCTATAAAGTTACTAACATCAAGATCAAATATCCGAAGAAGTTCAAAAAGTTTTGCTGCTCTGCGCTGTAATATTTACCGCAATTCACCCAAACACCAATTCTCAAGTCATAATTACGTCACTAGAAGCCTATTCTATTGCATATATAATATTTGTATGCACGAACCGGCAGAGTACTTAGGGCCCAAGGCGATTTTTCACACTCGCGCTGCAATGTTTGGCCGGTGCGCTGGCCACGAACGTGGTTACTAGCAACTGACCGCCACTCGGCGAGCTTGAAATCTCACACACACATACTCGTACGCGTTCGCCAGGTTGTTGATTGTTAAATGAAGGCAGCAACAAACTATAAAATGTTGCAGCCGTTGTTGCTTTGGTACTCCTTGTTGGTTGTTGTTGGTGTTGTTGCTGCTTCCAGCCATGCAATTGTTGTTCTCATTGCCCAGTTGAGCTTCCTGTTCTTGTCTTTTCGTTGCCGCAGCGTTGCTGCTGTCAGTTGTGTAGACACACAAACATCGCTGTAGGTATGTATGTGTATATTTGTTGGGATGAGAGTGCTTCTTTTTGCTGCGCCAACTTTCAATCAACAGTGGCGGAAATGCAATTTTTTATGCAACAACTTTTATTTTGGTTTTTACATTTCGTGCCACTACATTTCATACCCGTTTTCACGTCCACTACCTTATGTAATCTTGTTCATCGCGATCTTTTTTACTTTTTATACTCTCGCAACAAAAGTTGCTAAAGAGAGTATTATAGTTTTGTCCACATAACGGTTGTTTGTAAGTCCTAAAACTAAACGAGTTAGATATAGGGTTATATATACCAAAGTGATCAGGGTGACGAGTAAAGTTCAAATCCGGATGTCTGTCTGTCCGTCCGTCTGTCCGTCCGTGCAAGCTGTAACTTGAGTAAAAATTGAGATATCTTCATGAAACTTGGAACACGTATTCCTTGGCACCATAAGAAGGTTAAGTTCGAAAATTGGCGGAATCGGATCACTGCCACGCCCACAAAATGGAGATAACCAAAAACATATAAAAGGCTATAACTAAGCCATAAATAAAGTTATGAAAATAAAATTTGGAACATAGGATCGTATTAGGGAGGGGCACATTTGGATGTAATTTTTTTGGAAAAGTGGGCGTGACCCCGCCCTCAAATAGGTTTTTTGTATATAACTCGCAAACCAATAAAGCTATATAAACCAAACTTTCTGCAGTCGTCTCTTTTAGCCGGGATAATAACCACGCCCACCTCCCATACAAAGGTTAGGTTGAAAATGACTAAAAGTGCGTTAACTCACTAACGAGAAACGTCAGAAAGACCAAATTTTACATAAGAAATGGCAGAAGGAAGCTGCACTGAAATTTTTTTACAAAATGGAAAATGGGCGTGGCGTCGCCCACTTATGGGTCAAAAACCATATATCAGGAACTACTCGACCGATTCGAATGAAATTCGGTATATAATATTTTCTTGGCACCCTGATGACACGTGTGGAAAATGGATGAAATCGATTCACAACTACGCCTACTTCCCATATAACTCAATTTTGAACTCCATCTTATTCCTTTACTTTATAATTTATACATAAGGAACCAATGAAGATAGCGAAATAAAACTTTACACAAATACTGTATTTGAGCTGTGACATCACTTGTGGAAAAATTATCAAAATCGGACCATGACTTTTCAAGGCCCCTGATATCAAACATTAAGAACTCAGTGCCTAAGAGTAATTTTTCACCGAAAATATAGGTAAATCTCTAAATAAATTGCGAGAGTATAAAATGTTCGGTTGCACCCGAACTTAGCCTTTCCTTACTTGTTTTGTTTTTGGTTTGTTTCGTCTTTATTTTCGCAGTGTTTTCTCGTAGCAATGAACCATGCTTTGGCGCTGCTTCACTTCACATCCGCAGCGGTAAAAGCCAAGCGACCAAAGCAACAACCAACCCGTCATCATCATCGTCATCGTCATTGCCGTCGTCATCTTCAACATCAACAATAGTGCTGCCACCGCAATGGCAAGTCGAGCGAAGTAGAGTGAAGAGTGTAGTCCACACAAAGACAAAACAGTAGTCATATCTTATCCTCTATTTAATAGTTTTTGCTTTCTTATTGCTTTTGTTGTTGTTAAGCTTCACTTCCTGTGTTGCCGCATTGCTTTACATTTCTAGCCAAGTCAGCTTCAAGTCCAACTTCGCGCTCAGTCCACATTTAGCTGGCGGATTTGTTTATTGATCGTAGCTTTATTGTTGTCGCCTTTGGTGATCCAATGTTGTTGCTCTGTGTTGCCCCTACAATTGCTCGATTAATATCTCTTTTAATTTGGCTTTGAATTAATATTCGTGTATGCCAGTGATTGAAGAGGCTAATCAATGTTTCAACGTAAAGTTATGAACTTACTAAGTGCGCTTACTACAGTTCGTTTGCACTTCCGAGGGCTCCACTTCGCTCCACATTCTTTCGTGAACCTAAGCTAAAACAGACTGGATCTTAAGCATGAGAATTCACAAGTACTAAAGACAATGGCACTTGAGACAAATCTATGCCCATTTTAAGATTTTTCTAACCAACTCATCCAATATTACTGGGTTCCACAAATAACTAGGGGAAATACATATATATATTTGTAGGTCCGATCCAAAATGACTACTACTTTTTAAAGATTTTAGAATCTTGCAAATTCGATTAAAACAAATATAAACTCGGAATGCAGCAATCTAATTTTAGTGCAACCAACTTAGCAGTGACTTAAGCTTATCAGCTTGAAGAAATAATTGGGAGCATTGTTTTCTAATTAGAACAAAATAGAGATCCAAACTAAATATAAATCGGTGCATTTGTAGCGATAATAAATGAAGCGGGCAAGTGTTACACTTACAAAAACAACAAGTAAGGAAGGGTTAAGTTCGGGTGTAACCGAACATTTTATACTCTCGCAATTTATTTATTTAACTTAATTAATATTATATAATACACAATTTGACCCACATATTCGTTATATATATTGTATGAAGTCCATTGAAAGTTGGAAACCATAATATTAGGTTAGAAGCACCGAGGTCCTCGTGTTCGATATATGGGGCCTTAAAAACCTATGGTCCGATTTCGGCGATTTTTAGAATGGGGCTGCCCCACTATAAACATAGTATTTGTGCGAAGTTCTGCACCGATATCTTCACTAGTGCTTACTTTATATATTGTAATGTAAACGATTCAGATCGTCTTCAAAGTTCTGGTATATAGGAGGTAGGCGTGGTTGTGAAGCGATTTGGCCTATTTTCACAACATATCATTGGGATGTAAGGAAACTATTACAAACCAAGTTTCATTGAAATCGGTCGAGAAGTTCCTGAGATATGGTTTTTGACCCATATGTGGGCGATGCTACGCCATTTTTCATTTGGTAACAAATCTAAGTGCAGCTTCTATCTGCCATTGCTTATCTGAAATTTAGTGTTTCTGACGTTTTTCGTTAGCGAGTTAACCCACTTTTAGTAATTTTCAACCTAACCTTTGTATGGGAGGTGGGCGTGGTTATTATCCGATATCTGTCATTTTTGGACTGTATAAGGAAATGGCTAAAAAACTGCAGAAAGTTTGGTTTATATAGCTCTATTGGTTTGCGAAATATATACAAGAAACCGATTTGGGGCGGGGCCGCGCCCATTTCCCAAAAAAAATTACATCCACATATGCCCCCTCATAGTGCGATCCTTCATACCAAATTTTATTTCCATAGCTTTATTTATGGCTTAGTTATGGCACTTTATGTGTTTTCGGTTTTCGCCATTTTGTGGGCGTGGCAGTGGTCCGATTTTGCTCATTTTCGAAAGCAACCTTCCTATGGTGCCAAGAAATAAGTGTGCCAAGTTTCATCAAGATATCTTAATTTTTACTCAAGTTACAGCTTGCACAGACGGACGGACAGACAGACATTCGGATTTGAACTCCACTCTTCACCCTGATCACTTTGGTATATATAACCCTATATCTCACTCGTTTAGTTTTGGGTGTTACAAACAACCGTTATGTGAACAAAACTATAATACTCTCTTAGCAACTTTGTTGCGAGAGTATGAAAATGTAACGAATGATCGTAAAAGCCACCAACAACTACGCCGGAAAGCGAACGCTGACAGCAATTGTGATGGTTATTAAATTTAATCTCTCACAGATCAGTTGAACATGAAAGCAATAATAACAATGAAAATGACTGACAAACAACATAAACTTAATTGACACGCAAGATTTCATTATAAATGTACAAACATAGTACGTATCCATAAAACTAAAAATAGAAAACTTCGAGTGTGACCACGGAGACACAATGGAACTAACGTACATATAACCGAAAAGTGCAACAAAAAGCAACGTAAGAATACACCAAGAATATCGGACTTAATTTAAGACTTCAAAGGCGGCGATTCTTGTGTTAATTGAAACGGTTCTGTTTTTTGACAAGATCAGCACATGATAACCGGAAACCAACAGGCGAGAGCAGCAAAGTGCAGCAGAAAACTGGAAAGCGATTTAGATTAAATCGATTAATGCCATTAAGTAAAAGCGAAACGAAATAAGAAATTAAAGCCAATTGTTAAATATAATATAAGTGCTGATTATGGTTCAAAACAAGTAACGGTGATTCATGAAAGCTTACTCATCACAGGTATATTTACAACTTGGAACTAGGAACGCTCCTAAATATTTATATAAAACAGTTTAAAGCTATGATCTGTCTAAAATTGAAGGAGCAATAATTGCATTATTAATTACGCATACTGTCAAACAGAATAGTTAAGCTTCTTTATGAGTTCATTGTACAATCAAAGTTAGAGAATTTAAGGCTTGTTGATGTTTAACACCAGAAAAAGTTAACCCGATATCGCATGTGATCTCTTGAACAAATCAAGAAGATTTCTACGAGAGTTGGTTAACAAGTTTTTAAGTGATATTCATATGTTAAATAACACTCATTTTTGGTATGAATCCAAAGTCTAAAATTATGATAATTTATTCTGCTTACATCAACTAAAAATCTTTGGTGAGCTGAATGAGCTAACCACAGTTTCTCAAAAGTCACTTACCTCACTTCTAACAGAAACTTATGTTAATGTACATGTACATATGTTCTCCCGCAAGTCGGCACATAATTGATTACGCAAAATTGAGTCATTGTCGGATGGATTGCTGAATAGACCATTGAATTGTCGGTATCTCTTTCGCTGGACGCTGATGAGCGGCACAGCGGCATGTGAAGTGGTCTCCATAGAGCACACACTCTACAAAGATCAATAGGCATGTAAATGAGAATTGATGAAGTTAAAGTCAAAGCAGCTTCGGCTGCAACTTCAACCAAATTGACATGAAAGCTTACGGCTAGACCAGGTCGTTGAACATGTATGCATTGTTGTTGGCTTTGTGGGAAGTCAATTGTGATTTTTTACGGTATTTACGACTATTTATGTACATATTTATTCTTTATACACTAGCTATTCGTTGTTATATGTATACTCCTTATATAAACATAAATGTATATAAGGCTATGTAAATACCGAGTATGTATGTTTGTGAGGAGTTCATGGATTTAAGTGATTATACGTGAGAAAGTAATTAATTTGACAGTAAAATTGAATTCTGCTTGGATATCATTAAGCTGTCAGACATTTTCTTCATTTGTGCCGTCTTGAGGTGCAATGTCTTCATAAAGACACTGTTGTATGGGTTTGTCCATATGGATTTGTGTGTGTGTATTTATCTAGTATGTATCTAAGTGTTTATAGTCTCGTTGTCGTTGTTTTTTTTTTGTTCATTCGCAGCCATGCGAGTTATGAGAAATGTTTTCGGATTTCCTATCAACTGATTACAACGTATTTAGTGAGAATCTCATAAAGCACAAAGGTTCCCAACCCTTTTGATCGCTTTACCGAACCACAGTCCGCTCAGTTAGTTTCCAGTTTAGTTGGTCAGTTGGCTCTTTTATTGCTATGGTTGAGTGGATTTGATGTATTGTTGTGCTGTCAACGCGACTGACGAACACAAATAAAAGCAAATAAGTACAACAATAAAAATAAATAAAATAACAATTACCACATTAAAAATAACAACAAAGGGACGTCTCGCATATGTTACGATGCAACACCAAATGCGGCACGACTTGCACTATATGTTGCATGTTGCAACATGACACATCCGAATGGCTTGTTTCCTTTAGCTTTTTATTTTATTTCTCTTGCGCTTTTTTATTGCCCAATTACAAGTAGAGAATAGTATAGGAAACCCAGAAGAGAGTAATCTGGAAAATACAAGTCTTATTCCAAATCTTTTGTAGACGTAATCAAAACAAAATAAGATAAATTATAGAAAAAAATCCACATTCAGACAAATTTAATTTTTCTTGATCGTAACTGTTGAGGTCTTAAGGTTCTGCGATTAAAATTTTGCAACCGAAAGAATAGTTTTCCCAAGTGTTTTAATCTAAAACTCTGAAATCAAAAATTTAACCGAGTTGCAGTGGTCTTTTGCAACTAACTTACAACAAAATGCCACTTAAACTTTAGTTAGACCGATTAGCCTTAGGGTTGCACAGCTGATTTATTATTTCTTATGCACGAGGCCTTTATTAAAGCATCTTGTTTTGGCACAAAATGCTACTCATACAAAATTTATAACTTAATCTCGAATTGCAGCAACTTTAAATCCACCCTTGAAGCTGAACGAAGAACAAACTTCGCACCCTTGCGCCGACAGCAGCGACCACTGCGGCAGGTTCAGCAATCATTTATTCACATAAATTGTATTATGCCGGTAATAATTCTTATTTATGCACATATTTATCACCCCAACAACAACACACGAGCGTATGCTGAAAATACGCAAAGTGAAAGGGGGTGTGGTGGGACGCTGCTGTCAGCTTTTCATTACCCGAGCGCACAAGTGTAATGGACGCAGCAGACAGTGAAGTGTTTAACTGCCATTTTATGTTTTCATTCTGGTTTTTTTGGTGTTTTGTTGCAAATTTGGTCCTTCGTCCGAAGTGCGAACGCAAATTTTCGTTATTTTCATTTCAGCTGACATTATAGCCTGCTGACATATAGTCTTAATTTGTGTTTAATGCGAATTTCGATTTCATTTGACAGTATTTTATTGCTTTTGATTTATTTTATGTTTTATTTTGCTTTTGTAATCCGATCATCGTGGGATACTGGGTGCAACTATTCTTCTATGACATTTAATTCAACGCCATAGTGCGTAACTTCATTTGGTGCACATACAAGAGCAAGAACGTAAAAACACGTTTTCTGCATTTTCTTATTATTGTGGTAAATGAACAATACTTACATACTCGTAAATATAGAAGATTGCGATTGCATATATTACATAATATAAAAGGTTCATTTCTGTATTCAGTGGCATGTATAAACAAGAAACTTGAATTCACCAAGAATGGTGAATGAAACAGTATTTTTCGTACTCATATTTTCTTAGAGAATTATTGTTTGTCTTTGCTGGCAGTAGTCTAAATGAATGACTATATTTTTGAAGGCATTAGTCTGCTTTAGAAGCTGCAAAAGCCTTTTTTAGCAATTTTTTTTTTTTAAAGGGAAGGAAATGATTGCGGTAAACGGAATTTTAAGACGATAGTGTACTATATTTAAGGCTTAAAAAACAATATTTATTATTAAAAAATATTGAAATTTTTTCAAAGTTGTAAGTATTTTTCAGGAGCGCCTGCAGTCTGCACTTGTAAATCGGAGCCGGTGATGGAGGTCGTGCGATGCATCTGAAACAGTCGAACCAATTTTTTTTTTTAATTTATATAAGTTTCTTTTCTTCTTTATACCGAAGAAGTTATAAAATTCCAAATTTTTTCGAAGTTTGAAAAAAAAATCCCTTTTTTAAGAAAAAAAATTGACTTTAAGTTGCAAAACAAGTAGTTTAAATAATACTTTTGTCCAACTTTTTTAGTTCAAATAGAAGATAATTTAATACTGAAGCTAGATCACTTTGGTTTTTTTTCGATCGGACATACATATATTCTTTTTGCTATCGCCGGCACCGTTTTCTAACACTTGTGAAAATGAAAACTCGAGAAAACGCGCTTTAAAGTTTTCAGTATCCATTCGCACCTGCTCGACGCTCGGCCACTAAAACTGCTCTAGCTTCGAAAATATGTCGAATTGGCCTCTGGAATTTTAAAGACATATTCTTGGATAGTTTTGGAAGAGATTTAAAACAAAACAAAAAAATCGATTTTTTGAAGCCTGTAAAGCAGAAGCTGAAAAACGGGTAAAAGTATAGCGGTCACTGTAATAAAGCGTTTAAAGATGACTCTATCACCTCAATAGAATCTGTAATTGATCTCATCCGCCGATCAACTGTGAAAAAGGTCAACCCCATAAACATTTTTATGATACCAAAAATCTCCTAAAGATCTATTCTAAAAGGTAATCGTTTAAGGCGTTGTTCGTTCGTTACGAGGTGTGTTCAAAAAGTAACGGTAATTTGCGTCTATTTATTATTTATTCATTCGTTGCTATAAACAAAATTAGAGAAATTTTAAATTTTACAATTCTCTTTATATGATTCACAAACAAACCAGTCGATTTTAAGACCGCCGTCAATTAAAATTTATTTCGTTCGAATTTTAGACTTGTTTTTTCCCAATAAAATATTCAGAGTTACTGCAAACCCTACCTTAATCGGGATTTAACAAAAATGTGGATATGAACACAAGTGTATATATAAACATATGTATGTATGTATGTGTACACTATTTGCAACATCTGTGCCAACACTAACTTGGTCATCCTTGCCAACTATTGACTCGAAACTTTCAATGAATTTCAAAGCACACACAAAAGTGAATACATATGTACATATGGCGATGGTGTGTGCATATGTATGTAAATATAACTATGCAAATGCAACTGATAAATCCCTAACGGCAAGCAGCAAAAACAAACAGCACATCACCCCTTCTACCCACAATGTGCCGTATGACACCCTGCAATCAGCAGACAAGTTGCAACCCGCCGCCAACTGTACTCTTTCTATTAACACACACACATACAAACATAAATATATATTTATTTATTTATAAAGCACATCCATGCATTTGTAACATGTGTTCTTCCCTGGCTGTAGTTGCAACACATATTTTGTGACTTTGTGATGAAAATGCATGGCAATGGTGGAAATGCGAAAATAGTCAAAATAAAGTTACAACTGAAACAAGCTAACGACAAAATAAATTAAGAAAATAGTCGATGAAAAGAAATAACAAAAACAACAACGGAAAAACAAGTTAAAATAATCCTAGAGTGGCAAGACAGAAATGATGGCTGCTTGCCACAACAAACTACGCAAGCGTAGGCCGCACGCTGCGCACAAAGACGAAAACAAAAACAAAACAAGCGGAAAGCGTAGTTAGCAAGCATGGCGAAAAACGGAAAGCAAAGTAAAATTGCGACTAATTTTGTGAAGCCAACAAAACCAACCCTCTTTTTAGCACACCGAACACACGTCCATACATATGTACATATGTATGTATATGTATGTTTGTATGTATGTTTGTGTACGTGTATTTCTGCTTTTGTTGCTTGGAAGCTAGTGGAAGCAAAGGACTCAGTGGCGGCTTAGGATTTCTTGTTTGGATGAATCACAGACGCCAGTTCGTCGAACTTGCTTAACACACACACGCACATACACATACACACAAAAACGAAATAGATAAATAGACATTGTGAAAGGTACATTTTATTTCCAGTGGCAATGTAATCATTGATTTGATTGATTTGCGGACAAATAGATTTTGCGCTTACCTTGCTATAATCCACTGCTGCTGCCGTAAATCACACAAACACACACACACGCTTTACTCGTGAGTGGCCACTCGATGATGAAAATGGCTTTAGGTTGATGTCTTGCCAAATTTATACAGTTAATACGCTCGAGTTTAGCAATATTTGATAGTTAGTTTGCGTTAATTTTAAAATAATTCTCGCATACCTAAAAATCAACCAGAAATGATTTTCAACACTTTATTGCTTTAAATCTACAAAAATTCACAAAATCACGTGTGTTTTTATATTTCACCACAGCAAAATAGTTATTTCGTTCAATGTGTTACTAGAAGCACTGACTATCGCATGCAATATGTGAGTATTTATTCCGGTACATATGTATGTATGTATGTATTTACATGCAAAACACTGAGCAACCAGCCGCAAATTCTTTGCAACGAATGAAAATATGTTGCAGGCAAAAATCTTCTAGTAAGCAGCAACAGCAACACTTCCGTTCGCGAAAGCAGAGGGAATTCCATGTTGCTCAGTGACAAACAGAGAGATGAGGAGAGCAAAACACAGCGCAGTGATTATTTTAAAGAGAATCACAATTTCAACACTCTCTTCGGAAGACAGTGGGCTTGTTTCAAGGATTTCCATAGCAGAATTACAATATCAGAAATATAATATCTATGTATCTTTAATTAAAAACAAGAAAAAACGTTAACTTCGGCTGTACCGAAGCTAATATACCCTTCACAGGAGCATTTCTTTTAGTAATTATGTGTTTAAGCAAATCTAAAGACGTAAGAAAAAGTAAGTAAAAACAAGCATTTGATTTCGATCTTTCAGTTTGTACAGCAGCTATATACTTTAGTTAACCGATCTGAACAATTTCTTCGGAGATTATATTATTACCTTAAGCAGTAATCCATGTCAAATTTCGTGAAGATACCACGTCAAATGCGAAAATTTTCCACACAAGTTATTGATTCCGATCGTTCGGTTTGAATGGCAGCTATATGCTATAGTGAACCGATCTGAACAATTTTTTCGGAGATTAAATTATTTCTATGAACAATAACTCACACTAAATTTCGTGAAGATATGTATGTAGTAAAACTCGGAAGTTTTCCATACAAGCCCTTGATTCCGATCGTTCAGTTTGTATGGCAGCTGTATGATATAGTGGTCCGATATCGGCAGTTCCGACAAATGAGCAGCTTCTTGAAGAGAAAATAACATTTAATAAAATTTCAAACCAAATTTTAAAAACTGAAGGACTAGTTCGTATATATACAGACAGACAGACAGACAGATGGACATGGCTAAATTGACTCAGTTCAACATACTGATCATTTATATGTATATATATACTTTATAAGGCCTCCTACGCTTCCTTCTGGGTGTTACAAACTTCGTGACAAACTTAATATACCCTGTTCAGGATATAAAAATAGCCTTTTGTGAAGTCAAGCTTTTTTCAACAGCTTTTAATAAGATATATAATTGAATTACAAACTGACCTTTTGATCTGCAAAATTTGTAAATGTTTCATTTAAGTTCTAAGATATGATTGATTTCTATAGATTCTTTAAAAAATAATTTCGCGCTTTTTATTAAAGCCTCATTACTTAAGCATCATCAATGTTATTCTTCATCCTTATAAGGCCATAGGTAAGGTCTAAAAGAGTTCATTTGAAATATTTGTTTTCATTAAGTGGCTCAATGGATGCTCCATTATGTGTATATTCGGCAATGAAACAATTACAATATTATTTGACCCATCCCTTAACCGTAAGATACATATTTGTCTATCATATTTCATAATATATGCACAAATACATCCTAGCCTCATTCATAGAGTTCTACGGCATCCACATATAAATCAGTAATAATAGCATTCAATGTCGCCTTAAAAGTTTCTGACAGATAAAATCAATAGAATTGCTATTCAAGGCCATACCTTCAAACATATACACATACAATTTTCAACCATTTTACTTCATGTCGAAGCGGCTTATCGACTTCAGCTGCAGCAGTCAAACTAAAAAATCGGCCTGCCAACCGCATACACACGGGACGCGGCGGCGACTGGGCGTTGGGTGGTGGTTGGCAGACTGCAATTACACTACTTGTAATTTACTTATCGACATTCGTGCACACACACACATACATATGCATTTATGCTATTAACATGAAAAGAAACCTCAACAGGGTTGTTGTCGCAGGCAAAGGGTTGTGTTTGAAGTTTGCAGCCGAACGATTTCCCCGGCAACGGAACAACTGCTAAAACAATATCGCCACTGCGAGGTAACAATTGTAATGAAAGACAATTTGTAAACCAGAAACCAGAGAGACGGACAGAGATGGGAGTTGCAGGCGAGAATTGTAAAAAAATCGAAAAGTCCCAGTTGAATTTTCCCATGTGACCAATAATGACGATTTAAATGAAATATTTTTTTACCCTTTTTGTGTTGTGTGAAAATAATTTTTCTTTGTGTGATTTGGGAAATTTTGGGAATACGGTAATGCAATGTGTGAGCTTGTGTAAGGATCTGCATATATTCACACACACTCATATCTGCTGATTAAAGAAGCAAGGTGTTAAGACCAACTTCTAACAAATATTTGGCAGTAAAATTAAAGATAACGTAAAGTTGCACGAAACATAAAAGAATAGCAAGCGATTATATAACTTTAATACAATATAAAGACTCCTTTGAATTCAATTTAATTCGATAGATTTGCTTAGAAACATATAATAATTATAATAGAGCAGAACTTATACCAGAGGTGTTCAAAAAATTGAGGGAAATTTCGGTTTTTATTTTCAAAAAATTTTTTTTCATTCATCTACATTAATGTTGTCACCTTCAAATAGTCCCCACTTGATATTATGAACTGCGTCTATCGCCGAAACACTTCTTCCACTCGATGTTTAGAAAATGTAACACAGACATGTCTGGCGAATATGCAGGCTGGGCCATCGTTACCGTATTGTACCAAAAATTCTCGAACAAGCAACGAAGTGTAAACTTTTAATAAACGAAAATCAATAAGCTCATAAAAGCACGTCTTACTTTGGCACACAGACAAGTCAAAAATTTTGAAACCGGTGAAATTTAGAATTCCCGTTACTTTTTGAACACATTACGTACTTAGTTAAAACAAGTAAGGAAGGGCTAAGCTCGGGTGTCATCGAAATTTTTATATTCTGCTATTTATTTATTTAATATAACACATTTGACTCAAATATTCGGCATATATGTATATGGTATAAAGTATACTTCAAATTTCGGGTATATGGGAAGTAGGCGTGGTTGTGAACCGATTTGGACTATTTTCATAACATATCATTGGGAAGTCAGGAAGATATTATGAACCGAATTTCAATGAAATTGGTCGAGTAGTTTCGGAGATATGTTTTTTGACCCATTATGTGTGTGGATGGTTTGTATACCATTTTGAGTGCAGCTCTTCTGTGCCATCTTTATAATGAAATTTAAGGTTTCTGGTGGTTTTCCATACTGAATGTACGAAAAACTTACTAGGGGGCGGGACCACGCCCACTTTCCCAAAAAATCACATCCACATATACCCCTTCATAGTGTGATCCTTCATACCTACATTTTTCTTCAATAGCTTAATGGCCTAGTTATGGCTTAGTTATAGCTCTTTATATGTTTTCGGTTATTGACATTTAGAGGGCGTGGCAGTGGTCCATCTTCGAACTTAACCTTCTTATATCTCAATTTTTACTCAAGTTACAGCTTGCACGGACGGACGGACAGACGCACAGACAGGCATCCTAATTTGAGCTTTACTCGTCACCCTGATCATTTTGGTATATACATATAACCCTACATCTAACTCGTTTAGTTTTAGGACTTACAACCAACCGTTATGTGAACAAAACTATAATACTCCCTTTAGCAACTTTGTTGCGAGAGTATAAAAAGAAGAATACTGCAGTGAGCTCTAAACTTTTCAACTAATTTGAGTCTCTACAACAACCCACAAGTTTTGAATTCTCCACATCTTATACTAAAATGAAATATTCCACATATAACCTAAAAAATTAAGCTCCCAGTCATTTTTACATGAAAGTAACCCCTAAGAGTTCTACACCTTGAAAGTCGAGCTGCAGCAGCATAAGTTCAATGAAACCACTGTGTGACTTTGTATACAAAGTTAATGAATTCTTGTTTTTCTGTTTTTTTTTTTTTTTGTTTATGGGAAATACTTACGAGCACATGAGCTATTTACTGGCAATTTCAAGCACGCTCTCACACCTTCCACGCTGCAACCAGCTGCACACAATGTGCAACAAAAAGGAAGAAATCCCAAAAACACATTAAATCCGCTGCAGTCACGTGCCAGCCAGCGGTACGCGTCGCCGTTCAAAGAATTATTGAACCTGAAGTTTTATCGGCACAACTCGACTGTCTCAAGCATTCGAGCATTTCTACCCCTGTTTGGGAAGAGCAGCACCACCACTGCAACACCTCCCGCTAATGAGCGCTAAATAAGCTGCTGCTGCTGCAGCGGCGGCTGCTACTCGATTTTGCAACAAAACGTGGAAAAATGTATGCAAGTGTGTGTGTTTGCCGAGAACCTTCTAAGACTATCCCAACGCGATTTGGTGTGAGATTCCGAAAAAAGAGGAAAAATCGACACTTTCAACGATTAAAGTCGATTGTGTGTGAAAAATTGTGTGCAAAAAGTCAGCAAACGTGTGACTAAGTCGACGACGGGGCGGAGTGTGTGTGCTGGTAGGAGAGTATGCATATGTATGTATGTTTGTGAGTGAATTTGTATTTGCGAAGAAATCGATATTTTGCGCTCTGCAACATGGGATAGCGCAGACACACATTAATTTGCATAGAAATACAAATACAACAAAATGAATAAATTCATATATTAATGCGCTTTACATATCCATATACATATATACATACATACTTATACATATGTACACATATGTGTGTGTGCACTTGGTCACTCATTTGAAACAGCATTTGCTTGCTATGCTTGTCGAATTTGCATATTTATGCAAAATGCAGCCAACAACCCTGACGCAGCGCCACCACTCGTTACAAGTACACAGAAGCATATGCAAGTGCTGGGCGGTCATCCCTGCAGCTCCCAACACCCATCACTCGCACTCGCTCCCCCACCCACTCAAGCCAGCAAGCAACTCGGCCTATTCAAATATTTGTTTGCTTATCGTCTGACTGGCTGACAGCCTGCCCGCTGGCATTGTGAAGTTTTCCACCGACTTCGGTTTGAAGTTTCACAGACACACTCACATGGGCCTATATACATACATATGTTATATATTTATATAAGTAGATGTGTATGTATGAGAATATGTATAGAAAATGCATTTGTTACCTTTGTATTTCGCTCGTTTGCACGGTCATTCACGTCGTCGCCTTGGAAAGGTGGACAATAATAATTCATGCATACATACAAATAGACACATAAACATATGACCACACAGACACATATGCCATATCTGTCATGAGAGTTTTGTAATTAAATCGCAGATAATAAAGTTTACTCCATTTAGATGGATTTTATGGATAAAGGGCCTTTCGCTCATTTTTATATGCACTTTAATGTTGCGGCAAATACATATTATATACATATGCACATTAGTGAAGGGATAATACAGTTAAAGATAATGTAGTTGTGTTTTTTATAAAAAAAAAGTAACTATCAAAATTATCATTGACCCCGCCCAGATCACGTGATATTTTTGTTTACATTTTTGAGTGAGGTCAATGACCCCACCTTGATCACGTGATGGAATTACAAGATCACGTGATATTTTTGTTTACAGGTCATTGACCCCGCTCAGATCACGTGATGCCAATTCAAGGTCACGTGATATTTTTGTTTACATTTTTGAGTGAGGTCAATGACCCCACCTTGATAACGTGATATAATTACAAGATCACGTGATGGAATTACAAGATCACGTGATGGAATTACAAGATCACGTGATATTTTTGTTAACATTGACCCCGCCCTGATCACGTGCAATTTTTGTTTACAATTGACCTCGCCCAGATCACGTGATGTTAATTCGAGGTCAAGTGATATTTTTGTTTACATTTTTGAGTGAGATCAATGACCCCAACTTGATCACGTGATATAATTACAAGATCACGTGATGGAATTACAAGATCACGTGATATTTTTTTTTACATTGACCCCGCCCAGATCACGTGATGCCAATTCAAGGTCACGTGATATTTTTGTTTACATTTTTTTAGTGAGGTCAATGACCCCACCTTGATCACGTGTTGTAATTACAAGATCACGTTATGTAATTACAAGACCACGTGATGGAATTACAAGATCACGTGCTGAAATTACAAGATCAAGTGCTATTTTTGTTTACAGGTCATTGACCCCGCTCAGATCACGTGATGCCAATTCAAGGTCACGTGATATTTTTGTTTACATTTTTGAGTGAGGTCAATGACCCCACCTTGATCACTAATATAATTACAAGATCACGTGATATTTTTGTTTACAGGTCATTGACCACGCCTAGATCACGTGATATTTTTGTTTACATTTTTGAGTGTAGTCTTTGGTGTCCGATGTCTTTCTCTCGAATTATGAAGTGAGCTTGTATATTTCTAATATTTTGATGATTTCAGTTTCAGATTAAGATTCTCCATCACGGAGACTTTTTGATACCCTCACCCGGGAACTATTTCCAGAAAGCTTAGTTTTTAGAAATAAATATAGCCTATGTTACTCGAGGTGAATGTAGTTTTCGAATGGTGAAAGAATTTTTGAAATCGGCACAGTAGTTTTTGAGTTTATTCATTACAAACATTTTCCTCTTTATAATAGTAGTATAGATAAATGAAATAATTAAGAATTGGAAATTTTAAAATTCCCGTTATTTTTTGAACACATCACGTAAATCACTCAGACTTTCATAAACTCCACATACTTAAAAAAAAACCTTAAGCTCGATTCTGTGACGTTCGCTTATTTGCTATTAGTATCCCACATATAACGTCAACCTTACATTACTGTGGCCTTAGCACACAAAACTCATAGGTTCCGAATCAAAATTTCGATCCCAGAAGAACATGAACTAAATACCAGATAACTAACTAAATAAACCACACAATTTGCAACTATGAACTTTTCAAAATCAAACCAACCAAACCATACACAAATCAATGACCGCGACGCCTTCAGAGAATTAACTTTATGGGTTCGAAGTTGTACTCGTACATGTGCCGAGACGGAAGCCAAAACTATGAGAGTGTAAAACAAGTTATTAATGTTTCCGGTGCATAACATTTAACGGTTGCATAGAGTATCCACTTATGTACGCTTGTAATAAAGGAAAGAATGCACAAAAACTAGGAAATGTGTCAGTTCACATGGGTGTTAGTCCGGAACGAGCTTTAAACCCGAAAATGCGTGTCAAAACTTCGTGACGTATTTGTACTAAATTTCGTAACAAAAAATGGGCGAGTGTCAGCCAAAAAGCAATAACAATAACACAGTAACAAAAACAACCACACAATAACAATAAACAAATAAAATACGTGAATTAGTTTTGAATTATGGAAAATTAAGCAAAATGATGACGAGTTTAGTGAACGCAAAACACAGAACACATACTTAGATAGGCATAACTATGTAAATAATTACGAAATATGGTCGGAAAGGCCTGTCAGAAGTTTATTTGGACTCGCATGCGGACGCATGTAAAGCTCAGTTGATAATGATCAACACTTCCACCGTTAATTACGTTACAATCCGAGCAGCGCACGATAGAACGTTGAACCATGCAAGTGCACTGCGACAAAACTGTGCCACATGCCTACATACGAGTATTTAGTGACATGCTAGTAGTACAAGTACCATTCATTGCCTATGCAAATATCCGTGTGAATGTACTCATAAAATGTGTACTTTTTGTAGCGGTACGAGTATATCACACCTTTGATGTCATTACTCGTACGCACCCGCAAATGATGTTTAATGACGATAATTATGTTTGCTTATGTTACTTTTAATGCCCACTTTTTACATTTAATGCATTTCTCCATTATTTATTGCATTATCTATATAATTTTGTTTACCTTATGCAGCCGATTGGTGAAAGGAAAGTGCTTGAAATAAGTACATACATATGTACACATATTTGGACAATTAAATCGTTCAACCAACTGTCACTAATAATGATACACGGGTTAGGGAGGTTGTCGTTATTAAAACAAAGTAACGGACTTTTCACTTGTTTTTTGGGCGCGATGGAAATTTTACATTAAAGAAACTTCATAGACATTTTTTTATGAAACAGTTTGTTAGCAATAATTATAATAAATATATAAGTATTTGAACGAGCAAAATAAAGGCCAAATCTCTCTGGGAGTACAATACATTGACCTTTCAAACAAAATCGTATTTTGAGAAAAAGATGTGGAAAAGCGAATATTGCAGATAGAAAAAATATTGAGAAAAGTCGAATCGACTCTGTCTAAATACTTTAAAGACAGAAAGAGAGACAACTTTAGTGAACTCTCTCCAATATCTTCTCGATTCTAACGTGAGATCTGGCCTTCAACTATATTTTTTTAAGAACCCATCTGTTTAATAAAATAATTTGCCAAATTAATAATTTTGATTCGAATAGGAGTCTGCAACAAATTTTCAATAAAAAGATTGCATTGCCTCGGATAAGATCTCCCTTTATTGATAAAAACTCACAGAGCTACAGTTTAAGGCAATCTGGATGATGATCGCAGAAAAACTAATGCTAACACAACCCCAACAACAAGAAATGTCAAATATAGTTTTTCCATGGCAAAAAGAATTATGTCTTCATCCAACTGATGGTAAAAGTAAAGGAAGTGGAAAGCAACATCTGAGTAGATCAAACTTCACGATTTGAATTGGTCCCAAAGAAAAAGTGGAAATAAACTACTACTTGTAGACCCTAAGTCTATTTTGGATCAGCAATTTTAGGAAAACATAGGTCAATTGAGCTATCTGTATAAAAGAAGTAGATAAGACCGGCATATCGGGGATTACGGAAAAGGAAGAAGAATAAAGTATATTTTTTTATTAAAATCCTCAATTAAGATTTTTGAGGACATGCTACCCGCCATGTATTTCATGCATAGATCAGCCACACAACAACGCAATAAAAACTTAAAAACAACAACAGGAATATGGTAAATCGAAAGTGTCAAAGACATATGCGATATGCGAGGTGATTATGTCGGCAGCGAGAAAAATTACCTCAACACAGTTGTGATTTAATCATTTCAGATAGGCAACGAAAAGGCAGTAAGGGCGATTCCAACTTTTCGTATTGCGCGCGTCACCAAATACATTTGGGCATTGCGCATGCGTCGCGCACACCTTTCTCCCCGCCTGCAAAGTAGCGCCGGTGGCATCAAGCTTCCCACAGGGGTTGAAAGCGTGCACAGAAGCATATTCAATGTCAAGCACTGCCAAAATTGCATTTATCATCCGGCAATGAGCAGTGAGCGGTGCTTGCAACACGCAACGTGCAACAAACAAAAGCAATTTCAATATCGCATATATTGCGATTTTATTCGATTTATGCATTCAATAAGGGTTGCTGCAAATGTAATTTGCTACTCACATGCTATCGTAGTATCGAAAACCGGGGTTGAGCCAGTTTGTCAACCCCCGGAATGGACAGCGATGGTGCATGGCATGCAATGCAATCACAGTTGTGTTGCAAGCGCACAAACGATTTATTTTATGCACTAGCATATTGCTCATTATATATGTATATCTTAAATGGATATGTACGCATAGGCGTACGAAGAGGTCTCAATTCAATAAAAATAATCAACAATTTTAAGAAATTTCTGAAATGTTAGAGAAGACCACGGTGATTTCAATTTCATATTTTATTTTAAGCCCGTCATATTTATCATTGAGGTTATGATGATCACCAAAGAACTCTCATGTCGAAGACACGAGTGTGCTGAATATTGGATGTATGGAATACATGGATATATCCTCGTTTCTTGAGCAAACGGTTTGTTAACTGGTCTTTTGTATTGCTGCGCTCTCTTCTTACATTCTTTATCATAAAATTCTTCAAAGCATCTGAATATGTAAAAGTTTATTTGAATTTCGTGAACCCCCTCTAAAATGTGCGCCTCTGTTAGCAGGCCCATACCCATCATTGAAGCGCATCATTTGTTGTTGGCGGTGCTCAACTGCTTTGGTAATTCAAGTTCAGTGATTATCAATGCCACCACCGTCTGCTGCATTACGTACAATTTTTGCTACGAAGTTGTCACTGAGCCACAAAAGTCGCACCGACGCTCGTCTCGTGCACACGGCGCATAGACAATGACACCCCATTGCATGCCACATATGGCTGCCTATGCATACACACACATACAATATACTCGAATGACAGTGGGTTGTGGGGGTTGCTGTAATAAAATAGCAAACAATTGATTTCCGATTTAGCTGCAACACAGTAGATTGTTGTTGTTGTTGCTTTTAGTAATGTTTTATTACACATTTAGTAAATTTTCCATTTGTGCGCCACAGCGCAGAAGAGTCGAAGTATGTGTGTATGTGTGTAGTTTAAAATATGTAACTGTTCCGCTTGCATGTTGCAACTACTAAAATGCAACAACAGAATAGCAAAAACAACAATTGTAATAATCACTGTTATGTCGCATATTGATTGTTTGTAGCATCATCGTCATCGCCATTATTGCATGCAACACAAATACACTGACAGTCATATGCAATAAATGTGTGTATGTATGGTATGTAATTATTTGCTTTGGCTATGATGATGATCATCCATTGCCATTGTTTGTGCTGCCGTTTCAAGTTATTTGCGAATTTTCTGCATTGTTCGCCGTGTTGCATAGCGTGAAGTAACTACTAAATAGTCCGGCTAACTCCCCATGTTGCGTAACAACGGAGTTTCTTTCATACATATAAACTGACATATGTACATAGACGATAAATTATGTGGGTTTCGCTGCGTGTGACCGAGATATGAAATGTTTCGCGCTGGCAATAGTGCAATCAATTGCAATGGGAATAACTGTTTGTGGGTGCATATGCTTCCTATAAGTGCCACTAATCCACATTTGAGAGAGTTTGCCACAATAAACACTTTGCTGTGATTAATTTTAAATTTGTAAAATAAATGGTTTTCGGTTTTACAATAAACTGATCAGCGATCAAAATCTCGGTACGAATTTTTCGGCCTTGTGTTAGCACGTGTATACATAGTGAGATGGTTGTAAGTGATTGCAGTAGCAGTAATTGATTATTGAGGTTTTTCTTGAATGAACAACGAGGAGTAGAGTAAATATGGAGAAAGTTTTAACTTTAAACTGGGTTTGGGCGGGACCGAAAAAAATGTTATACAAGTTTATAAAAAGGAGAAATTTGTGGAGATGGGAACTCAAAAATTTATAACTCCAACAACCTGGTATTTCCAATATATTCGTTTTTTTAATGATTCCCATCAAAAGATTTCTTAATAAAATTTCACGTTTAGTCTTAGCTATCGAAATGTAAGATAAATGCTGAAAAAAAATCTATAAACGCGTTGTAAAGATGATGGATGAGTTACACAACTTTCGTTCAATAAATGATCGCATAATTGCTTAACGCTATCCTTCAGTCTACACATTATAACCTTGAAATGTGTAGGACTTTCTTTCGGCTTATCTTAATTCAGTATTAGATCACAAGTTAAAGTCAATTTTCAGTTATAATAAATTATAATCGCACTAAAAAAATGCTCTCTCTCAAAATTCTCTCTCTAAAAAAAACAATGACGCATTTTTCTCATTAACAAAGTGTATACTTTTCTATTTACAAACCTTCATTCTAACGCGTCTGTTGTTGACTGTCATTCAGCCATGCAATCGTCAAGAGATTTCCAATTCAACCAGGTGTTTGATTTTCTCAATTCATTCCTTTGATACTTTTATGAATTTCCTATTTCGCTTTATGCGCATTTCCGTCTCTAATAATCGTGGCACGTACGCTGGGATACAAGCGTGATTGCCACTGCTTGAGCTCGGAATAAATGAATTGATCGTGTGCTACTTTCAACACTACCTGAGGGTAAAGAAAAAACGTAAATCTATTTATGCAGACAGGCCTACTTCTACAGAGGTAAATAAGAACTTCTTTACAAACAGCTCGTTATCCTTCCTCATTTTTAAAGTAAAAGGCTATGTGTTTTTAATAGGGAGACTTCCTATTTTATTGCGTGGTTTCCTTTTCTAAGACGCGCAGATGTTCCCTCCTTGGGATTGGTGACTTGCAGAAAGCCGATGTAACATTTAATGTCACGTGGCAAGGTAACTTTCTCGTAATACTAGCGTTTAAAATGAAGGATTATATATACATAAGTACCCCAGAAAAACTCGGCTTAACTTTCAAAGAGGCGATGGTTTAGAAGAAACATTTCGATTGCTTTGAGAACTTGCACTTCTGAACTTGAAATATTTGCTTATTCCACATCTATATGCTTTAATTCATAATAACAAATTTGGATTTTTTATGTGCTTATATTTATTTAAGTGCAGTTAGCAATTATTCAATAAATATTTATATCCGCGTCGATTTTCTTTAATTCTCTCAAAGCATTTATTATTATATGCATCTGACCACTAAGCACTTATCGCTTGGTTTACTTGCTCTTCGGCATTCTATGCACACTTGATGATGGCAGCAAAGAACTTATAAATTATGACGGCAATCTTTTGTAATGTGAGCTCTTACTTAAGCTATATACAAGATTGTTACTCGATGCTGAAGACCAGCGCTATGGTAATATCAATGGACTGAACTGAGAAGAAGCGGGCAACTGAAATTATTTGTGCACATAAACGAATATTTATACAAATAAAGCACCCTAAAGCAATTCAGTAGAAAATATGTACAAGAAAATAAATAATCGTATGCAATGAAGTTACAACAGCGTCAAGTTGAATTACCAAGCAATGCATTTTCAAGGGTAAAAGTACAACATTCTTTAACAGTTCGATAGGAGAAAAGTTAATAAACGAAAAGTAAAAGTGTCAAAAAAAAAAATAGAATGTGTTGAGGTTGTAAATACGTAGACGTCAAACAATTCGAGTTAAACCATGAAGAAGTGAATAGAAAAACGCATTGGTATCGCTAGATATGTGTGAGTACAACTACTTGTACTCACAGTGAGTGAGCTACTTCATTTTCACCACTTTTCCGAAAAAAAAGCTTTTGTTGAATCCTCACATTAATGTGTCGAAATGGCACAGGAACTGTTGATATTTAATTTTTACGAGACTTCAGGATACTATACTCCCAATAAATAGATACAAAGAATTTATAAAATTTAGTCCATAAAGTGTATTGTGTTGAGTTAAAAAACTTGTGTGAGAAAAAAAATAAACCAAAGCTGACATAAAATTTCAACACATTGTTCTCTTTGATCGAAGTTAAATCAAGTTGCCGTGAAAGGCAACATCTGTAGCAAGTTCAAGTTATCACTTTATCCCCCCAATAATTTGCTCTGGACTGCGGAGAAGAATGTTCGCTCTCCGTGAACAACAAGGGAAGCAACTATGCTTCAAGTATCTGACTCCAGTTAAGTCCCGCCATTGTTATCAGTTTTATGCGACAATGAAAATGAGTACATAATAGAAGCAAGAACCATATACAAGGGAACATGAAGTCACACTTGAAGATATCATATACTGGTGTATTCAAATAAACCAATTGAGCTCAGATGGTGAACTTTCATCTTACCATTTGATAACTATTTCTGTCATTTATTCAATTTCTTACAATTTCTATTGATTTTCGTACACATTGTGTCATAATGTCATAATGGGCGCTGGACATCCCCCATTTTTCATGCTTCATTGTTATAATCCAATAAAGCAATTTTATTAATGCAATGTATGTATGTATGTTTGTGTGTAACATTGTGAACATATATTTTCCTCGGTTGAATTTAAGCGCATAGAAGGTCGAAAATATGGAAATGCAATCTATGCTGAGAATATAATACTCGACCGCAATGTCTTATTTTGATTAATATTTCAATAGAGAAATTAACTTATGTACATACATACATGTATATTTCTACGAGTTCAATACATCTGCACTTTATTATTTAATTTAATTTTAGTTGATAAGCCAAAAGTAACAGCTACGGAAATAAGGTCAATAGCATCTCTGCGAACTTTTGAACTATGACAATCGATCGAATCGAATATAATGTGTAGGTTTTAACTAGTGAATTCCCATGAGTTTTGCAGTCGTAAAGAAACTATAAAAATAAATTAGAATTTGATTTTACATTGCTGCCAACAAAAATATGCTTCTGAGTTGTACAATAATTATGGACTGCTGTGTCTGCTGCTGGGTGTAAAAATGTAATATTACAAAGCGATGCTTATTTAATTAATTAAACTGCCCATGCACACACACCACTATAAACATTTCCAATTCTCAAAATTTACAAGCCTTGATTTTCCATAACGTCAATAGCCCTGCGCCGACAGCTTCCTCTTTTCACTATTTTTCAACGGATTTCTCTATGTTGTTTGTGTTCGTTGATTGCGGCTATTGATAACCGATCAAATTAGTAACAGCAGAGATTGGTACAAGTAATGCTTAAATTTGTAGAATAAACCGAACCAAAGTCTATTTATATATATACATAATTGTAGATATTTTGTGTGTGATATGTATGTGTGTATGTAATTGTGAGCATTTATAAATTATGATTAATTGTTTTTGTAGAGAATCTCAAAGATTTAAAAATGTTTAATTATTGAACTGTATGACGATTGGGGAAGCTAATTAATTCAGTTAAATTTTATGTGATTTTAATTCAATTACATTTTATGCTTGTTAATTATACTAAAAGCATTTGTATTGTATATTTTTCAAATGTATATAAATAACTTTTAAAAACATTTTTGTATTTCATTGTGATAATCGCATAGCTACAGTGATGCTCAAACTGTGACAAAAGCGTCATAATGGCAGCGCCCAAAAGTAGACTACGAAAAAGGCAATGAATGAATAACGTATATGCAAAGAACGTATGAGCAGAGATCGTATATAAGATCGTATAAAAAATATATAATTTTACCATCCGTGGATTTCTCTCTCGCAGCATGTTGTGCAGGGTATAAAAGATTTGTTCACCTAACGGTTGATTATAACAGCTATTATTATTATTCTATACAGATAGATATAAGGGTAAATAAACAAACTTGACCTCTTGAAATGTAAACAAACGTGATTTCACGTGACCTCGTGAAGGTGTAATTTGAGTTTATTCTTCAAAGAACTCTTCAGTTCTTAACATAGCGGGGTGCCTCTAAGAAGGAAAGTCTGTGGTGCAAAGTAGGGAGGCTAATGGTAACACAAATAAGTTAAATTTCTATTTGAATGCAATTATGTGCCTTCACCTCGAAATCTAAACGACTTCCGGGTGCGGCGTCTGAGTATGTTACTGTGCGAATGAAACGTAATATATTTTTTCTGGATACGTTATTTTTCTCCACAGTGGCCTTGCCCCAGAGTTTTGTTTTCTTCCGTAAAACTGTTTACTTTTCATTCAGGAGTCAAATTGCGCAATCCCAAATGTGCGTAATCATGCACATAATATTTTTGTCATAAACACTTTTTTTGCCTCAATCGTACTTCAAACCGGTCAATGTGCCATGTAATTATACATATATGAATGGAAATGTATTTACATACAAGAACATAATATACAGTAAAATTTCGATTACCGATTTCATTGGTTTCGAATTTGCAAAAAACAATTCCAAAAACAAGAGTCTGTGTTGCTTCAAATAAAGCTCCACATTTAATCTTTAATTCTTATTCAAAATTCTCATCGAAGTTAGCAACTGATCCCCCCAAAAGAAGGCGGTAATACGTAAGAACAAGTTAATTCACTAAATCGATGGATTACTGTACCTATTTACACAATTGTATTTGTAGCTAAATCAAAGCCGGTAACAACATCTCGCTGTTTTGCTCAATGAAAAACGATCATACATATTAATGAGGTTGAATTGACATAATAATTAAAATAAAATGTTGTTGTTCTCATACAGTAAAGGCAAGAGTTGATTTCACTTTTTTTATCGTGTCGCATTGAGAATACACCACTGTGCATAAGAGGGGGCACAATGAGTAAGGTACATATATGTGAATGATGTACTCAAATGAGTCTCTATGTTGATGACGAACTTTAATTGTGTGTAAATTCGCAACTTCAGACTGAAAGAGTTCTTAGTATGCGAGCACTTAAGTATATACTTGTGCTTTACATATTTAATAAGCAGCAGTTAGAGGGTTAAAAGGGGGGCGATGGCAGGCGGTGTGTGAAAACAAGAGAACAGCAGACAATATATGGGGCGAGTTTTAGAATGGGGCTGCCACACTATTAACATAGAAAAGTTTGCAAAGTTCTGCACCGATATCTTCACTAGTACTTACTTTATATATTGTAAAGTAAACGATTCAGATTGTCTTCAATGTTCTGGTATATAGGAAGTAGGCGTAGTTGTGAACCGATTTGGCCTATTTTCACAATATATCATTGGGATGTTAGGAAACTATTACAAACCAAGTTTCATTGAAATCGGTCGAGTAGTTCCTGAGATACGGTTTTTGACCCATAAGTGGGCGACGCCACGCCCATTTTCCATTTTGTAAAAAAATCTGAGTGCAACTTCCATCTGCCATTTCTTATGTGAAATTTAGTGTTTCTGACGTTTTTCGTTAGTGAGTTAACCCACTTTTAGTAATTTTCAACCTAACTTTTGTATGGGAGATTAGCGAGGTTGAGATCCGATTTCTTTCATTTTTGGACTGTATTAGGATGTGGCTAAAAAAAAACGACTGCAGAAAGTTTGGTTTATATGGCTCTATTGGTTTGCGAGATATGTATAAAAAACTTAGTAGGGGGCGGGGCCACGCCCACTTTCCCAAAAAAATTACATCCAAATATGCCCCTTCATAGTGAGATCCTTCATACCAATTTTATTTCCATAGCTTTATTTATGGCTTAGTTATGGCACTTTATGTGTTTTCGGTTTTCGCCATTTTGTGGACGTGGCAGTGGACCGATTTTGCCCATTTTCGAAAGCAACCTTCCAATGGTGCCAAGAAATAAGTGTGCCAAGTTTAATCAAGATATCTTAATTTTTACTCAAGTTACAGCTTGCACAGACGGACGGACGGACGGACAGACAGACATTCGGATTTGAACTCCACTCTTCACCCTGATCACTTTGGTATATATAACCCTATATCTAACTCGTTTAGTTTTGGGTGTTACAAACAACCGTTATGTGAACAAAACTATAATACTCAACTTTGTTGCGAGAGTATAATAAAAACAAAATATTCACAATTACACTTTGCATAAGATGTATGTGTGTCTGTTTGTATGTAGGTGTTTATGAATATTTAAATGCAATCTTGTTGGGGGTCGCGTCATGTCATGACTTCTGATACGTTATGCATCTGCGGGGCAATGCTACTGTCTCACGAGAAATTTATTTACACCTTTCACCACCACGTGCTGGAGGCAGCTCTCCCAACAACAGCAACAACTCATCGCGGAACGGATGGTGAACCGGAGGTGTTGCCGCCGAACAGCTGTCTCGACTGTCGATGATGAAATTAAATCACGAACTAGTTTGCATAAAAACTTGCGAGCTAAGAACTTCATTTAGTACTCAACCGACTTTATATAAACGTTATATATACCCGGTCATTAAAATACTTTTACTTATGTCAGCATATGAACACGCTTGTAGGCGGCTTGAGCTTTATCCGTCCTGACTCTGCTTTACAGAATTCTGGTTTGCCACAGGTGTCTAGCCGGTAATTTGTCTACTAGCCACAATTCGTGACATTATTTAAGTGAGTAGAAATGTTAAATAAACTTAGAGTCAGAGTAATTGAAGCTTGAAACCATAACCCCTTCAAATCCATGCAGTACTATTAACAACCACAATAAATCAAAAGCACCCAGCAGATTGTGGTTTTTAATATTGTTGTAATTACCAAAGTATCTTTGCATGCTGGTGCATTGTGTGTATGTATGTGTGTATGTAACCGTTCTTGACATTCAATAGCTTCCATTTACGGATTGAATTCGTGAAAACTACGTCAACATGTTTTAGATGAATGTAAAATTTTCTTTAGGGCAATTTATGTTTTGGTGCTTACATTGTTGTTGTTATAAAATAATTTTTACGACTCAATTGATTACTTTTTTTATTACCTATTCAACTATTTTTATTGACTATTTGAGCGCTCAGAAGTCGTTTACCAGATTTACTTTCACTTTTGCAAATATTTTTTAGTAAATATTTACTATATATACATGTACATATCTAGGATGATGTGAGCGTGACTGAAAGTCATTCAATAATATTGACAAGTTCATTAACCATTCATGCAATTGTATTGTCAACTTTACTTGATTGAATTAATTGATGCGCTTTCCAGTATGAATTGGAATTCAATATTTACTAGTTGTCATCAAAATTTATTCTCAGGGAAGTCGGCATCATACATACATAAATGTGTGGGAATATTATTTAACTACTCTGTTGTCACAGGAATATTGTCCACAAACACTTCAATATCTCAAACTTGAAACATTTCTGATGCAACCCTACGTAGTCCGGAGTGCCAACAAGTAATTTTGAATAAGCAGATCTCCTGCAGAATTGCTTATGCGATCGATAAAAATGCATGGATATTTGTCTCTTTTTGCAAAGAGACTTATGTAACGGTCGCGTCGTGATCATCCTACAAATTTGATTTCAGCATCATCCACGACTTATCCATAATATAAGCTCATTGAACTTTGTTCAAATCTTAATGCGATCGTCATAAGTCTCGAACAGTAAACATATTTATATAATCTTTAAATACGGGTTTAACGTTGCCAATATCGGTATTGGCCCAGCATTTGAACATCTTGATGACACTATGCGGGGAGAAATACTCGTGAATACTTATGATGAAAGAGCTTTCGGCTCTTTAGACTGATATCAAATTGATAAAAGTATCTAGATAAGAAGTAGTTAGTTATTGACGGGTGACAAGATTCTCTTGTTACGAGTATTTCGGTCGGTAATGATAAGATAACAGAGAAGATCTTGTAACCATGCAGTCTGTTGTTTTACAATGTTTCATTAATTTGCGGCATTTTCTGATCATTTAATATATTACCTTTCTATTTTCTAAATAAACTTATAGGTCAGAGTAATTAGGACGCACAAATTCTAAAATAGTTCCTTGAATTATGAGATCGTATATAGATTACTGAATTTTCATTGGTACAGTAGAATCGCGCAAAAGTTAACTCGCGTGAAAGTTAAACCTTCGGCTAAGTTTACCGATTTTGAGCGTCCACGTACTGCTCTAAAAAGTTTACTTTGGGTTAACTTTTTTGAGCTTTTCTATTTTTTCAAACCCAACCGTTTGTTTGGCAAGAAAAACAAGCTCGGGTATTCCCCTCATTGCTATGTATTCCCCGAATTTCTATGTAAAAAATTATAGTCGGTGTCGCGAGGTACATACATACGTAGTGTGTCATGAGCGTTTAAACTTGCGAGTTGTTTATGGTTAGTGTGTTAAAAAATGCCAACAAAGCAGAGAAAATCATTGCAAATCAGATTAAATTTGCATCAAAAAGCTGAGATTTTAAGAAAACTCAATGAAGGTATTCTTGGAAATCGATTGGCGTTGGATTATAATGTATCTAAGGCGGCCATCTCAAAAATAAAGAAAAAACTTCATGAAATTTTGGAGGCAGTGGCAAACACACATGAAGTTGCAACCAAGAAAACTTTACATAAATCGGAATATCCCGTTCTTGAGGCAAGGTTGTATAAATGGTTCTTAAGCCAAAGAAAGCGTAATTGTGCAATGAGTGGTCCAATTTTAAAGGCAAGAGCCAAGCTCGAATTTGCCAAATTGCACACAGGAAAACAATTTCATGCAAGTGATGGATGGCTTGCAAATTTCAAGAAAAGATTCGGTATTCGCCACTTAAAAATTTGTGGGGAAATCCTCTCAAGCGACAAGTCAGGAATAACACCGTTCATTCATAATTTGCGGGCAAAAATGAATGAAATGGAAATTTCGGACATGCAGCTTTATAACGCAGATGAATCTGGATTATTTTATCGTTTCCTGCCCGATAAAACATTTGTCGCGGCAAACGAAAAGACACCTGGCCGAAAAATAGCAAAGGATAGAATCACATTTATGTTGTGTGGGAACGCAGATGGTTCGCATAAGTTGAAACCATTGATAATTGGTGTTTTTTTTTCAAAATCGAAACCCCTTTGGAAAAGTTAATATTTCGGAAAAGTAAAACACCCTTGGGACATTTTGGTTAACTTTTTCGCGATTCTACTGTACTTCGTTTTTATGTGGTGTGCAGTACCCGCCGGAGGAAGCTGAGGAAGGGGAAGGCCTCCGCTTCGTTGGAGGGACCAGGTGGAGAGCGACCTGGTTACACTTGGAATCTTCAACTGGCGCCGAACTGCGAAGGAAAGAGACGAGTGGCGCGCTCTCATTGATTCGGCTATAACCGGCTAAACGGTTCAACGTCAATCACATACATATACCTTGTTTCCGATCACAAAAATGTGTCATTATTTGTATTTGTTTACCTTTTTATTCTTAAATAATTCATAACTAATTGACCGCCACCTACGACGGCATAACTCCTGTCAATTTCTAACGCCTTCTCACATACTTAGTTAATTATTAAATACCGTAAAAATAATTCAGTTGATCCGCGTTAATCTTGTCAACATGTACAATTAGAACTAATTCTCCACCGGTTAACTGGACTTTCAAATTGCACACCTGTCTAGATGTTTTGCATCCATTTTTTATGCATTTCTTTTAATTAATGCACATTAGTTAACGCTTACGATATAATTTATGGATTTTGCAAATGTAAATTTCTAATAACACATTGTACTAGGGTGAGCTAACTGTTTCCTAATATACTGTATATTTTAATTTTGGGCAGATCCAGTTGTAATAGTTTTTCCCAAAATTTATTTTATATTCTCTTATACAATAAATTGAATACTGCTGTTGACTAATTCCTTTTTCGATTCAAATATGAACGAGTTAAAATCAGAAATCGATCACCCTAGTATACACAGAGACGATCAGTTTTATAGCCGCTTGATTTGAACATATATACAATGTATATATGCACTGGATGTCATCACACCCCTGACAGGTATTAAAAATTTAATTGATCAATAATTTCCATCGAAATCACCCAGCAATTACTTATAGGCATAGAAAGTGCTACTTTACAATAACAATTTGCATACAAGTTTCACGATTTATGGACTGTTCTAGTTCGATCTCCACGATTTAAATTAGAAACGTATTAACTAGAATTAGGGGAATAAATAATATTAATGAAAATGGTGAAATATCATATTAAGTAAGTAGCTGAACCAATTATATTCGTTTTTATTACCAGACCACAATTAATTAATTATTATTATTAATTGTCAGTAAAGGGGACTTACCAAATTCACTAAAAAATTCTCGAAAAGTTACAGATATTTTCATGATAAAGTCAGCTTTAGTCACGGAGGTCTTTAAATTTGTTATCATGAGGGTAGAAAAGTTATGATCCGAATTCGATCAGTTTTAGAGGAAAGGAAGGAAAGAGGAGGAGCGTTATTTGTACAAAGTTTTATTCCGATATCTTCGCTGATTTTTAATTATTTATTGTAAAGGGAAGCAGGAATCTGATCGAATTTAAAAATGTGTCATATGGGTGTTCAGTTTCAAACTCTTTGGACTTCTCTACGAGAATTTTTCAAATGTTATTTAAATAGGTTTATATATGGGTTTTAAATAGGATATCTCTTAGTTTTGATTATAACCGTCGAAGAGAAGTGGTCGAGTATGATGAAATGATAAAATATTTCCATCAAGTCTGGTTGATATGACTTTAGTAGAATCAAGTTCGATTGTAGCCTATTTTGGTTATTGCACTTAATAATTGCTCGATCAGTGGCAGTTTGTGTACGTGGCAATCGGATTTGGTGCCATATGTAATAACAACCTCCTCAAAGAACCGAGAAGTACGTGTTCTGTGTTGCATTAAAAAATGTCAATTTTTACTCGGGATTATTATTGTACAATGCAACAACAACTAAGTGGTATTCTCAGCAAAATAACAAACTAATAAAATATCAAATTAATAGTGTAGGAAAACCGCCACTTTCCTATGAATCACAATGCTTGAATGCAAATTTCCCAGAACAATGATTGAATATAATCGAGTAAAATACGATAATAAATCAACTGAAATTATGAATTGTTTAACTTACATAATTACGAATCTTGTTGTCGATTTAATTCATTTAAATATATTAGGTGTATATATTATAATAAAAACAATAGTATATCTTAATTAATAATTGTTTTCATTTAATTATAGATTTGATAACTTTATGCATATGCATGACTGCAAAGCTAAAATCGATTGAAATTAAAATAAATTAATCCACTACTAAATAAGACTTGCCGAAATCAACGCAACAGGTGTTACTACTAACTCACTTAAGTCAATACAAATTGGTGAATATTTTGACCTTTTCGGAAATGCAGAAATCCAGCCATTGATGGCGCGAATATACACACGAGAAGTGAGTAAGTTATTTATTTTTTCTCTTTATTTGTTTCTTTTACATTGAATTATTCGGTTGGCTCCGAAAATGTAACGTGCGCACAGAGAGTAATAACCTGAATGCTTGACATTGCCGAACACCATTTATTTGCCAACCCACCCGTACTCTGCTCATGTACAGATGTTTATGTGAGTACCGCAGAAGCGGTGACGGCGTTAAGCGTATCTTTACTCGATCGTGTATTTGATATTTGCGTATTTCTTTGGATAAATCAACGTAATGGATTCGCTCAGTCCAGCAGCCGAAATCGGGCGAATTTACCTTGATTTCTTTGTTTACATTTTTAAGGCAAGTGCAACAAGTTCTAACACTCACACGCATGGGCATGAGATACATGTGAATTATACTTATAGGTACATACTTATGTACGGGCCTATGTGTAATAACTGATTACATGTGAATGAATGAATTCAAGTACCGGAATTCAACAGTGCTTAACTATATTTTAAATACAAACTGTACAACAACTGAAACACCGTGATTTGTGCTGTAATAAGATTTTTTGTTTATTTTTCATCAAATGTTTTGTATCAGTTGAATATAATTTTTAATTAACACTCATAACGAATGTGCTTCAAAATAACATTTCGTCCGGAAAATTTTACAACATTGTAATGTAACCACGTAAAATCAATTATTAAACTCGATTCCAAAATAAAATCGTATTTGCTCATTATCTCACATTTAATCAAAGCAATTCATCATCTTATTTAAGCAATTCACTTCCTTAGCTATACAGATTCAGACACAAATTAAATCCACGACCTTGAAATCCATTAAGTAATCATTCTTATTAGTGAGAATAAGCAATGGAGCTGTAAAGCCATGCGGCGACTGACAAAAACTACACAGAATTAATTAGTCGAGTGTGCAAAGACAGACCTCGACAATGTCAGGGAAATCAGCGCGTGCCTTGAAAGCACTTCAAGAGCTGTGTGCTCTTGCAGAGAAATAGTATCGCATAATTTTTAGGCTTCAATTGTGAAAATTACAATTATTTTGCGGAATAGCAATTAAATTCATAATTTGTCTCTGAAATTCAGAATAATTGTGTAAATCAACGTAGGTGATTGGTTTAATTATGTAAACTACTTCCTTAAACTGATGTTTCTGATTAAAAGTTATATCTATTGATGACGGAACTTTATGGGAAATATACGATACTTAAATATGAGTTCTATTAAAAGATTTGGAAAAACTATATATCCAAACGTCTCACAGAATAATCTTGTATTTTTCTCTCTCTCTCTCCAAGGTCACAATATATAATATTCAAATGCATATTTTAGTTATCAAGTTTTCGAAATTGTGGAACTCTTGCGTAGCTCTGACGCAGATTATTTTTTGCAATCCAGTTATTGCATAATCCAAATAAGAACAAGTAAGGAAAGGCTAAGTTCGGGTGTAACCGAACATTTTATACTCTCGCAATTTATTTATTTAACTTTATTTATATTATATAATACACAATTTGACCCACATATTCATCATATATATTGTATAAAGTCCATTGAAAGTTGGAAACCCTAATATTAGGTTAGAAGCACCGAGGTCCTCATGTTAGATACATGGGGCCTTGAAAACCTATGGTCCGATTTCGGCGATTTTTAGAATGGGGCTTCCACACTATAAAGGTAGTATTTGTGCAAAGTTCTGCATCGATATCTTCACTAGTGCTACCATTATATATTGTAAAGATAACGATTCAGATCGTCTTCAAAGTTCTGGTATATAGGAAGTAGGCGTGGTTGTGAAGCGACATATCACTATTTTCACAACATATCATTGGGATGTAAGAAAACTATTACAAACCAAGTTTCATTGAAATTGGTCGAGTAGTTCCTGAGATATGGTTTTTGACCCATAAGTGGGCGACGCCACGCCCATTTTCCAGTTTTCGTTACTGAGTTAACTCACTTTTAGTAAGTTTCAACCTAACCTTTGTATGGGAGGTGGGCGTGGTTATTATCCGATTTCAACTATTTTCATGGTGTGTGGTGGGGTACGTAAGAGAACTGACAGCAGAAAGTTTGGTTTATATAGCTTTATTGGTTTGCGAGTTATATACAAATAACCGATTTGGGGGCGGGGTCACACCCACTTTCCCAAAAAAATTACATCCAAATATGCCCCTTCCTAGTGCGATCCTCTATTCCAAATTTTACTTTTTTAACTTTATTTATGGCTTAGTTATGACACTTTATGTGTTTTCGGTTTTCGCCATTTTGTGGGCGTGGCAGTGGTCCGATTTTGCCCATTTTCGAAAGCAACCCTCTCACGGTCCCAAGGAACGTGTGTTCCAAGTTTCATCAAGATATCTCAATTTTTACTCAAATTATCCGTTGCACGGACGGACGGACGGACGGACGGACGGACTGACAGACATTCGGATTTTGACTCGTCTCGTCACCCTGATCATTTTGATATATATAACCCTATATCTAACTCGTTTAGTTTTATGACTTACAAACAACCGTTAGGTGAACAAAACTATAATACTCTCTTTAGCAACTTTTGTTGCGAGAGTATAAAAACAGAAATATTTAATGAAAGGAATATCACTTATGAAAATTATTTAACTTGTATTATTTAAAAACTAAACTTTTCAAAATAAATATTTACTAAGGCGGTATTTTGTCCGCCTTGAGCTAGTCCTGAAAATTGAGCGGTTGATTCAATTTCCATAGCATTTGCTGTAGACCACCTTCAGATCTTTTAACCAATCTTCGAAGCAAATATTTGATTTTGGGATGCTGGCATGAGTAATGTGGAGTCAAATCTGGACAATAAAATATCACAACTCGTTTTTTTTTTGTTTTCATCGTCTCTTTTTGTTTGTGACACCGCGAATTTCGTTTTGGTTGTTTTGGTTTTCGCCGGTATTGTGGATTTGCGCACGCGATTTCAACGGACCGGTTCGACTTCATCGGACGGATTACCATTTAAGTATGCACAATTTTAATATCACGAATAAAATGTGTTTAAAATGTTAAATTTCATGGCAATAACAATGCGTAAAGTGGATGCTTCCGTTCTAATTGTCAAAAATGTGTATATACATACTTAATGTGGGTCCTCTATGATGCTTCAAACATGTGGTGGTCAACCTGTGCAAAATATTGGCATATCTTTGATTTGATTATTTTGGCAAAACAAACTCAGTAAAAATTTAAGCAGAGACGCAAATGAGCTTTCGATGAATATGCATGAGTATGCATACGATTGTTTTTGTATTTATGCAGTTATGTGTATCCGCTTTTGATTTTGCCTCTTTGTCAAACTTTAGGAAACACCGTAAAACGAAAAACAAACCTAATTGTCTGCTGAATAAGCTGTTAAACGATATCAATGCATATACTTATGTACCAACAAATACACAGTGTTCAAGTTCAATAAACTAAATATGACTTCATAAGAGAAGAAAAACTGCATAGAATATAATTAAAAAGCGGATGCACTGTAATAGCTCCACTTTTGCAATTCTATGAAAATGTAAGAAAAATCGATAAGTTTCATTCGAACAGAGTCTGCAGTTGATGTGTGTATATATATTTATCTATACGTATGTCTGCGGTGATCATGATATTCACCGAGCGTTAAACGTCAATCGGCGAACACGATTTTTAAAACCTGGCACACAGCCGGTCGAAGAAAACTCGCAAAAAAACCAGATGAAATTATAATCGTAAAAATATTTAGCATACCGTAATACGACATTCAAATTGCATCAGCTTTTGTTATGGATTTTTTTTTCTTCTTACTAAATGAAGTTTGTCGATAATTTTTAATGAAGTAGTGATCGTTTGGAGGGCATGGAACAACCTGTATAATTAAACATCAAACGAATACAACGAATGTATGAACAAATACATGTACAAAAGCAAACAAAAAATTTAAAAAAATAATTTGTCTCGAAGCATACAGTGACTGGCGCGTCTAGACTGAAATGGTCAACAACAACAGGCGATAGGAAAGTACATGACTACTTCGAAATAACGAAATTAGTGAAGGCAATTAATGCTGAAATAAAGCTGTTGGCAGGAAAGGGGATTTTTGTTTTCAATGGAACAACAAACGGTACAGAAATGGGCTCAAATATGGTTCAAAATAACAAGTTGATTTTATTAATGGAGCAATTTCATTTTAAACCAAAAATAATATTGCATCAAATCGAAAAAAAATGTTTTATATGCCCCTAAATATATAACGGAATTAAATAAACTAAACTCTACAAGTCCCTTATCATTCCCGTCCTACTTTACGGTGCAGAAGCATGGACGGTTCCAACATCCGATGAGACGGCACTAGGAGTTTTCGAGAGGAAGGTTTTGCGCAAGATTTATGGTCCTCAAAACATTGGCAACGGCGAATACCGCAGAAGATGGAATGATGAACTGTATGTGTTGTTCGACGACATAGACATAGTCCAGCGAATAAAAAGACAGAGGCTACGCCGGCTGGGTCATGTTGTTCGAATGGACGAAAGTGCCCCAGCTCTGAAAGTTTTCAATGCAGTACCCGCTGGTGGAAGCCGAGGAAGAGGGAGACCTCCACTCCGATGGAAGGACCAGGTGGAGAAGGACCTGTCTTCACTTGGTATTACCAATTGGCGCCAAACTGCCAGAAGGAGAGATGCGTGGCGCGCTGTTGTGGACTCGGCTATAACCGCGTAAGCGGTGTCTGCGCCAGTCAAGAAGAAGAAGAATTAAATAAATTATTCAAGAACTCAATTTAACACACACAACTTTTTTCAGAGATTAATTTGTCGGTCACTGTATATTCTGCTGTTATTTGAATACAGCAACTTTTAAATAAATAACAATAAAATAAATTCGTATTTCACGTTTATACGCAAAAATTAATCGCAATAAAGTATCAACTATAATGATTGGTAGTTAAGCGTATATGTTTATGTAACGATTAGTATTATTTGCATTCGCTTTTTAAGTTAGTTGGAGTTTTATAATAGCGAATATCTGTACATTCTAATTACTTACATACCTACATATGTATGCTTATATACTACATGAGCTTATATGTATGTTCAAGACCCACACTATGAATAGCTCAAGCATGCTCACATGACGACAATCCTGGGTGTGGATTTCTAAAGTTACAAATTATGCGTCAATTGGAACTTTCAAATGATTCATACAAAATTATACTTTATTACATATTTTTATCGATTCGATATCGAAAGCCGATATAATGTTGTTCTGCAAGTAATAAAGTATGTGATTGCTGCAATCTGAACTCAATGAACTCTATAATATCGTTTTAGGGTATGTTTTCAAGGGTCTCAGCTGGTTTATACATTTTCGGTTTTTTATTTTCTCTATGTATTCTACTTTACCATAACGGAATACTCTCATAATTGGCCTTGGCCTAGAGATTTGTTTTCTTCCGTAAACGTTTTCAAACGCCACTTTTCATTCAGGAGTCAAATTGCGCAATCGCAAATGTGCGTAATCATGCGCAATATTTTTGTCGTAAACACTTTTTTTGCCTCAATCGTACTTCAAACCGGTAAATGTGCCATGTAATTATATATCAATGAAAATGCATTTACATATGAGAACATAATATACAGTAATATCTCGATTACCGATTTCATTGGTTCCGGGAACAAGGTTATGGGTTGGTTACAACAAAACCTTGCATTGAATTCAATTATTCTTCAAAACTTCTTAAATTAAAATTCTCATTAAGTTTAGCACGTGATTCCCCCAAAACAGGTGATACAATGAAGGAATAAGAAAATACACATTGGACGGGGGTTTACTGTACATATTTACAAATTGTATTTGCAACTAAAGCAAAGCCGGTAAGAACTTTGCTCAATGAAAAACGATCATACATATTAATGAGGTTGAATTGACATAATCATTATATTAAAATGTTGTTGTTCTCTTCATACGGTGTAATTTTGTTCAAAGGCAAGACCAGATTTCACTTTTTTATCGTGTCGCATTGAGAATACACCACTGTGCATAAGAGGGTGCACAATGAGTAAGGTACATATATGTGAATGATGTACTCGAATGCGACTCTGTGTTGATGACGAACTTTAATTGTGTGTAAATTCGCAACTTCAGACTGAAAGAGTTCTTAGTATGCGAGCACTTAAGTATATACTTATGCTTTACATATTTAATAAGCAGCAGTTAGAGGGTTAAATGGAGGTGTGTGAAAACAACAGAACGGCAGACAATCGGTTTGGGCAGACGAAAGTGGAAAACTCATTATCACAAGCACAAAGAGATAAAAATCAAGAAAATGCATCCAACTAAAATAAAAATAAAAACAAAATATTCACAATTATACTTTGCATAACTACATAGTAGATGTATGTCTGTTTGTTTGTAGCTGTTTATGAATCTTTAAATGCGAACTTGTTGGGGGCCACGTCGTGTCATGACTCCTGATATCTTATGAATCTGCGGGGAGGTGCTACTGCCTCACGAGAAATTTATTTACACCTTTCACCACCACGTGCTGGAGGCAGCGCTCCAACAAAAACAATAACAACAACCCATCGTGAAACGGCCAGTGAACCGGAGGTGTTACCGACGAACAGCTGTCTGGGCTGTCGATGATGTAATTTGCGAATATCTAACTAAATCACGAACTTGTTTGCACAAAAGCTTACGAGCACAGAACTTCATTTAGTACTCAACCGATTTTATATACATACATACATATGCATACCCCCGGTCATGAAAATACTTTTACTTATCGGAGATTTATCCATTTTTTCTGGTTTACTGTTATTCCTATTCGAATTTATGCATTCACACACCTGTGGCAATGTCAAGCCGGCAATTTGTCTACTTGCCACAAAACCGCATGGTCAGTTAGACAATCTTTGGCAAATGCTGTTTAAGCTGAGACATATCTATTCTATTCTAATAAGTTGGTGAGTAGTTACGTATGAATATTATTATTAAGCAGCGCAATAAATCAATACTGGTTATTAACATTGTTTTATCTGAGTATCTTTGCATGACTCTGGTTCATTGTAAGTATGCACATACATATGTTACCGTTCATGACATTGTTCAAGCATTGATTATTCAAGCATATCGCAAACGGAGCTAAAAAAATCTCAGTTCTTATAAGGGAGTTTATGGCAATTCACAGCGATGACGTCATTCATCGATAACAAAGATAATACAACCATAACGACAAAATTCCAGAATTCGATGGGATTGAATCAAAAAGGAATACCATGAATGTTGAATATACAAGTATGTTTCTATTATCTATAGCGGTTAGTAAGACTTCATGAAAAAGCAAAATATCCAAAAGGTTTTTCTAAAACTTCTATTATCAGCTTTAAATCAATGGAGCAGTATATGCTAAGTTTTAAGAATAAATTTTCAGAGTGATTACACTTTTATTACCGATTCGAAACACTTTAGATATGTTTGTATATAGGTTAGGTTAGGTTATACTGGTAGGCCAATACGCCTCACATAGACCTATTTAGGTCCTTTGCGATACCAGATGGAGTGCCGTCACGTTGTCCACGAGGAGTAGTCATCCTTTAGGATGCCTGCGCTTGACGCGAATTTTAAAAGTTTTTGTGGCTTCACTTTTGATACCTCTTCCAGACTCTCATATTGTGAGGCCCCCAAGTAGCGAAGTCGTTGTCTTGACAATGCAGGGCAGGAGCACAGAAGATGCTTCATTGTTTCTATTGCGAAATGCAAACCGAGGTTGTTGCCTTGATTGCAGCTTGACTGTCTACGTAGATATTGACTTTGGAGTAGCCGGCTTCTGTGTTGAGGGCTAGCTCTGCGGCTTTCCCAATAGCAAACACCTCCGCCTGAAAGATACTGCAGTGGTTCGGAAGTTTAAAAGGCTGCCTTACACCTAACTCCTTACAGTATATTCCCGCACCTACTCCGTCCTCCATTTTCGAACCATCCGTGTAGATATTCAATGTGCTACGCGAGGTTATCATTCCCTTACGCCAGCCGTCTTTCTCCAGGTTCACTCGGAATCTTCTTTCCCAGTTCATGAGTGGGGTTAAGTAGTCGGTACTTGCCAAAACTCCCCTACCCACTGAGCTGTGCCCATAAGTTCTATACGTAAATTCTCCTGCCGCCAGTAGTCGTCCCGCAGATTTTGCCGCATAGGTTTCGGCAAAGAGATCTATCGGCGGCAGGTTAAGTATCCATTCAAGAGCTGCCGTAGGGGTGGTTCTTAGAGCTCCCGTTATGCAGAGCGCTGCGAGTCGCTGAACCCTTTCCATTGGCTTCCGGTAGGTCGATTTCTTTATGCCTGTCCACCACACAATAGCACCATAGAGCAGTATTGGTCTCACTATTGCTGTGTAGCACCAGTGCATAAGAGAGGGAGAAAGCCCCCAGGTAGCGCCGAGCAGCTGCCTGCATGCATAAAGAGCATTACTGGCCTTTCTTACCCTTTCTTCCACATTGTGCTTCCACAGCAACTTACAGTCCAAGACGACTCCTAGGTACTTAGTGCGGTCCTTCGGTGATATTTCTGTTCCGTTTAGCGAGGGGAACCTCCATTGAGGGATTTTGTATTTCCTTGTAAAAACAAGCAGATCGGTTTTTTCCGCATTTAACCCTAGGCCTGCTTGTGTTGCCCAAGTTTGGACAGTATTGAGTGTGTTGGTCATAATGCTGCTAATAGTATGCAGACACTTTCCTGTTATTACTATGGCTATGTCGTCTGCATATGCTACTATCTTGGGGGCTTTATCTTCCAAGTTCTTCAATAGATTATTCACGACCAGTGTCCAAAGGAGCGGTGAGAGTACCCCGCCCTGCGGAGTGCCCCTACCAACTTCCTTGGTCGTTCTGGCATCGTTCCATTCCGCTGTTATCCTTCTAGAAGTCAGGAGGCTTTTTACCCACCGTCGTATGACAGGTTCAACCCCTATAGACTCGATACCATTCAAAATGGATTCCGTTGAAACGTTATTGAATGCACCGGAAATATCCAGAAAAGCTCCGAGAGCATATTCCTTATATTCCAGGGCTTTTTCGATGTTAAAAACTAGTGAATGGAGTGCAGTTTCTACAGATCTGCCTTTAGTATACGCATGTTGTGCTTTGGACAGGCTGCCAGGAGGCGCCGTGTCCCTAATATGCACATCTATGATTTTCTCTAATGTTTTTAGAAGGAAAGAGGTTAAGCTTATGGGCCTAAACTCCTTTGAGTAGGTTGGGTTGTTCTTACCTGCCTTTGGAATGAACACTACCCTAGCCTCTCTCCACGAGTGCGGCACATAACCGAACCTTAGGCATCCTCTAAAAATCGTTCTTAACCATGGCACAACTAATCGTGGAACATTTTGTAGCATGGCTGGGATGATTCCATCCCTTCCTGGGGATTTGAATGGACTGAACGAGCGAATTGCCCATTCAATCTTGTCATCCATGATAATGTGCTCAGGAAAGTTCATAGGATATTCCTCTACACACTCAGGAGTGACTGTATTCCTACAACCTGGGAAGTGCACACTAACAAGGTCCTCTAATGAGTCCTCACAGTTGTGTGTCCATTCTCCGTCATTTTTGCGAATCAGACCCGGTGGAGCGGGGCTCTTTGATAACAACCTCCTAAGTCTTGCCACCTCATTGGTCTTTTCAAAACTTCCACAAAAGCTTTTCCAGGACTGTCGTTTGGTCCTACGCACCAGCTTTTTGTAGTCTCGTAGAAGATCTTTATATTCGCCCCAGCATTCCTCATTCTCTGTTATTTTGGCCCAGTTGAACATCTCTCGTACCTTGCGTCTGCAGGATCCGAGTTCTTTGTTCCACCAGGGGGGCTTTGTGTTGTGCTTCAGTCGTAATTGAGGACACGCGGATTGAAATGCCTTGTTAAGAGCATTTGTAAATACGTTTACACCCTCTTCTAGTTCTTTATAAGAGTTGAAAGTGCAAGGTCTGAGTCTCTTACACAATAGTATCCGTCTGTAGAGGTCCCAGTTTGCCCTTCTGGGATCCCTTCTACCTACACCTCTTATTTTAGCTTTCGATTGAATGGAGAAGTGGATGTACCTATGATCAGAGAATGATGGTGCGTCTAACACCTTCCAATTCTCCACCAATACACCTCTACTTGTAAAAAGAGTGATGTCTAGAACGTTTTTTGATGTGGGTCCTATGTAAGTAGGTTCCTCACCTCGATTGGCTAGCGCTAAACTACTTTGAATGATGAAGTTGAATAGTGACTCACCTCTTTGGTTTATGTCCGGGCTTCCCCAGATCGAATGATGGGCGTTAGCGTCGGCGCCCACCACCAGCGCCTGCCTCCTGTTACTGGATGTAGCCGCCAGTTTTTGGAGCTCCGCCGTTGGGGCCTTGCTATCGTGTGGCATGTAGCAGGATGCAAGGAGTATGAGCTCATCCTTGACACCCTTTACACCCACCACCGTTAAGTCATCTGTGGAGAGATTGAGATCAACATGAGAATACAGATTTTTGCTTACCAGTATTGCCGTTCTTACCCTGTTGGTTACGCTCGGGATGTATGTTATATAGTTTTTTGACTTTAGCCCAGAGACCACGTTACCCGAAGCTATCCATGGTTCCTGGACTAAAGCCACGTCGTAGCCGTCCTTCTCTAAATTGAGAAGGAGCTCGGCTGAGGCGATCCTACTCTTGTGGAGGTTCACCTGAAGTACCCTCAGCTCCTGATTTCGCTTCCTCAGATTGCTGGGTAGGTGCCATCTCCACCTCCTGTAAGACCAGTGAAGTCGCCATGATCTCTTCAATGCCGAGATCCTTCTCTACTTCACCTTTTTCGAGAGTGTTCTCGTTGCCGTCCGCGGGGTGGCGCTTTTTGAGGCGAAGGTATACGCTGCCAACGCCCCATGCCATCTTCCCGAACCTCGCGTAGAGTATGTCATCCGCCGCTTTATTGATCTGGAGGATATAGCTTTGGCCTCCGTCCTCGTTCGAAGATTTCGCCACGCTTAGTATCCTCCAGTCGCTAGTCGGCACGTCCGGGTTTTGTCTTTGCAGCAGCCGCAGAGCATGATTCGGGTCCACCACTCTAGGTATTATAACCTTCGCTTTGGGCACCGAAGGAATGCTGCTGCGGTCCACCACCTCCAGTTTGGCGTTTTCCCATAGGTTCGGAAGCGTTTTTACCGCTTCTTTCACCCATGTCAACGACGGATCGTCCTTGCACTTCAGGATTTTGACCCCGCCAAGCCACCCAGCTCCATCGAAAGTTGGCATGGGTGCGCTTGGATCGGAGTCCATCCTCGCGAAGAGGGCTTCCAGCAGCTTCATCTCCACTGCTTTCCACCGCTCTTGTGACATCTGTCCCAGCGGGTTGCTGCGATCGATGAGCGCAACGATCAAGTGTCGTTTCGCAATCTCATTGACCGCCGCCGCTGCCTTGGACGTTGTCGGCTTCTCGTCCATATGCCTGACGTCTAGCTTCTCGGCTGCGTCTTTGCATCTTCTCTTTTTCGTCGGTGCCTTCGTTTCACCTTCCGTGGAGCGCTGCCTCTTTTCCGCAATATGCTCCTCAATGCGATTCGCAAACGCCGGATTTGAGGCATTGCACCAATTTCGAGTGGCGAAATGTGCTCGGCCGTTCTTTACCTCCTCTCTGGCCCAAGCCAACCTTTTCTCTTCATCCTCATTCAGGTCAGGCTTGCCTTCGAGTCGGCTGCAAATCCCGACCGCCGCCTTATATCGCGCCTTTGCCTTCAACCCCTCCTTGCTTGGCTTCTTCCGGGGCCCTCTCTTGTTGCCAGAGTTGGTACCCTCGGTCGAAAGCACCGGAGAGCGGAGAAGTTCGTCCTCCTTTTCCGTGCTTACACTTACGGCGCTTTCCTGGTCCGAGTCTTCATGGACTGTGGCACCGGTGCGACGTAGAGTTGGTTTGGCAGTAACAATACAACCACCGCAACCTGCTCCCGTTGCAGTGGAGGTGCGGCCGCTGGCGACACAGCTCTCACTGTGCCCGCCGGTGGTAGCAGCCACGTCTCCCACCGACGTTTGGGCTAATATCCTAGCCCGCTTTTTTTCCTCATTATTGTCCTCCATATTGAGTTTTGGAAATTCGGGGGACTCTACCCCTAGCGCTTTATACCTATCGCCAGGTACCTCATAAGCAATGGCCAGTGTAGACCCTCATCCATCCCCTCATGAGGTTGCATATGGAGCTGACCACCATAACGAGGTGGATGAGGGATTACACCAGCCTTAGCTAGGCGACGCCTGCTTGCAATGCAGAGGCTTAGCTTGTCCATGGACAGCTTGAGACCACCACCGTACAAGCAACGCCACCCATTGCCCAGTCGACACCCGCGCGGAGGGTATAGCTACGAGGATTTCCGTCGACCATGTTTGTATATAAAGAGCTGCAATAATTTTTATACTCTCGCAACAAATGTTGCTAAAGAGAGTATTATAGTTTTGTTCACATAACGGTTGTTTGTAACACCCAAAACTAAACGAGTTAGATATAGGGTTATATATACCAAAGTGATCAGGGTGAAGAGTGGAGTTCAAATCCGAATGTCTGTCTGTCCGTCCGTCCGTCTGTGCAAGCTGTAACTTGAGTAAAAATTGAGATATCTTGATGAAACTTGGAACACTTATTTCTTGGCACCATAGGAAGGTTGCTTTCGAAAATGAGCAAAATCGGACCACTTTCTGCAGTCATTTTTTTAGCCACTTCCCAATACAGTCCAAAAATGAAAGAAATCGGATCATAACCACGCCCACCTCCCATACAAAAGTTAGGTTGAAAATTACTAAAAGTGGGTTAACTCACTAACGAAAAACGTCAGAAACACTAAATTTCACATAAGAAATGGCAGATGAAAGCTGTACTCATATTTTTTTACAAAATGGAAAATGGGCGTGGCGTCGCCCACTTATGGGTCAAAAACCATATCTCAGGAACTACTCGACCGATTTCAATGAAACTTGGTTTGTAATAGTTTCCTTACCTCCCAATAATATGTTGTGAAAATTGGCCAAATCGCTTCACAACCACGCCTACTTCCTATATACCAGAACTTAGAAGATGATCTGAATCGTTTACTTTAGAATATATAAAGTAAGCACTAGTGAAGATATCGGTGCAAAACTTTGCACAAATACTGTATTTATAGTGTGGCAGCCCATTTCTAAAAATCGCCGAAATCGGACCATAGGTTTTCAAGGCCCCATATATTGAACATGAGGACCTCGGTGCTTCTAACCTAATATTAGGGTTTCCAACTTTCAATGGACTTTATACAATATATATGACGAATATGTAGGTCAAATTGTGTATTATATAATATTAATTAAGTTAAATAAATAAATTGCGAGAGTATAAAATGTTCGGTTACACCCGAACTTAGCCCTTCCTTACTTGTTTTATTGACTATTAGCGTTCTGAAAAGTCGTTTACCAGATTGACTTTCACTTTTGCAATTATTTTGAAGTAAATATTTACTAAGATAGATGTGATCGTGACTGACAGTCATTTAATAATATTGACAAGTTCATTAAGCAAGTATGCAATGGTTTCTTTCAATTCTTCAATAAGGAAAACTAGACATTAATATTCTTTAAAAACAGTTTTTTATTGGTTCATTTAATTTAAATAATATAATACTTTAGTGATGTGCTAACGAGATAATTACAAACTATATACACACATATTTACAAAGCCCAACTAATGGCAACATTAACTACAACGATGAGAACTTAAATTCGTAATAAATAATTTACAATTAACAGCAGTAATGTTATGCTATGCCAACTTTGACTAGTTAATCTGTTGTATATAGTATTTGCACCCGACCATGTACCATGGTCAACGACCTCAGCTGCGGGCATCTGTGCCATCGCGTTAATTTGGGTTTCGTCCAATATCGGCCGATAGCTCCAATCGATCGTGTTCGTCTTGCAAATTTGCGCATAGACTTTGGCTGCTATTTTCGGTGTACGCGTACGATTCGGATGGCTGAAGTCGACATTGTAGAGACCGAATTTTTCACTAAAATTTTTAAAATAGAGCGACAATGTATTTTTTAATTAGTCAAAAAGCATTATCGAAGGTGCTCATTACAACTTAAAGGGTTATATACAATACTTACGTATAGCCAGCTTTCCATTCAAAGCTGTCCATCAAGCTCCAATAAGTATATCCCTGTACATTTGCGCCATCTTCAATGGCATCCAAAATCGCTGTAATTGTGAAAATGTAAAATAAAACAATCATTGAACAGTGAGACTTTAATTTTATATAGATTTCACGTGCTTCTCTTAATATTTAGTATAGATATACAAATGTATACAAACTTACCAGATAGGTAAGAGTTCAGATAATCAACGCGTCCATAATCTTCAAGACCACCAACGTCACTTACGCCATTTTCAGTCACAATTATAGGAGGATTATCATATTCTCGCACGATCCACATGATTAAATTGTACATGCCTTTGGGATAGACCTAAAAAATTGTATGAAAAATATTTTATTACTAAAGATTTGGTAATCGAAATACAAGGTTCAAGAAGTTAAAGCTCATTTCATAATCATTAAGTTGTTTTTATAATTTTGCAATGTTTTTTCCGTTGATGTCAAATTTCATTTATTAGTTCTCTTTAAATTTTTGAAAATATCTTTTGTATTCGAATATTCATAGACTAATACGTAAGGGATCTCAAAAACAAAAACATAAAATAAATATTTAAATTTTCAAGCGATCATTAATTCATGCAAATCCGATCAAATTATGCAGTCACTAAAATTTAATAATATTAATGTATACAAATGAATAATTCATACATATATTTGGGATTATTAAATTAAGTTATTTTATCTATTATATGTATCCATTCGTAACTAATGGTTTTTCGCAAACAATCGACGAGAGTTTGTTTTTGAAAGTGAATATCAATTGGATAATTCATTTACGCAGTTGTGATCGAGCTATTATAGTTATAAGTTGATTATAATAAAGATAAATTTTGCAAAAACTTGATTCCATTCTAAGCTCTAAATTCCATATTATACACATTTCAACATCGGCTATCAATATTTAATAGAGAAATATGTAAATTTCATGTGCTTACCTTCAACCACACCGAACCCGATCCCTTCCAGTTAGGATCTTGATCCTCAATAACACCCTTATCGTGATCAAACGATGGTACTGGGTAATTGATAGTATTGTTGTGATCATTTTTCGTCACGCGTTTCGATGTGTACGAATTGAGACCGAAGAAGTCCGATGTTCCACGTATACGACGCACTTCTTCATCTGTGAATTCCGGCAAACGTGAACGAGTGAAACCTTGTTCTTTGCTCAAATTACGAATTCGATCGATCATGATTTGTGGATAATTGCCCTCCTTCGAGAATATCGGGTGCGCAAACCAACCGATATAGAATTGCAAAGCACGATCAGACGCCAAGCGATCATCCTCCGATGCGGTTTTCGGTTCCATCCACGATGTGTCCATAGTAATACCGATTTTGCCCTTCTGTAATTCCTGATACTGGTCACGATACATATGCACCGCTTCGGCATGTGCCTTTAGCAAGTTGTGTGCACATAGATAGCTTGGAATTCCGGGATAATTATACGAGGGCGCCATGTAATCAACACCATAACCGTATTCACATATATGCCAGGGTTCATTGATCGTTGTCCAGATTTTAACACGATCGCCAAACATCTCGAACAACAGACGTGCATAGTCTTTATATACGGGTATAATTTCGGGATTGGTCCAACCACCCAATTCTTGTAGACGTTGCGGCAGTTCCCAGTGATAGATTGTGACCATTGGTGTGATGTTATAATGCAGCAGTTCGTTGATCAGGTCACTGTAGTAGCGAATACCTTCACTGTTCACATCATTCATATAACCGCCGGGCATAACTCGGGTCCACGAGATGGAAAAGCGGTATACATGTACATTTAGGTCACGCAACATTTGTACATCGCGACGCCACTGTTTGGAAGGAAAACATGTAATTATAGTGAGAAAGACACACTCGGGACGAAATATTTTTTGCTGTTTAACTTGTTATAATATTGATATGAAGATTCTATTGATCTGTCACAACAAAATAGGCATTCCAATTGTTAATGGAAAGATAAGGGAGATCTGTCTAGAGATTTATCAATATCATATATCAATAATTTGTGACATTTTCTAATGATTTTATGAGTGTATCTTCGATATATTTTCTAAATAAACATATAGGCCACAGTCATTTGTGGCAAACATCTTTAAGGAGAATGGTGGGATCTAATAGGGATTACTGATCCCTCGAAAGCGATTAAATTGTAAGAAACCCGTTACAAGCTCTACTTTCTTTAACTTTTATTTATGATTCTTAAACAATTTATAACTAATTGACCACCACCTATGAACTTAGCTCCTGTCAATTTCTAACGCCTTCTCACATACTTAGTTAATTATTAAATTGCATAAAAGTAATTCAATTGATCCGCAATAATCGATCTTGTCAACACGTACAATTACAACTAATTCTCCACTTAACTTAACTGGGCTTTCGAATTGTGTACCGGTTTGGACGTTTTGAAAATGTTTTTAATGAATGCACATTAGTATCGCCTATGAGATAATTTATAGGTTTTCTAAATGTGAATTCCTAATTAAATATTAAACTAGGGTGAACAGATACGGAAGGGATAAACGGGTCTAAATATACCGTATATTTTTCTTTATAAATATTACTCGGATCCAGTTAGTAAAGTTTTTTTTTAATTTTTAATTCGTATTCACTTATAATCATTATTTAAATTGTAGTATGGTATTGACCATTTTCGCCTTACCCTGACAGGTTTAGAAACTTAATTGATCAATAATTTCCATTGATATCTTCAAGCAATTACATATAGGCATAGAAAGTGCTAGCTTATAATAACAATTTGTAAACCAGTTTTTTTGATTAATGAACTGTTCTAGTTCAAACTATAAGTAGTTAACGTTTATATAATATTAATAAATATGGTGAAATCCCTTGAATTGTGCGAATAAATAATAAATATTAATGATAATAGCCAAATATTCCCCACTGTTCTAACCACAAATTATGGATATTCTAGGCAACAATTTAGATAACTTTAGGTGAATTATATTATTCGCCCATACAATAAGTAGGTGATACCCAATTGTATGTGTTTATCTTACCTGATGATAACTGTCTGCTGAAATATCACCATTTGATTTATCAACAATCTTCTCTGGGTTAGCGTGTGTTAGACGATCCCATATTGATTCTCCTTTACCAGATGCATTCCAACCACCCTCAATTTGATACGATGACGAACCGACGCCCCAAATGAAGTCGTGCGGAAATCTTCGTCCTTTTGGTTCCACTGTTGAACTACTGTAAGTGGTGAAGTCAGTACTTAGAATACTATAAAAATGAATGAAAGAAAAAAAAAAAGTTGTTAATAAATCGCTCAATAATATTGTAATAAAAGTCTTATATGCTATTAGGCGGCAATAATCATTTATATTAACTTTATATAATACAACAACACTTTCTTGAATATAACAGATAAATTAAATTAAAATTATTTCTATCAGTGACAGTAAATAACATATAAATAAAAAAATGCAAAATAGTACAAATATATTACATTACCAATAATATTGTGCAATGCAACAACAACCAAATAGAGAATTCTCAAAATTACAAACTAATAAAATATGAAATTAATAGTGTAGGAAAACCGCTACTTTCCTCTGAATCACAATGCTTGAATGCAAATTTCTCAGAACAATGATTGAATACAATCAGTAAAATACGATAATAAATCCACTGAAATTATGAATTGTTTAACTTACATAATAACGAATCTTGTTGTCGATTTAATTCATGTAAATATATTACTTGTATATCTTATAATAAAAACAATAGTATCTTAATAATTGTTTTCATTTAATTATAGATTTGATAACTTTATGCATATGCATGTCTGCTAAAATCGATTGAAATTAAAATAAATTAATCCACTATTAAATAAGACTTGCCGAAATCAACGCAACAGGTGTTACAACTAACCCACTAAAGTGAGTACAAATTGGCGAATATTTTTACCTTTTCGGAAATGCAGAAAATTGAGACAATTTTGGCGCGAATATACGCTCGAGAAGTGAGTAAGTTATTTATTTTTTCTCTTTTTTGTTTCTTTTACATTGAATTATTCGGTTGACTCCGAAAATGTAACGTGCGCACAGAGTAATAACCTGAATGCTTGACATTGCCGAGCACCATTTATTTGCCAAAGCCCACATATGTATGCATATGAATGTGCAGTGAGTACCGCAGAAGCGTTGACGCCGTTAAGCGTATCTTTATGCGATCGCGTTTTTGATATTTGCGTATTTCTTTGGATAAATCAACGTAATGGATTCGCTCAGCCAAACGAGTATCGATCGAATTTACCTTGATTTCTTTGTTTACATTTTTTAAGGCAAGTGCAACAAGTTCTAACACTCATACGCAATGGCGTGAGAGACAAACACACATATGTACATATGTATGTACATACATATTTATATGTAGGTCCATATGCAGATAATAACTGATTTAATTTAAGAGATTGAAGCATGAAGTACCGGAATTCGACAGACTAATTACAATTAACCCATTAACTTAATTATATTAAAAAAAAATAAGTTTTTTTTTTATTTTCCCAAAAATGTTACAACATTACAATGTTAACAACGTTAAACCAATTATGAAATTATAATCAAAAATATATGTATATGTATGTATGGAAATAATTATTGTTCAAATTATTCCAAACTGTATTTACGCTTTATCATAAATTTAATCAAAGCTTTTCATCATTTTATCTAAGCAATTCACTTCTTTAGCTATACAAATTCAAACACAAATTAAATCCACGACCTTGAAATTCATTAAGTAATCACGTCTTTAAGTGAGAATAAGCAATGAAGCTGTAAAGCCATGTGGCGACTAACAAAGTCTACACAGAATTAGTTGAGCGTGGCATGACAGACCTCGACAATGTCAGGGAAATCAGCGCGAGCCTTGGAAGTACTGTGTGCTCTTGCAGAGAAAGATGATCGCCTAATCCATAGACTTAAAGTGTAAAAAAATACGATTACAATGGGTTCACCTTTACGAAATAGCAATCAAATTCATAATTTGTGCCTTAAACTACTTTTGGAAAATATATGGCACTCTAATAAGAGTCATATACAAAGTTTTGAAAAAATATATAATAAATCTAAATGTCGCACAAAGAAATCTCGTCTCTCTCGCCAAGGTCGCAATAAATTCAAATGCTTATTTTATCAAGTTTTCAAATCTGCTTAGCGTTTGCGTAGTTGCATGCATATTGACATACAGTTATTTATTGTCGTCTTTTATCATACTGCAGCAATCCAGTTGCTGCATAAGTCAAATAAAAGGTAATAAAAACGGAATTGTTTAATTCAATGTGCTATTCTCAAATTGATAAGATGTGATGATTTTAACTAAGTTTATTGTGTTTCAATGCAATCTTATCAAGCATTCAACAATGTCTGTGGAGCAGCACATATTGCAACGCACATATTTATAAAGTATATTTTCATATAGTTCATTTAGTTGTACCGTTATGGATGATATGCAATCTTAAGCACTTGCGTAAGTGTCACTTGGCTTATTTTTGGAATTTATAATAAATAAATTCACTTTTGAGTTGCACCGTTAATAACATTTCGTCAATTTTTTTATTGCATGCCATAAGTAACAGACACGTATTTGCTAAAAACAACAACAAAAAGATTGTTTCTCTTTGATTTGGCAATTAAAAAAAGACTAAATTATTCATTAGCCCTTGAAATTAGCTAATTAGAAATATATAGTATGTGCATACATCATATCAACTACTCTTTGAGTTAGTGTCAGCTAGTTCAAGGCATTTTCGTAGAATTCTTGACAGGTCCAAAATTTAACTAGAAACAATTTGGCCGACTCCGGGTACTCGCTTTGTTTTTTGTTTAATTAAGTGTTTGCATTTTTTAGCACAAAACTAACCATTTACTCTTTGCTTTTGTAATATTTTCATTAAACAAAAATTGAGTGAAATTTCAAAAAAAAAAGCTTCATTAAATATTTACATTTTTCGAGCTCAAATCGTGTATTTCATTTGCATTTTTTTAATTTCACACAACGCAGTGCAAATTACGATGATTTATAATTGCACACAATTCACTTGGCATAATATTTGCATACTCTGTCGCTGGTAAAATTCCAAAGTTGATTTTCAAAATGCTGTTCACCTTAATTAATGCAAAAATGTAGTTCAAATTATTATTATTATTTTTCAAATTTATTTTGTTCAAATGGAATTGTGCCTTTCGCACTGCAATGTCAACAGATGAAAATCCCTTTCAAACACAGGATACTTACGTTGGCACACAGACGCCCAGCGTGAGGAGGCACAAAAAGGTTGTGAAATGCAGATACGTTTTCTCCATACTGCTGGCAGGTACACTGTGACAATTCACTTAATTCTCTTTACAGTTATTGCGCTATATTTAGCTTGTATTCATCAACCGTTAATTACTTTATAAATGCAATGTGTTATTAAAGTTGCTATTTTGGGCTTGACAAACGTTTTAACTTCTCATAAATTATTTTCTTTTATTGTTCTCCGCCAAATGTGCCAGATAATTATTTACACTGCGCTGAACAATTAAAGCACAATTTTTTTTTTATTTTCGTTAAATAAACACGAATTTTTTCGCCGCAAAATTCAGCCGAAATATCACAATTTCATATAATATATACACTTTTTGGCAAATTCGACACTTTCAAACCGTATAAACGAATTCAATCTAGTCGATTTGCGAATTGATTATTTTGACGTGTCTTCAAGCCAGACTGTAGGCGGCCAAATGACAATAACGCGTTAGGACCTCTCATTTTAAACTAACTGCCGGCAGCGACAATAACAGTCACAGCAGCGTCGACAGCGGCATTTGAACAGAGAACTTAAAATGACAGTAGACGCCGCTGCCGCCGTCGCTGCTTCGCAACGACAAAAAAAACCTGTCGAACAGCGATCGTGTTAAATGCTCGTAAGTCGTAAGCAGTGAGCGCAATCAGAAACGTCAAATACGTAACGCAACGGCAAATCTTAGAAAGGCATTTAGAACCGATTTCATCACCAGCATGTGTGGCGGTGTGTTCGTTTATGTTATGGCTACCAATATTAGGGGTCAGTGCCAGTCGCGCCATTTGGGATATGCACTGCTGAATGCGATGATGCAGATGAAGGGATTTATATTATCATAATTTCAACAATTTTAAATATATTCAAGGGATTTTTTTTAAAGAAAAACGAACTTAATTTGCATGGCATATATTCAAAATCGAATTAATTACCGTTAACGTCCATTTTGTTATGAAAAACTCCATTTGCGCACATTCGCAAAGTTGTCGGCTATTAATAATGCAAAAGTGTGACAGGTGGCTTTCAATTAAGTCCCTGCCCCTGTCAATTACTCAACGGATGCATATTTGCAATTTACTTTCACTAAACTATTTGCCACATGAGTGCTGTGTGTGTGTGTGTGTAACAGACACAATTTACACGGTCACCTTTTTATTATTCCATTAACCAGAACATATTAATTTGTTAGAGTGATTTTATAAATAAATATGTGCTTTTAAAGTATAATATTTTACGTATTTATTTGCTTCGGTGCAACTTTTGCTACCGTAAACAAGCCTTGTAGTGCATTGAGCCAGTGACTTCTAGACCAAATGGCACGAGGGGAAGAATGATTCACGTGCTTCAACAGCTAATTTGGCGACAATCAGTGAATAAAACACACCCTCTTATATACGCACACACACACAAGCATTCATTCAAATGCGGTTCTATATTTGCATTTATTACGTACAAATTAAGTTTTTTATGATTTGAGACCTCTCCAGACTGGTTTGGACTGCAAGGGAAGAGAGTTGGTGGTTTACAAAAACAAATCAAGTTATATGTACATCCAATATACTCACATGTTCATTCATATGTATTCAGTAGAAGAATGAGTAATTCAAAAAATGTTTGTTCGATTTTAGGTTCGTTGTTTTAAGAACAGCAAATTTGTTGGTTTTTAGAGCGAACAAGCGTGAGTTTGGTGGACTTAATGGACATTTATTTCGCGATTCTGTTGCAATTATTACTGGAATTGGTTTGAGAGTGCACGCACCATTTTTACAAGTAAACCGATTTGAATCAACTCTTATTTAAATTTAATTATAAGCAAAGGCTTACTAAGATTGGGTCACGTTCCAACCCAGGCCCAGTAAACTTGTTCAATTGCAAACATGTACATATCTCATTGTTATTAATAAGAGTTTCCGCTAAACCGGTAAACTTTGGGCATCCCCCTGACGCAAGTTGAACAGTCGCTTAATAAACAAGTAAGGAAGGGCTAAGTTCGGGTGTAACCGAACATTTTATACTCTCGCAATTTATATATTTAACTTTATTTATATTATATAATACACAATTTGACCCACATATTCGTCATATACATATATTGTATAAAGTCCATTGAAAGTTGGAAACCATAATATTAGGTTAGAAGCACTAAGGTCCTCGTGTTCGGTATATGGGGCCTTGGAAACCTATGGTCCGATTTCGGCGATTTTTAGAATGGGGCTGCCACACTATTAACATAGTATTTGTGCAAAGTTCTGCACCGATATCTTCACTAGTACTTACTTTATATATTGTAAAGTAAACGATTCAGATCGTCTTCAAAGTTCTGGTATATAGGAAGTAGGCGTGGTTGTGAAGCGATTTAGCCTATTTTCACAACATATCATTGGGATGTAAGGAAACTAATACAAACCAAGTTTCATTGAAAGCGGTCGAGTAGTTCCTGAGATATGGTTTTTGACCCATAAGTGGGCGACGCCACGCCCATTTTCCATTTTGTAAAAAAATCTGAGTGCAGCTTTCATCTGCCATTTCTTATGTGAAATTTAGTGTTTCTGACGTTTTTCGTTAATGAGTTAACCCACTTTTAGTAATTTTCAACCTAACTTTTGTATGGGAGGTGGGCGTGGTTATGATCCGATTTCTTTCATTTTTGGACTGCATAAGGAAGTGGCTAAAAAAAACGACTGCAGAAAGTTTGGTTTATATAGCTCTATTGGTTTGCAAGATATGTACAAAAAACTTAGTAGGGGGCGGGGCCACGCCCACTTCCCCCAAAAAATTACATCCAAATATGCCCCTTCATAGTGCGATCCTTCATACCAAATTTTATTTCCATAGCTTTATTCATGGCTTAGTTATGGCACTTTATGTGTTTTCGGTTTTCGCCATTTTGTGGGCGTGGCAGTGGTCCGATTTTGCTCATTTTCGAAAGCAACCTTCCTATGGTGCCAAGAAATAAGTGTGCCAAGTTTCATCAAGATATCTTAATTTTTACTCAAGTTACAGCTTGCACAGACGGACGGACGGACGGACGGACGGACGGACGGACAGACAGACATTCGGATTTGAACTCCACTCTTCACCCTGATCACTTTGGTATATATAACCCTATATCTAACTCGTTTAGTTTTGGGTGTTACAAACAACCGTTATGTGAACAAAACTATAATACTCTCTTTAGCAACATTTGTTGCGAGAGTATAAAAATAAACCACTTGAAAAGATCGGTTCGTTACAACAATATATTTTTATCAGCTACATATTTACTGATTCCTGTTAATTTTGTTACAAACTCAAATATATATTTGTTACTTAAAAATACAGTGGAACTGCTCTAGCTCACCATAATCCACAAAAAAATTATAGTTAGAGAGACTTCGAGTTATAGAAATTCGAGTTAGGGAAGGAAATTTGTATGGAATTTGGCTTCTAAAAGCTATTGCCAATTCAAGTGTTCGAGTTATGGAGATCTTCGAGTTATGGAAGTTTCACTGTATATACATACAACTAATTCGTTTTTATCAAATTAATATTCCTGAATTTATCTAAAGAACTAATAGGGGACATTTCTTTTTAAAGAAAGCAAATCAAGTATGCAAGCAATAAATATTTTGAAAACAGAAGGGAAGCTGATAATTTATGTATCCGAAAGTGTTAGTGCTTTATTATGTGATAACTAGGAAATTCGTTTGTTTTTGCAATTCTCTTTTATGCTACTTCTAATTGGAAAGGTGTACATAGATTATTATTTCTCGATATGTCGGTAAGTTTACCATCCAAAGCAACATAATTAATTAACTAAAGTTATATATTTGCAAGAATGCCACAGAAAAATTAGCACTATACCGACCAGACTTCGGACGCAACTGACTTCCGACAAACACTGAATGCAAATCACAGAGTAGCTTTTAACACCTTCCAAAAAGTTCCCACATAACCTTAAGCACTTCTTTGCATTTCTACTCATCTAACACTCCTTACTTTTAGATGCGACGCCGTCGAGAACTGTTAGTTTTTTGACCGTCCCGTTAAAAGACTTCGATTACAATTAATATTTGCTTGCCAGTTCAATGTCAGGAGATCCATTCTATGGGTAGACATTGTTATTGTGCTGGTGTTGTAGTCATCTGAAAAGTATGCTTCATCAACTAGAATGTAAATACAATAAAATGGTATACATTTTGGTCAAGCGATAACTTGATTGCAAACCTAGATATCTTAATAAACAAAACGAGTTAGATATCGAGTCAGCGTGACGAAACGGGTTGAAATCCGAATGTCTGTCTATTATCTGCCGTCCGATCATTTGTCCGTGGAGATATCTTAATGAATATTGGTACATACAGTATACTCTCGAAAAGTAAATTCTCAGAAAGTAAATAATCGCGGAAAAGTTAATGACCTTTAAGATTACACATGCACCTCGAAAAAGTAAATTTTTTAATTTACTTTTCAGAGAGTGTGATAAAAAATTCGAAACGAAGCAAGCAGCGTTTTTTACGATGTTGCAAAAACACTTACTCTCTTGTTTATCGCGTATTTTTAGTAAATGAACTCTCCTACTTGATCCACTGGTTTAAAAATGAAAACGATGCAAATCAGGTGTCAGACTTTTTGAATTGTCGTACAAAAATGGTCAGAAAATAGATTGCAAAAGAAAAAAAAAACAAAAGAATATTCAAGATTTTTTCTCTTCAAAGTAAATACATGTATGTATGTATGTATGTAAATGTAAATTTGTTTTTCATGTAAATCCATATGTTTTATTGAAGCAAATAAATGAATGAATTTTTTAAGTTTAAAAATGCATTTAATATTAAAAAACAGATAATTTATGTATATATTTGGAAAAGTAAATTACCCAAAATTCCAATCGATTTACTTTTCGAGAGTATACTGTACTAGTAAACTATTTTCCGTCAATGGAAAATCTATTCTTTGCAATCAAATAACTAAGGCAAAAAGGAAATAGTTTGTACAGAGGAGCGTAGTATCTATGGAGGGAGACAAAATTTTGTACGTAATGTATTCTTGACATCTTCATATTATAGATTGAAAATAGGCGAAATCGGAATAAAACTTTACACAAACACTAAAAAAAGGATGTGGCATCGCTATTCAAAACATTGTCGAAATTGGACTATAACTTTTCAAGGCCAAAGGCCCCGAACATGAGGACCTCAGCGCATGTGGCTCTTTCTCAGAGTGAACCTGTGCCTTATAATGGTTTGTTGTTGTTAATTTGTTGGAAACGGGTTATTTAAGCTAGACCTTCACCTAGCCCCAATATACCCAATATTGTGATCTAATCGGTCTAGATCTTGGTCTAGTCTTCATACCCCTATTATATTAAAGTTCCACCAAAACCTAAGAATGTGTCCACTCCTTTAAACCTTATAAATTGCGAGAGTATAAAAATAAATTTTCGGTAACTCCCGAACTTAACCTTTCATACTTGTCTTAGCATACTTGTCTATAATATATTCAAATGAATTGTTGAATGCGTTGCTAAACTCAAATTTCGAGAACAGTTGAACCGATTTCGCTTATTCTAAATTCCTTGAAGTACAAGGATGGTTCTTACGTTGTCTAAAAACAACACTTTGAGATAAGACTTGAGGCACTTAAGAGATCAGATAGTTTATGTTTATTATATTACACGCAATGGCCGTCCCTTAGACCGTTCGGCCATTCGATCAATTAAGAACTTGTTTAAAAATCAACATATCTTAATAAAACTGGGTACACATAATCCTTTGGTACTATGAGAAAGTTGGTATTGTATTGTCAAAATCGGACTGCTGCAACGACTTAAAATGGAATGAAAAGGGATATAACAAAGTCACAAATTATAATATACAATTTGAAACAGAGGATCACAGTACAGGAGGACATTTATAAAAACTTGAAAAGGTAGAGATAGGTTAACCCAGAATATTGTGCACCGATTAGTGCAGAATTAAAATTATTGAATTAATAACTTTATAATAAGTAATAATATTCACATCAAGAAAAAATTTAAGTCAGTTAAGCCAATAACATTATACTATAACAAATAGTTAAATAGAATATAATTTCACGTATATACATTATACACACTTGAGACAAGAACTAGAAATTATGATTCTTTCATAAACATTTTTTATTGGGTATATTCAATTAGTTTAAATATCATAATTCATTAGTGACGTGTTAAGGAGTTAATTATAGATATGTACATATTTACTAAACCCATCTTTTGACAACATTAAATAGAATTTTAAAAAACTTAAATTCGTAATATGTAATTTACGAATAATAGCATTAATGTTAAGCTTTGCACACTTTGACTAATTAATCCCAACGTACCATCGCCAACGACCTCATCTTCGGGCAGCCGTGTCATTGCGGTAATTTGGGTTTCGTTCAATGTGGGCCGATAGCTCAAATCGATCGTGTTTGTCTTACAAATTTGCGCATAAACTTTGGCTGATATTTTCGGTGTACGCGTACGATTCGGGTGGCTGAAGTCGACGTTGTAGAGACCGAATATTGCACTAAAATGTGTAGAAAAAGTGACATTTGACAAATAGTATAGCCATATATGTAGTTACTTTTAATAAAGTTTCGAAAGCATTCAGTAAAACTTAAAGGCTTATATACAATACTTACGTATAGCCAGCTTTCCATTCAAAGCTGTTCATCAAACTCCAATGAGCATAGCCCTGTACGTTTGCTCCATCTTCGATGGCGTCCAGAATCGCTGTAGTTGTGAAGAAAACATTTTTATTTTCAAATTTAAACAATAAAAGTGTAATAGAATATTTAATTTGTTTTAAAAACTATTAATAATTGAACAGTTAGAAAACAAGCAACAACAAACTTTAATGTCATCATATCATCATCATATAGAAATATATAACCGACGCCTTAGTTTACAGACTTACCAGATAGATAAGAATTCAGATAATCAACGCGTGCATAATCTTCAAGATCACCATTGTCGCTTACACCATTTTCAGTGATAATCATAGGAGGATTATTATATTCTTCCACCATCCACATGAGTAATTTGTATAAGCCTTTAGGATAGACCTGCATTTTTTGAATGAAAAATATTTTAGTGACTATGCAATTTATACTTCTTCTGGAAGACTAAATATAAAGTTATATCTACAAAGCTTTAAGTTCATTTCGTACTATCATCATTTCAAAAGATGTAAAATTTCATTTGTAAAATCGGTCGAGATTTTAACTTTAAATCACAGGAGTGATGATCTCAAAGTGTTTAATATTTCGGTGTTATTAACATAACTGGACTTTGGGTGCAGTAAAAGAGATACAATGTACATAAAATAAATATTTTAATTTCTTAATCAGTCATTAATTCTTGGAAATCCGATAACTAATATTGAATATCTTACACTTTTTCTAAATTTATACATTCTACCTTTGCATACGCATTTCAGCTTTCTCAGTTAAAATTTAATCGACTTACCTTCAACCAATCTAAACTCGATGCTATCCAGTTTGGATCTTGATCCTCTATAACGCCCTTATCGTCATCAAAAGATGGTTTTGAGTAATTCATACTGTTGTTTTGATCGTTTTCCGTCACTAGCAGCGATGTGTAGTGATTGACACCGAAGAAGTCCGCTGTTCCGCGTATACGACGCACTTCTTCAGCTGTGAATTCCGGCAAACGCGAACGAGTGAATCCTTGCTCTTTGCTCAAATTGCCAATACGATCGATCATGACTTGTGGATAATTGCCCTCCTTCGAGAATATCGGGTGCGCAAACCAACCTATATAGAATTGCAAAGCACGATCGGTCGCTAATCGATCTTCCTCCGATTCGGTTTTCGGTTCCATCCATGTTGAGTACACAGTAATACCGATTTTGCCCTTCTGTAATTCCTGATACTGGTCACGATATATATGTACCGCTTCGGCATGTGCCTTGAGCAAGTTGTGTGCACATAGATAGATTGGAATTCCGGGATAATTATATGAGGGCGCCATGTAATCACGGCCATAGCCCAAATCACATATCTGCCAAGGTTCATTTATCGTTGTCCAAATTTTTACACGATCGCCATACGTCTCGAACAGCAGACGTGCATAGTCTTTATATACGGGAATAATTTCGGGATTGGTCCAACCACCCAATTCTTGTAGACGTTGCGGCAGTTCCCAGTGATAGATTGTGACCATTGGTGTGATATTATAATGGAGCAGCTCGTTAATCAGATCGTTGTAGTAGCGAATACCTTCACTATTCACGTCATTCATATAGCCGCCGGGCAGAATGCGAGGCCATGAGATGGAAAATCGATACATATTTACATTTAGTTCACGTAACATTTGCACATCGCGACGCCACTGTGTGGAGGAGAAAAGATAATTAGATTGTTATAAATTTGATAAGATATATAAGATATCTAAATAAGAAGTTTATATTGATATTTCACAATAAATAGACATTCCGGTTGATAATGAAAAGATAACTCAGAACACCATGGAACCACGCAGTCTGATGTTTTATCGACGTTTCTTTAATTAGAGACATTTTCTGATGACTTTCATTTTGTATTTTTTTTCTATCACACTAGCTATCGCCTACGAGATAATTTATTTTATATTTTGTTCATGTAAATCTCTAATTACATATTATACTAGGATGAGCAGAGTGTCTTCCAATATACGATGTTGTATATTTTACCTGATGATAACTGTCTGCTGAAATATCTCCATTTGCCTTATTAGGAATCTTTTCCGAATGAACGTGTGTTAGATGATCCCATATTGATTCTCCTTTGCCAGATGCATTCCAGCCACCCTCAATTTGATACGATGACGAACCTACGCCCCAAAGAAAGTCGTGCGGAAATTTTCGTTCTTCTGATTCCACAGATGAACTACTGTAAAGAGTGAAGTCAAAATAAAAATTATTGGATGATTTATCTTAAATTTTATCAATGCAATTCATCATATTTTAAGCAATTCACTTCCTTAGATACATATACTATGTACCTAAAGACTAGACTCGGCAGGGGAAGTAATTGCGCCTATCTTGAAAGCGCACAGCTGCTTGCTATAGCAGAAAGATTATCGCAGAATTCATAGACGTAAAATGTGAGAATTACCATTACATTGCGATTAGTTTGCGAATTAGCAATCAAATGCACAATTTGTCCCTAAAATCGGGCAGGTGCAACGCCCACAAAGTGCAGTGAAGCGGAAATCTAAAAACTGCCATGACTAAGTCCTAATTAGGCTTCAAACGCAAAACGAAGAAAAGAAACTAGTATCAATGTAAGAATTTAATAGAACTCTTACTAGCACTCAACAAATGCTCTCGAACACGCTTTATTTTTATATAATTGTTCTTAAGCACTTAGGTGGCACTTAATTCGTTATTTAATTTTTTTATAAAATAAATTAACTTCTGAGTTGCTCAGCAAAGAAGTTTTAACAACTATTGCATGCATAAGCACAGTGCAAACAGCCAAAACAAATATATGGTTCCTCATTGGGTTTGTCAACTGATACTTAAAAAACAATTAATTAACTTGATTTAGATAGTGCAAATAATGATAATTTTTATACTTTCACATCAAGTTGCGCAAAGTATAATAGATTTGTTCACCTAACGGTTGTTTGTTACGACTAAGGCTAATTGAGTCTCTCTCTCTGTGTCTGCCGTCCGTAAATTGGTCCGTTGAGATATCTTAAAGAATCTTGACACACATATCCCTTGGCACTCTGGGGAGTCCAGTACTGCAAAAGGGAGAAATCGGACTATCGCCACGCCCACAAGAATCCGTCAAAAAGCTATATATGTGACCTGGTCTACGGAAAGGGGGCTTAGGTGTCAAAAAATCATTTTTCACTTTTTAGTTGATTCGGATGGAAGATGAAAGATGTTTATTTTTAACAGCTGTTTCCCAGAAAACTAGTTTTCGCACGTTAGCTCCCTTTTCGTAGACCAGGTCACATATATAGCTTTTTGACCATTTGCTTGACTTTTTCCTTATAGACGCCTCATAATTATTGATACATTTTTTAAACTAAAGTTTTATGAATACCTGAAAATATTTTCACGTCTTTGAGACTTGCAAATGTCGCAAGTATAAAATTTTCGGTTACACTCGAACTTGATCTTCCTTACTTGTTAAATTGCACACAATTCACTTGGCATAATATTTGCATACTCCGCCGCTGGTAAAACTTTGAAAATAATTAGCTCAACATGTATGTAAATATGTTCGTTGATAATGTAGTTTAATTAATTAATTTTTATAATTTTAGTTTTTGTAAATGCACCTGTGCCCTGTGCTACTGCCTCCTCAGAAAAAATCCCTTTTCAAACAGAGGGTACTTACGTTGTCACACAAGCGCTCAGCGTGAGGAGACACAAAAAGGTTATCAAATGCAGATACGATTTCTCCATACTGCTAGCAGGAAGGACACTTAATTATATTTACTGTTATTGCAATTTAGTATTTAGCTAGTTCAGCAAACGTTATTTACTTAATCATATAATATGCTTTTTGGCAATTTCGACACTTCTAAACCGTGTAAACGAATTCAATCTAGTCGATTTGCGAATTGTTTATTTTGACGATTCTTTACGCCTGACTGTAGGCGTCCGATTGACTATAACGTTTTAGAGACTTCTTATTTTAAACTAACTGCCGGCAGCGAGTGGCCCTATCGCCACTTCACAGTGGTAAAGTAACCTTTTGAAGAGCGATCGTGTTAAATGTTCGTAAATCATAAGTAGAGAGCGCAATCAATTACGTCAAATAAGTAACGCAACAGCAAACCTTCGAAAGGTGTTCTTAACCGTTATATTTTGGAGGTGTGTTAGTTAGTTAGTTGTGTTACGGTTGCCAATATTAGGGGTCAGTGCTAGTCGTCCATTTGGGATGTACACTGTTATTCAACAGTGTAAAATACTGCACTTCGGACAATTAGAGAATGACTGTTGATGTCACCGGAAGACCGTCTAGATTTTAATCGCAAACTGTAATATAATAAAAAAAATTAGTTTTTGAAAACCTTATACTGTCAACTATGCCAACAAAGAAGCAGCTGATTACAATATTGTTTATACGCATAGAGAAATGAATAAAACAAATAAGAAAGCAAATCATATATACCAGTAGAAATTTGAAAACAAAAAGGAAACGGTTAAATATAATTTAAGCAGTCGAAGTATTTTCAGAGTACTATAATTTTTTATATCACAGTTGGTAACTCCTTTCCACTCGTTATGTGGCAACTACGAAATCCGTTTGTTTTTGTGATTTTCTTTTATGCTCATTCCACACGTGTTCTTAGTGGGAAAAGTGTACAACGAATACTAGTCCTTAATTTGTTAAATAAAATGGAATTGTTTACCATAAATCGGTTAGTTTAACATGGATTGACACATAATCACTTAACTAAAGTTATATGTTCGTAGGTATACCACTGAAAAACCACAGGAAGCGAGTAAAAATGAGGAAGCCATTCTGCAGCAAATTCTTCAAAAGGTGGAAAAACGTAAAAGAAAAAAGAGCACAGTGGAATTGCTTGACATTGAAGCTGAGCACGAAAAGAAGAAACCTTTGAATGAGGTTATCAGTAATGACCCAGCTATATCAGAGCTTAAGGATATCAACACAGCGGAAATAATTGATACTGATAAAGATGTCGATCCAATTGCTGATGATGAACCCGAAGAAAGCCATTTTCAAGTGCTCGGCGAAGATGTGGACAAAAGCAAGCCCCAAAAAGTCAATATGGTGCTGCCTTCATGGCTGGCACATCCAACAGTAATTTCAACAACAGTTGCACCAAAAAGTGATGCAGCGTCCGATGATGCGGCTATTAACAAATTAACCTATTTGGCACCACATATACGTCACACACTTAAAGAAATGCAATTCTCCCGACTATTCCCTGTGCAAACAGCAGTGATACCATGGTTACTAGAGGCTCAGGCCAAACCGCCACCGTTCCGTCCGCGTGATATTTGTGTTTCGGCGCCTACCGGCAGTGGTAAAACACTCGCGTTTGCCATACCGGTTGTACAATTGCTGGCCAATCGTGTTGAGCGGAAGATTCGTGCATTGGTTGTGCTGCCAGTTGCTGAATTAGCATTGCAAGTGTTTAAAGTGTTTAAGAAGTTATGTGAAAAAACAGATCTGTCTGTTTGTCTGTTGTCCAAAAAGTTTCCATTCGCTCAGGAGCAAGAAAAACTGGTCGAATTGTACAAGGGTCAATATTACTCCAAAGTCGATATTGTGGTGACAACACCTGGCCGATTGGTCGATCATTTGCATGCAACCAAAGGATTTTGTTTAAAAGCTTTGCGATTCCTTGTTATTGACGAAGCCGATCGTATTATGGACGCTGTTTTTCAGAATTGGCTTTATCATTTGGACGAACATGTGCGTGCTACTTCCGATCAACTGCTTTCAGGACGCGCAGCGCCATTATGCTTTCGCGAATTGGAGTCCTCGTATGATACACAGCCTCATAAATTACTGTTTTCAGCGACACTTTCACAAGATCCGGAAAAACTACAAAATTTGCGATTATTCCAGCCCAAACTATTTACATCCGTACTAGCAAACTTATCGCAGGTGCAAGAAAAGTTCGCTGACGCAACTAGCAGTGAAGTGCAAAAGAGTGAGGAATTGAGACGCGGTGAATTCATTGGTAAATATACAACGCCAGCGGAGCTGTCCGAGTGCTATTGCATCATAGAAAATCGTATAAAACCGCTAACGCTTTTCGCTCTGATTAACGAAAATGAATGGAGCAAATTCCTATGTTTCACCAACAGTGCCGAGTCGTCGAACAGGTATATTCTCTAAATCATCCATTACAATCAATCAATTGGATAATATATGAAAATTTCCTTTCTTAGATTGTCATTCGTACTGAATTCCTTGTTTAAAGAAGATTTGGTTATACGAGAGCTGAGTGCATCCATTTCACCAAAAGAGCGCGCAAATGTGTTGAGTCAATTTGCGCGTGGACGTATCAATGGGTAATATTATTAAACTACTTTCGATTCAATAGAAATGCATAAATGTTTTTTTTTATCGGTAGATTGGTATGTTCGGATGCATTAGCACGTGGTATAGACATACCCGATGTGGACGTCGTCATCTCTTATGATCTGCCGAGACACATAAAAACCTATATACATCGCATTGGCCGTACAGCGCGTGCCGGCAGCCCAGGCACAGCAATAACTATGCTGACACAAAAGGAGCTGCAACAATTCAATGTAATATAACCCTACAATTAGGATTTCTTTTAGTACAGATTGTAATTAATGTTTCTGGAAACATTTCCTTTATATTACAGCATATTCTCGGAGAAGTGGGTAAAATTCTAACCAACGAAATGACCGTAAAGACCAACTATGAGGCCGAGTATGCCAAGCAATACACAATGGCGCTGCAAGAACTGCGCAAAAAAGTGGAACAAGACAAACGCTTGCAATTATTGCGAAAGGAACGCGTCAAGGATAACGCCAAATTGGCGGCTAAAGATCCATCAAAGATGTCCGTCATGGAGAAATTGCAATTGCAGGTTTCGACACAAGTGGGCGACATAGAGCAGGACAAGGAAGAAAGTCGAAAGCAAAAAAATAATGGGAAGAATAATATGGTTAAGCGCAAGAAATTTAATGCAAGTGCAGGCAAAACTAAAGAAATACAGAAATAATGTGATCAACTATATTCAATATCAATCGCAGTTTTATTTATTTAAGGTTGAAAAACGCCGTAAGGAGTTACTCGAAGTGTCCAACTGTAAAGAATTTTCAAAAAAAGATATCTACATTTGTAGAATGTAGATGTCCAAATGAGGTCTTCTAACAAAAGTAATCATCGCAAATTTCTTTTCAAGCATTTTATTCCAATTTTACATTTTATTAAAAAAAATACCACAATGCAAAATTTCTACAAGACATTTAATTGAATTCATTACATTTTCTTCCAAAAATTATGCGTATAATATTCAATTTAGTGGATTTCTAGTACTTATCTAATTTTCTTTGCGAATACAAATTAACAACTAAAGACTTAAGAAAATAAAATAAAATACAAAATTTCGTATTGAAGTTACAAATCATTTTATTTTATTAAGAGAAAAAAAGCGAATCGCATTTCGTTTCATTAAACATGGATTGCGTATGCAATTTTAATAATTTTTATTATTATTAATTCAATTGCTGTGTAATACATACTAGAATGTAATGATGAAAAAAAGCGTTAAAAATAAAATTTAAGTTTTGCGCACTGGCAATGCCTAACTTTCTGAGAAACTTATAGGGGATATACGCTAAAACACAGCAAAGTTTTAGACGAACACTAAAACCGATATTTAATTGACTGTGTAGCAAGTCTGCAGTGCCCACTGTGTGGGTGTTGTGTGGGGAGAGGGGGTTAAGTGTTGTTGGTCAAACCAACTAAAATTAAACATAAATAAATATGGGAACACATTGGGAGATCAAGGAGCCAAACACTGCAGCAGTTGTGAGTGACCTGTGTGGGTTAAAAATTTTATTGAATGATAAAAATGTAAGGTGAAGCATGTGCCAGCTTAAAAAAAAAAACAAAAATATTTTATTTCTTGTTGTGATGTGTACGCAAGTGTCTTTGGGACACGCGAACTGTTTTCGTATTCTTTCTTTTGTTTTATAACAACTTGACACAGAGTTTATATCACAGCCTTTTTATATTCACTTGGAGATTAAAAGACCACCTCCATTGAGGCGGAGAAGATTTAGCGTATGCACACATATAACATGCAGTTTTTGCATTGAACATTTGAGCGCGTCGAATATTGCGACGCTGCGAAAATACAATTTTTACAAAAATTGTCTTTATTTTTTTTTTGGGAATTTTGGAGATGAAATTTGTATGTGGAAGGCTTCTCCATGTGTATATCTTAAATATACAAAACTACGTTTAAATCTAAGGCATTTTAAGTTTTAAGTTTTTATTTCTTTCTATAAGAACCAGTCGAAGTGTTTTTGTGTTTTTTAAACAAAATAAAAATGTAATTTATGTAGTAGTTGTTGTGTCTTAGTTGCCTTATGCGGACGTTTAACGTTTAACGATCGAGTATACAAGTATTCATTACTATTACATGTTGCTTTTCATTACTCATTACTCATTAAACTATAAATAATAATAAATTACTGCCTTTGTTGCACAGTAGGATACTAAGGATTTCATCAAAATCAAAAATGTTTATCAATTGAATTCGTTTGCTTCAAGTAATTAGAAAATATATGGAATTAATATAGTTAAATTGTGTTAATTTTTCAAAACATGCAAAAAATTAATATTTAATTATACAAATACTTAAGTTCGAACAGGGACTGATACGTAAATATGTATTAAAATTATATGAATATTTTTCATTTACATATATTTTTCAAAAAGAAATATTTATACCAGCTTCATTGAATCGGAAAATTCACAAAAATAATTCTGTGCAAAAATAGAAAAATAAAATTAATTAAAGTAAATACTACTTTTTAACAATTTTTATAAAAATTTCATGTTAAATATTCGTTTTCAATTTCAGTCCCTGGTTAAAAATTTGCTTTTTTGCTTTATCAGCTGCGATTGAACAGCAAGAAAGCATTTTTTGTTTCATTGTTTTGAAAATGCGCGCAGTCTTAGTCTTTTTATTTATTCTTTGATTCACCCCGGGGAAGTAAGGAAAATAGCACGAACGAATTAGTACCGAATTACAGAGAGATTTCAATTGTTGCATTATTTGATATTCGTTTGATTAGCGAGGGGTGTCTCTGTATGTATGCCGTCTTCTAAACTACTCTTTCTATGTTAATTGCAATGGTGTATATAACCATTTATCATACATTATAAATTCAAATAATTGCAAAATTAGCTGAAATACATGAAATTTATGTCCACTTGCTATTCATTGACATGTCATTCATCCCATTGTCATTTACAGCGTTTGCAAGAAAGCAATAATTTCGGGGTTCGAATTGGCCACAGCACTGAATTTGTCAGGATAATTTTCACGAATTTCTTGCAGTAGACCCAACGCTGTGTCGTATGTTTCCTTTTCTGTGTATTCCTTCTTGTAGAGCACATGTATGGCAATGGCAATGACCTGTTCCAATGAGCCGGCGATTGCGTCTCGTGCTTGCAAATACAGCTGCTTCAAGCACTTGAAGATTGAGGCGTTTTCGTCGAAATCTTCGCGTAGTGGCAAATGTTGCATGAATACTGGTAGCACCTGTGCAAGCGGCACCAACGAACTGTTGCTGATGATAAGGCGTGCAATGGCACCACAAATATTGTCCAATGCACTTGGTTTGGCCTCCTTGGCAACGGCCTGGGAGAGGGCGTTTAGAATGTGTGGATAAGCTCTGCAAAGGCAAATGAAATGTACGATTAAAAAGAGTAAACATAAAAGAATAACAGAATCACTTACTCATATGATTTATCGCCGGAGTATAGCACCAATTCACCCAGACCGTATACGGCGTTTTGGCGAGCTTGATCGAACTCGTCAGAGAGACCACCGATCATAACTGGACAGAATGCGTTGAAGAATGTACCGGTGTGACTTCCCAGTGGTGCAAAGCATTCAGCTAAAGCGCCATAGGCGAAAGCGCGCTGTGATTCAAGGTCCTCGTTTTTCTTAGCCTTTTGCTGTAAATGGTTTTTATGTGTTATAAGACGTTTAAAATTCGTATTCCTTTCTTCACTTACCAATTTCTGCAAGATAATCGGATAGGTGCGCTCAAAGTATGGTCTGAATTGATCGGCTCCCATGGCTGCGCCTAAGAGTGGCAGCATATTGCCAGCACCCTCTACAATGGCCTCGTCGTATTCGCTCTCCTCAGCATCTTCATCATCATCGCCAGTCGACTCGTCAAATTGACAAGCGACCTTGCCCTGCAGAACGTCGGTTATGCAAGCGAAGACAACGTCACGAAGTTCGACAGTTGGCAAAGAGATTTGCTTCAGCTCTTTCAGAAGATCACCCAAACCTTCGAGTGCAGACAATACAACGGATACTTCTTCGTCATCGTGCACAATTTGACCCAATTTAGGTATCAAGATTGTAATGGCATTGGAGACACCTTGCACATCTTGCTGCTTGAAGAGCGCCACAACGAATGAGCTCAATGCGTCAATTGAAACTTTGCGTATATCTTCCTGTGGATGATCGATCATCTTGTAAACGTTTTGATAAGATTTCTCCAAATAAGGAATGAAAGCGGCGCCGGTATGCTCGGCAAATTCCTTCAATGCCAAAATGGCCTCCTCCTTCTCATCTAAGTAGGAATTTTCAACACTGTATCCAGCAATGTTGTCCAAATCATCATCTTCTCCATCAGAGTTTTCAATATCGATATCATCTTCGTTCTCATCGGCCTCCTCGGCTGGAGCTGGCACACCATCATCGTCTTTGAATTCGGGGACTACCTCCTCCGTAGAGAGTATGGAGTCAAACATGCGTTCAATTACCTTGGGGAACACGGAGGCCATCTCTTCATTTACTACCTCGGCCAATGAAGCAATCAGATTGTAAAGGGCGCGACGTACATCCGGATCCTCGGCCTTCTCGAGCAAATTCAAGGCGAAGGTCATGGTGTCGGTGGCTAACGGCATGAAGTTTTGCTTGCCGATCGTGCGTGCCAAGGCAGCCAAGGTGTCAATGGCTTGTGGGCGCAAACTGATGATATCCTCGTTTTCAGTTGGTGCCAAATATGATTGCAAAATGGTAATGAGGCGTGGGAAATAAGGCAACATATTCTCGTTGGTCGCATTCGCTGCAGCAGAAATGGCACTTAAAGCCAATTCGCGCACACGTACCGAGTTGTTGGGGTTTAGAGCTTCGAATAAGCTGTAAGAGAGAAATATACAATTACTCCGCTCACTACTCATTTAATTCTCTATGGTTATTTACATTTCCATAAGCACCGGCAGGTGTGGCACCAATTCATCTTCCAAATTTTCACAGAACGTTTCCAGCGCGTAGAACATACGATCAATGTGCTTTGGTTCAGTGCCGCCGCTCTGAGGAATAAACGGAGTAAAATTAATTTTATTACTCTATATACATACATATATATCGGATTAAGTTGATAAATGCTGATTAAAGTGCAAATAAAAATCTATACAATCAACTATTTGCAAGCTACAGTGCATGAAAATCAAAATTAACTAGCATAATTAGCACAAATTTCACTACATAATTGGTTAAAACCGATTTTCGCTTGATTTGCAGCTGATTCATATAAAGTATGGTATCAGTTTTAGGCGGCCATGGCTCGGTGACTACATCGTTCGGCCAGGATGCCTTTTGGTAAGCGTCAGTGGAAAGGAAAAAACACAAAGAGAGCCAAAAATGTACAAAGTTACCAAAAAAGCAGTATTATCGCAATTTGTTTTGATTTTGATTTTTCATGTGTACATATGTATGCAATTGAATAAATAGCTTTAAAATGTTCAGAAGAGGGCAAATATACGTCTATCAATTTGTTAACTTACTCGCAATTCATTGCACAGCTGATGCAAGAACTCAAAGAGTATTGGCAGAATTTGTGGTGCGAATTTGGTGATGTCAGGCTGCAAATGCTCGGAGAATTGTCCTAGCGCAAAGAAGGCGGCGTTGCGTACAAGTGGTATTGGGTCGGTGATGCCCACTTTGACAATATTCAACATGGTTTCGAGGTACTTGTTGCAAATGGCCTCCGAGCAGCCTTCGGCTATAACAGCCATGCTCAAGTAGGCAGCACGACGTGGCAGTGGGTCCTGGCCCTGCAAGGCGGGTTCCAATAGCTGCAACAATGGCGGAATCAACTTCTCTGGAGGGACGCTCAATGCCAGCAGATCCATTGTTTGGGTAGCCGTTGTCATGGGGTTTGAGTTGTCTTCACCCAAAAAGTATTCTTCATCATCTAAAATGTAAACCGAATACAATGGTATAAACACATATAAGACCACAAATTAATATTTAATGAGTTTTATACAATATAAAGAGCACTCACCGTCTTCATCTTCTGGTTCAGTTGCCATCAAATTGAAAACTACCCTGATTATGGGTTCGATCAACTTTTGTTTGATAATCAATTTCTTCTTTAGGCGCACCAACCAGCCAACATAGGCGACGGCCTTAATGCGCACAGCGCTATCCAGCTGAGCATTGCTTGCTGCCTCCAAACAGAACTCCAACAGCATTTTGATATGGTTGTTCAGTAGTTTAGCATTCAAATCTGCCATACTCTCGAGAATATCAAAGGCATGTACAAATTGATCGACCTCAGGTTGCACAGCAAATGCTTGAAGGGATTTAACAATCAACGGTATGGACTTCTGTAACGTTTGTTCCGCTGTGTTGTGACCTAATGTGAATGGCACCAAGTAAGTCATGCCAGTTAGAATGTTGAAAATAACAGGCGTTGCCATGTTGCCGGTGGCTTCGGTGGCCACCAATGCAGCAGTGAACATTTCACAAACCGATTCCATATGTTGCAAGAATTGATCGGGTGCCGCATCGGCCAAAATGGCAAATGTTGATGAACCCAACTCGCTCTGCTTGGGATCCGCCGAAGAGCAGTAGCTGTAGATGAACTTCAACACTTCGCTCATCCATGAGTCGGACTTTTTGGCTTCATGACGCACCAAAACACCAACAAATTGAGCAATAGCTTTACGTACAGACTTTTGCTGCTCCTGCATGAGGGCATTAAGCATACCCTGCTTAATACTACAAAAAAAAATGTGGATGAGTTAGCAATTTAGTTGTAAACATTTTCTTATAAAACTTACAGTTGTTGTTGCTCAACTGGTACTTTGTTCCATTGACGCAATTTTGCCAAGTGCTTCTTGAGTAGTACAGCAGAATATTGACGGACCTGTGGCTCCGGTGCTGATACGGCAATTTCGCAAAGAGCTGGTATAGTCTCAGGACGTTTGTAAGCCTCTTGCAAATCAGCGGTAGCCTGTAAATGGAGACATTTTATTTAAAATAACATAAATTCTAATAATATTTTTTAGTTTATATTAAATAAAATAAAATAGTTTTTGCAAAACCCCCTTTAACTTTATAAATATATCACACAAACTAGTTCTGGTAAGTTACCGTTACGAATATTTTAAACTGGGTATACTTTTTTTTTAACTTTAGCAAATTATTGTATACATTAATATATACTTATATATAATAACCCACCAATATAAAGTTATATTATTTTATTTATACATTATTATATTATTATTATTTATATTAACACACGCAATTGATACTTGAGTGTGCACAATACTTTATAATATAGGTCGAACACGTTTGTAATATAACCTTAATTGCTTTGGCGCTACTTCAAACACATATAAAGAATATACACATATTTGTTTGCACTAAACATATGTATACCAGAAAAAAGACATATTTTTTAATATATCTAAAATAACTGTCACGTTTCGGGAAGTTAAAGAAGTCAAAGATTAAAAAAAGCTTCGAAATACATTCATATAATTTAGTACCATGAATGCATATGTACATACATATATCTATGTATGTATGTATGTATTTAATTAGCTGGCGTAAATAAAAGAAACGTGGCTCTTGAAACTATTAATTACGCTATTAAAATTCCAATATGTATGACTTGCCTAACAAAAAAAAAAACAAAATTATACCAAAAACTATCACGACGCACAGCATGTGCTCTCGAGTATTTAAATTAATTAAGCAAGACATGCATGATTATTACTCATCCCAAAAGCTGATAGGAAAAGCATAGAAGAAACAATTAGAAAATTGTAAATTTGTTCGTAGACATATTTGGATGATATATATGTACATACATATATACAAACACATATATATTTGTATCTAGCAAATTTGTGATGTGAGATGCGTTGTTATTTGGCCCCACCCCACATCCAACAACAATATTCAAGAATTTAATACTGCATGCCTTTGCCTTTGCCTAGCGACGCAACAGTTCCATTCATTTATTTCCTTTTATAAATGAACACATTTATGAAATCTACGTATATAGTAAGTACATACACATATAAATAAATCTATACATATAACTGCTGCAGCTTATGCTTAATTGAACGGAAATTCGGTGTTTAAAGGTATTATATATTGGACTTGGCAACCGAATGCAAAATATACACATGTATTAAAAGCAAATGCGTGAAATCAAAAATTTCAAAATCGTTTTCTTTGTGTAGTGATAGCCGGCCGGCGTGGAAGAAACCGGTCGTATCACACACTGCACAGTCGATGGGTGGGTGTTAGCAAGCGTTTACTCCGAAATGTACACACCTATGTATGTGCACTTTCTTATTAGAAATCTAGCGAACACGTGTTTTGCTGCAGTTTTCAAAATATCCATCAATATTCGATTATTATTAATTATGTCTTAGATTCTGTCACAAAATTTTAGTAGTTTTATATATTATTTTATAAGTGCATAATAAATATATAAATTCTAATACCTTGAATACATTTTTAGCAACAATTCACCTATGTTCAATTAAAAAATAGTGTACGTTGCAAAAATTAAATGTAGATATGTAAGTAAATATGTATTGGAATTGAGTTGAAAGCAGCAAAAGATGAAATTAAAAACGAGAAGAAAATCAAATATGACAAAGACCATACTGCGATGAATAATGTAGCAAAGCATGCGAGCGAATGATGGCGCGCATCCACGTGTTTTTATCGTTAGAATATCTGTCCCTACTTTACAAAAAAAAATAAGAAATTGTTTCTTGAATTCTTAATTTACTTTTACTTTTTCATTTCATTCACTATTTAAACATTAATGTACATTTTGACACTTTCCGTAATTAACCTAGATAAAATAATTTATGTGCACTACGTACCTTTTTGATTACATCGTTATCCGAAGAAAGTAAATTTGTAATAATTTGGGTCATTTGCTGCATTTTGGATTCTATAAATTACTTTATATTTTCCCAAAAACACAATTATTCCAGTAGTTTATGCTCTTTTCGCTAAAATTACACGCTTGCAAATTTGCCAATTATCTGCTTGTCTTCCTTTGGGCCAATTGCTTTCTTGTTCCTTCGTTTTTCACACGCACATACAACCGAACTCACACGTGAATACAAAGAAATGTATCGCAATTTTTTCTTTTTGCATATAATTATTTGCAAAAAGCAATGTGAACTGCACCAATATTCTCCGTACTACCTCACCAGGCAGATGATTTTCAAAGAATGATTGAATAAAAATAGCTAAGAAGAAAATTAACTGAAAGCTTTTTCTTGTATATTGCGCAAATATAATTCGAATTGTGATCCGAATGTGTGACTGACTTCGCCTTGCTTTCGTTGTTTGTTGGTTGTTGGTTTGCCTTTGATGATTTGATGATTCGTGGTGGGGAAGAATTCTGAAAAGCACCGAAAGGTTGGGGATAGGAGTTGCCAAAGAAATGCAACCCTTTTTTAAACTATGTTGAATTCTTAACGACTTCACACTGCCTTATTTATGTTTGTTTTTTTAATTTAATTGTTATTTAGAATTTGAATATTTTTACTTTAAAAACTATGAAACAAAGCTTTCGTTTTTATTGGTTCACGGGGTATGGGCTGAATAAACAGCTTTTTTAATCTAAAACATAATTAATTTTTGAATTTTAATGACCGGATTAAACCATAATGTCCTCAATTATAAAGTCTAAAAAAGTAATATAACGCTTTCTAATTAGGCCCGTTTTGAGTTTAAACTTTCTACTTGCATTTTAAATAATATTCAAAGGTAAATGTTAAAACAATTATAACGTTTTTTATCTCATTTTAATAAATAAAAGCATTAATATTTTACTAAATGTACACAATTTTTTTATTCTATTTAAAAAGTAGTATGTACAAATATTATAAAAAGTTTTGCTTCGTACTGTACTTATTCTAGGTGCAACCTTGTGAGTACGACGGCTCAAATATCCACCATTTTAATTTTAAACCCGATTTGCGCCAACTTCATATTCTTGACAGGCTCTATTAAATATCCATGAAAAATATTTGCTGTGTTAAAATAAAATCCTACGAACAGTGCCAAGATATACGTATTTAAAAAGTAAATGTTTTACTTTTTACAAATTTGAATTAAAGTTAACGCATAATGTGCATTGGATATTAGAAAGGATGGTTTCAACACTATCACTGACGGAATTTTCTTTGTTTATTTTAGTTACTTTGCCTGAATCTGATTTCAACTCAGGTTCATCATGGAGAAACGTACCATTGAGCTAAATAACTTAACTGATTCACTGGGGGTCCTGAATTTGGATGGCTTAAGAGGTAATATATTTTTAAAATATTAAGAATCCTGGATTAAGTAAGATTTTATACAGCTTTTGGAGAGACATCTAATTCCTCAATTACAAACAGCAAGCCTGTCAATGAGCGTTTGAATGTGAGTTCATAATTCTATTTGCTATTTTTCTATTATTAGAAGCTTGCATACCAGATTTTAAAATATTTAACTTTAATTCACAGAAAGAGCGAATGAGAGCGTTAGAAACTTTGGAAAAAGCTAATAAGACAATGAAATCGGATGTGAATAAAATAATACAACAAAGTTTTGTTAAAAAGGATTTTAAAGATCCAGAACCCATAACAACATCCACAAACAGTTCATCAAGTAAATTTATTTTGATTTAATTGATAGTTTTGATAATATTTGATTAATAATTTTATTTTAGAATTTAATCGCACCGAGTATGTACCCTATCGGAGACCTGATTCTATTAATATTTCGGAGTTGGTAATGGATGAGAGTATAAATTTAGATTTTAAAAGTACGCTTTCAACAACCAACAATACAAAAGTTTCATTTGAACCTTCCGAAATAACGGGACGTTCTACACACTACAAAGACCGTAAATCACAAAAGAATCCGAAAAATAGTATTGCATCCACATCTAGTCGCCTATCCGTGGGTGATATTCTTGCTGCCTCGTTTGCGCCTAAAGCTCGAAATCTTGGTGAGATATTGGGAGAACGTGCGTCTGTATCAAGTACAACTTTAGGGAGCCTAAATAATTCGAGAAGTTTACTTCGTACAGCAGACTTGTCTCTGAATTCCTCAGAAGCTACGTTTGGTAAATCTGCCGGTGTCGGAGGACAATTCTCATTTAACGTCACAAATGGATCCACAGTCAATGCAGAGGAGTTTGAACCAGCTGAGAATATGCAGTCCAAACTGCTGATGGATGAAATAGCTTGGGCACAAGAATTTGCCACAATACCCACATCTGAGGTGAATAAAAATGGCAAAGAAAAGATGGTAGATGCAAAGGATTTTGATTTGCAATCAAACCCAAACAGGTATTATTTGTCTTAATTATACTTGTGCTTAAATTCGTATTTACAGTTATTTTTACTTTCAGCTCACTATTTTGTCGGGATCCTAATTTTTCAATGGGTCGATTTTTTAATCAGCGCTCCGAGGATTTGCAAAACATTGTGAAGTCATTAAGTCCAGAGCGTATGCGGCCACCGATAGCATTGGTAGATGAAACTCAAAGCACACTTAGTTTAAGCACACCCACAGGTGACACAAAAGTAATTGAATCTACAAACGACGTCGATCGCACTCCACAGATAGATAATAGAACTTACAGCAAAGCTCCGAAAACGACTCACAGTACAATAGGGGACTTTGATAAAATTACTCGCGATGAACATGCGAGTAAAGACTCGGGGAATGGCACCAAAGAAGATGATGAATCCTATTTATTCTCTCTATCCCACATCAAAAAGGCATTTAGTGAGTTTTTAGACTTATAGGAGAAACAAAATTAAATTCATTTTTATTTTTTATATTTTAACAACTAATATCTTGTTTTAGTAAAAAGTACCGATAATGACATCTCATCCACTGATCTTATTGATCTGTTGAAAAAACCAAAACGCTCTAAATCACCCCAAAATCGCGAGCAAATTGAATTAGAGCGAAATAGTAAGACATCGCCAACTCGAACAATTGAGGCGCCAGTGAAGGGTGCGCAAAAAAAATCTACGAGAAATTCTACCGTAAGAAGTTCTATTGAGCAATACACAAACAGTTTGAACACTCTCGAAGAATTGTTATCGGAGAACAAGGAGAATTTGGATCCACAAAAAATGCGTGGTTCTGAATCACAAGCTGATACTATAAGCTTTACAGAGTCGCTGCTGGATGCCAGCGATTTAAAGGAAATGCAACGAAGCATAAATCAGCCGCGTTCACCACTTAGTCCATTGAACATACCAACGGTTAGACTGTCACCAGATCAAATCGAAAACGAAGTGGATTTACAACTAAAATCCCCTAAAATGTATCTTAAAACACCAGAGAGATTCAATGGCAATTCTAACAAGTTAGCCAATGACTCAGTTTCTCCGAATAGTCGAACGACGAACATTAAATCCAAGAAACCAACAGTTCTCACACAAAACGGAAAATCACCATCGGCGGTGAGTCCAACACTGACTTCAAAACAGAAACCTCTTAGCTCTACAAGATTAGATGAACAAAAAAGCGAATGTGACTTCGTAGCTATCTCGCCGAATCTTTCCAAATCGATGACATCGTCAAAGGGTATTTCCGCTGAACGCACATTAATGGCTAACGGAAGCCCTTATAACGGTTTGAACTCTGTACCGCCCTCACCACCACGCAGCTATATGTCGTCACAACCGTCGTCACCTACTGCAGGGAATCGTGGTGGTTGTGAAAATTGTTCCCCTCAACTGCGGGTTAAACCTCCAACTACCACAACAGCTAGAATCCATCGCACCACTTCATCCCCGTCTGTGAGTGAGGCCAGCACTAAAAGTGTTGCACCGATGCGCACTGCTAGCACGCAATCGTTGAGAAGTGGTAGCGGCAATGGAGGTGCTGTGCGCAGCGTCTCTCGTTGCTCAAGTAGCAGCGAATTCAGCCACCGTGATGGCAACGCCATTCCATTGAAGGTAACCGCTGTGGAGTTGTCTTGGGGGAGTACACGTCTGCGAAATGCCGCACATAAGACAATGCAAATAAAGAATACGGCCAGCAAGAAGCTTACGTTACGCATCGATGTTCACGGTCCCGGTTATCAGTTGATCAATATGCCAGGTAATAATTCGCTAACACTGCAGTCGCAGGAGTGTCGCACTATTGCGGTGAGTTTCTGTCCAACCGTCATCGGTGCTGCCATAGGGAAACTCTCATTTTATGCGCCACAAAACACTTCGGTTGCCCATAATAGTGCCTCTACAGCGAGCATGTCTTCGTTTTTGGATATTCCCCTCTACGGTTATGGTGGTCATTGCAGTGTAGTGGCACAAGAAGTACACATAGCCCCCGTGGGTATGGCCTTTCTGCAAATGGGCTATCTGCACGAGCTCTCGCAACCAATACAACGTACAATACGCGTCTACAATAAAGGTCCACTTTTAGGCTTCGCATTGGCTTCCATTGATTCAGTTGGCCTGCGTCTACCACGCTTGTGTACCGCTTTTGAAATACAACCCACTGCCATGCTTATACCGCCTGGTTCCTCAGCAACACTGCGTGTTGTGTTCCGACCACAGCGTGAAGACGTGAGAAAAATTACGCGCCAAACCAAGTCCGTCTTGACACTAGCCAATTTACGTTTAATATCCGGCGATGAAGCGAACAGGCAACGCATGCGCCAATTGGTTGCACGCATGTCACCCGAAGAGCGGGCCAACCTAAGCTCATCTAAATCTCTGGAAGCATTGTGGGAAAAGCTACCCGGCGAGAAGGACATGGAAGAGCTGCACATGTTCAAAGAATCGCCGACTCTAACATTCGATCTGTTGACAAACATGCGCATACATGAAGTGGCACTCACCATTAACGATGATTATTTGGACGAGACCATAAAGTCGACCTCTTCGTTCTATTTCCCCGACGAGGATGAAACCGTATTGTTTCGCACCGTGTGCAGTCCATCGCCCAGCAACAATGCGGATGGTTCGGCACATGTTTTAGATCGTGTCGATGAACTCACTGAGGAGGAGGTGGAGCAAGCAGCCAACAGTAATTATTCATCTGGACGCGGCGAGGCTTGTTGCTGGTCGGTATTGCCCAGCTCATTGACTTTTCATTTGCGCGGCGAAAAGCATACAATGTGCTCTTCGATTTTCATCTGCAATTCCTTTAAATCTCGACAATATTTTGAAGTGAGCACCAATCGCAAAAATCTATTGCAACTTAAGCCGTCAGAGGGTTATGTTGAGCCCGATGGTGGACATTTGGAGGTGGAGGTGAAACTACGTGTTGACAAACTGAATGCCGACAATAGGCAGGAACCCATATATATAACGGTACTATTAATGATTACATGTTTTGTATTTAAGAGATTTTACTATGCTCCGATTCTAGGTTTCTATGGAAAATGAACACATAACAGTGCCAGTGAAATTGAGCCGAGAGACGAGCCCGCAAGAGCATGCCTGATGTGAATACCTGTGTATACATTTCAATTTGAAAACTTCACGCTTCTGCAGCATTTTGTTCGTGTTATGATATTATTTTTACCGTTATTCGTTTATATATCCATATTTAATGCATACAGCCTTCTATATTTTATACCGTTATTATTTTATGCATGCATTTTATATTTTCTCACAATTGTCGCTGCAACTTCCGATATTTATTAATAAATGTGTACGAAATATTTTCTTCCAAAAATACTTTTTATTCTTCTTTATTTGTTTATGCAAAATATACAGATAGTAAAATTGTAGTTTATCTATGTCTTAATTTAAGAATTGAATGAGATAAAAGCAGTTAACTGCGTATTGAGTACAGTTTTAACCGTTAAATTTTAACAAATACAGTTGGAATTCCATATCTCCAATCACAATAATCCACAAAAAAAAACATCGAGTTAGAGAGACTTCCGAGTTACGGAAGGTAATTTGTATGAAATATGACTTCGATTGCCAATTCAAGTGTTCGAGTTATGGAAGTGCAAATGTATTCTAAAACTAAAATCAGAAGAATTCAAAACACGAGCATGTGTAGTGTGCCAAAATTGATAAAAATCAACACAAGAAATATTAAGAAAATAGAAAATAATGGATTACTTTTTAAGAATGTATAGAGAAGTGTACAACATAAAATCTCAAGAGCAAGTTTGTTCAAAAGTGAAAAAATTATAAAAAATATTACATATTCTATTATTAATTAATTAAACACAAGAAACTGATCAACTTCATCAGGCAAAGAAAAAACATTGTTTCTTACGAATTATGTAAAGAACTACCAAGTGCTTTGTTTAAAAGTAAACATTTTCGAATAAAAGGATTGAAAAAAGTAGCAAGAAATTATATTTCCATTCAAAGTACTTCTTGATTTAAAGAGGATCATAAATGATTGACCAGAGTATTAAATTACAAGTCAATTGATATCATTCACTAAAAATAGAAGGATTATTATTAAAAATAGATTCCGGTGATTGTTTAACAAACTTTTTTAATTGCATGCAGCATAAAACCGACATTTATAGTAGCACGAACAAGAGTATAGATCGTTTCACTTTAGGGGGATCCCAGATTTGAAGTTGCTGCGTTCAGCAATTACATACGAGACACTAGTCTCTGCTGTAGTACAACTGTATTCAGATTCAAAACACAAGGACTTTACGATGTCCAAAATATCATTATATTAGCTCCCATTAGAACTGAATTAAGAGCTTTTTACGATGTTGCCAACTTTTTGATCATACCCGAACACTATAACACATTCGAAACTATTTCAATATAGAATAACCATAAAGGAAATTATGTTATGGGAATTGGTTGAGTTTACATCCACCGAAAGGATAGACAATGCCGAAATATTGTAAATAAAAAAAAAAAAATAGTGAATAGTGAGCAGATAATATGATGGGAACACTCTTAGAGCTATCTCCCGTTTCACAAAGCAAACTCATTGGTAGACAACATTAAGTGATGTTATTCATATTTCATATTAAAAAGAACTGTTTTACCAATGAATTTGCAAATGACCTTCAGTTGTATCACTTTTTACTTCGAAGCAGTATCATCCATCATCGCGCCATTCTCATTGAGTTCGGGTCTCGTCTCAAAGTCATCTGGCAGATCACAGCCCAAATAGGCCTCATTGTCCACGCAATATTTTATACACGAACGCCAACAATGGTCCAAATACAACAAATGGGGGTTGCCAAATATAAACATGAGGTAGCGTGCACGCGAAATTGCCACGTTCATGCGTTTGGCGCTTTGTACGAAACCAAGGGCATGACGCAAATCACTGCCAATTAGTTTCTGTGAAGAGCGCACTGTAGATATTAGGATGATATCACGTTCCTGTAAATTCGCAGAGAACGTGTGAGTGATATGGAATATTTGATTAAAACTGTTAATCACAAACCTGGCCCTGGAACTCTTCTACGGAACCAATTTTCGGCATGGCAATATCGGCTTCGATAAAGAGCGTGCGCAAATGCTTCACTTGCTTCATGTATGGTGTAATTATGCCGATGTTTTCAGGTTGAATGCCTTGACGATATAACTTGATGGTCATCAAAAACACCTGCAAATTTTGACAAAATTTCAATAATTTTCCATTTTTAATGTTTTAATTCTAAACCAATTCGTACATTTCTCGCTTCTAGTGGATTAAACCACGATGGTGAGTCGGATTCTTGTTTATTTTCGCTGCGAGTGCCATAAAAGAAAATTCCATGCGTCTTCGGACGCTTCTCTGAGACCGGCAGCAGCACATCAAGTTTCTTCAGCATATCAGCTTCACGCGAGTTCTTCTCATTGACCATTGCTCGCAGTTCGGAATCGTAGAACAACTCGCTATACACATTGAGTATGGACGGTAAGGAACGGTAGTTGTACAGTAGTTTAGTGACCAAGCGTGGATCGAATCCGGAAGTGTCGGGGAAACGCATCACATCGCGTAGGTACGGTGTACGACCCAGTATGCGCTCGAGCAGTGACACTGATAAGCCCCGTTCCGATGCAAATCGATTAATCACTATCGCTTGCAGTTGATGTGGATCACCGGCCAATACCACTTGACCTCGCTTTTGCGACACTAAACACATGGGCACCATCACTTCGGGTTCGGTGCATTGACCAGATTCATCGATGAGCACATGTGTGAAATGTCCAGGTGGGAAACCCATTTGCAGGAAATTGCCAAGTGTAGTGCAAGTGCTGATGGTCACTCGATGACGTCCAAGATATTTCATTTGGCAGCGTAATTTCATGCCTGATTCCGTAACAATCATCTGTAAAGTAACAGTTATTACAATCGTTTAAGAAAATGAATAACAAATACAAACCGAATCGTCACAAGTGCCATCGGCAGCCATATCCACAGTAGCGCAATATGGCATTAGGTGTTCCGGAACCAGTTCTTTCTCGATTTGATTCTGCGAAACTAAGCGCACAAAATCTCCTGGTTGTAGTTGTTTAGAATCAATCAAACGCGTTGCTATTAAATCTGCAGATCCATTTGAGGGTGTGCCAATTAGTAAACGTGAACTGGGTAAGAGTTTAACCAGCTGTAACACAATTTCGACGAGTGTCATGGTTTTGCCGGTGCCTGGTGGCCCAAATATTATGTAAGGCATATTATGTGTTTCACCTCTCAAAATATTGCGTATGGCTCGCTTTTGTATGGGATTTAGTAGCGGATTAAACCATGGACATGTGGTGTCTTGTAGTATAAGATTATCGTCACTGTCTAATTCGATTTGCAGTTGTGGCTCTTCACGGTTGTGTACACGAGAAGGAAATAGAAATTGCTCTCCCACATGCTTTATTATACGATTCACCGCAAAGTGTTGTTTTCGAAAAGCAAATCGCGAATAATAGAATTCCAAACGATAATCTTCACCGTTATATTTGGACTGAAAACCTTCGTTAAATTTCAGCAATACACGATTGAAAAGGACTTTATGAATTACGCCGTCATAACTACGCTTATCATCATCATTACACCAAGGATTTATAGCGCGTACCGTGTCACCAATAACGAGTGACGGGCGTCGTTCAGATAGATTTTCGATTGTTAGCGACAAAAACTCGCCATCACGTGTGAAATGCGCCCTCTCGCGATCGTAATTTCGGAAATTTACAAAATATTCGATTTCTTCTAGAAAAACTAGTGTTTCGAATCGAATTGTATAGTTCTTCAAGCTGAGCTCCTCTTTCAAACAGGGGAACATGCCTTCCACGCTGTCTATCATTTCCTGGCGGCTGGTCGACGTTAAATAAGCATTGCGCAATCGTTCGGGCACCTCATAATAGGGGATCCGAAGCGATAGAAAACGTCGCTTTGTTGCCAATCCTACACCTGGTATGACTTCCCCTTTATTCGACCAAACTTGATTAGCGTAGTGACGAGAGCGTTGGCGTAGATTTTGTGCACCACCATTCAACGTACTTGCTGTAATATGATTAGGCTGAGCACGTACAGCTTCCGCTTCCGCCTCAGTCTCGCACACAGCTATAAAAATGGAACGCTTCACGCGGAATGAATCGAATTTGATAATAAAAACTTCACGCGATTCTCCATAAAATTTCGATTCTACTTCAAACACGAGTGTGCGGCTACTGTTAGCGGCGATTTCGAATGCGGTATTGTCATGATCAGGGTCTACAAGTTTAATTTGCGAATCTCGTCGTCGTCCCAAAAAATCGATGGAAAGTACACGCATATTTCGTTCTATATTGTTCTTAATGACCATTTCGATGCGTTGGGTTTGAAAGGTTGCAGAAAAAATACATCGAGCATCCTCAGTAACAGTGATTGCATGATTGTTGTCTTTGCGTGGGTTCAACACCGTTTTTTTGACTTCGTTATTCGGAGTAGCTGTTATGGTGGAAGTAGTCGCCGGCGGTATAGTACGTTCTAACAAAGATAATTTAATACATCGCCATATGTATGGATCCTGTAATATTTTAATATGATATTTCTAATTATACATTTAAATCCCAGTTTTTGTACGTTTGTATACTCACACGCTCACATTCGATTAGATCGGCTAAAACTATATCGCCAATGTCAAGCTTACACGTGTTAGGCACAACGTCAAAAGTAAAATAGCAGTCGTCGTTTAGTACTCCCCAGTCGGTGTTCAAACGACGTACTTTACATTTTTCTTGTTTTAGTAAACGAGCGGGATGCACACTGACCTCTTGCAGTATTTCACCTTGTCGATTAACGAAATGTTCATCACTCTGTACGTTGCAACAGATAAAGACACGATCACCGGCTTGTGGTATAAAATCTATTTCTACTGTGTCTAAATTAATGTTCATCAGTTTGTGTTCGGTATCCACGACAATAGCACCCGGCTTACGCTCCATTATAAGCCCCAGAATATTCCGTTGATGTGTGCTGAAGAACGTCGGTTTTTCATTTCGTAGCTCGGCTATTTGCTCCTCAATCTGAAAATACAATAGCCGTTTTTATACAGTATTGGTCTAAAGTAAACACCAAAACCTTCTCTGTGCTTGGCATTGTTTCGTCCCAAAACAATTCGGAAACGTCTTTGATTTGTACCACTTTGATGTGGTCGCTATGAACTTGTTGATATGCCAAGTACTTTACATGACAGCCGATCTTAAGTTCGTTTGCCAATCCGCCAGCCGCATCGATATCGAAAAATATTGCATGATCAATAGTACCATGGTTGCTTTTTAGTGTTGTTATAACTCCTAAAAATTGCACATACATAACATAAAAAATAATATATTTGCGTTTTTGAAACCCTTACCAAGACGTTCAAAACATTTATCCTCTTCGTTACTAGACAAAGGACCATTTTGCGGATCGTTAATACATCTTAACACATTTTGCATGTTAAAATTCTCACCCTTTTTGGTTTTTTCATTTTCTTCTTTTTCAATTTCCGTGTCCAGATGTCTCTGCTCCTCTTCTAGTTTTGACGCAAATAAGCGTTTTTGCTTCTCTGCATCCATGGAATCCCATAGATTTTTAAAAAATGACAACATTGTTATTTGAATATTTAAATTATGTGTCTGAAATCGGCAAGAAATCTTAAGTATTCTCTGGAGTTGATTATAGCGCCTTTCTATCTGCTGATTCGTACATCCAGTCTGTCTCACTTATATAATTTAATTCCTTGCGGAGACTTTGTAAGCGTTTCTGATAAGAGTCAGAAATTGTTTGTTTATAGTCCTCTTCAGTGAGTACAATTGAATGACAGCGTGAAAAGGTTTTGTCCGTCTGCGTCTCCGGTTTCTTAACCTGAATCAATGAAAATTTGAAACAAAGCATTTTTGGTAGATTTTTGTGCTTACTTCACCACCAATTGCAGTTTCAGATGTACTCGGCAATTCTTCAGTTATATTTCCGGGCTGGTGCATGGTACAAAAGAATCACAAGCTTTTACAAATTATGCGTTAGCCGTCTAAACAAGTGTTTAAGAAATATCAATTGCTAACAATTTTCAAATCGGCGTTTCTCACAAAAGAAGCCGGAAAATGTTGTTCCTACTCCAGAAAACAAATATTGAGGAATACTCTGAATACGAACACAGGGTGTAGGGAATACCTTTTATGAGACACTTTAAACTTAAACCTTTTATATTTCCGAAGGCATTAAATCATCTATATTTTTATTGTATTTTTATTGAACTCAACATTTTAAAATTTGCTTTTATTTTAGGTTCATACAGAATAGTAATTTCAATGACATATATATGCATATTCTTAACTAATGTTAAACAATTTTCCCAATCACTCTGTGTTTAAGTCATACTGGAAAAAATTATCTACTAGTGTATGTTTTGTTGGTGTGATAAATGTCAAAATACACAATCCAATTGACATTTCAGGCACCAACCACACTTTTCTTTAACCGAGTTACGTGCTTTGCATTTTCTCAGACTTTGTTATTTGCGAAATATTTGAAACAATATTTATAAATTAACTTGAAGAAAAAGTGTTGTAAATTGGGTTTAGAAACTCGATTTAAAGAAAAGCTTAACGTTTCAGAGAGTCAACAGAGCATAGCAGGAGATCGCAACAGCAGTAAAGTTGACTGAATCGCAGAGTTATTTCGTTTGCATTTACGTGGAGCGGCGGCGGCTGAACGTGTTGAAATTGCGCGAGGAAAAATGGTTAAGACTAAAAAGGGCAAGAAAGAGATAGCAACCAGCGCGGTTGGAGGCGTTTCGTCCGGTGATGAAATGTAAGTACACAAGGATAATATGGTATGGTGAAGGGCCCAGATATTCTTTAAATGGGTTATGGCTCCTTAATAACGGCTAAAAACAAGTTTGCAAATGTCCGAAAGAAGTGTGCGGGGAAATTTGCTGCGTTGTCAAATCTAGTTGGGTTGTTAAAAGCTATACATGCGTTATACGAATACACGAGTATATATAAGTATATATATATATGAGTTGTTTTGTATTTAAATATTCCATACATAAAAATTTTTGTTAATACGTTATTTGTATTTGGAAAACTTTTAGGGACCAAACTGAATTGCAAGAAGCTAACATCGATTCCGATGCCGAGCAGGACAATGTAAGTCTCAAAAACAAGAAGAATCAACAAAAATCGACAAAAAAGAATAAGAAAAATCGAAAAGATTCCGAAGAAGCAGAAGATGATTTGGACAACATCACAAGTGGTGTAAAGAAATTAGAAATGAAAGGAAAGTCCAAAAACAAAGGCAAATCAAATCAAATTGATTCAGATGATGAGGTAGCCGATGGCGACAAAGTAGAAGAAGCACCAACAAAATCGAAGAAAGGTATTAAAAAGAAATCTGCGTTCGAACTACTGGCTGCAGACGAGGATGATGAGGATTATGAACCTCCATCGCAGGATAATGAAATGTTAGAGGAGGAAGATGAACCAGTTAAACCCTCAAAAAAAGATAACAAAAATGCCGGTAAAAAGGGTAAAAAATCAAAAAGAGGAAAGGATGATGACGAAGATTTAGATAAAATCTTGGCAGAACTTCAAGCTGAATATGCGGGTGAGGCATTACCAACTGCCACAAATGTGGTTTCTCCGGATGATTTGGATGATGAAGAATTCAACAAGAAGAAGAAAAATAAAGGCAAGCAACAGAAAGCCGCTATTGAAAGTTCGGCAGCTGAAGCAGATGAAGCTGTTGGTGGTGCTAATGATGATGACGACGGAGGTACCGTTAAGACAGCTGCACAAAAAAAGAGAGAAAAGAAGGAACGTCAAAAACGTGAGGCCGCTTTGGCTAAACAACGAGGAGCACCCCAAACGAAACAAGAAAATGTGGAAAATACTGTAGAAATTACAGAGGATGTAAGTTCGAAAGAAAAGACTGACGATAAAGAAGTAGCACAAGATCCTCAAGTTGGAGCTGATGATGGGGGAAACGTAGAAGATGGTACGGTTGTAGAAGAAGAGTCGGCCAAGGATAAGAAGAATAAGAAGAAAGGTAAAAAGGATAAAAAAGCAGAAGATGATGAACCTAAAAAAGATAGTAAGAAGAAAGGAATGTCCGCGGCTATGGTGGTTGCTATGCAAGAGCGCTTGAAACAAATTAAAGAGGAAGAAGAACGACAGCAACGATTGGAAGAAGAGCGTTTAAAGCAAGAAGAAGAACGTGAACGGCTTCGTTTGGAAGCGATAAGGCAGGAAGCTGAGCGCAAGGAAAAGAAGAAGCAAAAAGAAGCAGAAAGAAAAGCTCGACTTAAAGCAGAAGGCAAACTTCTTACCAAGAAACAAAAGGAAGAACGAGCCAGAGCCCAAGCTATGTTAGAAGCTTTGAAAGCACAAGGTCTCGAAATACCCGATCCAACTGAGAAAAGACCAACCAGATTAGGTAATTTAGATTATTCATTATAAAATTTACAACTTATAGTACATTTTATTTACAGGTACACGTATTCGTCCAAAGAAGAAAGGTCCTGCCAAGGACGAACAAGCTGAAGCTGAAGCTAAAGCTGCCGAGGAAGCCGCAGCTGCTGCAAATGCCCAACAAGAGTCATCTGAAAAGAAAGAAGTTGTTAAAGAATCTTGGGATGCCAGTGATTCGGAAGAGGATGCGAATGGTGATGACGATACATCACAAGCTACTACCACTACCACAAATAATGACGAAAAGTCTAATAGCGGTGGAGAAGCAGCAGCTTCGGCAGCAGCTGAAAATGCTGAAGAATCTTCCGATGATGAATCTGAAGACGATGATGAGTCTGAAGATGAATCTGAAGGTTCGGCGTCTGAATCTGAAAAGGAAGAAGCCATTAATCCGAATGACGCAGAAGCTCGCCGATTACGAGCTGAAGCTCGTATTATAAAGCGGCAGGATGATGCGGAGAAAAAACGTACTGTTGATGACTTGCGCGCTGCCGTAGTGTGTGTACTTGGTCATGTCGATACGGGAAAAACAAAAATTCTTGACAAGTTGCGCCGTACACATGTACAAGATTCCGAAGCTGGTGGTATTACACAACAGATTGGCGCAACGAATGTTCCAATTGATGCAATAAAAGAACAAACTAAACCTGTTCACAATACATCAAGTTTCGAATTTAAGCTGCCTGGCTTACTTATCATCGACACACCTGGTCACGAATCGTTCAGTAATTTAAGAAATCGTGGGTCATCACTCTGTGATATTGCTATTTTGGTGGTAGACATTATGCACGGCTTGGAGCCTCAAACCATCGAATCAATTAATTTACTTAAAAAGAAGAAATGTCCGTTCATCGTCGCACTAAATAAAATTGATCGATTATATGATTGGAAGGTGGTGGCGCGTAGAGATGTTCGCGATGTACTAAAGGAGCAACAGGCGAATACGCAACTTGAGTTCAAGCAACGTTCAAAAGATGTGATTCTACAATTTGCTGAGCAAGGTCTAAATGCGGCACTCTTCTATGAAAATCCCGATCCGAAAACATATGTTTCATTGGTACCAACCAGTGCAATAACTGGTGAGGGCATGGGCAATCTACTGTTTCTCATTGTGGAGTTCTGTCAGAAGATGTTGCCAAAACGTTTGATGTACTCAGAAGAGCTTCAGGCAACAGTATTGGAAGTTAAAGCAATTCCGGGTCTAGGCACCACCATAGATGCCATTTTAATAAATGGAAAACTTCGAGAAGGCCAAACAATGATATTGGCTGGAACAGATGGTCCAATCGTTACGCAAATACGATCTCTTCTCATGCCTCAGCCAATGAAGGAGTTGCGTGTAAAGAACGCTTACATTGAACATAAAGAAGTAAAAGCTGCACAGGGTGTTAAAATTGCAGCAAAAGATCTAGAAAAGGCTATTGCTGGAATTAATCTGCTCATAGCACACAAACCGGACGAAGTGGATATTTGCAAGTAATTGTATTCAAATACGTTTAATTTTTGGTTAAAATACTAAGAAGTCTTAAACTTTTGCAGGGAGGAAGTGGCGAAAGATTTAAAGAGCGCTTTGAGTCATATAAAACTTGCGCAAACCGGTGTCTACGTACAAGCTTCAACTCTCGGTTCGCTAGAAGCATTGCTCGAGTTCTTAAGAACATCAAAAATTCCGGTAAGTCTTAAAATTTTCTTTATTTATCATACTGGTATTTTTCATATATTTGTGTATAACAGTATGTATAATTTACGTGAAAGAGAAACTCGACTTACATATTCAATAAACTAATTAGTATACAGTCAGAGTTCTTTATTCTAAAACACATACTTAAATATATATTTTAAGATAATTAAATATGTATTAGCACTCGAAAGTACTAATATTTAAAGCTTTATTTAATTTTTTAATAAGTGTAATAAGTGTTATGAAATTGAATATAATTAAAGATATTTACATAATTTATCTATAAATTAAATTTGGTTATATTTCGAATTTTGATATAAAAAGTTAAATTTAATACCTTGATAATTGCACCAGTGGGAGAACTAAACTTAAGGTGCGTTCAGTGTGTAACGGATTTCCAAAATCTGTTGCTTACTCTAAAACTCTACCCTGAGTTCGATCACTGGATTGTCAAATAAAAGTCACACTTTAATGGCTATACACTAATCTTTATTTCCAATTCCTTATAACTTAACACTTTAGTACTCAATACTCTACTTTACAACTCTAACTTATAACTTGTTTACACTTTGCTCGACAACTCTCTCCTTAGAATTGTCCTCACTCGACAACTCTCTTATTAGAACTGTGTGTTGCTGCCAGCCCGGCAGCCCTTATATAGTCGATTGCTAGCATGTTATCGTCACTCGAACATTCTGGCAACTACGAATATCGATGTCTAGATAGATCTGGCAAGTTATCGATTTCGATTGTCAATTCTAGTTTGTTCTGGTGCCATTTTCGTTACACTGCCCTCCACTTAAGTCTGATCGTCCCGATTAGACATACTTCCAGAACCAAACCCTTAGCATTTCTTCCTTTCATCTCGTCTTCTAGGACACTGTTGTCCTCCTTAGCGTTTCTTTCTCCATTGGCATTAATCCTAAACTTTAAATCAATCAGTAACCAAAAATTATCTTCGCAGTGGTCTACGCTATTGTTTCCAGGAACATGGATATATGGACATCCTCTGTATCTGTGACGATACCTGTCCACCAGCTTTCTAAAATGCTCTTCCAAATTTCGGATGAATCTTTCCACCATGATATCGGAACGTGGATGTGATGCAGCTTCAAATATTTTCCGGACACATTTCATCTGGCACATCTCCCAACTTTTGATGTCTACGTCCACCATCTCGTCAATCTCTTGGCTTAGAATTGGGTATTTCTTCATCCTAGCCATCAAACCACTTCTGTTTCCCGATCTGCTGGTAGGTAATGGACCAGCTACAACCATGGCAAATTGTTCAGATAGCGTTCCCGAACTGTACTGCTTCATCTGAACATGTCTCTTGGAATTTGACACCTCATTTGCAATGCAATCTCTCATTGATTTACGACAACCAACCCAAAAAAACTGATTCTTCAACCTTCCCAAGGTTTCTGTGATTCTTATGTGCACTTCACTTGGACCTTTGTGCATCTCGTAGCGAACTTTAGGTGATCTTTCGTTTCGAACAACCATGAGAGATCGGGAGCAGTATTCTCCTTTGCCTTTCCACACTCGATATAAGCAACCAGCCACCAACTTAAAACTGTTGCACTGTGCCTTCGCGACTAGGGGTTCTCCAGACATTTCTTCTTTCTTTGGACGTTTCACAACTGGAGCTTCATCTTGAGATTCTTGTTCCTTCATATCACAATCTTTTGTCCATGACACGTCTGACTTCTCTGGGATCACCTGCGTCGATTTATGCACCTCCTGTTCCTTCAACTGTGTCGACACCTGTGCCGAAACCTGTGATGGTATACCCTCTCCATGCACTTCCAGCTGTGTTGACACCTCTTCTCTTTGTAAGGTCACCTCCATCGACTCCTCCTCTTTCAACTGTGAGGACATCCCATTCACTTCCAATTGTGTTAACAAAATCTCTTCATGCGCTTCTAAAGGTCTTAACATATACGTCTGATTCGCTTCCAACTGTGTGGACATATTCTCTCCATGTACTTCCAGTTGTGTTGACACCTCTGCTCTATTTAAGGCCACATCCATTGACTCATCTTCCTCCTCTTTTTCCAACTGTGAGAACACCCTATTCGCTTCTGACTGTGTTGACAAAATCTGTCCATGCGCTTCTAAAGGCTTTGACATACACTCATCATTCGCTTCGGTCTGTGTTAATAAAATTTCTTCATGCTGTTCCAGCTGTATTGACACATCCGCTTTATTTGAAGTCTCATCCATTGATTCTTCCTTCTGCTTTCCTAACTCTGAAGATACCCCATTCGCTTCCAACTTCCGCTCTTTTAACTGTACCGATATTTGAGCTGATATCTGCGTTGATAGCTCTGTTATTTGGTCCTTTATTTGTTGGGACAACTTTGTTGTTAAACGTGTGTCCTGGTCTTCAAACAATGACAACTGCTGGGCTTTCATCTCCAATGACATCTGGGACAATGCAGACAATATCGTCTTCATGTCTTCTTCAGTTAACTGAGCCATTATCTATTCTGTAGTTTTATTTGGCAATCCCACTTCTGACACCAATTGTAACGGATTTCCAAAATCTGTTGCTTACTCTAAAACTCTACCCTGAGTTCGATCACTGGATTGTCAAATAAAAGTCACACTTTAATGGCTATACACTAATCTTTATTTCCAATTCCTTATAACTTAACACTTTAGTACTCAATACTCTACTTTACAACTCTAACTTATAACTTGTTTACACTTTGCTCGACAACTCTCTCCTTAGAATTGTCCTCACTCGACAACTCTCTTATTAGAACTGTGTGTTGCTGCCAGCCCGGCAGCCCTTATATAGTCGATTGCTAGCATGTTATCGTCACTCGAACATTCTGGCAACTACGAATATCGATGTCTAGATAGATCTGGCAAGTTATCGATTTCGATTGTCAATTCTAGTTTGTTCTGGTGCCATTTTCGTTACAAGTGCATACCAATAATTTAATGATGTACTGAAAAAGTGGCATCACTGATTGATACGTACACAATAATCAGCTGTTTATAACACTGTATAACAGTTTCACTTTTCGCAAATATTTAGGAGAAAAATGTGCTGCCGAAATTGAATAAAAATAAATATCCTGTGCATTTAATTTAAATATAAAGTGAGTTCATTAGAGTTTCGTTATTTATGTAATAATAATTTTAATTTTATACACAGGTGTGGCACTTTTTCTACATCTGCGGATGTTCACATCGCAATATTGATTGCATTTGCTTCCAGAAAGCGAAGCGCGCCGCCAGTTTACTCTCATAGGTACTACATTTATGCATTGACTGGTGCAATTGAAGTTGTTACTAATATGTTTACATATTTTTGTATTTCTATACCGATAGGTGTGTTTTAGTTTAGTGTTTATTGGGTACTGAGAATGCAAATGAATTTTAGATGTACTTATATCTGTTAGATTTGGACATTCCCATTCATATCAGTACATTTTATCTGATGTGGATATAGAGTTGGTCGGTGTTAGGAATAGTAATATGATTTATTGTAATCAATTGCTAGTTTACTAAAATACTTCAAATCCGCGGATAAGAGAATCACGGTGATATAAAAGATGATAATAGATGTTTAGGGAAGGCTGTTGTTTTGAGGGAAGGCTTTTTACCAATTAATTCTATTGCCTATATGTATTTAAAAAATTATGTTTCTCATTATCTATTTATATCTGGAAAGAGTTTACACCGAAGTGGTATTTTATCATTTATATTGCAATTTTCATTAAATTTCCTTGTGAGCAAAATGTTTTGTTTCAATATTTGTTATTGTTGTATACATATGCATATTTCAAAACACGATATCAGTGGTGTTATCAAATTCAACCAACGTTTAAAGAGAATAAGCTTTACGCAAAGTTTGATTTTTCACTGATCCTTCCTAATATAATCCACTCGTTTTAACATTTATGTTATTGTTGTTACGCAGATCAATTGTTGTGAGTACCGGATTTTTTCGCACAAAAAAGCACTAAATTTGGTTACCCTCGTTACTTATTTTAAAGTCATTATTTAAATATAAATGAATATTAATATTTTTTTTTTGTTTTAAAAAATAAATTCACAATTTCTGGCTAAATTAAAGAAAAAATTATACGTGATTTAAAAAGTTTTATTGTTTTGGAAGGTATTTATTTTGTGGAATACGAAAAAGAAAAAAATCTGTTTAGCACTTTTTAAACCAATAACAACAAGGCAATTATTAAACCAAACTTTAAATATAATATGAAACAAATATTTTGCTTACTTTTATAAAATTCTTTTGAAATGCAAAACCAGAAGAAAATGTTCTGCTTATTTTGCTTTAATTGTGGCGATGTGTATGTGTCACTCAATTAGTGCGACTCGCACTAGTACACATGTGTATATAAATATGTATGAATACATACATACGATAACACTTTTGTACCTATTTTGGACGGAAATGTGACCGGAAGTTACTAAAAATTCATATCAAAGCAACGCAGAAAAGTCTAAAATTACAAAAGTGGGTCGTCGCGTTGGTGGCAATGCGATCAGCAATTCCGCATTTTTATTTCGTTTTGCTTATACTCGATATATGCGGTGTGTTCAATTTGTTAACAAATTTAAGTTTTTAGTTTAACTTAAAGCGATCATGTAAACATTCTAATTTTTGTTTTAGATTGTTTTCGATGCATTGATAAATCAAAAAAACTATATTTGCGAATTAAAAGAAATAATTTTAATTTATATCTTATGCATATAATAAGTTCGTTACTATTTAACTAAATCAATTAACTACACAAAATGTCTAATAATGCAAAAATATATAAATTCAAGATACATATCAGATACTTATCACCTACGGAGGTATTGTAGAAAATTCCCACAAAACTACTATTCGGCGAATTCAAGCATATTTGCATAAGTTTATTAAAAATGATTGTGAACTCGTCGAAAAGCTCAATATATGGAAACTTGTATAACCGAAAATAATGAAAATGAATATTGTCGTCTTGCTATTTTCTCAGCCTACGCCAACGCAACCCTAAACTATAAAAGAACAGGTTGTCGACTGTCTACCCTGTAAGAAAATGTCAACCTCGGAAAGTCTATGAAAATTATGGAAATAAAACTTTTGAAGCATCACTAATGAAGCAATTGAATCAATAGCAATAATTACTATGATAATTAAGTTTAAAACTTCACATCGATAGCTAATTGATTTCTATGTAGATTGTTTCAAGAAACAACAATAATTCATTAAGCCCTATCGCCAATCCTCTTAGTTTTCCTTTGAGGGCGCGTGGCGAGCGCAGTACTCACGCCCTAAAACCATGTAGCATAATTTATGCAAACTACATAATCATAATTCACATGTTGTTTTATATGTATCAGCTGGTAATTTCCAAAGTTATTACACAAATATTCAACAATCGTAAATAAAAAATACCTGTGTGTGTATTTCAACCGTAATCTCATGCTAATTAGATGTTCGGCTTCACAAGCGTGGCTAACTCATTCATAAGGCTGCATTATTTTATTATTGTATTTGTTGTTGATAGTATTGAGTAGGTTGACCGAAAGATGCCCAGCAGTCACTCTTCACACGCTCTATAAAGGGTGTGGCGTGGGCGATATTACACATGTATGTATATATTCAAATTTACTATGGCTGAAAATGCCTTTAATGTGGAATACATATAAAGTATAATATATATATATACAAAGAGGAGGTGTTTTATATCAAAAAAACTGAAATATTTTTAATATTTTATCTTTAAACTAAGATTTTACTAGTTATTTATACTATTATTGTGGAAATAGCTGTATAGCTATAGCTCTGCATAGACTATATCTTATATTGTTTCATACTAAAATCATAAAAAAACCTAAAAATATAAATAATTCGATCGTGCATTTGAGGTTTCCATTGCCAATTAGTTGGCAGATAACTCGTTGCCAATAACGAACAACATCAAAACATTCGCCGATGACGATGAATAAGCGACACTAAGAAGCGCCTATGAAAACCTAAAGAGCTGAATAAAGCATTAGCGAGCCAATGAATGCTAAACTAAATAAATCTAAATGAAATTAGCGTGAAAAGTGTCATTGACTTCCCAAAATACTCGCATAATGAATGATTGCTTTCTTGGCGCTCTACTCAATGTAGACACTCACATGAGTGTGTGTGTGCCGTTAGAGGCCAATGCAACGCATACGCAAAAGTTGTTCGCGGATTTTAATGAATCAATTTTAGTTAATGAATGAATGACGGCATGAATGTGGAGAGCGAAGAGTGAAGTGGTCTAGTGTCTCATTACCGTCTGGCAGGCGTTCAATTTATTCCTCAAACAAACAGAAACTAAAATACACGCACAAACACGTGCGAGTACCGCAAGCAATTATTTTTTGTGCATCATTAAAGAGATATGCCCAGTTGGTGAGGTGTTTTCTAAAAGTTGTTGTTGCTGATTGTGTGGGACAACCTTGTAACCATTTACACTTATGTGTATATATATATATATGTGTGTGTGTGTGTTTATGCTCATGCAAGTTTACTTTTTACTTAGAGATCAGTTTTTGTTTTGGACTGTCGGTGATTTCGAGTTTCATGCAATTCTCTCAATGGGTGACAATCCAATAGAGTCAGTTAATGCTGTTGTTTTTCCTTGTCATCTGTCGTCTTTTATTCATTCATTCGTTCTCAGAAGCTGTGGTTAGAGCCTTCTCTGGAGGTTTTCAGTTCCGGAGGAGGTTATTCGAATAGTTTTTGAGACACCGTTTCGGGTTACAAGCATCGTCTGGGCATACATACGTTCTATATACAAGTAATATTACTGAGTTGGCAACTCATATCCAAAAAAAAATTTCGTAATTCCATTTTACATAACTTACTTCTTCGCTGACAATTTTTTTTAGAAAAATTTGTTGTTAGGAAAATTTTTGCATTGTAAATTTTGGCCGTTTTTTGTGTTTCGCCATTTATTCTTGTTTGGTTTATAAATTTATTTGTGTGTGTACGTAAAAATACGCTCTTTGCAGATTTAAAAAATCCAAAATGGACCGCAATGTCAGAGATCGCACTCGCCATCCGCCAGGAATGCGCGGACGCGACATCGGAATGTTCTATCGTAACCTCTCGAAAAAGAAGCAATCGAACACAGACACACCCACGATTAGATTGGGTCCCTGTGTGAGTGTTCCACAAACCGTGTTGGCGAAGGTTGAAGAGAGCTTGCGTCGTTTCGAACAGAGCTGTGAAGATGAGAAGGTGTTGAAAGATTTTGAGACGCAATTTCGCCATTTGCTATGCGCCGACTTCGAGGACTTCATTCTGAGTACGAAGTCAGTCGGTGTGGAGCTGCAGGACAATGAATTCCAGAATCAACGCTACAAATCCGAAGTACTGGCGAAGGAACGCGATCCAGAGTTTCAGCAGCGTTATGAACAACGCCTTAAATTGCCGACTATGAAGCAGAGTGAACGCATATTAGCGGCGATCAAAGAAAACCAAGTGCTACTAATTGTGGGTAGTACGGGCTGTGGCAAGACCACACAGGTACCGCAACTCATTCTGGACGATTACATCTTTAATAACCGTGGTTCGCAGTGTCATGTGGTGTGCACACAACCGCGTCGTATTTCCGCCGTAACGGTTGCCGAACGTGTGGCCTACGAGCGGCTTGAAAAACTACGTGTCTCGGTCGGCTATCAAATACGTTTGGAGAGTGAATTGCCACGTGACAGTGGTTCCATTTTGTACTGCACCACAGGTGTGCTACTGCAAAAGCTGCAGACCGATCCCTTGATGAATGCCGTTAATGTTGTTATCATAGACGAAATACATGAGCGTGGTGTCGAGACAGATCTATTGTTGGCCCTGTTCAAAATTATATTGCCTCATCGTCCGAATCTGAAGGTGATACTAATGAGTGCCACAGTTTCGGAGCAGGAATTCAGCGCCTATTTCAATAATTGCTGTACGATCTACATTGAGGGCACGATGTTTCCGGTGAAGGTGAATTATTTGGAAGACATTATACAAGAGACTGGCTTCACGCGTTTTCGCAATAATCCACACGAGTGTGCTAGAAATAAGCCGCGCCATCATGGCAAACAGTTTATCCGTCAGAACGCCAACGATTATGCGTATATGACAATGATGGAACCGTATTTGCGTCAGATCAAGGACAAATACGATTCCCAAGTGCTACAGTCCTTACGTTGCACTGACTCGGAGGGTTGCGAAAATCTACAATTCCTGGAGCATTTAATTTTCTACATTTGTGATACCAAGCCACCTGGCGCTATTTTGGTCTTCCTGCCGGGCTATGATAAAATATCTAAACTTAATTCGATTCTGCTCAACCCCACCTTGCCGATTGGCCAACGTTACTCCCGCAAGATACAAGTGTATCCCTTACACTCAATGATGCCCACAATGTTTCAGAAGAACATCTTTCAGCCCTCTCCTCCGGGCATACGAAAAATAATACTCTCCACTACAGTGGCGGAGACTTCGGTCACCATTGACGATGTGGTCTACGTGATAAACTGTGGACGCATGAAGACGAATAATTACAATGTGGAGGCCAATTTGCAGACACTCGAAGAGACGTGGGTCACAAAGGCCAACTCGCAGCAACGCAAGGGTCGTGCTGGGCGTGTGCAACCCGGCATTTGCTATAATCTCTTTAGTCGTGCACGTGAAAAAACAATGATCGACCAAATCGTACCCGAAATAAAGCGCTGCAAACTGGAATCCACCATATTGAATTTGAAAATGTTGCACATAAAAGATGTGAATCTCTTCTTGAATACCCTCATGTCGGCGCCGGATAATCAGGCCATTGTGAATGGTATAAATTTGTTGAAACGCATCAATGCTTTGGATACGGAAGGTACCTTAACACCACTAGGCATGCATTTGGCACGTTTACCGGTCGATCCACAAATCGGTAAGATGCTTGTTATGTCCGCGCTATTTCGTTGTATGGATCCCATTACCACGGTGGCTGCGGGGCTCTCATTCAAATCGCCATTTTACACGCCACTTGGAAAAGAGAAGGACGTTGATCGCGTCAAGCGTGATCTCTCCGCCAACAAGAGAAGTGATCATCTGTTGATCGACAATGTGATGCTCAATTATCGCGAGACGCTGCAAGATGGCTCAGAGCGCGACTTTTGCTACAAAAACTTCCTTAATATCGGCACACTGCAACAGCTGGAGGACATGAAACGCCAATTCGCCAGTTTACTGCGTGCAGCAAGCTTCACCGAATCCGGCTCGTGCAACGCGAAATCTTCCAATGAGAATTCCAATAATATTCCCCTGTTGCGCGCCATCATCGCTGCGGGGCTCTATCCAAACATGGCGTACTTAAGTAAGGTGCGTCGCACCAAGAATCATGTCAACGCCATACAACATCTCTCCACGCCCGAGGAGCGTCGTATCAGCTTCCATCCATCCTCTGTGAACAGTAATGAGGCTTCCTTTGATTCGCACTATTTTGTATACTTTCAAAAACAGAAGTCGTCGAGCGTTTTCCTTTTGGATGCCACCATGGTCTTCCCCATGGCCTTGATCATCTTCGGCGACGGCGTCGAGACCGGCTATACCGAGCATAAAGTGTTTTACATATCTGTCGCACGCACCTACTACTTCAAATGCGATCCCGGCACGGCGAAAGTGATGCTGGACTTGCGTAAGCGTTTGGAGTGGCTGATGCAGAAGCGCGCTCTGAATCCCTCGCCAATTCAGCCGAATAGCAGCGAAGATTACATCATCAAAGCAATTCAAATTCTTTTATCACTCGACGATGTCTACGACTACAGCGATCAGTATCTGTCCTCCGATGATGAGCAAAAGTAATTCTCAATTTAATTCAAATGATTTTGTAGCGATATATGTACGAATATTAATTGTCATTAATGAAACAAATGCTAAAGTGATTTTAAGTATATATGTATATACAAATTAGACGACATTGAACATAGAAATGTTAGAGAGGTGTAAGACATTTGTACCGCCTATGAGAAATGAATAAAAAATAGTTTGAGTAGCAAAGAAACAGATATTGGATTTTGTATTTAATTACGTCAAACTAAGCCTTCGTTCTTAGTATGTCCGAAATGCGTAGCAATTTAGATTTTCAATCATTTCAGGTTAGGTAATCATTCCAATTAAGTGAAACGAGGTGCAAATGTTTACTATCCATTTTATGTATTTGTTTATTTCAGCGGCGAGTATTTTTGCACTAATTGTTTAATCTGCCTAACGCCTCGATAAATCAAATTGCTATTGAATTTTCTTATGTTGCTTTTAAATTTTCATTATCGACGTGTTTATTTTCCATGCCAACAATTATATACGAGCAACAGGTTTGCCCTCCCTGTGCTTGCTCGCCTTATTATATTTATTGCCACGTATTACCATGCACCGTGTGTATATTTAAGATATGTGTAAACAAATTAGATACTTTGCTAATATTTAGATAATTTGTGTGTGTGTTCTTTTGTTTATACAAATACGTATAAACATAGGCTTCGTACATTTTATGTATATATTTTTATACAACAAGTCTGATAAATTCTTATTTATACATCATTTCCTAATTTAGGTGCTCCCATATCGTTATATCGCTCAGATATTGGGTTGGTAGGAAAATCTTTATTTTGCTATAATGATCGAATCGAATGACCCAAAAGAATAAACGTCTAAAAATCCACTTTTAGTTGGCAAATGGCAGCAATAATTCCCTTTGTATCGTGATGAATCTCTTTTACAATCACCTGGCTGAGGCTTGAAGATGTTTGGTCGATATTTTAATTTTTGGTTTCGGTCTGAAAATAAACCTATCCACATCCTTGAGCGATCGACAGCTAAATGCATCAAATCAATAACGCTTTAGCTCCTCTACTGAGCAACCCTGTATTTCAAGTCGTGCGTAACCGTTTAGAAACCCATCCAGACAAACTTATGTTATTTAATTTTTGCGGCGACTGTATGCCTGTCCGCCAGCACGTTATGTAACTATATGATCAACCTCCTCTTTGTCAGACACCGGTTTTAGAAAGCTTCAAGGCATTTTATGAATGAACCTTTGTAAGCATAAACTTGCATACGTTCAAGTGGAATTTTCATCGCGATTTGAAAAAAGTGCAATTGATTTCATTAAAAATCTTCCATAATACAACAACAACACGTCACAAGGGTTGCTGTTAGAGCGGGTTTGATGTAAATAATGTGGTTCTTATCATCGCATAAAAGTATTTATTTGCCAATTCGGAGAAAATAAGTTTTTTTTTAATTTAACATTTTATCCTTATTATGCTTATAACCTCTGAATGGATGTCTATTTGATGGCTATTCGTTCTCGAACCAGACTCAGTACGCATCAATACACGAGCATGTGACTAATCTCGAGCGCGAAGTCTTTAGAAATAAATATTAGCATTTTTCCTTGGCTCTCTTGTACGAGTACATATGGAATCTCGATTTTTAGGTTATATATTTTGTCCATGTTTCGATATTATTGTTCTTAAGACTAAAATAATGTGAGTTTCTGGACAATATTGTTTTGATTTGTAAGCGATCAATACATACTTCTTCTATTAATCAGATACCATAAATCACAGAGATTGATGTGACTCTCCCGTTTACAGTTTCAGGACGAACACTTATGTACATTACGACTTACACGATCGGATTGTGGTAATGAATATCAGTAGTTTGAAGGTATACAAGTCCATAGGCCCTGTGGTTTACTAGGCACGGTCTGTTTGAAATTAAGCTTAGCTATATATTAGGTCTACAACTTTGCTTCCGCCGTTTTTTTGTAAATTTAAGTTATTTTTGTATAAAAACGGTTACAAATGTCGATGAGCCTCAGCCGTACTTTTCTTGGAATTAAAAAAGAAAAGCAAAATTTCACGCAAATGTCGAGAATTCGGCTCAAAAAGTGACATTTTCAGTTGAGAATAAGTTTGGGATGCAAACAGATCTCTACAAAATTTTGTTAAGTTAATGTTGACACAAATGTCCAAGATCGATATAAAACGATTTAATCGACCAGTGCTTGACCCTAGAGACATCTATTGGAAAATGGCGGAAGCAAAGTTGCAGACCTAATAGCTTATGTAATAGATATTTATATTTGACCAGTGAAGTAATCGTAGCAATAATGTTTGCCAAAAACTTGCGCAATTTTTCATTCATAACGAAAGCACTCGTAATGCAAATAAGAAGTGCGATGGTCACACAGTGGCTGTCCCTGGTATTTGGCGCCTCAAGCAAACGCTTCAAACACAATAGGCCAACTAAAGAGAAACATTACAATTATTGCGATGCTACAAAAATACAGATATATATATATATATTTAAATAAAATGGAAATCTTATGAAACTAAAGTAAAGTGACTGCCATTACGAGTTATAAAGGCCTCTACGAATATAGTAGAAAGTAAAAAAATAAATGTAATTATGCTGTTACTTAACACTGCGCACTTTCTTCAAAAAAGTGTCACCTCCACTCACACGAACAATATATTTCCTACCGGGTTGCTACTGACACTACTCAGCTAAACACATTAATGGAGTTTATGAAAATTACTGTTAATGTTAACTATATGTATAAGATATAGTTATTTCATAGTAAACAGCATTCCATTTAGTTGTTCATACTTTAATATATACAAACATACATACACACATATATAAGTCCATATATATGTACATTTTTAGTTACTGGTACTAACTAAGTGTGATGGTCGTTAGAGCGTTGATGTAAGCCTGAGAGCTGGTGAATGAAATGTCTTCAAGCTGAGAAAAAGTAAAAAATATTGCACACCGCACACACGTAGTACACTATGTGCATACACATGTTGTACATTAATTAAAATGGAAAAAGTTGTGCAAAAATAAATAGTCAACACCAACAACATTGTTGTTAAGCCACACTTTCCACTAATAGTATGTATGTACATACATGCACACATACATATGTTCGCCGCAAACAACATACTTTATTTGGTAACATGAATTGTTGGTGTTTTTGTTTTTGTTGTTATTGTTATAGTTAGTATGGCGAGACAAAACCACTTATTCAAACCTACTCCTCATATACATACATACATACATATGTACATAGTTTATTTGTCGTGTCGCTTTACACTCGACTTTTGTGAATGAAAACGGCAACGAAACGAAATGTTGCCAATAGTGTTACTGTTTGTTGTTGTTTTTTTTTTTGTTGTTATGGTGGTGACAGTGGGTGTTGTGGTGGGTGCGCAGTGCTCATAAAAATGGCATGGTAACGTACTTTGAACACATTCAAGTACTTGTGGCCCCATTGTGAGCCCACTCATCGCGCTGTGGCATCATGTTGACACGCAACAAGCACACACACACCCAAATAAACGTGTGTACGTGTGTATGTTGCTAAATGCATAATAAATATCCAAATGGTAGCATACTTTGGAAATTTTGTTGCAAATCGCATGCGGTTTAATGCATAAATTTTGGTTTCGAATTGAAAAGAGACTATTTCGTTCAAACTGAGAGGCGTTGCAAAACGAAATTTATTCGTCTATGAACGAGCGCCCCTTAGCAACTATTTCATCTTATTTTTTAGAGAAAATCCTCAAGTAATACATGGATGAATCTGGTTATTATACTCTCGCAACCTGTTGCACAGAGTATCATAGTTTTGTTCACATAACGGTTGTTTATGTCACCAAGAAATATAAGAGTTAGATATGGGGTTATATATACATAAATGATCAGGATGACGAGTGGATTTGAAATCCGGATGTCTGTCCGTCCGTCTGTCCGTCTGTCCGAGCAAGCGATAACTTGAGTAAAAATTAAGATATCTTAATGAAACTTGGAACACATGTTCCTTGGCACCCTGAGGAGGTTGCTTTCGAAAATGGGCAAAATCGGTCCACTGCCACGCCCACAAAATGGTGGAAACCGAAAACCTATACAGTGTCATAACTAAGCCATAAATAAAGTTATGAAAATGAAATTTGGAACATAGGATCCCATTAGGGAGGGGCACATTTGGATGTAATTTTTTTGGAAAAGTGGGCGTGACCCCGCCCCCAAATAGGTTTTTTTGTATATAACTCGCAAACCAATAAAGCGATATAAACCAAACTTTCTGCAGTCGTTTCTTTTAGCCATTTCCTTATACAGTCCAAAAATGAAAGAAATCGGATAATAACCACGCCCACCTTCCATACAAAGGTTATGTTGAAAATTACTAAAAGTGGGTTAACTCACTAACGAAAAACGTCAGAAACACCAAATTTTACATGAGAAATGGCAGAAGGAAACTGCACTGAGATTTTTTTACAAAATGGAAAAAGGGCGTGGCGTCGCCCACTTATGGGTCAAAAACCATATCTCAAGAACTATTCGACCGATTTCAATGAAATTCGGTATATAACACTTTCTTGACACCCTGATGACACGGGTGGAATATGGGCGAAATCGGTTCACAACTACGTCTACTTCCCATATAACTCAATTTTGAATTCCATCTGATTCGTTCACTTTATAATGTATTCATAAGGAATCAATGAAGCTAGCGGAATAAAACTTTACACAAATACTGTATTTGAGCTGTGACATCACTTGTGGAAAAATTGTCAAAATCGGACCATGACTTTTCAAGGCCCTTGATATCGAACATGAAGAACTCAGTGCCTAAGGTTAATTTTTCACCGAAAATATAGGTAAATCCCTCAGATATTTTAATGTAATTCATTCCCTCTGAATTTTTTTCTTATAACAGTTTCTCTCTGTACCTGAAATGGTAAAAATCGGGTCATAACTTCCCTCAGATCCCATATACCTAATTATAAGTAATATTAAATTAAGTGAGCGTATAGTCTTCAATACATTGTATCTTGGTGGTGAAAACGAGTGAAATCGGTTTAGGAATTACCTCAGTCCCCATATACTATTTATGATGATTTTCGTTATTCTATTGAACTTTATACCAAATATATGGGTCGACTTGTGTTATCTTTATAAAATTACATCAATAAATTGCGAGAGTATAAAATGTTCGGTTACACCCGAACTTAGCCCTTCCTTACTTGTTTTTTTTTGTAAAATTTTCATTATATATTGGCTGAAAATTAATAATATATAGTTTTAATATAAATAAATCAAAAATATAAAATAAAAATTCTTAATTCAATAACTTGATAATGTTATTTTAGAGATGGGTGCAAAATTTGAAAACAAATTTGACTCGAAAATTAGAAAATTAAGTTTTGAGATAAACGTGTTTAAAGTTTTATATCGAAACTGACGTGGCCTAATGGGCGGAACTTCCAAATGATCCATCTCTTAGAATTTTACTCAAATCGATTTGGGCCGATTTTTTGAGAATTTTTTTTTTCTCAAATTTTGATATTTTGAAACCCACCTAACCCCATAACATACAAGAAGACAATTTCAGTTAAACTAAGTTACTAGCTCTGCATCAACGCAACCAATTTGATGTCATTCTAGATCTAGTTTCGAAAAGTGGCGGAATTTTTGCTGTTTTTACATGGTTTTTTTTTAGTTTAATCGTCTGAGTAGGAAATTTTTAGAGATCCAACATTTTTAGTGCAATTAGATTTCAATGATTTTCAAAATTTTTGAACCCTTTAAAAATGCATAACCCCATTCGAGCTACATTTAGTTTTGAGTACTAAAAATTTTTCCGGTTAACATTTATTATAATTTTGAATTTCACCGCTGATTGCGATCTCCCACCCACGTCTTCCGCTAATTTACCCCATATATATTTTCACACAAATGTAACGAGCAGTGACCGAACTACAAACGTGTAACTAACATCTACGAACGGCGTGAATAACACGAATTTTCCATTTTTCCTTTAAACAAATTCATTAGACAACAAACTAGTTTACGCCTCAGTTGTAAATGTTGGTATCTTTTTATGTCACTTTACGTAAGTACATACATACATACATATGTGCATGTGTGTGTACATTTTATACGTTTTGTTGTTGGTTGCTGTTGTTGGTTGCTACTACTTTCTTTAGCTTTCGTTACGAGCACATTCATAAATTGTTCGTGCCTTGAGTAAATTTAGCTTTTCCGGCATTGCTTGGGGCACCCAACAACAAAAGTAGACATAATAATTGCCACAACTGCACAACATTTTCCAACTAAAAAAGTGTAATATGTTAACTAGCGTGTGTTTGTACATACTTATGTATGTATGTATGTTGCATATGTTGTGATGGTCTTAAGAGATCGCAAGACATTCATTTGTGCCAAGTGGTTGCTAACAGCTGATACTTCTCACTCGTCGCAATTATGAATGAATGAATGGGCGACTGCAGGAAAACTCTTTAGTTACTGCAGTATATAATTTTAACTACCTCTGCTTGTATTAAGTAAGTACGTAGTTATCTCATAAAACACAAAAAATATATAATTATGGCTGAAGACTTACAGACTTGTGTATATGGGAAAGTTTCTGGTTTTAAAAAAGTTGTTTTTGTTTTTATTTTTCTTTTGATTAACTTTTTACATAAAAGATTCGCATATATAAAATAGAAGAAAATTGTTCTTGCATATACGCGAGATGTGTTCAAAAAGTAACGGGAATTTTAAAAATTCCAACGAGTAGATATATTGTTAGCAAAAAATAGGCAAGATATTAAACAAACTATAAATTTTTTGTTGTAATTTTTTACAAATTAAATATAAAGCTGTGCAATCTTAAAATATTTTATAATTTTCATTAAATTGATGTCTACAACAGGTTCAAAGTGTTAAAACGAAGTTCTAACTCTGGCCTTTATTCATGTAAGTCATCAATATGCCTTTCTAAATACTCAAAAATATTTATAAATACACCTTTTTGGCAGTCTGTATGATATATTAGGTCTACAACATTGCTTCCGCCATTTTCCAACAGATGTCTCTAGGGTCAAGCACTGGTCGATTAAATCGATTAAATCGTTTTATATCGATCTTGGACATTTGTGTCAACATTAACCCAACAAACTTTTGTAAAGGTCTGTTTGCATCCCAAACTTGTTCTCAACTTTTTGAGCGGATTCTCGACTTTTGCGGGAAATTTTGCTTTTCTTTTTTAATTCCAAGAAAAGCGCGGCTGCGGCTCATCGACATATAAATTCATATAAACTCACGCCTATAATGTGTGTTCGAAAGCGGTGTGCTTGTGCATTCATTTAGTCGTGGAACTGCGTGAATCGTTGTTACCCCGTTGCGTTTTTCGCGGCCTGATGAGCGGAACGACTGGTTGCTCAAGTTGCAAAAATTGAAAGAAAAATGCGAAAAAGCTAAAAACACTGAAACAACAACACCTTAAGTCAGAGAGTTGGTGGTGGCAACCACGTCTACTCAAAATATTCATTGTTTCTTATGCACACACACACACAAACACATACTTAGGCACAAATGTGTGACATACATATTTATGTACAAAGTGTATATAGACACACACTCGTATGTATGTATGTAGGCAACCATTTTTGTTCGTCCATTCACAAAACGCCATCGAACCGTGACGAAGCGTCGTCGCTACTGCCGGAATTTATGAATGAAAATTATACATACATACTTACTTGTATATAAGTATGTATATATAGATATATAGATATGCATGTATAGCGTTTTTTATTACGTTACTTTTGCTTTTCTTGTTGTGCTTGGCACGTAACTATTCGCTGACTTTGCGCGTTAGTTGCTGCCGCATGAGCGCGGCGGCGTAACAATATTGCGTTACGAAAATAAGCGAAAAATGTGAATGAAAATTGTAGTCGAGGCATTTTGTTTTGCCATTTGTAAATCAGGCGGAGGTAATGAGCACAAAAAAAAATACAACAAAAATAAATTATTCATGAAAAAAGTTCTAGGTATTGTAGAATAACAACTCAGCGGAACGGAAACAACTTCACTTAACTTCCGTGCCTTCTTCGCTTCGCTCTCACTTGGCGATAGCTGCTTACGTACATATTTGTATATATGTATATACGTACTTAAGAACATTTTCATATGACTACGAAAGTGTGTGTATGTATGTATGTACATATGGTGTAATGGTTGCCAAAAGTTTCACGAACAGCACTTCCTGCCCGCAATTAGCTGTCCGTTTTCGGCATTGGACCGTGTTTGCTGACTGGTAATTTGCGTAATTGCAATCAGAAAACAACTCTTACTCAATTATTTTGTTAAATTGTCGGCGAATTGTCTTTTATTTCTCGATAAAAAATATTATTTGGACAAAATTACAATGAAGTAACTCTAATCTGTATACTAGAATATGCTATATTTATGACTTTTACTTTTACTTTTAGCAGTGGCGGATCCACGGGGGAAGGGGGTAGGGTTTTTGGTGTTAAAACACCCCCTAAACTCAGAGAAAAATATATGTTTGTTGATATGGGTTTGGAATGAGGTTATTGATCAAAAAATCACATCAAATTATAACCAATTATAAGAAGTTACAAGATTTTTGTTGTTATTCATATAATTCGATCTTTCTCTACACTTGTACAAGTAGTATCGCTGAAGCTCAGTGATTAATTGAGGATTACACGGATCTCACATTCCATGTTATATTTTCCTTGGTTTTTGAAAGAATTCTTCTAATATTTCATAAACTGACAGATCAATATCCCTATGAATATTCATAGATGCTAGACCATTAAGCCTATCTTGACCTGTCGTATTTCGTAAATAGGTTTTAATTCTCTTTAAACTTGAAAAACTTCTTTCCGGTGATGCTATTGAAACAGGCAATAACACCAATATGCGTAAAATCTTGAAAACATTCCCAAAAGACGTTTTGTTCACTGCTTCTAAAGCTTCGAGAGTATTCCGAAAATTTTTGCCTGAAGCTGTTTCCACATTTTCACCTTCGCAAGAAAATTTTGTTCTGAACAGTTGATCACCCTTTCATAAAAAGAAAATATTTCTCAGCTTTTTTTTTGCGTCAAATTCGTACTTTGGGAAAAATACACAAAAAAACGTGTCCTATAATAACTGAATTTTCGTGAGGGAAAATACGTTGAGTAATAAAACTTTTCGTAAAAAAAAAAATGTCTGCATCCGCCACTGACTTTTAGCAACGTGACCAATTACGTTTTCCAACAAATAAGAGATCGTACAAATTATAAAAGTTTTTTTAATAAACTCCCCTTTCGAAAGTGATTCATAAAGAGCTTATTTCTACAATTCTTTCGAATTTGATCACTATATTTTCACTACAAAATCACGCTTCTTTTGCACATCAAAATCTATATATATATAAATGAAATGGTGTATAGTTGTAACGCTAAAACTCGAAAACGGCTTAACCAAATGAAATACTTCCTTTGGGGGATTTGTTTGTTATTACCACGCGCAGGTCATGTCTTAAAATCAAAACAAAATATCAAGGGGACGTGGCACCTCCCATACAAATTGAATTTTTCAAGTCGAATATCTTCAAAAGTGTTTAAGGTAGGAACATGAAAATTGGTACAGAGCTACAGGATAACAACACCACTCTCACCTATAAAACCGGGGGCTATCGAATAAGGGGGCGTGGTACCTCCCATACAAACTAATTTTTTTAAGCAGAATATCTGTGAAATGGTTCAAGGTAGGGACCTGAAAATTGGTATAGACCTATATGGTATCAAAAGCCTTCTTACAGATAAAAGAAGGGGTAATCGGAAAAGGGGGCGTGGCACCTCCCATACAAACTGAATTTTTCAAGGTGAATATCTTCAAAAGTGTTTAAGGTAGGAACAGGAAAATTGGTATAGAGCTATAGGAAATAACACCATTCTCACCCATAAAACTTGACGTTATCGAAAAAGGGGGCGTGGAACCACCCATACAATCTTTAATTATTTTGGTTGTTAATTCACCATATATTTATCTCATTTTCCACCTAGCACGACATTTTGGTTGTTTCTTGCTATTTTGTTTATTTGTCGGTGCCATAGCGGTTATATCGTAATTTTGGTTGTGTTACGTGCTATTTTTTTTTTACAAAGATGACATGCAAGAAGATATTTTGCATCGCCTGCGATTAGCGACGAGAAATGTCGACTTACAAATGAACGCTGACATCTACAATGAAGCATTAGTCCTTATTGAAGATTTATGTTTACTTATGAGTGGAAAACTATTGATTGAAGTTCATATGCCGTCAAACAAGGGATTTAGTGAGTCGCGAATTGGAACGCGTGCGTGCTTACGATATAACTCACTTGCAACAACAAGTACAAACAAATGTTCCACTGTTGAATGAACAGCAAAGCAGTGCGTACAATCAGCTAATAAATGCTGTAGATAGTGGAAACGGTGGCATATTTTTCCTCGATGCGCCCGGCGGGACTGGCAAAACGTTCCTATTGTCTTTAATACTAGCAGCAATACGTGGTCAAGGTGGTATTGCATTAGCTCTTGCATCTGCCGGGATTGCTGCAACACTGTTAGGAGGTGGAAGAACGGCACATTCAGCATTAAAGCTTCCATTAAACTTGCAAATACACGAAAGTCCTGTTTGCAATATTTCAAAGCAATGGCACAAGTTTTAAAAAAATGTAAGTTAATCATATGGGATGAATGCACAATGGCCCACAAACGATCATTAGAAGCACTCGACCGAACACTGAGAGATTTGCGCAACAAGAATCGTTGCTTTGGAGGAGTGATGATATTGCTGTCGAGCGACTTTAGACAAACACTTCGCGTGATTCCAAAATCAACAGCAGATGAGCTAAACGCATGTCTGAAGTCATCGCATTTGTAGAGGTTTGTTAAAACCATTTCATTGACCATGAATATGCGAGTTTTGCTGCAAAACGATAGAACTGCGGAGGTGTTTTCAAAAGAGCTGCTGCGAATCGGAAATGGACAAGTTCCGATAGATCCTTGCAGTGGATTAATATCGATTCCAACTAATAAATATGAAATCCAATTCACATCTATTAAATATGAACTAATCGGTAGTGTATATCCAAATATTGCTCAAAATTATGGTAACTACGATTGGTTAAGCACGCGCGCAATTTTAGTAGCAAAAAATATGGATGTCAACGACTTGAATTGGACGATTCAAAATCAAATTCCGAGAGATGTGCGGTCATATAAATCAATCGATCGCGTTGAAAATGAAGACGAGGTAGTAAATTACCCAGTGGAGTTCTTAAACTCTTTGATGCCGCCTGGAATGCCGCCTCATAATTTGCGTCTCAAAGTTGGGTCTTTAGTTATTATGCTACGGAATCTTCATGCTCCTAAACTGTGCAATGGTACTCGACTGATTGTGACCAAGCTAATGGACAATTTAATAGTGGCAAGCATTTCGAAAGACCCGTTCAAGGGAGAGGAATGCTTACTTCCCCGAATTCCATTAACTTCAACAGATTTGCCATTCCAATTCAGACGTTTGCAGTTCCCAGTGAAACTTGCATTTGCGATGACAATAAACAAGTCACAAGGGCAGTCGCTGGAAGTATGCGGCATAAATTTAGAAATGTCTTGCTTTTCACATGGCCAGCTCTATGTGGCGTGTTCCCGTGTTGGAAAACCTTCTTCACTGTTTATTTACGCCGCGGAACAGAAAACCAAAAATATCGTGTACCGTGCAGCCCTAAACTAAATATGTACTAAAATTATATATTTTCGAGACTCGATTAAAACTAATAAAATTGAATGAGAATAGTACAAACTTAATTTTATTAAATGGCCAACAAATCCTGGACGCGATGTGTCAGCATTATTGAAAAGAGTAGCATTTTTCAAGCAATTAAATTCAAAAAGCATTAATGTACCCTCGAAAAAAAATGTTTATCAGGCAGGTTCGTTCATATTCTATTCGTCCGATACCGGTGTATTTTTTTAAATAAAAAAAAAATCTATTTTGGGCAGAACGAAGTTTGCCGGGTCAGCTAGTCGTTTATAAAAATTCTTAATCTAAATTCTCTTAAATTTGTATCTTTATGTTGCAAAGATTTCCCAATCACTCATGTCGCTGCGTAATAAATTCAATTTCTATTACACATCAATGGAACAGTAACATAACATAACTGTTCCATTCTATTGATTTTCCATAGTTAAAGACTTCAAAGTGCTCATACATATGTACGGTTTCTGATTTGCTTCCGGTGCATGGCGCTGTTTTCCCCCCAAGCAGTTAGTCGCGTTAGAAAGCAAAACCTTTTTTTCCCCCGAGCTCTCTTGCTATTTTTCACTGTGCGGATGTTCATATGAAACTCATTTCCGTTAATTTTTTTCTAGTCGCTTCTTGTATTACTGTAAACTGCTGAGCTGCATATATTTCTTTGTTTCTTACTTAATTATTTTGTATTTCGCTTTATTGCGTTTTTTGCGCAATTGCTGTCTTTGGTGTTAGATTTGAAATGGTTTTGCGTCAGCAAGTTTTCTTCATATACGTTTGCATATATTGTTTATTTGCTTATGTGCCATGCGTTAGCTTTTATAATTCAATTTTATATATATCTAAGTAGTATATCTTTTCAATCCCAATAGGAATCATCTCTCCCTCTCTCGATCTGTGGAAATTGCGCATTTATTTTTCATGCTGGGTATTAGAAAACTATTTTTAAAACGCAATTATAAGGATACAATCCATATTGAGGGTTGTATTTGGTGTAAAATGCTCCAGTTATTTATTATTTCCTTGTTAAACTTCGATATTCTTTTAATTTCTAACCTATGAAGATATTGAAAGTTTAGATATGAAAAACTGGAGCTTGACATTCGAAAAAAATTCTAACAGATTGTTGAGAAATTTTAATGGCCAGTCTTAATGTTAAAGAGGTATTCTGATGAAGAAACAAAAAAAAATAACTATTTCGCCTTGACGCTAAGCTTTCAAGAAGTTTTTCTTGAAAGTATTGGTCTACAACTTTGCTTCCGCCGTTTTCCAATAGATGTCTCTAGGGTCAAGCACTGGTCGATTAAATCGTTTTATACCGATCTTGGACATTTGTGTCAACATTAACCCAACAAAATATTTGTAGAGATCTGTTTCCATCCCAAACTTATTCTCAACTGAAAATGTCACTTTTTGAGCCGAATTCTCGACATTTGCGGGAAATTTTGCTTTTCTTTTTTAATTCCAAGAAAAGTGCAGCTGAGGTAACCGTTTTTATACAAAAAAAACTTAAATTAAAAAAAAACGGCAATGTTGTAGACCTAATATCTTTTTCAAACCGATACGAACGAGTTCTACTAGACCGATTTACCTGAAATTTTTGAAAAGTCTTCTTTTATATACGTCTCTATCGCAGTAACTAGTCTCATCTTCAAATTCGTTTGCATTTTGTGAAAAAATATCCGCTGGCTATGGATAGTAATATGCTGGAAACCGTTTAGCTTTCGTCGTAAAGAAATTGTAATTTTTGATATGACATCCAATAGGAAAATACATACATATATGACTTATTGAATATAAATGTGAATATGTGTATGTGTGTATGTATGTATGTATGTACGCTTACTCATATGCGTGCGCAAAAGTTCAACTTACTAAATATAGTGCACACACGTCGGCACAAATATAGTTTTGTGCTTCAGCAATTTCACTTCCGCTTAGAAACATTCACTTCCCGGTTTTTTTTTATTATAGTTGCTATTGTTTTTGTTTTTTTCTTACTCAAGTTCTTATTTCTTCAATTTCAGCGTGTAATTGCATATAGAGTAGTCAGTCAGTCATTGGGGGCCTTCGAGGAAGTATATACATACATACATTATATACCATTTAAAGATATTTGTTTCTAGAAAAAACTTGCAGCTGATCATATGGGTTATTTGTATGTTTGTATATAAGCTATGTAAGTATATAATATGGTATATATGTATATAGCGCGTTTGTAAATCGAAAAATGCAATAATAGGCCTTGGCATTTTCCTTCATTGGTAAATTGTATGTGAGTTCACTTTTACTCAGACGCTTGTTCGTTTCCGTTGTTTTCGCTGCTCGCAATTCATTCATAAAATCAAAAACCTTCGTCTAAACATATTAAATGTATGTGTATATACATATAATACATACATACGTACAAACATGGCAATGTGCTTTTAAATGCCTGCACAAATATGACATACATACATACAGTTGTATTTACATATCTGTATCTATGAAGTACTTATTTCGCTTGAAGTAGTTTAAATTGCCTTTTATGATTACACTCACACACACACTCACATACTCATAGGCATGCCCATATATATTTGTATGTTGGTTTGTATATGGTGTGCACAGCAAGTATGAATGAATGAATGTAGTTTCTTCCTCGCCTTGTTTTTTTTGTGTTTTGTACTCTGCTTTTATATGGTGAGCGCTTTCATTCACAATTGTAACCGTTGCCTCATTTCGTTTCGAATTCCGATACACATACATATGTACACGTGTATGTATGTATGTATGTGCATAATCAAGTTTTTCGCTATCCATTTTTGTTGTTGCTTTGAATTGCCATATAAATAATATTTAATTGTAGGTATGAATATTTCATGAATGAAGTAACATTTTGCCAATGAGCCTCCCTAAGTGCGAATGTGTGTGTGTTGCTGTGTGTGATTCAGTTATCTAACGAGTGTCGAGTGCTAAGATTGCAAAATTAAAATAAAAACTAATGAAAACCTGTTTGCCTTCTAAATTACTTCAGTTAAAGGGGCTCATACCTAACTGCCTAACACGCCTTTTATCAGATAAAAAGTAATTTATTGCAAATATAATATTAGCAGCAAACAAAATATGAATTAGAGCGTGACAATACATAAATATATATACTATTATATAAATTTACCCATATAGATTTATTGGAAGTGAAGTATGCACTAATAAAACTAATAAAAAAAAACTTTTTGATTTAGGAAATAACTGTAATTTTCTAGCACTGTTATATTACAAATATGTGAAAGTCTGCTATAATAGTTCTTAATCTGCATATACTATTACTACTATTACTACTATACTAATTTATATATTTTCTCTTACCCTTTTCAGTATTCCTCCATTCGAATTGGCCCGGTTGTGAAGCGCGATGTGATGAAGGCATCGACTATGCTCGAACATGAGCCGCAGTAAGTATTCAGTTCAGTAAATTTATTCTATATTTCATGCTAAGGACGGTTGGTAAAAGAAACCGTTGTTTATCTACCGAACTTGTATCTCTGAAGAACCACAGAAATTGATTAAAGTTCAAATAAAAATCTGTAATTCAAGCAATTAATTCTGTATAAATGTTGAAAAAAATGTTCCTTCTCCTTGAAAAATTTCACAATCCATTTTTGACAAGAAAATTGCAATTTTAACCATGAAAATATCCCAAGCGAAAATCAATATTCAACGCCTTCATAGCTGGCTAATGAACTTGACGATAAACAGGCTTGTGACTAAAGTTGTCACATTGTGAAATCCGTTTCGTTTTACGTTCAAAAATTCAATTTTCTAATAAAGGAAACGCGTCACTTGGCCGCTACCACTGTGTGGTGATAGTATCGCATATTTGTATCTTGTACGCATGTGACTAGGCCTTTCCTAATGTGCATATGACGTGAAATATGAAAAAGATCTCAACCGGATTTTTGAATTGGTGTTTTACCATTAAAATTACACACTCAAATCGCCGGTATTGGATTCATTCATGACTTCTTCTTCTGTTTTCTTTATGCCTGCTGGTGAATGAACTCTAATTTGGCAATTGATTCAAATTAATTGTAAACTACTACTCTGAGTAATATGAGACGCGCTGAGGAACGAGGTATACACATATAGCAGTGAAGTAGTCTAATGGGGGGTCTATGTGGTGTGTATGTTCATAAATGTAGTTCGTTACTCTTTCACTACTCACATTACCATGAGTGTATCGCGTGGAATATTGAACAATTTCTAGCGCCCACATACATACATATATATGTACATATTTACACTTGTTGCTACACGAAGGTGACTCGTATCAAGTGCGATATTGCGCTGTGTCTTCCATGAATTTATTAACATTTAACGCCATATTCGGACATATGTACGTATATCAATGTCGTATTTCATAAGGAAATGAGGAAATAACTACTCGTGCAAGTGAATGAATTAATTGTCTTTAAAGAAATCCAATTTCGAAAGAGAGTTCAAACCCCCGTGAATTCAGAAAGTGTTTGACAACAGTGCACATACTTCTGAAATACTAAAACGATCTAGAATTTAGTGACCTCCATCAGAACTTTTGGATCTACATACATACATATATGCACAAAACTTACCGGACCGGGCAAAAGTTCGTGATCGTCTTGATCTTAAACCATCATTTTGTATATTCTTTGGTGTTTTCGTCGGTCATCCGCATCTTGTATAAAAACGGTTACAAATGTCGATGAGGCTCAGCCGCACTTTTCTTGGGATTAAAAAAGAAAAGCAAAATTTCCCGCAAATGTCGAGAATTCGGCTCAAAAAGTGACATTTTCAGTTGAGAATAAGTTTGGGATGCAAACAGATCTCTACAAATATTTTGTTGGGTTAAAGTTGACACAAATGTCCAAGATCGATATAAAAAAATCGATTTAATCGACCAGTGCTTGACCCTAGAGACATCTATTGGAAAACGGCGGAAGATAAGTTGTAGACTTAATAAAATAATATTTTTTATAAACTTACGAAATTTAAATTTATTTGTACGGATTTTTTCAAAATATCTAAACTTGCGTCATCCAAATGATCTCATATACCAATTCTCCAACAACTGTAAAATTGCTGGTCCATCCTTATAAAAACTGTAAAACCATAACAGATTCCTTAGTATAATGCCTTGGTGGCTAGTAATGTTCCGTAATTACTAGCATCGATTGAAAATTAGTTTTAACCACACCGAAATATACATAAATCAGAACATAATTGTGTATTTGCCTTACAACATTAACGCGTTTCATAATTTACTATTTATGTATATTACATTACAATAAATTTAACGACCTCGCATTAAAATATTTATTATCCTCGATGGTTTTATGGCTTTTTTTATTTTATTCTTACATGTTTTTTATGACAGTTCACTGTGAGTTGGTCAAGTAGCCACTAATCCGTGAATTTGTGACAATAGAATACACTATGCAACTAATTGGCGATTTAGTTTAGAGTCTATAAAGTTTAGACGGCGCATTAATACTTTTCTAAGCTTTGTGGGAATAAAGTATCAATGAAGAGTTTAGTATTTATTTTTCGATTTTATTTTTTTATATTATTTTGATGGTTTTGGAGTGACTACTTAAGAATTTTAAAATATTAAATGAAATAATAAATTAGTAAGAATATCTTTATATAAAATAAAATTCTAAATTTAATTTTTCTAAAACACGTCAAAATGGTTTAGGAATCAATTGGTAATTAATAAAATCACATAAATTACTAAAAATTAAAAAAAAAAAATATTTTCGAACATTTAAACGCTGTAATTTCGGCACACACTGTACGAGTAGTATGGCAACAGCAGGAAATATTAAAATATGAAAACTCTTCGATTGACGTCATTGTGCGTTTTGATATTTGGAAAGATATTAAAAGTTCGCAATCTAGCATGTGTGTGTGAGTATGTGTAATTTATGGTGAAAAAAGAAAACAATTAAAATCTGTTAATGCCATTGTAAAATTATTAATATATGTATGTATTTATATAAATTTTACGATAGTTGTGTTTCCCTATTTTGGTCAGTTGGTAGCGTGCAAAATATTGCTATACATACATACACTTATATGTAGGTACTTAATATTTACATATGGATTTTTTTCTACATATTTACGATCTTCCTAATTCGTAGTGACACAAAATTTGAAGTAATAATTCCATACTTTTTTATGACCTCGTAAACATTTTTACGACAGAAACTTGTCTTCTTATGGCCGATTGAACACTAAATAGAGAGAGAGGAGGAGGAGAGGAGAGTTGTCTTTAATTCGATAAAAATTTAATTATGTAATGCGATTAATTTAATATGAATATGTATGTAGATGATGAGCTTATTGATAATCACTGGAACTTGTATATTTGTAATAGAGGAGCGCTTTTACTTTTAAGTAACCATCAAAGGGCTGGAAATGTATAGCAGACAGTGCTTAGAAAGATATTTGGTAGAATTGTGTTGCATGTGAACATACCTCAAATGGTTATTGTATCGGCGTTCTCATACCGGTCTTGATCATTTCTTTATATTTAAAATTTGCTTAATATTGAAACTAAAAAATAATTAAAGAAACCGCCACGAAGTCACTCTCCAAACCTTACTTTATCAAGAAACTAGAAATAAATATAAATAAATAAAAAATTTAAATGGAAAGCTGCGCGCCAGCATATATTGAACGCAACTCAGCAATATTGTAGTGTACTTAGTTGCAGACAAATTCTCGTACTTTTTTCCTCTATATGCAAATGCTGCTCATTTTGTTTTGATATTTTAACTCGCGCTATTTGCTTTGAATATTTAATTTGCTTATTTCAGTTGCCTTTTTAGTATTGCTTGTTTGTTGTTGCTATTAGTCAATCTTCCGGCGGATGTCATATCGGCAATGCTTTACGGTTTTATGGTCAGTCCTCTAATTTGGTTACACATTTACTCAAACACGAACACAAACACAAGTACACACTCGTATGTGTATAGCCGCGTGTAAATAGGCTTGCGCTCTATGAAACGTGAGCAGCATTTATGTATTTTCATTGAGAATTTTAATTCTGGAAAAATTTTCAAAAGCGTTTTGCGTCTTTAATTCCGCTTCTCGCAAATTCACTTCTATTCTCTTCCCTGAAAAATATATAATTGTATAGATTTGAGTGTATGCACATAACCATTTTGGAATAATCTTGAGTTCTAATGCTACTTGGATTGGTTTCTAACCTCCATGTGAAAGGTTTAGTTAATGCTGTTGCATTTGAAGAGAACAACTTCGGGGCAACTGACGGTGGCTGAATGAAAACAAACATGCCATATATCGCGTTGAACTATTTAAAACAAATTTTGACGATTGCCATCGAAGTTGAACACATCTTGAGTTGAGCGCATCTAAGCGCCCCACTGAGCTATTTGACTACTGAGTGAATGATAATGCTATATATACTCATTACTTACCTACGTATGTATGTAACTATTAAATTAGATTTTAATATTGTTGTTATTACAGCTATGTGCATTGATTATAATTTCTCTTGATGCTTTCTTTATCTAAGATCGCTCTCAATTGGTTTCCATCTCAAGTGGCTTCCCATTTTTGATTTCGATCCAACATATGATATGACTTACTTCGTTGTATAGAAAGAAAGAAAAAGCATTAAGCATTGTTTTATTTTTTTTTCTTGGGTGTCTTTTTAATTATATTAAATTGCTTTTCGACGCGATTTCCTCTTTCCAGCAGCACAACGCAAGCGGATTGTGTCTGTTTCGGCCGCTATACTGCTTATATTGCATGTTGTTGCCTGCTGCTGTTGTTGTTCTGTTCTGGTTGTGTTGTTGTTGTGCTGTCGTTGGTTGGCTGTTGGTTCGTCTTAATGATCATGACATGCCATTGGCACTTCCGTCTCCCGGGCAATCAGCCGTCGTCAACTGACGCTCAATGATGATGCTGTTGGTTGCTGCCCCGTTGCCGATGTTATCGTTGTTGTTGTTGCTACTGCTATTGTTGTTCTTGTTGTTGCGGTGGCAATTTTCAACAACTGCCGATCGTTAGCAGAGACAGCATTTGCTGTAAATTGAGACAGACTGTCTATCTGTGGAAGGTTGAGTATCTGCCTGTGTAATAGCGATTTGCACCGCCATCTCTCTCAACGGCGGTCAACAGTTGATGGCATTATGCGTATCCACACGCACATACACCTATATACATAAGAAATACATACATGTGTTAGTAGGAATTTGTCCGCCCCAGCTGTTACCTTTAGGGCTAATGCATGTAATTGGCCAACACTTGATTTTTTGATTTTGCAACAACACAACACAACACTTCAGCGCGCTTCAACGCATTACGTTCTGCTACATTTTTCACTCACTCATTCGCTTACACTGCCATTCAGGCAATCATTTGTTCAAACTATTTTGTACCTATATACGTATGTACATATGTATATATATATATATGTATGTATGTATAAGTAAAGTATCTACATACAGACACACCAGCTTATTTGTTTATTTATGCTGTTATTATTGATTTTTAATTTTTTTAATTTTTCAGATTTGCAACAATTTTGGCTTTCGATGTGAAAGTGGAGCGTGAAGCTCAGGAGATGGCCGATTCGTTGGGTGTGAAAATATTCCAAGCTGACATTATTTATCATCTGTTTGACAAGTTTATGGCCTACCGTGAGGAGCTGAAGCAGAAGAAGCGCGAGGAATTCCGTTCGATTGCCGTCTTTCCATGCAAACTTAAGGTGAGTGCACTGCCATGAATAAATACTTCATGTTTCATATTTGTACATCAACAGACACACCTACTCACGTAAAGCACACTTGTGCGCATAAATACATATACATATATGCTTAGAGAAGTATGTGAGTGTAAGCATGCAGTTTTGAGAATTTTGCGTTTCTGGAGCATAAATCAAAGTGCAAAATTGCTATTTTTTTCATAAATAACATGAAGCACCAGAGGAGTACATAATGTAGAATAATAAATCAATATATGCTATACAAAAAAAAATGTTTAGAGAGAAGGATTATTACTTAGCAAAAGTATATTTAACACATTTCTTTAAGTAGAGCCCTTTTTAGATAGTTTTGAAAAAATCGAGAAATGCAATTCTTACTCTCCGAAATAACAAGGTTCTCAAGTATCCACAGAGGTTGTAAGAAAATTTTAACGAAAATCTGTTGAACTACTGGACTCAAGTATTTGATGTTAACCTTGAAGTCTTCTTTTAATAAACTGAACATTGTGATTCAACCTCTTGATTTCTTCTTATTGTTAACTTTAGTTTTTTTTTTCCTTAAATAGTTTTAGTTCAAAATGCATTATTTCCTTTGCAGATCCTGCCTCAATTTATTTTCAACAGTCGTGATCCTATTGTTATGGGTGTGATGGTGGAGAACGGTATTGTCAAAGTCGGTACACCTATCTGTGTGCCCAGTAAAGAGGTAAGTTTAATTATAACTATGTCTTTAAAGGCAAAATGTTACAATTTACTCATAAAGTTGAAATATGTTCACATACAAATACTCATCTTTATAAATGTTTTTCGAGACAAAAAAGTTTTTCCCACTATCTGCATTTAATTCGTAATATTTATACTCTCGCAACATACATAGTTGCTAGCAACATAGTTGGTAAAGAAAGTATTATAGTTTTGTTCACATAACGGTTGTTTGTAACACCCAAAACTAAACGAGTTAGATATAGGGTTATAAATACCAAAGTGATCAGGGTGACGAGTAAAGTTCAAATCCGGATGTCTGTCTGTCCGTTCGTCTGTGCAAGCTGTAACTTGAGTAAAAATTAAGATATCTTGATGAAACTTGGAACACTTATTTCTGGGCACCATAGGAAGGTTGCTTTCGAAAATTTCGTTGGAAAAAAATCGGACCACTGCCACGCCCACAAAATGGCGAAAAGCGAAAACACATAAAGTGTTATACCTAAGCCATAAATAAAGCTATGGACATAAAATTTGGTACAAAGGATCGCACTATGAAGGGGCATATTTGTATGTAATTTTTTTAGGAAAGTGGGCGCGGCCCCGCCCCCTATTGAGTTTTTTGTACATATCTCGTAAAGCTCTATCAACGAAATTCTCAGGAGTCGTTTTTTCAAGTATTTCCTCATATAGTCCAAAAATGGAGGATATCGGATTATAACCACGCCCACATCCCATACAAAGGTTATGTTGAAAACGTCTAAAAATCTTTAATTCAGTAAGGGAAAACACCAGAAACCTTAAATTTCATTACAAAGAAGGTACAGAAGCTCCACCCAAATTGGTATACACAATTTTATGTGGGTGTGGCTCCGCCCACTTATGGGTCAAAAAACATGTCTCCGAAACTACTCGACCAATATCAATGAAATTTGGTTTGTAATATTTTCCTTCCATTTCAATGGATATGTTGTGAAAATAGGCCAAATCGGTTCACAACCACGCCTACTTCTAAATCGCCGAATGTGGGTCAAATTGTCTATTATATTTGGTCTACAACTTTGCTTCCGCCGTTTTCAATAGATGTCTCTAGAGTCAAACACTGGTCGATTAAAACGATTTTTTTATATCGATCTTGGACATTTGTGTCAACATTAACCCAACAAAATAATAGAATACTTCTAATATAATATTAAATAAATAAATTGCGAGAGTATAAAATGTTCGGCCACAACCGAACTTAGCCCTTCCTTACTTTTTTTTTTACTTTGCTACAATTCGTTATGTGAAAAACAAATATGTTTCGGCTAGCAATTATTCTTAAATAAATAGTAACTTATGTCTGGTATATAATCTCAATCAATCAGCCGTAGTTTGGTGAAATATTTTGCAATTTCATGCAAATGATAAACGAAACAATGAGTATCCTTATTCTCAGAAAATTCACTGTCAGCCATTTGATTTATAAACAATACCTTTTCTTTGTCCACAAGTACAAATGTATGTATTAAGGTTTATCTATCCATCTACACTATGCTCGCATTAATAGCAGTTCTTTTTGGTGACTTTTGGGGACCTATAAAACTATTTATTTTTATGCTAATCTTACTTTGATTTGAGAGATTATAATTAGCCCTCGCATATTCGCTTAGCCTTTACAGTTTTTTTTAGATTAATTGTGACCCTTAAGGGTTAAGTTTGGAAATCGTTTCAAAAATGTTACTGATTAAGGAAAATGTTACTGATTCCATTTAAATGGAATTTAAATGTTTATACCTGAAAGCTGCATTAACCACGGAGCACTAACTACATGTTAATATTATAGATATGTTATTAGTGAGCTATTGTGTTATAAGTAAACTGTTCAATGCTATACAGACATTCGTTTGAACACATTTATAGTTTGACAGCCGACTAGTCGCCTTATAAGTTTGTGAAACCATTAGCTTTTCTCCTCGTCGTCGTTTTGCGATAGATAATGGCAGGCCATTGATGTTTTGGCGTGGAAAAAGTGAGAAGTAGGAATTGGCCGATCAAAATGCGTAGTTTCACTTCGCCCATCTACACACATAACGGCCTATGTTGCAGTACTTTTATTACGCAACACACATCCAGAAAGTTTCTATGTTTACCCAGGTGCAAACGTGAGTAGTTTTGGGAAATTTGCTTAATGATTGTACATAAAGTATGCAAATAAAGATCATTAATTTGCTTAGCGTGCCTTATCAGTGTTTACTTGCACACCCTTCAAGACTTGTGCAAATATTATTGCAAATTAAAATAGCAAAGGGGAGACTTCGAAGCTTATACCCCGATCTAATAGAAGTGAGTATTTATTTATACACACCATATGTCATGGCATGTCTCTAACTATCAATAGTTTTGAAACTCAGGGTTCTTTAAAAATGTTTTTAATCAAGTAAGAAATTACGTCTTAAAGATATTCAATGAGGTGAGTTGTCTAGTGAAACTGAAATATTTATAAAAAACTATTTAAATACAAACAAAACAAGTAAGGAAGGGCTAAGTTCGGGTGTAACCCGAACATTTTATACTCTCGCAATTTATTTATTTCACTTTATTTATATTATATAATACACAATTTGACCCACATATTCGTCAAATATATTGTATTAAGTCCATTGAAAGTTGGAAACCCTGATATTAGGTTAGAAGCACCGAGGTCCTCATGTTCGATATATGGGGCCTTGAAAACCTATGGTCCGATTTTGGCGATTTTTAGAATTGGGCTGCCACACTATAAACATAGTATTTGTGCAAAGTTCTGCACCGATATCTTCACTAGTACTTACTTTATATATTGTAAAGCAAACGATTCAGATCGTCTTCAAAGTTCTGGTATATAGGAAGTAGGCGTGGTTGTGAAGCGATTTGGCCAATTTTCACAACATTTTATTGGGAGGTAAGGAAACTATTACAACCATTGAAATCGGTCGAGTAGTTCCTGAGATATGGTTTTTGACCCATAAGTGGGCGACGCCACGCCCCTTTTCAATTTTGTAAAAAAATCTCAGTGCAGCTTCCATCTGCCATTTCTTATGTGAAATTTAGTGTTTCTGACGTTTTTCATTAGTGAGATAACCCACTTTTAGTAGTGGGCGTGGTTATTATCCGATTTCAACTATTTTCATGATGTATGGTGACGTACGTAAGAGAACCGACTGCAGAAAGATTGGTTTATATATCTTAATTGGTTTGCGAGATATATACAAATAACCGATTTGGGGGCGGGGCCACGCCCACTTCCCAAAAAAAAAATGCGATCCTTTATTCCAAATTTTACTGTTATAACTTTATTTATGGCTTAGTTATGACACTTTATGTGTTTTTGGACGGACAGACATCCGGATTTCAACTCCACTCGTCATCCTGATCATTTATATTTATTTCTTGGTGACACAAACAACCGTTATGTGAACAGAACTATAATACTCTGTGCAACATGTTGCGAGAGTATAAAAATGCATGTTGAGATCGGTATCTATCTTGAGCTCGGTTTTGCGATTGCCTAAATGTACAATGTCCATTCTATTAGCAGTGAATCAATTGTTTCCTCTAAAGTCAAATATGAATCTAAATCAATTTGGCATATCCTCTTTCGCATGCCCGCAAAAAACGCAATCTTCGTGCTTACATATGTACATATGTGCATGTCATGCCATGCTATGCTATGCATTTGCTAATTTATTTTTAGTAAAAAAAAAAAAATTGCTCATCCTGCCCGCTTACCAAATCAGCTTTCAGCTGGTTCCTTCGTGCCACAACTGTTACGTAGAAGCCGCAGACACCACCAAAGTGGTTTGTTCCTTTCGCTGCTGTCCGACAGCCACAGCCACAGCCACAGCCGCTGCCATTGCCACAGCCATAGCCGGATTCACATTTAACGCAACGTAATTATAGCTTCCTCAATTATCCGCACAGCGCAGCTATCCGGTTGGAGCTTCTGCACCTTTGTCGTTGGCCATCGCTAGATGCGCACATACATACATATGTATGTCCATGCTATGCTATGTGCCCCCGTATGTACGTAAGCAGCAACGTATGCAGTATGAGCGCGAGCACTTTGTTCTAAAGTTGCGATAACCTGTTGGCTTTTGTTGTCGATATCAGCTGAGTGCATTTTCAGGTTTTACGCGCGCGCACACGGATACATACAGGTGTCTTCGTGCGTACGCAGGTATGTACAGTTGTGGAGGCATCTCCCTTCTTCCTTTTGCGAACAGGATATTCACGTCAATTTATTGAAGACGGGCTCATTACATATGTGTTTGCAATTTCCTTTCATGAAATTGTTGCAAATTGCCGGCGTTGCAGGCTCACCACTCAGCGCACATCACTCGCCTTGCGTCATTTGATTTTTTTATGAAACTGGTTTGCTTTAGTGTTGCGCATTTCTCACTATCGCTGTGCCTCTAATAGATAAATGGTTATCTTCGAGCTGCACACAAAAAAGCAGCAACAATAGCGAAAGTAGTTCGCAGTTGTAGTGGATTATTTCCAGGAGGGCAACGAAAAATGTAGTGCTCTTAAATCTATAGTAATAAAAAACAGATTTATTCGCTAATATGGCAAAGCTTCATCGTTCATACTCAACTATTAATGCGCTATGCTAAGTGTTATGCAACATAATCACTACATATGCCACTCGACAACTCCTTTCTGTGAGATTCTAGATCACGTTTTTAGTGTGGAACCTACCCCTTCATTAAATGCAAGCAGTACATATTAAAACCACATTGCATTTCCTGATTAACAAGTTCATTTTCCCAAGAAAGTCAAATCTCCAACCACTTAAAGTCGCCGTAATTAACATTAGGGCCTTTTTAAAGCAAAGCAGCGGTCAAGTAAGCTAAAGTGACAGTAAACCACTTCCACTTCCGAGTTTTAAAAATGTTGCAATCTGTCTAAAAGGTACCGACAATACGTAAATGAGTGTGACCGAGACAGTGGCGTGAGCTAAAATTGCAGTGCATCGGCTTACAAAATATTTCTGTCTTAAAATTAAAAAAAAATTGTCTTTTCTAAATCTATTTTATAATTTTAGCATTAGCTTTTTCAAGACAAGTGATATATAATTTACTCTAACAGTGTTTGTTCCAATATAAAATAACAACCATAACCTCAAAATGTAGTGCTAGAGTTGCTGTTACTCTAGAAAGAAGAACTTTACGAAATGTTAAAGATAACCTAAAATATTCTGAGGTTAAGATTTATAAAAAAAGTTGCACAAAATGTATTCCAAATTAAATAAATTGTAGTATTTAGTAACATTTCACAATAATTGATCATGGTATCTTCTGAAAAAGCCAGCATAAAACATCTAAATAAATTAATTATTGTTGATTTTAAAAATCGAATATATGAAATTAACGTACTTACATATGAATATAATTCATCCTCCTTTTCTTTGCACGCAACTGTATGTGTGCAACAACTATATTTCTTCATATTAGGGTTGTTGACATAAATTTTTCAGGTAGCACCACAGTGTCACCTTTCTACCCTAAAACAGCCAATTCAAAAATGAACAGTAAATTGACACCAAAAAAAGCATAAAGGCATGAGAGCACATACGCGTCAACACGCACACATGTGGCCTGTGATGACATGCAGACACATGTGGCAAAGGTGTGATGTGTTTGTGCTGCAATATTAATTTGGTAGCCGTTGACCGTTGACTCGCAGTCCAGCTGGAGTGTTTGCCATTTCTACTTGAGAGGTTAAATTTCTCATATAATAAGCTCTGCCCCTTGGCATTTCGTCGGTGCAATGGCTTTTGAACCAGCAGGAGTGTATGACACATTGGCAACAGCAATTTGACACCTGAATAAACCGTAGACATACATGCACGAGACATCCAGCCAGCCGTTCGTTGTTAGTGATTGAGTAAACAGTGACGAACTCTCACTTTGGCTTTAAACTCGGCATTTTCAACAGTTTTGCATATGTTTGCTCACTCATTGGCCTCTCGTCCCTGCCGTCTAGGTACTTGCGGGTAATTAGTTGCTGATTCGAGGCTGCATCTGTGCACAGCTGGAAATCCTTTCAATGTTTGTCAGAGAAAACACTAGAAGCAAAATATAATGATGATTTGTGAAGACAGATGAAAATAAAACAAATAGAAATAGAAATCGGTTGTCTTTTGCAAGAGCAATTATACATTTAAGGACATAGCTTTATATTTATTTAAATGTTATATTTTAGCAAAAATTTTCCAGTAATTTTTATTGGGCGAGATAACTTTTAGTTCCATTTTACCCACTCATATTTGAGTTTTTTTAATTATAAACCAAAACAAGAAAAAACGTTAACTTCAGCTGTACCGAAGCTAATATACCCTTCGCAGGTGCATTTCTTTTAGTAAATATGTGTTTAAGCAAATCTAAAGACGTATGAAAAAGTAAGTAAAAAAAAGAAAACATTTTACTAATTCCTTTTAGCCGGGTTGTTTGCTAGAAACGTTAAGGTTATATAGTTAACCGATCTGAACAATTTCTTCGGAGATTATATTATAACCTTAAGCAGTAATCCATGTCAAATTTCGTGAAGATACCACGTCAAATGCTAACATTTTCCATACAAGCCATTGATCCCGATTGTTCGGTTTGTATGGCAGCTATATGCTATAGTGAACCGATCTGAACAATTTTTTCGGAGATTAAATTATTTCTATGAACTATAACTCTCACAAAATTTCGTGAAGATATGTAGTAAAATTCGGAAGTTTTCCATACAAGCCCTTGATTCCGATCGTTCAGTTTGTATGGCAGCTATATGATATAGTGGTCCGATATCGGCAGGTCTGACAAATGAGCAGCTTCTTGAAGAGAAAATAACATCTACAAAATTTCAAAACGATATCTTAAAAACTGAAGGACTAGTTCGTATATATACAGACAGACAGACGGACATGGCTAAATCGACTCAGTTCAACATACTGATGATTTATATATATACTTTATAGGGCCTCCGACGCTTCCTTCTGGGTGTTACAAACTTCGTGACACACTTAATATACCCTGTTCAGGGTATAAATATCAACCAAAACAGATTGACTCGGATATAATACAAATGCAGGAAGCGATATTAATGCCTAGACGCACATTTGCTTAATTTTATTGATTTCATCGTTTCTAAAAGTAGCAGATGGACGACTTGTTTGCAACAGCGCCCGTTTGTACCAAACAAATTTGATTAGATAACAGCTGATAAATGGACCAGGATTCATTACTAAATCTATTTCCAACCAATTTCTTAATTGTGAAGAGCATTACCATTGTCCAGTATGAAGTATGATAATAATCAATTTGACGTCACATACAGTATTTTCACAATTTGAGTGCAGTTTCTGCAAACTTGTACTCGATTACAATATCTTTAAGGATGGATATTTTTATATGAAAACATAAAATATTCGTAATCGTATCCATTGTTTACTTCAGCGAAATGCAGCACGTTCTTGCACATGAAAAAACGGTAATACCCGAACCTAAATGGAAACTGAGAAAATAACGAATTTTAAATTCACATTTAACACTCATTCACAACTCGAAATTAATTATGTATGCTTATCGGATGTGAACGTGTTTGCGTTGCTTTTTATGAGATAATCTCGCCTATTGCCTATTCAGCAGCCATGCATCATATTTATATATTTTGTTATGTACCTGAGCGCATTAATGCACAAGTAATAATAAAAATAATCGGCGATTTCGTGTCATAGCATAAAATAGCATACAAATCCTTCATAATGACAAGCCAGCGACAACAAAAGCAAACGTCGACGGCGACGGCAACCTTCCTGTTTCCATAAACAATAAGGCTGCACTAATACCCACATACTCGCACATACATACGTAAATAGATGATTGCTTGTGCGTGCACATATCCGCTTACAACACGATCCCTTCAAGTGGCCCGGCCTTCGACTGCGACTTCGACAGCGATTGAAAGCAAATGAGACGCGCTGCAGACACGCCGCCTCGAGTGGATATTTGCATTAGGCAAATGTAAAACGGAAGTATTTTTAACTACTTCCGACTCCAGCTGTGAAGCAGTGTGTTGTTGTTATGCCTAAGCAAGGCGAAAGGAGAAACCTACAAAAAAAAAATAATCTTAATTTAGGTCGCATGCAGTGGCGTGGCGTTGAGTGAATGAGGAATAAGGAATGAATGAATGAATCATTTCAACAATGTACATGTGCATGTAAGTGGTCGTGTATGCGTGTGTGCGCCCTTATGTGGCAGTGGCAGCTGCCCCTTTCAGCAAACAGCTCGTACTGCGGCCGCATGCCTGCCTGCCTGCCTGCTGCTCGTCCGTCTGTCTTACTGCCAGCTAATGCATGTGACTGCTTCACTTCCGGAACGGTTTATTAAAATTACTTGTTCCGGTTTTCTTTTTTTTCACTACATTACGCTCATTCTTGCTGGGTTTAGCCTTCCGCTTCTCTGTTGTCACGCCGGCTGTTGGCTGTTGGCTATTCGCTGTGCATTGTTGTTATTTTTGGAATTGTGTACTTTGTTTTCTCTTCATTTTCACTTTTTTCTGTATTACATACATTTGCCATATGCCTTCACTCAGTATGCTAATGCCCATTCATACTTTGTAGTATTTACTCGTCTTTCATTCATAAATTCTGAGGATTTTCGTCAGCTTCGTCAGCGTGGCGTGCCAGCGTCGTAATTAACAAAGGGTCGGTCTGCGGAACGCGTGAATCGAGTTTGCTGAATTCATTGAAATAAAGCTGCGTAGTTTCAATGCGTTTAATTTATTCTTTCCGTTTGCCGTTAAGTTTCTTGCGAATAATTAAATATAAAGGAATTCTTTAGTTTTTGTTGTTGTTTATTTTCCATAATATAATGCTACATAATTACTAAAACACAGACTGGAATTGAACTCACTTGTCTGCGCATACAAAGTACGTAAGTCCTTTGTCAAGTCGCATATAAATCAAATTGTCGATAACGCATTGATTGCTTCTCGGCCGCCGATGATCGCGCATCCATGCAGACGTGATCCATCAATGTCTGACAGCGTTAAAATAATTGGCTGATTTGGGTTTGTCGAGGAAAGGAACTAACTAGTCCTCGCTTAATTGAACCGTGATCGCGGCTGTATTCGAGGCTTCTCTTTCCACGAGTTGAAGTTTTGAGATTTTTATTTTGCTTAACTTGCTTTTTTCCACTTGCCAATTAAGAATATTCACATATGCGTTGTCTATTTTTGACATTCATTAGTTTAATCTTAGGCCAGTCAAGCAGTCAGTCTCAGCTTCGAATGGATAGATAGATAGCTCCATCATTTTTAATCGTAAACTTTCATTTAACTTTGGCAAAAAACATAGATCTTTGTCAAAATAATTTTAGTGACCTATTCGAATAAAGGGTCAAACGACCCATGTACAAGGTGTGATAACAAAATAACGGGAATTTTTATAAAAAAAATATTCGTTCGTCTCCATTAATGTTGTCGCCTTTTGGACTCTCCAAACCGGCTGAATTTAAAATTCCCGTTATTTTTTGAACAAACCTCTTATATAAGAAAGGAATGAAGGCTTAATATGTTTCTGGAACATTTCACAAAATTTATTTACATTCATTCCTAAAATCGGTTTGTAGACCTAGTATATCTTATTAAAAGACATTAATAATTTGTATTACTGTTTCAAATGCGGCTGCTCTATCTAAGCGTAGTTCCTTTAGAAAATCTTGGCAGTATGTTGTATTTAGATTAACGTAAATAAATTCACACTTTTGACTTCTTTCCCATCCATTTAGTGTATTATTTCGAAGATGTGCCAAACTGGATTGCATTTATGTTGTTTCGTTTGGCTTTTTGATTCTTTTGTTTCTCTTTGGGTCATTTCATTTGTTATTTTTTAGTGTCTCAATTATTTGCGTTTTGTTTCTTATTGTTTCGCTCGTTGTCGGTTGCAGCAAACGCTTTCAATCGCTTCGTTCGCCTTGGCAAGCTGTTGACTGATTTGTTTGCCCCTAAAAATGGCAATTGCAATCTCTACTTCCTCTCGTTTGCTTCTCGTTTTCCAATGAAATTTCCGAGGGTTTCGCCTTAATTTAGTGCTTCCTGTTGACAAAAACAACTCCATCAATGAATAAATGAATGCGAGCACAAAAAATGGAAATTTTACGACACTCTGTTTTTTTGGCGATTTCAGCACCCTACACAATTTTCGTTTAAAATATTTTAATCTTTCCTTTTTTTACAAATGCCACATTTAGATTTTATTCTATAAATATCTGCAAGAAATCTGCGCAAGTCTACCAAAGCTTACTAAATTTTATGATTATGAACATTTAGCAAAGACTCGCTTTAGTAATCCTCTAAGGCTCATAAATTTTATTGATGGCCAAAATGAAAAACCAGACGAAAATTTCGACTTTTCAATGCTCAATCGACACCGCGCTGAATCACACACATAAGTTCTTTGCTGTTTATTTCATGTTTATTGAATTTTGTTGACCGTTTTGTGGTCGCTTGATATTTGGCGTTGTAGTTGCTGAATGTGAATGGATTTCGAAAATAGACGACATCCGGTCTGTGAACGCCGCCGCTTAAGAATACAAAAATATGCACAAGCACAAGATAGCTCATGAGCAGCATACCCTGTAGGAAATGGTAATCATTAGAAGTGGTTTGAGAGTGGGTGAACAGTTATTAGACTAGGATGAATTTAATTTTAACTAAAACTATGTCAGTTGGAGAGAACGCAAGATCAGAAGAGTTGATCAGTTCTCGTCTTCATTTAAAATGTATTTAGATTTCTAATAGATGTAGTCGAAATTTTTAGTTTTAAGTTTTACCAACAAGGTCCCTACTAAGCTCATACCCATAACCCAATTGCTACAGTAGACACACACATACACTCGTTCAATTCCAATCATTTTCGAGCAATACAAAGTAAACAAATTTCAAAAAGAAACAAATTCATATTGATTCAAGATTTTCGGTCAAGAAATAAAAATATAAAAATAAGAAATTAATGAATGAATCGAGCGCGGAGACAACAACCAGCCGATTTCGGTATCCAATGCACACACACATACATACGTACGAGTATGCGCGTGCATGTGTGCGTGAGCGTGCGCGTGATTTTTAAGGCATGTGTGGGCACTTAAATGTGCGTCTGCTGGATATGTGGGCGCGCACATTCGAACCGAAAACGAAAAATGCCCACTTCAAAAAGAAATTTGTTCGCTGTCAACACAGAGGCAGACTAGGTAAAAATCTGCAGCTGCACTTTCCACCTCCATTTGCTTCTATTAACTTACACGCACGCACATGTGCACACACCGTTTTTTATTAGTCGTCATTAATTTGTGCTCACCTGTCAGCATAAATATAGCAGCGTGTGAGCACACGCCCGTAGTGATACTCGTACACTTTCTAAAGTCCAATTTAGTGGAAATTAATAAGTGTAACATAGATAAGATGTCCGTACTAACTAACTATCGTCGACTGTTGGCACAGCACAAGTGCTCAACTGCTCAAGTTTGTGGAAATATTTACTGACTTGGCTTTTTTTTAATTTTTTCATCGTTTTGTCATCTTCGACAGGAAATATTGGAATAGGCGACTTCCTGTTTTTATTTGCATACGTACTTGATACTCAACTCGTAAACACATTTTGTTGGCATAGCCGACGATGGCGCTATTTTCACACTCTTATGTGTGCAAGTTTTTCACCAAATCTAAAAAACCGCGCACTTATGTGTTCCTATTAATTTCTCGAGTTTGTTGATCGATTTTTCAATTTATTATGATTGAAAGATTGGCGACAATATGTCAATATGTACTGACCGAGTGTTCGTAAAATATATAAAAGAAAGAAACATCTTTCAAAAATTCCCCCAATCGCAAGCTCTACTATACTACTGCACCTGAAGAGGTCCTGCACAAGTAAATAGGATCATCAATACAATAAAGCTGACAAAATATTAGGTCTACAACTTTGCTTCCTCCGTTTTCCAATAGATGTCTCTAGGGTCAAGCACTGGTCGATTAAATCGATTAAATCGTTTTATATCGATCTTGAACATTCGTGTCAACATTAAACCAACAAAATATTTGTAGAGATCTGTTTGCATCCCAAACTTATTCTCAACTGAAATTGTCACTTTTTGAGCCGAATTCTCGACATTTGCGGGAAATTTTGCTTTTCTTTTTTAATTCCAAGAAAAGTGCGGTTGAGGCTCATCGACATTTGTAACCGTTTTTATACAAAAAAAGCCTTAAATTTACAAAAAAATGGTGGAAGAAAAGTTGTAGACCAAAATAAATAAATAAATTGCGAGAGTATAAAATGTTCGGCGACACCCGATCTTAGCCCTTTCTTACTTGTTAATTTTTATACTCTCGCAACAAATGTTGCTAAAGAGAGTATTATAGTTTTGTTCACATAACGGTTGTTTGTAACACCCAAAACTAAACGAGTTAGATATAGGGTTATATATACCAAAGTGATCAGGGTGAAGAGTGGAGTTCAAATCCGAATGTCTGTCCGTCCGTCCGTCTGTGCAAGCTGTAACTTGAGTAAAAATTAAGATATCTTGATGAAACTTGGCACACTTATTTCTTGGCACCATAGGAAGGTTGCTTTCGAAAATGAGCAAAATCGGACCACTGCCACGCCCACAAAATGGCGAAAACCGAAAACACATAAAGTGCCATAACTAAGCCATAAATAAAGCTATGGAAATAAAATTTGGTATGAAGGATCGCACTATGAAGGGGCATATTTGGATGTAATTCTTTTGGGGAAGTGGGCGTGGCCCCGCCCCCTACTAAGTTTTTTGTACATATCTCGCAAACCAAAAGAGCTATATAAACCAAACTTTCTGCAGTCGTTTTTTTTAGCCACTTCCTAATACAGTCCAAAAATTAAAGAAATCTGATCATAACCACGCCCACCTCCCATACAAAAGTTAGGTTGAAAATTACTAAAAGTGGGTTAACTCACTAGCGAAAAACGTCAGAAACACTAAATTTCACATAAAAAATGGCAGATGAAAGCTGCACTCAGATTTTTTTTACAAAATGGAAAATGGGCGTGGCGTCGCCCACTTATGGGTCAAAAACCATATCTCCGGAACTACTCGACCGATTTCAATGAAACTTGGTTTGTAATAGTTTCCTTACATCCCAATGATATGTTGTGAAAATAGGCCAAATCGCTTCACAACCACGCCTACTTCCTATATACCAGAACTTTGAAGACGATCTGAATCGTTTACATTACAATATATAAAGTAAGCACTAGTGAAGATATCGGTGCAGAACTTTGCACAAATACTATGTTAATAGTGTGGCAGCCCAATTCTAAAAATCGCCAAAATCGGACCATAGGTTTTCAAGGCCCCATATATCGAACACGAGGACCTCGGTGCTTTTAACCTAATATTATGGTTTCCAACTTTCAATGGACTTGATACAATATATATGACGAATATGTGGTTCTAATTGTGTATTATATAATATAAATAAAGTTAAATCAATAAATTGCCAGAGTATAAAATGTTCGGTGACACCCGAACTTAGCCCTTCCTTACTTGTTAATTTTTTATTTATTAAATATGCAGTTTACAAGTTATATTTGTTACACTGAAATTCTTAACAATTTTTTCATTGCAGTTTGTTGACATCGGCATTGTGACATCCATCGAATCGAACCACAAGCAAATAGAAAGTGCTCGAAAGGGTCAAGAGATTTGCATTAAAATCGAGCCAATTCCCGGTGAATCGCCAAAAATGTTTGGGCGTCATTTCGATGCGGACGATATGCTTATCAGCAAGGTAAGTGCAAAACCATCATTTTGTAACATTCAATTTTAGTATTCACTCGGTAGACAGTTTGGACAGCATTTAAATTTGTAAACAAGCGGAAACATTTCTACGAAGTTCTTTCTAATTTTGAAGCCGTTGAAATATGTATCATGTAAATACATTTAAACTTACGCGGTCCCTTAAAATTTAAATAAACCTGTCCCACACATCCCCCCAAGACACAAACAAACCTAATTCCATGTGCCACAAAATTGTAAACAAATTTAATCTCACGTGATCCGTAAAATATGAACAAACCTCACTCCACGTGACTGTCAACATTGAAACAAATCTTAACCACTAAACTAACTTATATATATATATATTTGGCGTAGGAACCGCTTTAAGCGATTATAGTCGAATCCACTAGAGCGCGCTACTCGTTTCTCCTTTTTGCTTTTTGGCGCCAACTGGAAATCCCAAGTGAAGACAGGTCACTTGATCCTTTCATCGAAGTGGAGGTCGTCCTCTTCCGCGGCTTCCTCCAGCGGGTACTGCATCGAACACTTTCAGAGGTGGAGTGTTTTCATCCATCCGTACAACATGACCAAGCCAGCGTAGCCGCTGTCTTTTTATTCGCTGAACTATGTCAATGTCGTCGTATAAATCGTACAGCTCATCATTCCATCGTCTGTGGTATTCGCCGTTGTCAATGTTTAGAGGACCATAAATCTTGCGCAAAACCTTTCCCTCGAAAATCCCCAGAGTCGACTCATCGGATGTTGTCATCGTCCATGCTTCAGCGCCATACATCAGGACGGGAATAATGAGTGACTTATAGAGTTTCATTTTGGTTCGTCGAGAGAGGACTTTACTTTTCAATTGCCTACTCAGTACAAAGTGGCACCTGTTGGCAAGAGTGATTCTGTGTTGAATTTCGAGGCTGACATTGTTGGTGTTGTTAAAGCTGGTTCTCAGATAAACGAATTTATCTACAACTACGAAAGGTTACCAAAATGTAAACAAACACCTGTCAAAGGTTATTGACCTCGTCTAAAATGTAAACAAACACCTGCCAAAGGTCAATGACCTCGTCAAAGGTTTGTTTATCTTTTTGGGGGTAACTTAGGGTAGATGTGTTTGTATATTTTGAAAGTGACTTGTTAGATTTTTTGATGTTAAGGGAAATCTATTACATGTTTTGTTTTTGGGCACGTCTAGGGATATTGAGGTTTGGGGAAATCGGTCAATAAACATATTGATAGGCTAAATACGAAAAGTCTCGATTTTCTGTAAGCTTCTGTACCGAATATTCCAGCTAATTTGTGAGAAATTCAGCTTTCACTAAGTGAACATGTTGGTTTAGTACCAGAAATTTAGGAAATCGCCTAATTTATTAATTTATGTACTTTTCCCTTCGTTACTTGTTCTATTTTGAAGACTTAAGAGTTATTTATTTTTGAAGAGAGAAATTTTATTAAAACTTTCAAAAACCAATTTTCATTGATATTATTGTATTTGATGCAATAATCTCATTTTAGCTGGTTTATATTTACTTCAATTTGTGAACTTTCTCAAAGTTGCTGTCGGCCTTCCCCTGTAACCTGATAAACACTCAGTTCGACAATGATTTAGGGGATTTATTCGTGCGTGATTCACAAGTATTGAAGCGTGAATAGTTCAAAGCGCCATAAAAACATATATTCCACATGTGTGTGTGTACTAACATGCTCTAATCTCGAAGCATTAAAATCGTGAGGTTGCTCATACGCAATGACTCTTTATTGATAGCAGCTTGAATTAGACCACAAATACGCACACAAATCTGAATATTTACACATACATACATACGGAGGTACTCATGTGTTTGCATATTGAAGGTTTTCCGAGTTTATTTTCATGTGTTTGATGGCGTTGCGGTAATGCTCCGTTGTGGTTGTTGTCCTTCATGACGTCAATGCTATGTTTTCCCCAACACCTGTATGCGGTTATGCTCTCGCTAAACGGCAAAAGCATACAACGTCATAGCCAATATGCTGCTTGGCCTTTCTCGTTCAACGTCTTCTTTATTATGGATAATATAATTTGATATTACAACAAAACGGTATGAATAAATAAAAATTGCTGGGGCTGACAGTGATTGCTGTGTGGACCGCTTGACGTCTATGTTGAGCATGTGCTTTACGGTTGGCTAACAGCGTTTAAGAGTCGCAAATGCGTCAGTCAAAAATATCTGCCGTTGCCGTGCGCTATTTCTATTTGCCGTTGGTTCGTTGTAAAACCCTATTAGATTACAGAATTTATTTTAAACCTGAAAGCGCAAAGACTCAGTTAAAAATAGCAGTTGTAGTGAAAGAGGTTGACATCCTTAAACGGAATTTACAAATCAAAGGCAGTTCAATTTACAGTCCAAAGAGCACATGTGCTTACCTACGCAGCACAATTTTCTCAGTACCGCCACATTCATCTTTTGTGCTCACTTCGCCACCCTTACCCATCGCAAGGCACTACTCCTTCCTTGGATCCTTGAGTCACTTTGTGCAATTGCAGTCGTTGGCCTCGTTTCATTCAAGGCTCTTGGCCTACGTATGTAGTTATATATATTTGTGTGTGTGTGTGTGTGCGTTCGTGTCATAACTTGGTAAATGAAATGCATTTACCGTTGCCGGTTCGTGGCCGCTTCCGTTGCGTTCACCGCTCGTCGCCGCTGACGTCAGTGGTCACCTTCTGTTTTATTGCAGGCGGTCGTTGACACTCCAGCCGGTGCTTTCTGCAATAACCCATTTTTCAGGTTATTGCATTTCGTCTTCTTCACCTAGTATGTATGCACTTGCATACCCCACCCCGCTCGCTTTGTATGCGCTGCCTGTAGCCGCGCTGTGTTGAATTGACCTAGATTTTGGTGCTTGCTGCGCTGCGCAGCGCTGCGTTGTTTGTTCCGTTGAATGAAATTTGTGTTGTTGCTACCGCTGAGTTTGCCTCTTGGGGTTGAGTGGATTCTATTTTTAGCTGATTGTGACCTCAACGCTACTTACGATATGACCTCAATTGTGTTGCTATTATTTGTTGGGCCAAAACTCATTCAAAAAACTCTTAAGGACTTTCAACAGTGTAGCGCCTTTTTATGCGGGAAACTTTAACCTTTTTTTTAATATTCGAGGACATTGAAGCTTTGTAAATGTGACAAATAAATTTTTAGTATTCTGAAAATAGTTTTCACCATCACTATCTAATATAAAGTGTTAAATAATGATTTTTAAATTTCTTCTCGAAAAATTTGATTCTGCCTACTGTATACGAGGTGTGTTCAAAAAATAACGAAAATTTTCAATTTTTTTTTATTTTTTGAACACACATTGGTATTTTTTGTAATTGATATAGAAATTAATTATTTTAATTGAGAACTATCCTTAAATTATCTCACTTAATACAAACCATCTTCTTTCTCTTTTTTTTCCACTTACAGATATCCCGTCAAAGTATCGACGCCTGCAAGGACTATTTCCGCGACGATCTAATAAAGGCTGACTGGTCACTCATGGTTGAATTGAAGAAGCTTTTTGAAATTTTATAAGCTTGCAAAGCGCAGCGCATACACAATATTTAAATGTAGTGAAATAAATAAACAAAAAATGTACTGCAAACAAAAACAAAAAAAAAAAAACAATTAAGAACACGCAAACAAAAATGACGAAAAGAACAAAAAAAAAAAACAAAATTAAGAAAATAAACATAATCAATATGCAACTACAGCGCAACACATTAAGCGACAAGCAAAAAAACAAAAAATACATTTTATCACTGTCAATGAAACTAAGTTTGTAGCTTTTAATTTCTCATCTCCAAGTCTCCTCCCGGTACCCTTGTTTTTGTAGCCGCTGCCTGTGTTCTGCTATAGTTTCTTTATAAGTTGTTTAAAATTTGCTTTCAGTCGTGTATTTGCGGCCAAAAGCTCAACAATAACGGTAACATTATTGCAGTATTTGTTGTAATTCTTTTCAATTTGCACGCTGTTATTTTCACCTTAATTTTGCTGGTACTTTTCATTTTTTTATTAGCATTCTTTTGAATAATTATAAACTCTTCCGGCCGTTAGTTGTTATTTATTTGGTATATCTATTGTGTATTATTAAACGGAAATCTGAAATTCAATTAAAGCACACTTTTTATGCAAACGATTTTTTACACATTTTTTATAGTGAATGTTCATTCAGTCTATTTGGGTCCATATAAAATGATATCACAATAAATGAGTGAAACAGAATATTTATTAAATGTAAAAACAACAGTCTTTTCATTATTCTACTACTAATGTAGATGAATTTAGGTGTTGTAGGGAATTTGGTGACCCCATGGATTCGAGTCTCATATATCGTACAACTATGCCTATTCACTTGCTCTACTATTAAGACATTAAAATTTGCAAATCCTTTTGAATCCAGCTATTAATAGCCAAAGGCCACAGGCCACAGACCGGAGGCTAAAGCACCAACATTGAATTTAATTACGCTGTGTATATAACTGTTTATGTTGACCCTCGCCCTTTCTCATATCCTGTGAGTTTACCGCTAAATAATAACGAAGAGAGCGGTAGCTTCGTTGCAGCTGGTATTTTCATTCAAGGCAACTGATTACGCATGCAAAAGTGCAGCAGCGAGCTGAGGAGATAGCAAGCGGATACCGTTGTTCATGCAAAAATGAAGCGTGTGACACTGGAGCAAAAGTTCAAGAGTGTACGAACGGTTCATAAACCTCCAACTCAAGCATTATTATGTGGACTTTTTCGTTGGAAATATGTATTCGGTCTATTTATAGTTGCATGTACTCGTACCTTCATTGAGAACTTTGGTCAGCACTCGACTGCCGTTGTGTTGTATTTCTTCTCATATAAGAATCTGTTGCGTTTTTTTCAGTAGCGTTGATAGGTCCTTGATCCACTTTCGCTGGCACTACGGGCGTGTGTGTGTGTGTGATGACGCTTGAATCATTGCTTAACAAGCAATTTCTGATTCATTGCGAGTACCTGGCCGCCCATATACACGCCGATTCGCTACTTCTCAATGAAAATGACATAAACTGCAGCTAGTACATAAACGCACAAACACATACACCGCACTCATGTATTTTTATTGCAAAAAAAGGTGGAAGGCAAGGAAAGCGTCATAGAAACATGTACTGGATATATGCATTCAACTGACACAGTTTCTTGGAGCTTACATTTATACTCATTTGTGTATGGTACATATGTAGCACACTTCTGACGTCATAATAACACGAAAAATCCGGATCCTTGCTTCAACTGGCTTGTAGCACAACGCTGTGGTGTAGTTTGCCTCAGGAGCCCCTCTTCTATCACTAGGTCCAATCGTGGTCGGGGTAAAGTAATGTTGAATTACACTTTTTCAGATTTGTTCTGTCTGACGGAAACTCTAGAAGATCCATTTCTTGTATCAGAAAAGTAAACTAGAGCTGAGCAAAAATACATATATCGAATATATCGATATCACTATCATACATAAACTATTACTTCTCCATCAATATGATCTTCCTAAGAAACATGGGATTAATTAAACATGAATGAAGTCTGAGTTACAACTTTACTTGCGTCACTTAGTCTCTCTCCGGTTTTCATTCAAGAATTCCAGGTGCTACTTTTTCATTCAGTAAGAAAGACCCATGCAATAAGCTGCAATTGATAATATACAAATGTGCAACTTATATGCATGTTCGGTATATACATATGTATATAATCCTTCAGCGTGAACTGCCACTCGCCTGTATCGGCTTGACCTAGTTACTCCCTGCTCGTCATTCGCGGCAGACACAATGCCATTCATACTTTTCATATCGCTAACACTTATATGCTTCTTATATGCTATATGACAATGAAGTATATATGTACATATTAGTACATATTAGTGTACATCATCCACTCGTCCTGGGCCCATTCATAGCACTGCATTAGCGCTTCTGCTCTCCTTTTCTCCTCCCAACAAAAATATATACCAAAATAGCATTTTTCTGGTCTACAATTTGCTGCGTCACTTTACTGGTCTTCCCAAGATTTTTGTACTGGCTGCTTTCGCCTCTTACCGATTTTAACAAACGTTCTACGAAGGGTTACGGGATAATGTACTCAAGAACTTGAACCAGTAGATCTCTTGAAATAGAGCTCTGCCAATACTCCGGTTGCAATTTGCATGGTCGAGCTGAAATAGTAACAATATCTCCGAGTACAACATGGTTGACCTGAGTAGGTCTAGCTGGAGTATTTGCCTCTTAAGATTAATTTATGTGTGTGAGTGGCGTTGAACCGTTTAGCCGGTTATAGCCGAATCGATGAGAGCGCGCCACTCCTCTCTTTCCTTCGCAGTACGGCGCCAGTTGGAGATTCCAAGTGTAACCAGGTCGCTCTCCACCTGGTCCCTCCAACGGAGTGGAGGCCTTTCCCTTTCTCGGCTTCCTCCGGCGGGTACTGCATCGACCACTTTCAGAGCTGGAGTGTTTTCGTCCATTCGGACAACATGACCTAGCCAGCGTAGCCGCTGTCTTTTTATTCGCTGAACTATGTCAATGTCGTCGTATAACTCGTATAACTCGTACAGCTCATCGTTCCATCGTCTGCGGTATTCGCCGTTGCCATTGTTCTGAGGATCATAAATCTTGCGCAAAATTTTCCTCTTGAAAACTCCTAGTGTCGTCTCATCTGATGTTGACATCGTCCAAGCTTCTGCACCATAAAGCAGGACGGGAATGAAAAGCGACTTGTTGAGTTTGATTTTGGTTCGCCGAGAGAGATTAATACAGTTAATAAATTCATAACGATGATCTCTAAGTTTTGGATATATTGTCTGCGTGAAATATTATTAGTGGGTTCTGAGAACTTGATGGTTCGTGACCTATGTCCCTTTTATAGTTGTTAACTCAGGACTCGGTACACTAAATATCTGATAGCTATTTTCGTATTGGATGTAATTAATATTAATCTATAAGCACAGAGAACCATTAATATGTTCCAGAAATCCCGACCTACTCCTTCTCATGCTAACTTTAGAGAGTATGAGTGTGAGCGTGATAGATCATGAATGGAAGGATTAGCAGCGGCTATCGTACCTTAGTCGAGTTTCGAAGAACAGAAAAGCACTAAACATGTACATATGTACATATATCTTTTAGAATTCAAGGGATTTAAAATTTGATATAAAATGGCATAATTATGCCTTTACAAATACAACGAATGCAACATATCACTTTAAACACTTAGTTACATATGTAGTATCTAGAAATTTTTTGGCTGTACATATTTATGGTGATGGCCTGATGCAAATGTGGCAATGTATGTAATATGACTCATTTTTGCCTTAGTGACAACTTTAGTGCGCCCCATTCACACTGAAGCGTCGTCTTCAGGCTTGTCTCTCCAACCCGCCTTCGTGATTCTGCGCAGTGCAACATACAACACTGGGTCAGTGTCCTCATGTTGGCGAGGTCGTGTGCCAATTCTTTATGGCGCTGCAGTATCAGCGGTCGATGAATGGGCGCTCCGTACTCACCACACCTCTCTTTATACATATGCACGCGTGTGTGCACTCGCTTTGGGCAAATGCGGCAATGCAGTTTCGCATAGGTCAACGGCAGCGCAATGACGTCATTGCGTGTAGCGCATACAACATTATTATTATGATGTGGAATCGAATTCTTTGGTGCAGTTAATACTTGCAGTTGTAAGCAAGGAAGTATAGGGGTAGCTACTAATATTAAGAAAAAAATGAACAAAAGTTATATTCCAGTCAAAGTACTGTTGGTGCATAATTTCGAAATTAAATATTTTTGTTTCCTCCCCTGCATACCATTGGATTGTGGACCGTTGGTGTGTGTGTGTTTGTGCGGAATGGGGTGCAGTTGCATTGAAAATATAAATAAGCATTTTATGTATGCCGTTATGTGTCGTGGTTTATTTGGTTTAAATTTTATGGTTTAAATGTAGGTCATCACTTTTAGTGCGTCAACATTTGCCTCGTTATGTGCATTACCCTTTACTGAAGGTTCACTCGATCTCGCGCCCGTAGTATGCAACGGCCAGCCAATTCAATCGCAACACACAACACACAGTGCACACTTTGATAAGATAAAAAAATGAAAAATAATTACAAAATATAGATACAAATAAAGTGATAAATTCTGTGTGAGTTATGTAAGCTTATTTTTGTATTAGCAGTGCAAATGGTTAAAAAACATTTCAATTATGCTTGAAATACATACATACATACGTGACATAAGTATGTCAGTGCATTGAAAAATATTTTTTTATTAATTGCGGTTTATTCTACATATGCTCGTATTACTCTCAGGAAAAATGAAACAAGATATTATCTAAGATAATAATATGTAAGTACAGTAGCACAAGTAATTTTAAAGTTATATTCTCACATTCACATCATCGATCAATAATTATACGGACTGCTGTAAACAGATTTCTATACAAAATATACTTCTTGTTATACTTGTCTTAGAGTAATGCGTCTGAAAACCATAAATATTAATACCTATCTGTCTAAAAGCGACGTCAATTGACAGATGTAACTTCATACTTGCCAAAGGTTACTCATACGCCATGGTGCTCCAGTGAAAAAATTATTCCTGTGAGGCATTAACATGTACACACACACACTATGAAATATAACATAGGCATTTTTTTGATTAAATATTAGAAGTTTTTGTTTATTTATTTTAAACGAAATTTGTTGGCATTAACAAATCAATAAAATTTACAGTAACATACATATGCATATACACACGTCTGTATGTATCAAAAAGGCATTAAATTAAATTAGCGGATGTACATATGTATTTTTGTATTTTTGTATATTTTACTCTATGCACATATACAGTTATGCCATGTAAAATCTATTCTCTCAATGAAAATAGAAAAGTATGCAATGGTGAATGTTGTGAATTCATTCTGATATATTTCGACAACCCCCTTTTGTGCAACAGCACACACACGCACACACACCACATTCATAAGGGCATATGAATGACAATCATTGAGCAAATGCTGTGGTGAGTTTGTTCAAAGCTGTTCGAAGACGCATACATATCTACAAGTTCCCACAAATATACACTTGTAAGCACTTGTTTATAAAGCAGAGCAAGAGAGTGAGTGTAAGAGAGAGTGACTAAACTCGCAAAATGCAATTGAAAATTGTAACGTCATAGATAAATGCTGAATGGCGAAAAGAAAGAAAGCAACAGGAAAATCAATGAAATATGTTAAGAGGTCTTTTATGCTTATGCGTATGACGTCATCGCCATTGATGAAAATCATATACCCAACCAATTGTTAGAAAAGCGACCGAATTTTACCGCGAGCATGAACGCGAATTCACTTGAGGCTGTGTGAACCGAAGCACAAATCTGGAGTGGGGAGTTATTATTGTCAGATTTCGCTCACTTTGATGTTTTCTTTATGGGAAAACTCTAATAGGATCTACGTCAAATTTTATGCCACCTCCATAAAATTGCTTGATATGTATACGGGTTGGTTACGCAGTATTGCATAATGATTTCGAATAAACAAAGATATTTGTTTAAGCTGTGTAAATATTCAATTTTACTATCACATAGTTAAGCTCCTAATTTCCTTAATAAAAATGAGTCAAATCGTGGTTGCTTTAGATACCACACAGGATTTGCATTAAACTCACTTCAGTAGTTTCAAGCTAACTTCTTCTTATGCAAGAAAGTAAAAACGTCAACTTTACTCAATATAATCACAAAGCTTTTAGACTCTATTCTAATGTTAAACGAAGACCTCTCACCTGCCAGAATTTCATCTTCGACTACTATTTTTCTAAAGGAAGAAACACTCATGGTTAGCCGTCAATAAGCTTTCGATATTATACGGAGGCTGGAGTTAGTGCTGTGATCTATAAGTTAGTGTCGGCATGGTGAGGTTATTTTTTACTTCTTACTTGACTTTACTTCTGAATTGCATAGACAGTCCATAGCAGAACTTTTGAATTGAGAAATTCTACACAGATTTGGTGATCCAGATTTCAGAATGACAAAATTTTAAGTTAACTAAATATTAATACACAAATAGTTTTGCTAATTTTCGCTTACGAGTAGGAGCATTATTATTATAAGTATTATGAACCCTCTCATGCCCGAATTAAAATGGGCGGAGCTAACATTTTTTTAGGACAGATTTATATTAGTCTTAACTCAAATATGAAGCGATAAAATTTCAAAGTCCTATGTATCCTGGTTCATTAGTTACAGGATGTTGCTTATAGGCACAAATTAAATTATTATAATAAACTAAACACTTTTCTCATGAAAATTTTTTTTTAATAACTCTCTTATCTTTACTTATTTATAGTTATATAATAGTTCATTTTGTTTTAAAATAAAACTATTTTTTTTAATGTTTTTGAACTCTTTTTGTATAACCTTGTATACTAGGTTCGCGAAACGATTTTTGACAATTTCTTTCTGCTGAGAACTCTTACTAAATGAACACGTGCACAGTTCATACCTCAAAAATATTTAAATAACGAGAGTTAGAAGCCGGTAAGGACCTATAGCCAACATTGGGCATGAAAGGGTTAAGACATGTTTTTAAATAATACCGAGTGTAATTTAGAAACTTAGTCTATACACAAATGGTTTACAATTTTTGTCAGTTGCGTGCCAGATATTCATTATCCGATAATCATTATCAGTTTAGGGCAGTTATTAAGAAATTATTGAAGTTTACTTACAGTAGCTCCAGTAGAAGCAGTCGTTTCGTCCAGAGATGTGCGCCAAATATACAAGCTTTGGTTTTAGATAAAATAAATTATAAGAAGATGTCCATCCCGAGTTCATGGAGTTCACTTATATTCCTCTCAGTCGCTGCTATTTGCCACTCCCACCCTCGAGAGCAAAAATGTGGCGATTGTCAAATACTTCAACGGTTTATGTGTTTTTAAAACTCAAAATATTAAGGATTTGTAATATTGAGCGAAATCGAAATCGAAAAGCAAAATAATGTGTGCACCATAAATACGAAATATGCAGCTTACATACAGGTACATTAATTTGGATTGTATTACAAATTCAAGTTTTCTGAGCTTTGAAGGATGTCTACAATTCTCTATAAATCATAACTTTAAAACAGGATTTTAAGTTCTTCTACAACTAACCAGATAAATGTTTAATAAGAAACTTTTCGTATATACAATTTGTTTTTTTTTCTTTCTCAATTTAATATAGGATAATACTATAAAAAGTTTCAAATAATGCGTGTTCTCGAGCGCTTTTGTTTTATTTCTTAATTCACGTCATTTTCATTAAACATTTATCATCCGCGGAGCGCTTATGAAAACTCGCTGACGTCAGAAGTGTCCTAGTTATTTGTGGCGTAATATTTAACATAACACTCTCATGGTGTTCTATTTTATTGTGTGCACCACGTACGAGCTGCCACATATACTCTCATACCTATTTAGTAATGTATGTATATGCACAGGTGGGCATTAATCGGAGGAACTTCGATTAACTTCACTTAGCGTCGGAATTGTCTCAATTTCTTTTAAGCAATGGCTAAGTATTTAAACTAAACATAAAATACTTTTTTTTTTAAATCCAGTTAATCGCAAACTTTAGAAAGTAGCGACGGTAAAATGGTTTTGTTAACAGTTGTTTAATATGCCAACGAGCTAAATATAAAAAGAACAAAAATTTCAGGATCTTGGTCCACGAACGGTCTTCTCAGTTCGTTGACACGACAGTCGCATCTATCTAACTGGAAGGTAACGAAATTTATGTAGACCCGTATAAAACGTCTTATATTTCATATTTTATTGGGATGGAAACAGCACATTCCAGCGTTTAAATGATCGAGTTCTTTTTGAGAATCTGTTGCTGAATGCAGTATTTTCTTCTCCAAATGTTGGATATTTCTTATGTATGTATATTCTTTGTTTAGCACTAACTAAATGATATCTCCTAAATATTCTAATATGCTAATAACTGTCCAATGTCAGTAACTCTTTTTGCGTTAATTGTCTCTATTACGGTCTGAAATCCAACTGAGTGGAATTGAAGTTAAGGCAATCCAACTAGATAGTGGAAATTCTCTAACTCGAATCACCATAATCCACAAAAAAACTTTGAGTTATAGAATTTTCGATGAAATGTAAAATTTCTGAAAAAGCTGTCAAATATAGATTTTTTACAGTTTTATTTATTTACTTCGCATAAAGTTTAATTAAAATATGTACGTTAAAACATGCATTCTGTAATTTTGTTTGTTGGAGTTTGCTATTGCTTGGCTCTGACGTCTGTATCCCATGCCTGTATTACATATTCATATTTTTTGTTAGCCTCCATACGATATAGAGAGACTTTTTTAAAATACTGCGTCGATAGTAAAATTTACAATTTTTTATTATCCCCTTGTCGAAAAGTTCTATTTAAGGAACGAAATTTGTATGGAATTTGATTTCTAAAAGCTTTTTCCAATTCAAAAGTTCGAGTTATGGAGAACTGTATTATGGAAAAGCGTATTAGAGAGAAGTGACTGAAGAGGGCTTCTTGATTAATATTTTACTTAACATTTATAAAAAGAACATTTACGGGAGTAGTGGGTCTTATTGATTCATCATGTTCTAGTTACTCCCACAAACGCTCAGTTTGATTTTTGTTGCTTCCGAATTGCGTCATCTTACTATCTCTTCATCTGTTCAATCAGTTTTTCAAACCTTGGCTACAACAAAATTTACATATAACAAGTAAGGAAGGGTTAAGTTCGGGTGTAACCGAACATTTTTTACTCTCGCAATTTATTTATTTAACTTTATTTATATTATATAATACACAATTTGACGCACATATTCGTCATATATACATATTGTATAAAGTCCATTGAAAGCTGGAAACCCTAATATTAGGTTAGAAGCACCGAGGTCCTCGTGTTCGATATATGGGGCCTTAAAAACCTATGGTCCGATTTCGATGATTTTTAGAATTGGGCTGCCACACTATAAACATAGTATTTGTGCAAAGTTCCGTACCGATATCTTCACTAGTGCTTACTGTATATATTGTAAAGTAAACGATTCAGATCGTCTTCAAAGTTCTGGTATATAGGAAGTAGGCGTGGTTGTAAAGCGATTTGGCCTATTTTCACAACATATCATTGGGATGTAAGGAAACTATTACAAACCAAGTTTCATTGAAATCGGTCGAGTAGTTCCTGAGATATGGTTTTTAACCCATAAGTGGGCGACGCCACGCCCGTTTCCCATTTTGTAAAAAAATCTGAGTGCAGCTACCATCTGCCATTTCTTATGTGAAATTTAGTGTATCTGACGTTTTTCGTTATTGAGTTAACCCACTTTTAGTAATTTTCAACCTAACTTTTGTATGGGAGGTGGGCGTGGTTATTATCCGATTTCTTTCATTGACTGTATTAAGAAGTGGCTAAAAAAAACGACTGCAGAAAGTTTGGTTTATACAGCTCTATTGGTTTCCGAGATAAGTACAAAAAACCTATTTGGGGGCGGGGCCACGCCCACCTCCCCAAGAAAATTACATCCAAATATGCCCCTTCATACACATACTACTTATGGCACTTTATGTGTTTTCGGTTTTCGCCATTTTGTGGGCGTGGCAGTGGTCCGATTTTGCTCATTTTCGAAAGCAACCGTCCTATGGTGCCAAGAAATAAGTGTGCCAAGTTTCATCAAGATATCTTAATTTTTACTTAAGTTACAACTTGCACAGACGGACGGACGGACGGACAGACATTCGGATTTGAACTCCACTCTTCACCCTGATCACTTTGGTATATACATATAACCCTATATCTAATTCGTTTAGTTTTGGATGTTACAAACAACCGTTATGTGAACAAAACTATAATACTCTCTAGCAACTTTGTTGCGAGAGTATAAAAATTATTTCAAACTCAAGTATTTTGTACTTAACATTTTTAAAATCAACTACTCGAAAGTTTAACTACAACTTTAATCTAACAGTTTCCTATTATCGCCAACCGCACTTAGACAGTGTTGTACTCGTAAAAGGTTGTACCACTAAAAAAGTTTAAGTTCGATAAAACTTAAACTGAAATTTTTTTCATGGTTTGAGTTGTGATCGATAATACCGAATTTCAGGACTTCAACTGATATGTAGTTTGGTTGTTTACCGTAATAGGGGCAAATAATTAACATTCTGGATGACTGCAACATTATAATAAATGAAGATTTTTCTAAAGTGGAAACAGAAATGAAATACACAACTGATTTTTGATGAATTTGAGTCATATTATCTAAACTAACAAACGAAGTTGGGTAAAAAATCGACGGAGTTTTCTCGATGCATTTTGTTTTCTCGGTGAATAACTTTTTTAATAGTAAGGAATCAGCGATGCTTGTGGACTGAATCGTTTTATTACTTCTAGGACAACTCAGAGCATTAATGTATTTTTCTAGAGACAACTTCATAACAACAACAACTTCATAACCTCGTTTTTGCTTGATGTGGACGATGGTTGTTAGAAACTTTGAAATCTTTATTTTTATGCTCATTTGGAGTTTTAATTACGACTGCTAATTGAAATAAAGTTGAAAAATTAAATTAAGCGATACTTCAAAATATTTTTTCAACTTGTTTTCCTTGTATCTGGCATCTTTATATAAGAATGAAGAAACATTGCCATTGGTTGTGCACTTGACATTGACATTGCACTTGAATTGCAACAAAACTTCCCAAAGCCCCTCCCTTCCGTATGGGTGTGTATACAACAAAAACTGCAGCAATACATCCCAGTGTGGAGAGTGAGCTGATGAAATTGGTATTTTGTTTAGAACGCGACTTTTTTCTCTTAAAGCTTTGACTTAATTGAATGCCTTTACGAAACGATGAATATTGGTAATCCACTTAGAAGTGTAGTCTTCAGTGCGAAAATTCTTGATCAAGCCTTAAGTTTTATGAATATTTGACTGACACTAATTCTTTTGGCAGTTCCCACTGAGCTAAAAAGGACTTTTAGTTTTGTTAGAACTTTGCAGTTTCAGCTGCTGGGTGTAATTATGAAGGTTACTCCCACTGGTGCAGCAAATAAAGGGGCGGCACGTCATTACTGTAAAACCACGATGCGCTACAATGAAACATATTTTTAAAGAAAAATAATTTTAAAAATCTTCTTTCTCGTAAAAATTTTGTCGCTGATTTCCTGGGAGACTTAATTCAACTGATTAAAGTGATTAAATTAAGCTCAAAATGTCACGAGTTCAAGTCTAGTCCGTTCAGATTGAACGACAGAAGTCTAGGAAATACTGTATATTGGTCCATCTGCTCACAGAGCTAGAGAGCTTTGCATTTCGGTGGCAACTTTTTGGATGCAAGTAGGCTGATAAAAATGGCCGCTAAACGTATACGCTATTGGATGTTTGTCGTTAAGGATGAGGGTGTGCATTTAACGGGCCTTGCCATTGTCATTGGCATTGCCAATACCTGGCCGTGACCTTGAGGAACTGAATGCCATTGGTGCATACGCATCTCCACGACTATGGCGGTCGGCTGAATGTAAACATATGGACAGATCTACATACTCATACTTATGTTGCCCACATTCATTGCCAAGGCAAGCAACAGTCGTTGCAATTTTGTTGTTGTTCTGCCATTTTATTGGGGCCTATTTACAGACATATGTATATATGTAGATATATATCCTTATAATAGCTCAATTGCAGATTTCTCGCTAGCTAGCGGGTTCAAAATGGTTCATGAATCGGTGAGGGAATGGAAACTTATATTATATTTCCAAATAAATGCAGCAGTGTCCAAGGACTAGTGTTGGTCAGCGGCGTCGGCGGCGGAGACCGTATGTATGTTTGTATGAGTGTGTGCCTACGAACAACATACACATTCTCTACATTCATATATACAGACCGAAATGCATCGGCGAACTTTCACGATTTGTTCCACTTCCGCACCGTTCGACGTCGTCGGCTCCGCAACGCACGCTATACGGATATAGTGGCAATTTGGTTGGTCGCAGCTCCGAAGCCCACACATTCGTGCTGAATTGCGCCAAAAAGGATACTGCATCGCAACAACAATGCCACTTGGCGAGCGCATACGAAGAACGCTTCGCGTGTTCACGACGCGCAACGAACTGCAAGGACCGACCAAATTTAGCAACGGCACAAGCAGCCACCCACCCTCGCAACCCAGTTGCTTCGCAACACGAGCGAACTGCGACATTTTTGGACGACGAACAAGGAACTGCTGCAAAATCGAGTTGCAGTTTGCATTCAAACGTGAGACAAAATTCTGTGCCAGTGGAAATTGCGCGGAGCATCCGCTGGAGACAAATACATAAATACAAATGTTGAAAAGCCAAAAGCCAAAAGCCAACATTGATTGCAATTAATTTCACTCAATAAATAATTCGTAAATATTGTAATTATTGTTGTAAAAAGTGATAATTAGCAAAATAAAGTGTTGAAGAAGAGTACTCTTTTTGCAAGTGACACCCCCAATTAATTAATTAGTGTCCATGAGGAAAACAGCTACAAAGTTACATACATACATAGGTACATATATACAAATTGTTTATATAGTTAAACTATTGAAAAGCAAAAGTGTAAAAGTGCAAAAGTGATTGCTAATAAAATTGAAAAGTCGAATTTGCCTGTGGAACTGCGCAAATGAAGTGTTGATGCATATTAACAGCAACAACAAACAATGTACGTATAAATGTATCTTCTATATGTATATATGTCTATAATATTAGTAAATAAGTTGAGAAAAAAATAAAAATAATTAAATTACACTTATTATATTGCTGCATATAAGATCAAAGGTTTCTTGCCGACCAATACTTTAGTTAACTATATATTAGAGAGATCTGCATTAAATGGTAGCAAATAATTGAAATTTTGTTAAATATTATTTCATGAACAATATCTATATGAATATAAGTAAAATATTGCTTATTATTTGATTATTTTTTATAAAATTTACAATTTTCATGAACTTTCGGAATTCGATAGAGTCCCATGATCTTCAATATTCTTGAAAACCTATATATTCATGTAAATACAGAGGATATTGGTTATTATATTGATAATCTTGAAAACTTTGGGTTCAATAAACTTTAACCTTCTTTCGATTGGCGCTTATATTATAACGGTTGTTTGTTTTAGACGTGTGGTTTTCAATGATTCTATACATTAACATTTTTGTGGAATTCCTCGCTTTTAGGAACAACGTTTTTTGCTGACATTGCTGCAAAAAGTGGTCGAGAATTGGGTTTGTCGGCTGAAATTTATTCTAAATTATATGCGTATTATTTCTTCTTGAAATCCAAGATCAATCAAAATATGATATAAGATCAATTCAAAAATACTATGAAAATTTGGTAATTAATGACTACTGAAACATATAAGTATTATAATTTATGGAAATAGCATGCGAACGAAATCACTCGATCACAGCGTTAAGCCTGTAGGTTCAATAATAATCATAAAACATTCCTTCCGCTCAAATACAAAATTTAGAAGTTGGGGTAGCCTAGGAGCCTTTCAAACTAAACACTTTCAGGGTCACTACAGATATATTTATATGCAAATGTTGTAAATGTTTTAAACATATTAAATGAAATGTTAGATTACCTCACATTTTATATAGCAATGTTGCGTGTTGTAAAATGTTATGAATTACTTAAGACATCTTATTTATCGCTAAATAACAACTTAAAATTTTATGCGAAAAACTTTTACACAATGTCCCATTTGTTGCTTGGTCTTTAAGGGGTTAAGGGTAATCAGGATTTTCAAAAAATCAATTTTTTTGCACTTTCGTTAGGTGCAATATCTTAAACAATTCTCTGAAAATTTGAAGTTGATCCGATTATAACTTTTCGAGTTATTCGACAAATATCAAAGATCGCTCGGACGTTCCAAAACGCTAGTGTGAAACTTTAAATGCGTTTATCTCAAAACTATGTTTTTTGAACTGGTGACAACTGCAACTCGATAACCGCTCAGTAGATTTTAATGACATTCACACAGCTTTTAGAATACATAATAAACTCTGGCGACTCGATTTTTTAAGATTTTTTGATTTTTTCCCGAAAATCTAGAAAAAAATTCTTGAGGCCGCCATTTTGTTAATTTTTGAAAAAGAAAAGCTTCGATCAGGCCTAGGATTATCTATTTATAATTTTTTTACAAATTTTTTTTATCCGATTGATTTTAAATGAATCTCCAAGGATTGTCACCGCAAGGACCTTTTTATGAAACTGGGTCAACACAGACAGCTATAACTTTGGAAATTATAATTTTTTTTTTCAAATTTTCGTGACTTTAAGTCAAAACATTGTAATAATGCCATATTATTACTTTTGTAAAATAACATGATTTAATAGCAAAAATAATTACTGAACATTCTCATTTTTTCGTATCTCTGACTACCCCTAACCCCTTAAATCGATAAGCATTAGGTTCGATAATTTCTCTTGTTCTAGTTCTCTTGAAAAAGTCGTTAGGACCAGATCTGTTGGGCATGGCGGACATGAAAGCAATTTGGTGCTCGATTCAATATTTTTCATTGATTTGTAATACGGGGAATGGGTCGATGGTGAGCCAAATTGGCATACCCGTAAATGGATATATCCTTTGAAAACTGTAGAGTGGCAGCTATCTCTATCCAAATGATTTTATGATCTTTTAAAAACAATTTTGTGGATTTGTTGATGTAATAGTATCTTCATCGATTATATGAGTTGGACAATTTTAAAAATTAAAGACTGAGAAATGCATAACGTTTTAAAAGAAAATACGTTTTTGTGATTTGATTTTATTATTGTTCATTGGTTCGACAGCGAAACATCGATTACAGCGTTTTCTAAAGTTTCTACTTAATGCTACCATTTTATTTTATTGGAAATATTAGTATTTGCACTTCGAAAAGGCTCTGTGTATGCTATGGTTTGAAAACATGTCAAAGTAGATGAGGTCAGTTCTGTAGCAAACGGTGGATGGTTATGCAATTCGAAACTCAATTTCAGATACAGGATACCATAATTGAAATGCATGTTTCCATTAATTTCGATGTTTTACTTTCCAGGTTGCTGGTATAAGTTTATCAAAATCACAACCACTCAATTCTTATGATATATACTTGTATTCGTTACAACAACTTTTGTTACTCAGAAGATACATATGTCTATAACAATAACTTCTTTGATAAACTTCTGAAGCTTCATGTTACTGGTTGGAAACTCCTCACTTTTATTTCAAACATCTGAACTCCAGTAGGATGTATGGCAAAAAAACATTTATTTATGCTCTCAAAAGAAATGATATACTCACATCTCTGTCTGTGATCTTTCGACAGCCACGGATCTTGCTTATCTTTCTCAATTTTGTATTTTCTTGTTCAATCATAAATATTGTTCGATATTACATATATACTGAAAATTATATATTATTTACTCATTAACACATTACATAAGTTTATAAGCTGGAAAAGCCAGTATTCACTCTGTTTTTTTTAATCTATACTACTATTATAAAGAGGAAAGATTTGTATATATGTCTGTAATGAATAAACTCGAAAACTATTGTGTCGATTTCGAAAATTCTTTCACCATAGGAAAGCTACATACACCCCGACTAACGTAGGCTATATTTATTGCTATAATCTCAACTTTCTGAAAATAGTTCCCAGGTGAGCGTATCAAAAAGACTCCGTGAGACTGAAAATCGTCTTGCAAGTCATACTCTTCGCATCGCAATCGCGTGCCAGAGAGTCGAGTAAAGAGCGCTCGCAGCTGCTTGCTGAACAAAATTTCAAAACCTCCCAAGTACGCGCTTGAGAATCGAGTACTGGGCGTATGCAGTAGTGATGAGCGATATTGCTATTTTTGAATCACAGTGATTTCAGTGATTGCTATTTTTAAATCACTGTGATTTTGTATTGCTATTGCGATCACAACAAAAAAAAACGAATTTATGAGAATTTATACTCCACATTTTTTTTTTTATTTTTTACATTTACATTTTCATTAATTTTAACAATATCCAAAATTTACCTGCAATTATTTAATTAATAAATTTTAGGTACATCTAACTGCTTTTGTAATCACCGTACCCAAAATTATCAAAATCACAACTATAATTTCTACTGTGATCACCGAACAGTAATAGTTACTTTCGAACTGATATTGCTACTGAACTGTGATTGCTACAGTGATTGTTACTTTTCGAACTGCTAGTGCTCAGTGATCGAATTAGAATTACTGAACTCGTATATGTACTGTCATCGAACAAAAACACTGAACTTCTCTATAGCTACTGTGATCGAACTCAAATTACTGAACTGCAATTGCGATTGTAAATCACTGATATTTACAAAATTTGATCACAGTTGCTATATGTGATTTTTCAATCACAGTGAAAAAATCACCGGTAGTGAAATATCGCTCATCACTAGTATGCAGCGGCTTGAAGAACAAAATATTAGAAATATCGTACTAGGGCGTCGAACTATGAGCGTTTATAGTCATACCTTTCATTTTATCAATATTAATATGATCTACTCAAAGCTTTCTACTCTGTGCCGGCGACTACGTTTTTGTATCATTTTCAGATCTATCAGCAAAAGTTCTTTGACCTTTAAGCTTAGGTTCGAAGAACAGGGATTTTAACGACAGAAACTTGGTGTTTATTCACGAAAACTAACCATTTTAGAAAATTCTCCGTCACTACAGATATATAGGTCATTCGAATATGTAAAATACACACTCCAATTATAGAACCCCATAGGGGAAACAACCACGCATATGAGAAGAAATACGAAAGTAGTTTGCCTTCGGTGTTCGACTATGGTCGCACTTATGCAGAAGAGCTTCAAGCAAATGACTACGCTCTATGCAATAGGCGTAGATCAAGGCATTACATACGGTTTTAAACTGCCATCCTTCCTTTTCAGACTATTAAATAAATCAAAATATTGCCACATTAGAATATCAAAATTTAGACCAAATACCACGCACGCATCTCTATCCAATAACTGAAAATATTATGAAATTATTCGAAATATTTGTAGGATGGTGCTGTGAATGCTTTTAATCACTCCGGCCTAGTTTGGACATGTTTTTAGTATTTTTTTTTTGCATTCAATGTACTCTCGCACCATGCGGTATATTCAACAAACAACGGTCGTTGGTGCTCTTAAATTATTGATATAAATAATGTAAAATGCATAGAATTATTTAAAAACTGGTATCGAAATGATCAGGACAAAGGGATGACGAGGCCGATTCATTTAGGTATGTTTGTCTTCCCGAGCGATAATCTTAATGAAATTTGGTATACTTTGATTTTTGGATATTATTGAAATCGGACCACTGTCACGTTAACAAAACAGCGACATTTAATCAAAGTAGAAAAATACAATTCAATTAGCAAATAGGCTACGAAACTCAAAATTGATAATCAACGTGAAGATAGAAACACCATATATAGAATGGTTTTTGGAAAAGGTAACTTGATTCTCCTCTCTAAATCAAGGTAAGGTAAACTTTTATGGTTCTATAGACTTCGGCATTTGTGGACTAGTTCTAAAAATTAACAATAAGCGTTGACGCGTTGACTTTTAGGTGAAACTTCATATCTCAAATACTCCAGAACCTTGGTATTTTTTCGATTTCAATTTATGATATCCACTTATTTAATATTATAATAAAAGCTCAGGCACCACCAAAGGTAAAACATAGACTGCTGTATATACTCTGAATTATAAAAGTTCGAAATTGATGTATACAGTTCCTTATCTCTCTTGTACTATGTAATATGAGAAGTTCCGTTTATCCGGGCGAGACTGTTTGGTTTAATTTGCGATTTTGTGATTTTGTGATTTCACCATCACCGAATATACATTGAGTTTATTGGTATATTTGATTTTAAGTGGACATTTCCGATATTAGTGAAAATATTATATGTGGACATGCTGGCTATCAGCTAACAGTAGATTAAAGTTTTGCAGAGATCTTGAAATATTTTGTACACTTTTATACTTTTCGATTGGGAAAGTATACGAGTATATAACAATAGCGTATAATTTTTTTTGGGTTTTGAGAAAATCGAGTTTAAAGTTTTTGCCAAATCAGAAAACATGAACATGAAATTATACACCATTTTTTCAAATGACATTTTGACCCACTTTGTGGAAGTAGAATTTGAAAAAATTTTGACCAGACATAGAATCAATGATGGAGATTCTAAATATGCAATAAAAAAATAATGGCGTATGAGCACATACGCTATTGTTATATTGAGGGGGCGATAAATACGATTTAAAAACTTGGTAGTAAATATGTTGTATGTATATTTACCAACAAAGTTAGGTACTTATGCACAAATATACACATATTTATTAAGTACCAGTCAGTTGGGATTAATATTTAAAAGGTTGCTTCAGATAAAATACAATGTTGTCACATAGAGAACAGCATTTGCGTTTGACTACATACATACATACATACATGTGTGCATACACATACTATATCAATACATGTATTTTTGTAAATATGTCACATATTAATTACGAAAATAGGAAACGAGTTAACCCCACTGAATTCACTAAGTCAACAATTTGCGCTGATTATTTTCAAAAAATATTCTACACACATATGGACAAATGGACATACATACGAGTGTGTATGTGTGTGTGTGTGTACAAACGTATCGTATGTCGAAATAGAATGTACAAACAGTATTTGTGCACATGTCGTGTGTGTGTGTGTGTGTATTTACATAGATAATGCACTCACAGATAATAGTGGGCCACAACGCAAACAGAGGAAGTAGACAGTCGAACGGCATTCATGACAGCGGCGGTTAAAAAGTAGACCGCGAAACGGAAACGGCGACAACAGACAACAAAAACACAACAATTACTATGGAAAAGGGCCCGCACCACTCGCGGTTGTGGTGCAAGAAAAATGCAAAACAATCACTCCCATGGCATTACTTCATATTTATTATTGTCTCAATCAATTCGCAAAAACAAGATAATTTACATTGTATATGAGTATGTTAAATAAGTGTTTGTAAGTAGCGATATGCTAGCTAAATCTGTGAAGTTGGTAATTCAGCAACTAAAAGCTTACATAATTCATTATTATTAGACTAAACTGGCGGCGGCAGTGTTCGGCATTACCACTAAGTAAGTAGCTTATAGCCCAAACCCATTTAGGTTTCGGCTGTCAGTCACCCGTCGGTAGAGAACCCCCGAACATTTGCCAAAGAAAAATCTACCTGCCGGACTTCGAGTCCGCTTAAAACTTAGTTGGTTAACTTCAAAATATATTCCAATATGGAACTCATACTCCCTTATCCCATTCATAACCATTGAACAATGGATGCCTGAGCCTTAATTTAATTAGAGGCGGCTTTTCAGATCAGAATTAAGTACTTTTGACACAAAAATCTTCTAAAATATCGGAGAAATATCGATAGTGAATCGAACTATCACAACTATGATAGCAAAGGTATTAACAACTTCTCGTTCCTATGAGTTATTGGTGAGGCCTCCAGTTTTCTTGATTTATTTCAAACATAAATGCATGTAAAATTCGCTGAAATGACGTCGATCCACTCTTTGCGAGGCTGTTGCAGAGTGCTGCGCGTGAATCTCCGATCGAGGAATGGGTTATATAATAGTTTCTATTGTCTCATGAAAAAGATCTATTCTATTTTCTCCCCATGACCTTTCAAGGGAGCTCTTGCATTATTCTGAGAGAGAATATTATATTACATGGGTACGTATGTATATACAAAATTATTAAAATTACTTATATTTGTGGTTTGGCAACCGTATCTGTATTGTGATACTTATTTTTAGTGCTTATTCGTTTAATAGTTTTTAACATACCACACCCCACATTGTATATATGTATAACATTGATATTGAATATTTTGTTTATTTCGAAAACATTTTAGTTTCTTTTAGGAGTACATATAGAACGTGAATTCAATAAAGATTGTTAGATAGCTTAAAGGCATAATCCTAGCGACTATATTTAAAATGCGGATTTCTTTTCTTCGTGATCACAGTTATTAAAATCGTCTATGGAGCATTAAACGGTCTTTATTAAATCAGGTGTGTGTGTGTATACAAAATTTCAATACAATGCAACTTCCACAACTCGATTATCTCCATAACTCGAACTCTTGAATTGGCAATAGAAGTCAAATTTCATAAAAAATTTCCTTCAATAAATCGAACTTTACGACCAGGGCATAATACAAAAAATTAAATTTTTCTATCGACGCAGAATTTTAAAAGAGTCCCTCTATATAGTACGGAGGCGAACAAAAAATATAATATTACACTTATAGATTTCATAAATCGTGTAACAAAGGCATGAGATACAGACGTCAAGAGCCAAACAATAGCAACGTATGTACATACAACTTTTAGCGTAGTAAATAAATAAAACTGTGCATTAATCCATATTTTAAAGCTTAAGAAAAAAAATTAAAAAAATTCTATAACTCGAAGTCTTCCTACCTCGAATTATTTTTGGGGACTATGGTGATTCGAGTTAGAGAAGTTCCACTGTATATGTAAGTAACTACACTTGACCTCATTTTAATCTCCTTTAACTGATTAAAAAGATCTAATTTTACATGAAAATCTATCTATTCGTACAGTGAGAACTTTTATGGTATTATATGTATGAATTTCTGGGGAAGGTAAAAAAATAATAATACATTTCAAAGTTCATTTAAATTTGTTACGCTTATGATTAAAAACAAGTAAGGAAGGGCTAAGTTCGGGTGTAACCGAACCTTTTATCCTCTCGCAATTTATTTATTTAACTTTATTTATATTATATAATACACAATTTGACCCACATATTCGTCATATATATTGTATTGAAAGTTGGAAACCATAATATCAGGTTAGAAGCACCGAGGTCCTCGTGTTCGATATATGGGGCCTTAAAAACCTATGGTCCGATTTCGGTGATTTTTAGAATTGGGCTGCCACACTATAAACATAGTATTTGTGCAAAGTTCTGCATCGATATCTTCACTAGTGCTTACTTTATATATTGTAAAGTAAACGATTCAGATCGTCTTCAAAGTTCTGGTATATAGGAAATAGGCGTGGTTGTGAAGCGATTTGGCCGATTTTCACAACATATCATTGGAATGCAAGGAAACTATAACAAACCAAGTTTCATTGAAATCGAGTAATTCCTGAGATATGGTTTTTGACCCATAAGTGGGCGACGCCACGCCCATTTTCCATTTTGTAAAAAAATCTGAGTGCAGCTTTCTTCTGATATTTCTTTTGTAAAATTTAGTGTTTCTGACGTCTTTCGTTAGTGATTTAACTCACTTTTAAGGACACGCCCACTTCCCCAAAAAAATTACATCCAAATATGCCCCTTCATAGTGCGATCTCTCATACCAAATTTTATTTCCATAGCTTTTATGGCTTAGTTATGGCTCTCTATGTGTTTTCGGTTGCCGCCATTTTGTGGGCGTGGCAGTCCGTCCATTTTCGAAAGCAACCTTCCTATGGTGCCAAGAAATAAGTGTTCCAAGTTTCATCACGATATCTTAATTTTTACTCAAATTACAGCTTGCACAGTCGGACGGACAGACAGACATTCGGATTTGAACTCCACTCTTCACCCTGATCACTTTGGTATATATAACCCTATATCTAACTCGTTTAGTTTTGGGTGTTACAAACAACCGTTATGTGAACAAAACTATAATACTCAACTTTGTTGCGTGAGTATAAAAATCCGTAATTAATCGGTGTGTCTTCTTTGTCATTACTTCTTCACGCATACAGCTTCCTTTATTTGTTTATGAATTTTTCCATATCTTCAAAAGTATAAAAATACCGTCGGATAAAAACGCAAAAAGTAAATTAGAAGTTAACTAATTTATTCGCCAGATAAAGCGGGCAATTTAAAATTGGATAGTCTCAGTGGGGGGATTTCTGTTAGTAAGACCTTCAAAGCTTATAACACTCATGACGCAACTCCTTCTTTTTGCAGCTATTTTGCACTAGTCTGTGACTTGCCAGTGCAGAACTACTCTTTGCCGGCGATTAACCCATTTTGCAACAGCGCTTTTCTACTTGCAAACTCTTTTCATGCATAAAGGCTTATTTATGTACATATGTGTGTGTATGCGTTTTCTCTATTCGCCTTGATTCCCCTTGCACATTTGCTAAGCAGCGACGTCAGAGTCAGCGGCCTCCATTCATTACAATGGCAGGGACTATGGCTGTCGTTATTGCTGTTGTATTTATCATCTCTGCTCGTAGTTCGCAGCTCGCAGTTTGTTGTTCTAGCTGTTTGTTGCTCTTCGTTGTTTCCGCCTTTCACAGCCCCCCTGCGTGTGTGTGCTCGTTGGGCAACACTTCAATTCGCTTCACCGCGCCGCCACACCGCCACGCACATATCATTCAGCTCACAACTACAACAACTAACCCCCTGCAATTCGGGTTTTCGATATTCGAAGTCGTCATCGTTGTATCTTTGTTGTTTCGTTGTGTCGTTGTTGTAGCTGTTTATTGCTGTTGCCGTCCGTTGTTGGTTTCATTCATAAAAACCAACCATTGCCATCCATTGCTGTGCTGCTACCTCAATTCGTTTGTTCGCTCGTTCAATCGTTCGTTAGCACCGTTCGTATTCGACTTGGCCGTTCGCCGACGTTTCACCTTCTCGTCTGTTGTTATTGCCACCCCACGATGCCGTCTCATGCCCACAAAACCAAACACAGCGAATATAATGCATCTTTCCCCCCCTCCCCGAATACACACACAGGGACGAGTTGGAGAGTGGTGAGGTGGTCTCAGCCGCTGAGTTCAAATCATAATTTTCTCTCCATATTCATGTATGAAAAGTTGGCGCTCTTGAATGTGCTCCTTGGTACATACATACATATGCAACGGCATGAGAATCTCATTGCCACATTGAGATTTGATATTCGCCTCACTCATCGCCGCGGCTATTGGGGCACGCTCTGAGTCCATGTTTGGATCTCTTGTACATTTCGACATCCCCACACATGTTAACGAACACCAATAATTGAGTGCGTAAGTTTTAGTGGCAAAGAGTTTGAGCGAAATGTGTGTCGGAAAGCGCTCAGCTCGTTTGAGTCGTTGAGTCGTCTTGCGATATTTCACTCCACTACTCATTAGTCTCGCAGCGCACTCGCAAAGGCGTCTCTATTCGCCGCGTTGCATCGCTGCAACGATATGCTGCAGCAACGGCGGTTAGAAACGCATATGCAGCACTGCATTCAATTCATATTTCGGTTACCTTCACTTTTCACATGACTTCGCCATATTCGTTTTCGCTGCGATTTCGTCTAATGGCTTTTTGTTTTTGGGTTTCACAAGGCATTCGCTTTTAAAGGCGGTTGCTTGCACCCACCCACAGCCGCAAGTACTCGCTGCACATTCAAGTGGATGAATGAGAAAAGTAGACTACCCACAATTGTGGGTGTATGCCTATATGCGAGTACATGGGAGTGTGTGTGTGTGAGTGCTCAAGTATTTTAGTAGGTAAATTTTTTATGTAAGCTTTGGGGTTTCGAAGTTATATACTCATTGAAAAGCAACAACAAATGTGACAACGAATGGAGTATAACGGTAGTTGCCATGGATTAACTGAAAATGGAACAAACATTTCGGCTTTCAAAATGAGAAATCACATTTGTATCACCTAGTTCTCCCTCTAGTATCTCTCACATAACCCCTATTTTTTATTACAAATGTTAGTACTTAGCGCGCTGATAATTTTAGTGAAATCTTTGAATAGAACTACTATGGTTCATAGAGTTGATGGGTCTCGAAACTGCAATCCAGTACTAAAATCGTAAAATCGGTATGATGAGTTCAAAAGCTTAGAAAGCTCCAAGGATTAGCTTTTTATGTAAGAATTTAATTAAATTAATTAGAATAAACATAAAGCTAACCAGATCGCGGTCAATTATAAATATCCCGCAGATTCAGCAGGCTGAGAAGTAAAAAAAGGGTTCTTGAGCCTAAAATTTTAGTTCATCTGGTGCTAAGACTTTCGTTCAGATGACTTCGCGGACTTCATCTTAAAAATGTTTACCATTTATGATCCAGTCTCACCCGAGAGTTATTTCAAAGAAGCTTTAGACAATCATTAAATTATTGAAACTGCATTACTTTGAAGTCTGTTAAGGTCTTTGGCAAGACTTGTAGAATAAAAATACATTTATTTAATACTTTCAAATCTCCTCTAATTTCCAAATTAAAATTCGCAACCCTTCTTAAGGGGGGGGGGTAAGGTTTGTTTCGTCGAAAAAAGACCTTTTTTCATGAATTTTTTTAGAAAAAATTATTGCTGTTGGTTTATTTTACTTATTATTATATGAAAGTACAACATTTGAAGGATACTTAAAAAAAGTTTTATCGAAAAATAGCGAGGAATAACGGATTTATCGTCGGTCACTGCAGGCACCTCGAAAAAAAGTGTTTGTGCGGTGACCAGCCTACAGCATCACTGGATCATCCGAGACCAAAAAATCAAAATGCTTTCTTTAGTTTATTAGTTTATCTTTCAATTGACGTCGAGTTTTTTTAATCTTTAAATTTTTCAATTTTTGGTACCATTTTCAAGCCAAAATGACGATTTTAGACGAAAAAATCGACCTATTTGTTATTGTAAAATTGTTAGTAATTAAATTTTTGGAAAAACTCGACGTCATTCGAGAGCTATATATATGTAGAATATTTGTTCAAAATTTCAAAACGATCGATGCAGCAGTTTTTTCTCTAGGCTGGTCACCGACTTTCAAAATGACATATTTGGGAAAATCGATTCAAAATTTTGTACACTCAGCGCAGGTAGCTGGAGGTACCGTTATTCAACCTGCTGTAACTTCGTTAGTTTTTCTCCGAATGACCTAAAATTTTAACACAATATTCTTGAGATGTTGATGGTTCAGGAAAAAATTAAAAAAAATAATGAAGAAAAAAAAGTTGTCAAACCTTACCCCCCCCCTTAATTAAATTGATTAAAAATATTTGGGCGTGTTCTTCAAGGCCACTTTGAGTGATGTAATGTGAACAAAATCAACAATCATAGCGCAAGTCTTCAGGGAGCCAGATGCATTTTGCTTCAGCAAGACTTGCAACATCGGGCCCAGTGCCCACAACTCAACTCCAGTGTGAGTTGTGACTTTACACCACACAACTTCGTACTCGTCTATTTGTGAGTATTTCGTTTGTTTTGTTGCGTTTCCTCTTTGATGACAATAACAACACGATCGTTTTCATAAAAGGTATGATAATTCAAATAAATACTCGTAGTACATACACGTACGTACTCCGGCCGCAAGCCTAGCATTCAGAACAGCGTCACGTAGATCCGTTCGAATCGGGTAGCCAGCCGCTAAGCAAAATGCGAAATGAAATGAAATTAAATGAACAAAAAAAAAGAAACTGTTTGTGCGCGTAAAATGAGTGCGGCGAATGTGCGCTGCTAGGTGTGTGTACAAGCGCTCGCGCCTGCCGTTCCTGAGTGGGAGAGGAGTGCGGACGCGCGCACAGCATATTACAAATTCAGCGCTCGTGCCCACCGTCGTCGTCGTCGTCGTCGTCGTTTCAGCATCGGCAGTGGATGGCGGTGGCAGCCGCCTTTTCAACGAGTCCCCTCTTCCGGCGCGGCCGCAATCGCAGTCGAAGTCGCGCCAGAAATTTTTGTACGCAGGCGATCACTAGCACGCCTCTCACACTTCCCACTCACATCCGCATACGTGCTTTAATAAATAGACATTCACATATTCCAATATAAAAGTGGCTCAGCACACCGCCGCGCTGAAAAGCATACATCCAAATATACATACATAAAAACGTTTGTGGTGTGTGTGTGTGTGCGAGTGTTTGTATTGCGCTGCTTCCCCACGAATTTACGATTTTTTACTATTGGATAGTTATAACAACAAAATGCGCGCGCGCCCCACTAAAGCACACAACAACGCCCCAACGGCAACACAGCATAGGCAACAGCAGCAGCAGCAGCAACAGCAGCGGCAACGATCGCGACCATATGGCCACCACGCTAAGCAACAGACAGACAAACAAACAGACAGACAGTGGCACATACCAAAATACGCGACGCAACATACGGTAAAGGCGTATATTTATACACGTCACACACACACGCACACTCGTATGGCACAGTGTATATTTTCAAGTATGGATGTAGTGCAAAGACAAATGAACGGATGGACAGACAATCAAACACACAAAGCTTTGGAATAGACGCACGTTCATACTGCAATACAAATAAACATAAACTTGTGTGTTTGTAGGCCCTGCTGGAATCGATCTCATCTTCGCATCTGCTATAACACTACAATCCGACTCAAAATAGCATTGACAGAACTGACTTCGGAGAGAATCAGGACGGGGCCAATTTTAATAGGGCGATTGGCTCTTTCCTTGGTTTCCTCTTATGACATTTATTCGAAGCACCAAGTGAAGATCGATCTAGTTGATCTTTCCACGGTTTTCTTCACTATTTTTGGCTAATTTCACTAATTTTGGAATATTTTCATAGTTTGTTAAGGAAACAACCATCTGATTTCTCATACCGATTCATCCCAAAGAAGTATTTGTCGGTTTCAAGTTAGCGAGTAAATACTGTAAAAAATATTATTAATTTTTATGGCGAGTATTTCTCGTATTCTTCTTCTTTGGCACTACAACCGTGGGTCAGTCTGGAACGAGAACACAAAACTTCGACAGTTACCTCTATCCTTTGCAAAATCACGTCAGTTGTACACCGTACATCACAAGTGCAGACGGATTCCTATGCACTTGGTCTTAGGATGCGCAGGGGCCTTTGCTTCCGTTATCCACCCATGTGTCCGGAAACGAAGGATTTTTTCACTGGATAATCGTTTTCCATACGCACGACTTGACCTAACCAGCGCATTCGTTGGATTTTAATACGCTTAACTACATACATACATATATCCATTTCGTCGTAGATCTCATACAGTTCATGGTTCCATCTTCTTCGGCAATCCTCGCTAACGCGGGCGCCACCAAAGAACTGGTGGAGAACAGTTCTCTCAAATGCTCCAAGTACCTTCTTATCTCGGGTTGTCATCGTCCATGTTTCTGCACCGTATAACAGGAGGGGAATGATCAGAGACTTATTGAGCGTAATTTTTGTTTGTGTAGAGAGGGACCTGCGAGTATTTCTGTTTAAATTACATATCGTTTTCTTTGGATCTCCACTTCCTACTGGGGAACCCATAGATCGGCACATGTTCGTGGCCACTCATACAGTTAAGCGCTTATAGCACATCGAGTATGCATGAATGAGTGCATATGTTTATGGGTTGGTAAATAGATTTATAAGTCTGTATGCATAAAACAACTTCCTCTCAGCGATTTAATAATGTTTTTCGTTTTTCGTTTTTTGATTTTCGCTTTTGGTTTTTATAATATTTTGCATAGTTTTTGCATTTGTATTTCCACACATTTCCACATTATTTTACTTCGTTTCGCTGTTCGTTTTTGGTTTGTAATTCTATTTGGTTAATCCAAACTGGAAATACACACAAAAAATCATTCATTAGTGGGCACCGCTTGGTTTAAACTGCTGACAGTCGTCAGCGCTGTGTCGACCGACCACCCGCTGCCGTGCCGTTTGCTTCCTCTCGCCCTCGTCGTCTGCTGAGTGCTCACTGTTTTATTATGCTACACAATGCCCACTGTTTGCTGTGCGCCGCCGTTTTTGTCGATCGCGCGCTGATCGCCGCGTTGCCGGTGGAGAACCTTAGCTTTCGTTTACCTTACTTATTCCAACACACAATTCTTTTAAATAAATATTATTCTTCTTCTTTCGTAGTTGTTGTGTTTTCTTCTTGAGTTTTTTTTCTGTTTGCTGTTTGCTGTTTCCTTTTTAGTTTTTATAATATTATTTGTTTTTTTTTGTTTGTTGTTTGTGTTGTTGGCTTCTTGGGCGTACATGAGTGTGTGTGTGTGTGTTTGTCGTTTGCTTGTTTGGCTTATTAGGTGTTGGTTGGCTCGTTTTGGTTGCTGATTTTTTAGTACGTTTGTTGGTGTGATTGTTGTTTTTGTAAGCACCTCCCTGTGGCCTGGTTCACCCAACTACGGTATAAGCCACTTTCCTGCCTTGCCGCAGCGATCTTCACGATAGCGAGCGTCGACGCAGATGTCTCTCTATGTCTATTACACGCTCTGCTCGTATGTGCGCTCGTACGTATCTACTCGAGTGCTGGTGCATTTGACTACCGTTGACTCCAGTAGTGTTATCATCAACATCATCATCATCGCCATCGTCATCGTCATCGTCATCGTCATCATCGTTGTCGAGGCCGTTGCCGTTGCCGTTGTTCCCCCGGTCGCTGTGGCTGATATTGTAGCGCGTTTTGGTGTTGAACGAGTCGGAGAAATTGCTACTGGTTTTGAATTTTTCTTTCAACCATGTGTATGAGTGTGTGTGTGAATAAACCAACAAGCGTATCTACATACAATACATATATTCGTGTAGGGCTGCCATATATTATAAAAATAACTCTGAGATTATTTGCACTATTTAGGAAAGTAGTAAATCTTCATTTATGAATAGGATATATTAAAATAAAAGGAGTAATTCTGAGGCATATACCTACATATATTTACATAAGTTTGAAATTTCTATCTCCTGAGGGGAAGCTTGGTTTATGGACAGAACACCATTTTATTCGTAATCGACACTGACATCTTAGCGGGTGTTTTATAAAGTGTTCTGTAATTCCGCAAATGATTATTGATTGTTATGGACAACTCTGTTTTTATAATATTGAAGTATTCCTAAAGATCAAATTAAACTGAAGAACTTTTTTGATGACATTTATTGTTGCTTTGAAGAATTGACTTGTATCTGAAAGCACTCTTCGTTGTGTTTCCGAAAGATCGTATTTTCCACTTCTTAATTATTTTACGAAGAATCATGCTCGTAAGTTCTGTTGTGAATGTGCTCGTATCACGACTATAGGTCGTCTGCTCAGCTGATAGAAAGTCAAGTATTGTGGCAAACCAAAGTTAATCCGAAGCAGCTAAGCTACATTACAATTAAGATTGCTCTAGAAGACCAAAGAGGCTGGTGCCAACGTAGAGCTGCCTTAGTGAAAATAATTACAACAACTCAAATCTATACAATAACTAAGTCAATGGGTGTTGCATACACGTACAAATGCAAGTTCGAGCTCTGCTCTGCTCTGCGCTGCCTGCCACCGAAAGCAACCTAATTCAGCCGTGGCAAGCTCGTATATAGTGCCTGGGCATGTGTGGTTGTATGTATGTGGGCAGTCAGTGATCGTCTTCATTTGAGTGGCTAGTTCAGCAGCTTAAAGCGCAGCGTGACAGCATCAAAACCGCATTGATAACTGCTGCTGCTGCATCGACAAAGACGACTGACTGACGACAACAAGCACAAATGAACGGAATAGTAATTCTTAAAAGAATAACAAATACTGAAAAGAAGCAGTAGATTTGAAATCTACAACCTCAGCACTATAATTCATGCAACCATAGATACCCATACGCTTACAAACACACATACCCATAAGCTTGTATGTTGCTATGTGTGTAAGTGCATTTATATGTAAAAAAAAGTCGTCTGACTTGTAAATGCTAGTTTACTAGTAACTTAGTTCTCTAGTTACCCAACAAACAAAACTTGCGGAGTTTAAGCCTCAACTTTTGTTTGAAGTCAAAAAATCTGAGTTTTGAAAGCGAAACAAAGAGAAATATTTACAATTTGTTGGAAGATAATTTTGGATAAATCACACGTGTGAAATCACTTAAGTTCCACATTCAAGAGGTTGAGTTCGGGTCTAAGCTAAGAGCATCACTCTCAGAGTTCCATGAACAAAATTTGGTTCGAATTCGTTATGAGAGCAGGTACTTACTTCAAAGCGATCTCGTGACCCACAACCGATTTTAGTGAAGATCAAAAGTGAAGATCTAGTGTTATATTTGAGCTACGATTCCGGTTACTTAGGAGAAGTGGGTACAAATGGGTACGAGGCTTTATAAACATATATGTGTATATATGTATATATTTAGGTGCTTGTGGCAACATATTAATGCTGTGGCTGCTTCTCCACTGAAAACACACACACACACTAGTGCATGCATATAAATATATCCGTTCGTGGAAAACTCGTTCGACATCCGCTGCAATGACAATAACAACAACAGCAGCAACAGCAACAGTATACCAATCAACCAGCAGTCAACAAACAGCAGCAACAAAGAAGAAAGTTGCAACACCACTTCTAGCCACGCGAATACACTTCTACACACACACACACACAAACACACATAGACGCACAACGCTACACGCGCGGCGTATAAAAATATGAATTGTCTAAAAGACTGCAGTTGTCACTAGCGCATTGACGAGCCATTGTGGCCGCAACGAATTCGCCGCCGCTGTCCATAAAAGCACTTTGAAAAAAAAAATGAGATTTCTTGTTTGGTTGTCAGCCACTCGCCTTGGCTATAGTCTAGGCCGCCTCAAAACAAGACTCTGGAAATCATTCATGGCAGCGAGTTGGGCGTCAAACACACTAAGCAAGCAAGCAGAAGAGGTGAAATATGTGAGGCGCTGATTATGATGAGTACGCGCTCGTGGAGTACGTAGTGGGCGGCGCACCGCCGGAGCTGATCGCGTACTACGACTCGCATGTCTGTGTGGGATTTGTGTTTTTCTTCCAGCTTTTCCGACTTGTAATTCCACTTACGCGCAGCACAACTTTGTACAAATTACACACACGTACTTATACATATATACATACATATATACACGAAATGTTTGTATGTATAGCTACGTAGGCATTTAAGCCATATAGCTTTGTATGTACATAGGTATGTTTGTATGTATGCGCTTGCATTTGCCGCCTCGCTGTGCTTATTTGTCAACGTCGTTGGCGTCTTACGTACTAAATACTACTCCAAACGAACATACATACATACATACATACGTATGTACGTGCATACGCGTCTATACGAAAATATGTAGGTGCATGCCACTGCAAGCTCCACGCCACGCCACGCCACTCCACTCGACTCCACAACTTCAAGTCTGCTCGATACGGCTCGATTTCAATCGCGGTGCGTCGCGTCCGCTGGCTTGTGCCGCGACGGCTTCGCTGCCTGCCGTCGCCACCGCCGCGCTGCCACTCGAGACTGTTTGATTTAAATTTAAATGAATGGACGGCATAAATAAATTTTCGCCGCTGCGCACCATAAATGCTGCCATTGCATGCGTGTGTGAGTGTGTGTGTGTGTGTAGGCGCAAGTATGCAATCACATTGGTACGAACACCGAACACCCGTCGTCGCAAGCTGCAAACAGCCATATTTTCGTATGCGCTGTCTGTTGTTTGTGTTGTTGTTGGCCCCTGCTCCACCGTCGTTGCCGCCGAGCGTCGAATGTTCCACACGCCGAATGTGCGCGAGCGAGCGCCCACAAGTTGGCATATTTTCAATTTCCGTTTTCAACACACAACCGCACACGCATACAAGCGGCATGTTTATGTATGTTTGTATGTACATATGTATGTAGATAAAACGTATATGGTCATGCGTTCAAATATTGTGGCAAATATATATTTGTATGTATATATGTATGTATGTGGCTGTATGCAAACATACGTAACACAACTGCTTGCCTGAAACAGAATTACTACTCGTCGAAGTAAGGCGGGGGGCAGCGCGATTGGGAGCTTCACGCAGCGGTGTTGTCAGGTGGGTTGGCGGGGAAAGCTTATTAAAAGTGTCCACCGTCCTTCGCTTAGAGAGAGAGTCTAGTCTATCTGCAAAATTTCCATTTATTCCATCCTATGCACTTGAGTTCGATTATTTACTTTTATTCGATGACACCACTGATCTCACCATTCAAAGCGCGCTTATTTTCTGTTCAGAATTAGTGAATTAGTGCTCAAACTATATTGTCTATATTTTAGCTGTTTGACTATTTTAATGCAAATAATTACTAGTTGGGAACTTTTGAAAAGGCATTTTTCATATTTTTTTCTAAAACATAAAACTGTCACGATCACGATCCAAGTTCTTTTGCATGCATTTATGCATACTTATGTCGCTGTGTTTACGCATATGCGCAACCGGAAATGGAAGCTACCCTAAATATACAATAAACACATTTCTTTTTTCAGCTTTTTTTGCTTCTCACAAACGCATATGGTAACTGTGGTCGCTGCTATACATACATACATACATACATACATACATACATACATACATACTTATGTATGTGACGCGGCGTTGGCCCCCTTGTTACTCACACTCGCACTGCACACTAGTGTTTTAGAACCGTTTGGGGCCATTATGGCAATCTGTATTTATTAACTCATTCGCTTGCTATAGGGGTAATCACACATATCCGGTGTGTTCGTACCCATTGAAAACGTCACTGCCACAAATATCTACACACACACACACACTCGACACATACAATATGACATAAACTAGTTTGTGTGTAATTCTGATTTTTACCGTTGGCTTAATTATTGCTTGTGGGGGCCTTTTTATTAGAAACTCAAATCGCTTTTCACATATGTATGTTTGTATGTATGTACATTCGTAATTTATGTATTTTACTTGGCACTTGTTCTACAAAATGCAGCAAAGCTTATGTATTTATCGGCGCTTTTGGAATCTTTTACTTCATGCACATAGGAAGTCAGCTAAATTTGGTTTAAGCTTTATACGCGGCCATAACTTTCATTTTGGTGCTATAACCGGTGAGTTGAAATAATTATGTCGAAATGGAGTGAGGTAGAATTTTTTCTATTCACTTAAAAGCAATTATTGTCTTCTGCTTTTTGATTTTTATGCTTTTCCGTTTGTAATAATTCGATTACCGTTCGAAAGTGTCTTCGTTAAACCCAATTTTGGCTGGAGTGTGCGACTCCAAAATTCTATGATTGTTTCGAACCAAAATTCGACTTGCTGACTCACTTCTGCCATCTACCATATTCTGAAACTTTCTCGAAAATCTATTGGAGCCAGAAAAGCGATGAATTTTAGAGGTTAGTTCAATTGAGTGCCCTGAATATGCATATATGAAAAAGCAGGTATCTCTTTCAAAGCGCTATTATTCATATATCACTCTATAGTATATATGAAATTAATTAAGGTGTGGTTGAAAAGCTTTCCCAAAATTATGGATATACGAGTATGAGGGGTACGACTTCAAAAACATTAAGTCCATTATGATACGATGGAAATATAAATGCTTTCGCCGATAAAAAGTATGCATCTCTTCTTGATATACACTCGATAGTAGCACAAGAAGCACTGTGAAAAAATTGGAACATTGAAGATCGCCTAGGCTCTTCAAAGTGCTGTTATATAACATTAACAGTTCGAAAACGCAACGATCTATAACTGTTAATAATTCATGCAAATTTACTTGAAATCAAAGATATTGCAGCATGTGACCGACTAAAATGCTACACACTGAACCCTGCATGAAGGTGAACTACTCGAGAGAAGCGCTCTGAAATCTATGGAAAAAGTGTAAAATGTGTGAATGAACTGCCTTAAATAGCGGTAAAAAGCAACAAAAAAAAGAAAATAAATATATAAAAACCTAAATCAACTAGAATTATTATGCAAAGCGCTGATTAAAACCCTCGACCGGACTATGTATAGCATTTAGCAAACAGTTTGTGTAGCTTCGGAGCTTCAGAGCTTGGAGTGTATTTGTTAGTAACAAATAATAAAAAGTATTGTAGGTAGGTGGAAATAAATTAAATTGAACTCGATTGCTTGTGTAGCCGTTAGTGCTGAATTCGCTGCAAAAATTACCAAAAAAAAAACAGAACCAACAAAAATAATTATAAATGAAATAAAGGAAAACACGCCTAAAGTTGAATGAATGAATGAATAATATCCGATGCACAGCATGAGGGCCCACTCTCGCCAACACATCGGCAAAAGACGAATAAGCGGCGAAGCAGAGAGCATTTGAATTCGCCGCGCCAACCAACACATGAGCATGGCAACGCGAGAACGTTGCGCTTGTCGCAGTTACTCAGTCAGTTTATATGTGGCAATGTACACATATTTGTGGTCTGCAAGAGTATTGGTGCGCTCTCTCCGCTTTGCACTCACTCAAAATCGAGTGGGGCGCGTGTGTTGGCGTTTCGGTTGGACAGCTTGCTGGCACATTAGTTGCTTGAGATATTTTCGCCGAAGTGGACGGTTTGCTTAACGTCGTACCGAGCGCGTTCGTGTGTGTGTGTGTTGGATATGGAGATTCTTACGCGACACTAACAAATCAGTGAAGTCAAAGGCAATAAGATACACAATATACATGTTCATTTGTTTTGTGTTAAATGAAATTAATTTTAATTAATTTCGGAAATAATCGAAGTCTTTCAAGCGAAACAGAAATAGTGCTTATGTGCGCCAATTCAAAAAGTGAGTTATAAGATAGTGTGTGCTGAAACAAAAAGAAAAAAGAATCAGTGATTGTAGCATTTATTTGTGTCTAAAATAGCATATTTACAAATGCAAAGAAGTAATAAATTAACAGCGACAAGAACAACTACAACGCGCAGACAGTCAGTTGTTTATTATATTTCTTCCACAAAGCTTTCATAAACAAGCAACGAAGGCTTTGTGACCTTAATAGAAATCAAACAACGGCAAGCGCGATCGAATATTCTACAACAGCGGCGTACAAGCTCGACGCAGTGGAAGCGGCGGCAAAGCGTGTTGTTGAAGCGCTGCAATTTAGTTAGAGGTGCCTAAAAGATCCACTTTTCCTTAACAAACACACTAAATTAGACGCCTTCTGTAAAATATGTATCCATCCACTCTATAACTCCTTCACTTATAACTTCTTATAGTCTAATAACTGTGTACATACATATATAACTGTATTACCTGCTATGTATATCCCCACCTACATACGTTCACAACTAGTTGTTAATGAATAATCTTCCCCCACAAAAGTAAAAAATAAAAAAAAACACTCACATACTACTCACTCTCAGACGCTTTGCCAGTGTCGTCCGCTCACTTGCTTTCCTGCCGCACCGCCCACCGAAGTGTTCGTTTCGCCATCGACATCGCCACCGCACAAGTGCAAATTCATTCATTTCATTGACAAATGAAAGCAACACAAACAACAACGCCAATGTGAAAAAAATATATAAATTATATTCAGCAACATTTAAAGCAGTAAAGCAGCAAATATGCGGTGTACATGAGTGGAACTACAATGCAAAAACAAAAAAAAAAACAGCAAAAAAAACAAAAACAAAACGACAAAGCAATAAAACGATTGTAAACGAGAATAATAGGAATGAAAATAAAGCAATAAAATCGGTGAAACAACAAAATGTATAATAATAACGCAACGATCGAGAAAGCGTAACAAAAATAGCCGAGAAAAAAAAAACAAAAACAATTTGCAAAAGCAAAAAACACTACAAAGGCATGCGAGAAATCCAACATTCATACATACCCACACACGCATATATATATTGTAATGTATGTGTGTGGGTATGTATGTGTGTATAGTGTAGGAATTAGTTAGTTAATGATAAAACACATTCGCGCATACTATTTATCCACATAATAATCTATGTAATCCGGCAATGAAATAATTGAAAATTGCGCGGGAGCAATGGAGACTGACTGCTGGCGAGGGTGCCACATAGTGGTAATGAAAAACGGAAATAGTCGATCTAGCGGCTGCAGAGCAAAAGCGCACATATGATGCCAACAACAACACCAACAACCACATATGTAGTATGATTAGTTGGTGACTTGTGCTACCAACCCCACATGTAGTACGATCATTAAGGGGGACTATGCCCGTCAAACTATCAGACTAGGTCTGTTAGAATTCCCCAACAACACGGTCATTTGCCAACACGACCCCCAACGCTAACACATGTCTAGCGTTTTGTGTTTTAGTAGTTGGAACATTTTTACAACAATAGTCGTCATTAATTTGTACGTCCGCCATGTGCCCCGTTCGATATGTGGACCACGCTTGGCTAACAAGCCACCACAGCTGTCATTGCGTACGCGATCCGGTTCGCGATCCTCCCTACACAGCGTACGATGCGCCGCGTTGAACAACATGAAGACGGCGATGCAAGCGGCAGCAGCAGCCGCCGCAACCCGACTTAACTAAATAAGCTAGAGTGCATGCGGTCACATAAGCCCACATCGCCTAGATATGTAGATATGTATAAGCTACATATAAAATATGCAGAGTTGTGCGATTTAAGCGAGTTAGCGATTCACTGTTGATGATCCTCAGCTGAATAGTCAACTGCGATCGTGTAGATCGTAAAAGCAAATATGAAATTATACATGCACGCACATACAAATGCTACTATGTACATATGTATGTATGTATGTAAGTCTGTATGTATTTATGTAGGCGCATGTGTGTAGTGTGTTCATAGCGAAATTGAAAGCGCAAAAATTGCCCATTCAGTTCATTCAGCATTCAAGCGCTGCGAATATAGTGAGCGCGACAGCGGATGAGGACGATCAACACGATTAACAACACGATCATCAGTTTGCAAAGCCACAACTACACACACACGCACGTGTGTATATATGCATTATATACATACATATGTTTATGAGAGCGTGTAAGTGTGTGTGTGTGTGTCAGCATGCGGCATACACATGCTCACATTGAGATCACTCGAACACACGCATACGCAGTCATAAAAATCCAAATACATAATCACTACTCAACATATGCACATAATGGCATACATACATACATACAAACAGTCACACAATCGTACAAACATGCATGCGTAGATAGAGGCAATGGTGTGCGGCTGGTCCAACTATCGACCCGATACGTCGACTTTTATTGCTGTCAGTTGGTAAGTTCGTCTACATATACGCCCCATACATACATACGTACATATGTACATATATGTATGTTTGTATGGCTGTTTAGACGCTCATCCGGCCCCATCCGTTCGCCTAATTACATACATGTGCACTCTGAATGTCGACTTCCAACAAACAACACACAGATCCACACACAAATCCGAGCTACAGCCGACGGACCGACCAACCAACCGACCGACCGACCGACCGTATAATGGCTGGTCGCTCGATCACTCGGTTCTTGCTGCCACAGCAAAAATTTGAGAATGAAAAATTCGTTCAATTAACAAAAACGAAATAATAAAAAAAAAAGAAAACCAAAAAGCAAAAAGCAAGAGATTCGAAAAAATAAAGAAAAATGTTCGAAAAAATACGCAGAACCAAGGAAGACGAGGCAAAAGCAAGAGATATTCAAACGGCAGCGGAAAATCGTATTGAAGCAAAACTTCTGAGCCATTTGCATTTATTTATGAATGTCTGTATGTATGTATGTGTGTATATGTGGACAGGGGCGAATTGGGTACGTATTTCCAGCGAATTGCTCATGCTTGTTTACATACATACATATAAACACGCAGTGATATATCTACATACATACATACATACATCCTATGGATTTCAATGTAAACAGGTATGGTGTACTGGGGGCACCTCGCCTGGCACGATCAACACCGCACGAAGTACTTTCATTTCATTTCATAAAATGGTAAACTTTTTGTTGCTGGCTATCGACGTGATCGTTCGATGGCACCGGCATTCATTAAATTTCATTCATTTTGAAATGAATTCGCCGCAAGTGGGCGAACGCCAACATACCGACAAACGAGTATGCAGTCGCTAAGCAAAAAGACCGGTAGTAGACACAGAGCACGACACAAACACAATTGGATTTAACGCTCAACGAGAGTCCACTTGGCATATGTGAGCGGCCACTGAGTCACTGACTCCACAGTTCCACACTCAGGCTCAGTTTTCAACTTAGACTCAATAGACACGCCAATTCGTCTAAAAAACTCGAAGAGCACCCCGTTTTTGAGCGCTTCGACGCCAACTACTTAAATGACTCAATGTCGTAGTACTCTCCGCGCTCAGTGTACGAGTAGTTATGCTCCGGCTCCTATACGTATGCATCGCTACTCTTCACCCGCTGTGTCGGTGAGCGCTGCAGTTCGTGTGTAGTGTCCGTACGTGTCGGCAATGCTTTGTTGGTATAGGTGATGGATAGATGGCATGTGGGCATTAGCAGCGAGAAGGCAAAAATTTTGTCGGTTGGCGGCTCGTCGCGCACATTAGCGTAGTTCATTTCGCTTAAAAAAGTTTGTGAGTTAAAAACTCGTCAAACGTAGCGCTCGTCGTGCGATCAGACTATAAGCGTGTGGAACGGATCAAACGGTGCGGATATTTTCAAAACCAAAATTTTTTCCTCATGTATTTTTCGTGTTCGTAGTTCGAAAGTAAAGACAACCATTCATTGAAAACAAAATCGTTTTGAATTTTCGAGAGAAAAAAATACAAATTAGCGAAAAACGGTGCCGTTACGAAAATATTCGAATGAACTGTGCGATGTGTTGTTGAAGGTGCAGTGTTAATATACGAAAATCACAACAGTAAAGTGCGTTCGAAAAAGATTATAATCAAAAAATATATTTTTTCAAAATCTTAATGTTTTTGCGTAAGTTGTTCGGAAATTCTTCTGTGTGTGCTAAACAGCGGCGAAAGTATTGAAAAGTGTGCGTGTTAATAATATCCTGAAGAGTATACTACTTACCTTCGGTGGGCTGTGTGTTGGAAAGCACGGCAATATTCTCTAATTCAAAAATAAAAAATAAAAATAAAAATCTTCTGCCTTCACTAATAATCATGCTAATCACTAATTATCAGCGAAGTTTCTAATCTGTGCCTTTTGTATGTATATTTTTAGATACTTCCTCGGCTGGCAAAAGCCAAAGTTGAAGTAATATTCGCAGCTGAATGGCAACAAAAAAGTGTGTGCAGAAAAGTGAAAACAAAACACATGAATTCACGCCAAAGAGAAACAGAGAGCAATTCGAAAAAATTGCCGATTTAAACGAAATTTTCATAATAATATTACGTGCACATGCATACATACGTACGAGTACGTGTAGTACATCCGAAAGAAGTACGTCGCGAGTTCTTACATATGTGAAATTGAAAATATAAATACAAATTTAAACACATAGTATTCAAAAAGCCGTTATCAGCAAAAAATTTTTTGCACAGCAAATCATTTATGAAAACAGTGTCAAAGCATTATTGACACCAGAAAGCAAAAGCAAAAGCAAAAAAAAAGGAAGAGAAAACAAAAAAGAAATACGAATGTGCCTGAAAAAATATTAAGTACATACATACATACAAAAATTGTGGCTCCAATTTTACTGTTTCAAATAATTTTCACACGTCGCTGCAAAGAAAAGTGCATAAAAATTAGAGAAATCCCAATATTGCGAAAAAGTTCATAAAATAGGGATTGTGAGGAAATATCTATTTCCTGCCGGAAGTTCAAAAAGTGTGTGTCTCATTTGTACAATTTTGATTACCACTAAACACCAACAACAACAACAATAACAACTTGTGAATTTATACTTTTGTAAAACAACGCCTGGATTGCTTTTAACATTTAATGTAAGTTTCCAACTCAAAATTGATAATTCGAAATTAGAAATTGTATAATATAAGCCAAAATATAGAGCTTTATGCGTTATTGGACATAACTTTGGTACTTCACCTTTTTCGGGTCGTCTATTTAGTTTAATTTATTAATAACATAACATGACAAAAAATAATTTTCAAACAAAATCTGTTAGTTTTTGAGTAATATATAACGCTTATATATAGCTTTTGTCAAACAAAAATATATATTTCTTAAAAAAACAGTGGGCTTTCGTATTATTTTCGCAAAATATTTAAAGCCTAATCGCAATGATATCGAAATCAGAAATTTATACGAAGCTTTCCATTTTTATATGCATAGAGAGGGGCGATCATTATAATATCCAAAAGAATTTTAAATTGAATTTTAATTGAAATGGTGTGATGATCGGAAAACCTTTATTGTTTACAAAAGAAAAGCATTACTTTTATAAAAAAAAAAACTAAAAACTAGACAATTGAAGATTTATGTTTACCTGAAAATAAATTATTTATTCTTTTGCGATTTTGAAGCGTTTGAATAAAACCCTTAACAATTCAGTATTATAAAATAGTTTTAAACTTAAAAATTTTCACTTCAATTCCAACTGCTTTCTCACTCTCAAATGTAGATTCACTGAAAATCTCGCAACATTTACTCGAGTAATATCAGTAAATTGTATATCGCAAGCGTTTGTAACGCCCGGCGCACATCCGGTGTTGCCATGCGCAGCTAACTAATATGGCATATGTGTTGCCTAAATACGCTGCTCTGATGTTTGTTTGTTTGTATGAGGCATGCCCATGCTGACTTGTTTGTGCGCCGATCGCCACAATCGTTTGTGCGCCTCTCCGCAAAGCACACACACGACACGATCTACTAATCTTTTGACCTCGACTGCGGCCGCGCCGCGTCGCGCCTCTTCGCACATCTCACAACTCACAACATCTCTCAACACTTCAGCGCTCCAAAGTGCATATGTCGGGCGTGAGTGTGTGTTTGTGTGTGTGTGCGTCCGTTTGTTTGCTTGTTTGTGGTTGCTGATTATGTGTATTCTCCATTATTGCCACGACCACATTGGACCGTCGCCCGTTGCTTGCTGCTGATCGAGTTAATGATGGCGGGCAGGCGTCGAAGCTGGGGGTTGGGGCGGAAGTGATCGTTTATAAAAATTCATTCATTCATTCGTAAAAACACAGGCAAACATGTTCATACACACACTTGCTCACATACATATAGACACACATAAGTATTACAAGTATGTAAAATATTATATATCAAAGTGCATACGTATGTGTGTGTGTGTGTGTGTATGTTCGGGTATTGGCATGATAAATATTTCCACATTCATTCATTTTATGCGCGTTTTTATGTATGTTAGTATATACCCTGCCAGCCAGGCCTAACCACTTTCCCCTCATGTTTCTTCAATTACTAACACCAACGCACACAACCCAAACGTTTTGTTTTTGTATTCGTACGTGTGAGGGGAATAGTGGTTAAAAAACTCACTAGCAGCTATGCTGGCCTATTGCAAACTCACCACTTTTTTTACCACTTTGTGGGTTTAAAAAACTTCGGTTTAACCAGCTTTTTCACCACCTTTGGCTGGCAGGGTATGTACATACATACACACATTCATTTATTGGCTATTAACTGGTATCGCAATCTTATTGATTTGTCGCGGACGTTTTGGCGTTCGCTTGGCGATATTCAAGAAATATTCGCGTATATTTTGCATAAATGAAAAACACAATTTCTTGATTAAAGTAGAAATAGTATAAGAAGTTGTTGCAATTTTGAAAAAAAATCTTAAAATAAAATAAAATAATCAAATTATTTGTATTCTTTAAACTTGAAAAAAATGATTACTCTAATTAAAAAAAAAAGTTAAAATTTCAATTTAATTTTAATTTTCAAATTTCTTTCGCTAGACCGACATCGTTCTGCCTATTCAAGATCTATATATACGTATGTATATATAATATATTGGTAATAACTATCTGCGATCTCTTCGGTCATTTCCTTGGGAACCGTATTTTAGTTTAATAATTCTTACAGTTTGTTCAAACCACCAATGGAATCTAGCAACGCAGATATGAGCATAAATAAAATCCTTGTAAATAGAGAAAATTTGGTTCTGATATCTAACATAACATTTTTCAATTACAATAAAAATAAAAACTTTGGAATCTTAAATAAAATGAATTAATATTGCTTGTTCTAGGATTAAGCATAAAATTACAACGGTAAAAAATCTCGAGGTGTTTTATAAGAACGGATATAGTACGTTCATCACTTTCCAATGAAATGTTTACGTTTCTATCCAGATTGAAAAATATATCAAAAATACCCTACCTAATCCAGCTGGTACCACTGACAGATGTTCCACTCAGCTTCTGTTGAGCATATCAAACAGTGCTAATGCAGAGAGTGTAAAATATTCCACGAGTATCCGCATTAAATTTTTTCTAAGAACTAAGTAATAAAAAACCATAAATACAATAAATCAATTAAAACATATTACAGTTAACAAATACACAAAACAATAAACAGAAATCCCATTGAAATTTGTTGAGGAATTTTGAAAAAATGCCTTCAACCGAACCTAGCATTGGCACAAGTGTACACAGACCCCCGTAAATTCATGCTTTTCATACAGAAATTTCACTGAAATCCTCAGATCATTCCTCGTTCATTGACGTCTTTTCAACGCAAGAAACGAGAAATTTGTTAATAAAAATAAGAAAGAAGTAAACAAAAATTATTTTCAAACTGTGACAACGAAAATACAAAAACAAAAACAAAAAATGGTGCACAACAACAACAATAACAACAACAACTAGTGCACACACATTCAGTAATAAAAACGAAAATAACAACAGTAACAACAACAACACAGACAGCAATAAACCTGTGCCGGCGGCTGGGAGGCTAACTGTGGCCGCTGCAGGCGCGCGCCGTGCCAGCGCGTCATACAGATGAAGAACAACAACAACAACAACGGAGACAACAACACCCGTGCGTATTACTCACTCGCATAAATGCAGCGCGGCGCATTCGCAGCACAACATTGTCTTCGCACTTGCTGGCTGGCTGCCGAGGCTCCTTTGCTTCTTTGCCTCTTTGGAACCACCACCGAAAATACCAAGCGCCCAACGCAAGCGAGTCAAAATTGTTTTCGCAAAATTTTGCAAAAATAACACACGCACAGCCGCCGACGTACCGTTGAGTTCAGGGAAATTATTGAAACGCTGCAATGGCACCGCAACTGCAACACCGCCGGCAGCGCAGTCGGCGTCGCGGCGCAGAGTTAAAAATAACCGAAAATTTTCAGTATCCGCTGGGGCCAACCGCACCGCGCCGGCTGGGGGTGGGGGCGCGCATAAGGTTGCAAGGCAGTCGGCAGCCAGCCAGAGGCAGGCTAATAAGCAAAGCAGCGCGAGGCGCGCATCGCCCGCCAAGCGGGGAAGCTTGCGAAATGTGTGCGCGAGTATGTTGTGGCGTAATTTTCTTCTTGCTGCTGTTGTTGTTGTTGCCATCGTTGTGCGCTTAATGTTGTCGATGATGCTACTACACAACACAGCATCGCGCAGTTGTTATTACTGTTGCGATTTCTTGGCTGATCGCCGACTATGATGACGATCGTCACATTGCTGTGTTCTGTGTGTTGTTGTTGTTGTTGTTGTTTTTACTATCGCCCATGGCTGTGTTGGCACATGACTGCGTCAGCATTTGTCGCACACTTATTTTTGCTAAAATGAGTTTTTATGTCCCAACGCTGTTGTTGGCGTTGTTGTTGCTGTTGTTGTGGTGCTCTCGTATGCTGCGAGTCGGCCATAAATAACTTGATCTATCTTTAGGCGCTGCAGCGCTGCGATGCGACGCGTTGGAGGAGGCGTGGCTTGTTCTAACACGGTTGGCAAAGTGGGCAAGCATAAAAGCTAAATTCGACAAAGCAAAGCAAAGCAAAGTGAAAAGTGGCAGCATGAAAACGCTCTAGGCAGTTGTTGCTGTTGTTTTTGTTATTTTTATTTCAATAAAATATTTCATGTTTTGATAATGTTACTTAGAGGATAAACAAAGGCATAAACAGAGAGAGAGATAGAGAGCAGCAGCAGCAGCAGCATTAGAACCAGATGAACTGTCCGTCTGTCTGCCAGCGACACAGAGCTGCATTGCAGCGTCGCAATTGCTCGAATTTCGCAAAATCTTTGCAGTCACTCTTGTAGATTTCCTCTTATTGCTTCCTTTTTTCATTGCACATTTTATTTATTTTCCACTCTTTTTTTGGCTTTTGTTTGTTGCGACAGTTATTTCATTTGGTTCGCTTTTTCTTTTTTGCTAATGTCTCTATTGTTGTTGCTGTTGTGCCACCGTCTGATGATAATAAACGATTGCGGCGATTCAACGTTTCAACTTCATTCAGTAAATCAGCGTTTTTCGCACTTTTTTGCCTCGCTCGCAGACGCTTGCGATTGTTGGCATTGTTGTAGTTTGCCAACACATTTCATTTGGCTGGCCAACTATTGCGCTTTTGGTGGTTGCTTCAAATGGCTTTTGGTCGGTTAAGCGCACTTTTGTCTCTCTTTTGTATGGATTTTTGCATTTTTTGTTTTTGTTGGCGATTTCTTCTCGTCGTCATTTGACGTCATTCCGTTACGCCGATCAATAAAGTGTTTGCTTCCCCCAAAAAAAATATGCACCGTAATTATTAATCGTATAATTCATTGACGGTAGAGACGCTATACGATTTGATTAGGGTTGTTTGATAAAGAGCAATAAAAATGTGGGACTTCAGTCATACTTTCAAAATAATAACGGGAAACGCTGTCAATTTATTGAGTTGCCGATTTTATTTGCCTTGAATACATATATAAAAATAGCAACTGAAAACGTAAATAACTGTGGAAAAGACATTTTGTGAATCGCATATACCAGACATATACATATATCAAGTGATATTGACTCGATTGATAACATTGTTGAAATATTTACGATTTTCGGTTCAATCGAACGCGTAATCGCAACTCAGTAATAACAAAAGTGAAACAGATAAGACATATTTACAATTCCCTTTTGAAGTGTACTACAACAACGACTGTAGAATATCTTTTATTGAGCGAAATTTGGGAATTCCAATTTATTGAGTTCCACAAAAAAAAGTAACTGTGGCTGTGTCAAGAAATTCAACAATATGTCAACTAACTGTTTTTTTACAGTTGATTTAAGTGAATATTAGACTTCTAGTAGCCGTTTAGGCGCTTGGAGAATGCGAAATAACGCCAAAAACATATTTTTATGAATCAGAAGAGCGAGAAATACTCGGAAATACATCAAAAAAGTGTGCATAATAACAATAAATAAAATATTTCTTTTAAATGCGTCAGCAAACATAGCTCATGATCACACCAAATTCTACATTAAAAGTTTAAAGCGAAAAGCTAAAGCTAGGGATTCATATATATTGTATATATATGTTTGTATGTATGTATGTAAGTTCCAAATATTCACAAATCACTCTTAAACTTTTTGCCACAGCGTTCCGATGTAGACTATGATGAACGGCACGAACAATTCACGCATACACACACACACACACACACACACACGTGCGCAATGGCCACTAAACGGGGCAGCAATTGCAGCAAAAAGCATTAAGTAATAAAAACTTTGCGTAGGCAGAATTTATTGCACAATGCAAATAAAGTGGACAAATAGTTTGCAAACACAAATAAAAATAACAACAACAATAAAAACAAAAACAAAAAAATGCAAAAATAAAAATAGTTGCAGTATGTACATATATATGTATGTGGGTACACATGTTCTTAGCTGCATGACCTTAAAGTTATTATCGCACAAAATAGAGGAGTCCATATGCCTCATACATATGTACAACATGCAGCATATACATACATATACATATATACTTACGCATTCAAATGTAGTAAGTACTTTTAGTAATATACAAAGGCGTTCTAAAGAAATGCTCTTACTTAGATACATGTGAGTCTATATAATTAAAAAATTACGTATAAAACTAGAATATATGCGCTTTGCATTCGCTCGGTGGACACAGTGAATACGTTGACGCAACAAGCCGCACCGCAAATGTGCCGGTGTGTGTACGAGTGGGCACACAATTTAGTTTGACGTGGCAAAGCTGAGATAAAATTATCAAAATTTCGTGATTATTTTCAGTTCTTTTCGCTGTCTGCCCACATGCAATGCCTGACCGCCATTCACTTGCCTCACGAGCACTTTTCCGCGGTCGCCTTTCTTGTGTTTTTTCGTTTTGTTTGCGTCTATGCGCTGCGCACAGATCAGCTGTTCGACTGTTTGCAAGCTTTTGGCTTTAAAAGAAAATAAAAAAATGTATTTTATTAATAAATATTTTTAAATATTTATATATGATAGCTATAGTATCTAGACTTAAAACCCATCGTCTGCACTATAGCCAACCCTAAGTTATATAATGATCTGTAATTCTACCGAAATTCCGTTTATCTCCTTATTTATTTTGGCATTTGTACTCTTTCCCGCTCGTAAATTATGATGGAGGGATTGAAGTCAACTTTATTAAGTCTCAAAAAGTCTCGAGTCTCAATAGATATAGCCTCAAGTGTTACAAAGGCAAACGAAAGCGCGCACACACACACACACACCTCTCAACATATGGACATACGTTCGCTGTAGCTCGTCGAATTGGAAGATTTGTTGTTGCTGCTGTTGTTTGTGTACGGTTGGTGTGTTGAAGGTTTAGAAAATAAGCCACCGCATACGCACTGTTGCTTGTGGCAACAACTGCCCAACGACCGGTAGGTAAGATAGTAATCATACCTACAAACACACACACACACTCAAACATACTCGTATATAGGCACAGCCAAGCACATGGATTTCGATTTGTTTGTTTGCTGGTTTTTGTGTGTGTGTAGCGCTGGCAAACCGACAGTCATGCACTCAACCGATCCCACAAACGATCAACAATCAGACAGCCAGTGAACTAAGCAGTCAAGAAAAATATACACTGAGGTAAAGAACACCATCAGCAACAGCAACAGCAACAACAATAACAATAACAGCAATGAAATGAAAGAAAAATATTGTACAATCCTATCAACTAAAAACTGGTTTGGCCACTCCACACTTACCTACATTCACACACACACACACATACATACGTATATATACATATACCTGCATTCAAAGGTGTTTATGTACATACCCAGCTGGAAGTGGTCTCCATAGGTCAACAGCGTCAATTCCAACCGAACAGCTGATTCAAGTTGAACTCGCATTGATAACGCAGAAGAAGAAATTTGGTTTTACTATCATGGATTTACGTTTAAGAAAGACCAAATTTAGAATATAATATCTGAATTAAGGCCTAGCGAAGTATTACTATTAGACATTACATATATTTTGAATATTAGTAATATTATATTAAAAGTATATATAATATGTAAGTTTAAAAGCAGTGACCTTCGAATGCGATTTCCAACTGGGTTCATGCATTACATGGCAATATATCTATAGACATATGGACAAGCACTATTCCAATAGATATACAGCTGCAAGCAGTGAGCAGCAAGCAACCTAATTGTCCATGCAGCTTGTACGAATCTGGCTGCATACACACACACACATACATACATATCTACAAATGTACATATATATTTGTACTTGCATGTTGTAAATATGTAAGGTAGCGAGAAGTAAGAAGTTAGAACGACGAAATTGTCATCTACTTAGAAGGTTCAAGAACAAAATATAGGTTTTTCAAAAAATCACTCAATTCTTAATGAAATTATAATTAAATTAAAAAAAAATATGTAAATTTAACAAAAAATATAATTTTCAGTATCGTCAATACTTATATGAACATAAATATGTATTTGAGCATTTTATTATGAAAGCAATATGCGAAAGCAGATTTCGAGGTTTTTGTATTTTTTCAAATCAACTTTGTTATGAAATATTTCCAAGCAGAGTCCCAAGGGGCTAAACAAAAAATATTAAAATTATAAATGTATTTGATCTTGCCTCTATCGACTTCCGTTGTGGCCTACAGCACCGATCATCAACATTGGACATTAGCGAATTGCTGCAGAAAGCTCATCCTGCTTAAGCACATGGACGTATATACATATCTAAATTTATAGATATATAATATATTAATATACATATATATGTACATATATGTGATAAATTTAACTAAGAAAATTTTAAATTATTTATTGATGTGTATAAGATATAGCAACGCTTCTGAAGAATATTTCCATTTCGCCGAGTTCATTAACGGCATAAACTATTTTTATTTAGAGACACGTGTATGCGCTTATGACGTATATAAATATATATTTATAGCTTTGATTTTGAAAGAAAAAAAACAGAAATAAGAAATAAAATCGCCTCCTACAAACTCAGTAAAAACAGCGAACTTATTAGTTAACTAATAATATGATATATAATAAATAAAACAACAACAATTGACATTACACTAAAATTCAAATAAAAATGTGTTTGAATTAAAGCTCAGCTGTGCATAATTGCCCACCCTAATATTGCTTAATAATATTTAGTATCGTACAATCGCAGCAGCGGCATATAGTATTTGTAGCACAATCGATTAACAATGAGAAGACGTCATTTCATGCATGTGACCGTATTTTGCTGTGCGCTGTGTAGTTTTCGACAATTTTAGCCACAAAATAAAAACAAAATTTTACAAAACGAGCAAAACGAGCAAAAATGCTCAGGAAGTGTGTGTGACGTTAAAGAGCCTACAAATTATGAGAGCGATAAAAGTTGTGGCAAAAGCGTAGGCAATTAAGCTACAAATGCAGAATATTGGCGCAATAAAGTAATGAGAAGCACAAATTTTAATTTTAATAAATTAAACTAATTTTTTTTTAATAAATAATATTTAAAAAAATTAATTTAATTTATTATAATTTTCTTTTTTATAATTTTATTTTAATAAGAGCTTTCTAATTTATACTTTATAATATTTAATTTAATATAATTTTTTTTTAATATTATTTAAAATAAATATTTATAATATTAAATTAAATTAAATATTATAAAGTATAAATTAGAAAGCTCTTATAATAGGGCAATTCAATGCTCTGATACCTTTTAAATTCTTAAAAAAAAAAGAATATTCAAACCGGATATCCGCTAATTGAACCAATAAATGAAACCAAACAGTCAACATTTTTCTTGAGTTTTCCACGTGGGCAAGTACTGCATTAAAATTTTTAATATATATATGTATGTATATCAGCTGACATGCCTTCGTGTGCATATCGCCACTTGTGTTCACGCTAATAATTTGTATTTTACAGCGACTCAATCCAATGTCCATTTTTTCATATAGACAACCATAAATAAACTCCGATATTGAATAGCTTTTACCAAATATATATATGAGATATATACACCTCTTCATACCAAATCGGCTTTTCCATATAAATCAACGAGGTTTTTTTGGTTTGGTTTGGCTTTGGTGAGCAAGCAAATTTATGGTTAACTCCATGTGTGGGTTTAAGGATTTCCGTTCCAATTTTTGGCTACAAACTTTTTGGAATTTCATAAGCACGTATGTATTATATATTTGATATGCTAAACACAAATATAGCTTAAGACAAATAAGCAAAGAGTGAAGCGCAACTCTTTGGAAAAAAAACTGAAACAAAATCAAGCAATCCACTTTAACAAACGATTATTTAAGACTTACGTGACCTTTGTACGCAATGTCAAATTGATTCTTATTAATTTATGCAACGAGACGTGCCTCGGCATACACACTGGCACATAAATTTCGAAAATAACTCCCAAAAGCGGTGCGAAAAGGGCGCATGCTATTCTATATTTAGTCTGTAAATTTCATATTAAAATTTCCACTCTACATCAACATAAATACAATACATACATATGTATATACAATTAGAATGCCAGTCAGTGTTAATAAACTTACAGAAATAGAAGCCGCGCCAACGTGTCACGTAGAAAGCGGAAAATCTGCGAAGGCGGCCTAAAAAGGATGAAATGGCTTGACAGCACAAACACACACCCATACATATCCATTTGTATATATGTGTGGTAAATGTGTATGTTGTTGTTTGTCTAAAAATAGTAACAGCCAAAAGTTGAAAAGTTCAAATATAAATATCTGCCATAATGGGCCCATTTCGTGGTATGAGACTACACCACGGCGACCTTTAAAAAGAGGAGGTAACCCAATTCAAACGAAATTTTATCTGCGCAGTTACCGCATTCGATAAGCTTTCAACTAACAACTCACTTCGCTGCACGAGCGCCCACTTTGACGTAACACTTGGAGACTTCACTTTTTTCGGAAATTTTATTCAATAAATTTCATTTTTCCAGCATAGAAGGTTCGCCTAACAACATAATATTGTAGACGTCGCTTGGCGAATGTCAACTTACTGACACACAAACATACATACATGCATACAGCAAGTGTTTGCGATTTATATTGTATATATTCGAGTGTGTACACAACCCCTAAAGTGTGAATTCAACAAAAAATAAATAAAAAACAACAAAAAACGCTTGATGAGACATGATAAAAATGAAGTCTGCTCGAGTACAAAGAATTCCTTAGCATACACGTAGGCGTCTGCGCGTGTTGGCGCATACAATGCGCACTTATAGGCACACACTTTGCGAATACATACATAACATCTGATATATGTATATGTATTTAAATAGAGACATGCTTTCGGTTAAGGCATGCTGATTGTTGTTAGTTTTGTTTCGTGTTGGGGCAGGCGAAAATGCATATGTACGAGTATATATATGTGTGGGTCTATGTGTGTGCGTACGTGCGTGATTGACTAACTGCTAAATAAGCAAAGCGTCTGTCACACACCACACTCATTCACACCCATTAATACAAACACAATATGTCTACACATTAAGGAGGCTGGCATTTTCGGCGCTAACAGCGCTGCCAACCTACTGAGTGCCAATTCAATATGACGGCTTAATAAACATATTTTGCTTTTAATAACAAATTTATATTTAATTTATTTGTTTAAAAATATCATAAATCTAATTAACTCTAATGAAATTATTTTTGTATTATTTTTTAATTTTTTTTTATTTTTATTTTTTTTTTTAATTTTGATTTTTTATTTATTTTTTTTGATTTTTTTATTTTTTTTTTTATTTTATATTTTATTTTTTTTTTTATTTTATATTTTATTTTTTTTATTTTATATTTTATTTTTTTTTTATTTTATATTTTATTTTTTTTTTTATTTTTATATTTAAAATTTTTTTTATTTGTTTTTGTTTATATAAAATTTTTTTATAACTTTTCATTACTATGATTATTACCAAAACCTTCTACCCACCCTAATGTCAAAAGCTCACACATATTTCAGCATTTTCACGCCTACACACTTTCTTATGTCTCTTTGACATACCATTAATGCGGACACTTACAAGTACACATTTATGCTTGTAGAAGTTGCATATTTGCGGAGTTTTTGTTGTATTTTCTTTAAGGTTTTATGTATTGGTGTATTGTACGTGCTATCCACGTACTCGCTGCGTAACAGAACGTTGAAGGGTAGGTCCTTAGGCACATGTCGCTACTGAATTGGCGCTGTTTACAGCAATGACGCCTACTTTTTTTCGCAAATATATCTTTCGTCTATTTTATACTCCTGCTGTTGCTGCTTACTTTCAAGATCACAAAACTGAGCGCTTCTATAAAATAATTCCAAAGAATTTTTTTTTCATGATCTCTAATGATTTGATAGAAATATTTATGATTCGTGAATGGAGATCTATTTATGAGTATGTTCTAGCTATTGCTAAAAAAGCTTGATTTGGTCTCTAAGCACCTTATAACTGTAATTTCAATGTATTTCAATAATCTATAAATAAGGGTTAAGGAGGAAGGATATCCCCTACAGCAACAACAACAGCAGAATGCTGCTTCACATTGCTTCCAAAGTCTCAATGACCTCATAGTTCGTGTGACTTCTTTTCAATGTTAAACATACTTACACATTTAACTATGTACAACAGCGAGCATAATCACTCCCCAAAAATGTTCCAAACAATACACATAACTTCACATACACTTGCACATACAACCATTGACGTCATCAGTTTCGTTTGTATTCACAGCCGTTTATTCTACACACACACACATAGTCGGGTCAACAAAGTAAGGATTGTCATGAATAAAGCTAAAATTGAATTATGTCGTATGCCTTAGTCAATGATTTGCCCAAATACAGCTGTACAGAGCAAGTCACGCACATCCTTCCACAAACACACACACACACAACTATCTCTCACGCTATATTTATAAATATGTGTCTGTATGTGTGTGTGTGTGTGTGTGGATTTGTCTGTGGCTTCCAAAAATAATACGAACCAACACTTGTGCAGCGAATTCTTTCCGCTTTCGGCAAATTCGGCTTATTGGAATGCACGAGTGTGTGTGTGTGTGTAAGTATGGCGTCGCTGACGGCAAACAGCTGCTGGCAATTGCTGAATGAATGAATTTCGTGTGTCTAAGCGCTGAGTGCTGAGCATTGGCGGCCGCTACAGCGACCGTTTTGGGGGCGTGTTGTGCAAGGGTGGCTGTGTGTGCGTGGGCAGTTGTTGCTCGTACATATATTTACACAAAATCGATATATAGCTATAGTATATAGAATACATAAAATATATGTATTATATTATAGCTATACATTGTTAATTTCGGCTTGCATTTGCAGGTACACAACGAATCACTCACTTTCGTGTCTGTGTCTGTGTATGTTTGTGTGTGTGTGTTCACAATGAATTTATGCCAACGTGTGCGTAATAGGCTCCGAAATATCTTCATTTACACGGCATGTGCGCTATTTCGTTGTAATGTTCGCTATATTTTTTCCACATATATATTGTATATATATATATATATGTATGTATGTATGCATTTCTTTATATACAAAAAGTATTTATTACAATTTTTCAACGGCATTCCATTCATTCATCGAAATCGTCTAAATACGTACTGGCTGGCCACATACCTTAATTCCACAGGAATGCGCCAAGTGGCGCTGGTGTGAATGATATGAAGCAAGCAAACACGCAAATTAATTACTTTTTTTCCATAAGTGCGAACGGAAATAGATTTTATATTTTATACAATTTAAAATTTATACAATTAAAATTAAAGCGATGTACCGTAGCCACTTTACTGACTAAATATTCACTTACTTTTCGTCTCTGGTGAGCTCCGTCGTTTGAACGAGCTTCTACTACTCTGTCGTATGTCTTATGTTAAAATGAGAGTTCAAAGTCGGCTCCGCATGGATGCTTTGAGACATTTTTCCAAACACAGAAAAACTTGAAAACTTGAAAATTTTTCGGCACCGATCGTTTGCCTTTAAGCAAAAACCGTTATTTAATAATGTCTAGAAAATACCAGCAACCATAATTGAATATGAAAATATTTTTTTTTGTATTTTTTATGACTAAGCAAGCTATATACTGGCATAAAAACTTAATGTTCTCATACGTCTCAAAACCAACCCATTGTGATCATACCTCCAACCATACATACATACACCTTATAACTTATTCGATATCATAGTTGTTATATACAGTGCCTATAACTATTATAACTGTGTATGTATAACTGTGTTGTAGTTGTGCACCATATAGCCATAAAAGTGATCATCGACCTTTGTGAAGACTTTTTGCTTTGCTTTTGTTCGATCTGTGGTGGCTGGCATTGTTGTTGGTCTTTTAATAAATGTCTACTGCTTATAGTAAGTAATCGTTTCATTGTTGCTTTTGCTGTTATTGTTGTTGTTGCCTTTTTCCTGTTGTTGTTTACATTCAGCGCATTCGTAATGATTGCGTTAATCCGCACGATCACCAATACAAAGGCGCGCCAGCGTTGCAGCTGTGATATCGTTTCATTGAATGCTGTTGTTGTGACGAGTCGTTGCTTGTAATGACTGCATAGGCATACATATTGTACATACTGATATTCATGCCTAACCAAGCTGCGCTCATTTCACTACTTACTTACACCTTTCAATAAAAAATGAATGATCTCCGTGTCCATGTCTGTTAATATATCTATGTATGAGGGTTGTGTATGTGTATGTATGTATGTGTGCCCGTAAACGTTTTGACTTTGTCACTTGTCTTGGCGAGCGACCAGCAGGAAACGAGTTTATTTCATCAATTAGTCAATAGTCGTCGCGTCCAGCAGACGCACTTTGCCTTATCAGAAATGTAGTACACTCCACAGAAATGAGTTAAAACCTCGAACCTCACGAGTGCCGACTGTCATTCTTAATTTCCACAGCATCCGCATGATTTGAGCATATTTTGTGCGCGCTCATGACACTGTGCGACTTCTCTTCTAATAGCCACTTCTCTAAACTCTTAGTTGCATGCTGTGTGTGTGCTGCGAGGCTGCGGTGCAAGTACAGCATCATCAACCACTTAATACTAAGAAAGAAGTGAAGACACAAGCGTGTGAGTGTGCGTGTGCGTGTGAGTAATGAAGTCAGCAGCACTTACGCACAATTGGCATCCGCTGTTGGCAGCTGTCGACCTTGTTTGCTGTTGTTGCATGGTGGCTACCAAACACAGGTAGATACGTGGAAGCAGCCGCGGCGAAATGCAACTGCAGTTGTTGAGCGGAAGACGTTTTATTGCCATCAAAAAAAGAAAAAAAAAAAACAGAAATCAGAAATAAATATCATAAATTCAGTAATACAGCATTTCATAACTGTTAATTAACAGTACAGCTAATAATAAAGTCAGTGCAATGCAAAGTCCATGGCAAACGTTATCGCATACAAAATGATTACATCAATAACGTGAGCGCGGTCATCTGCGGTACAACGGCATATAAGTGCTACGTATACATGAATGTATTGAAAGTGTCTGCTAAAGCGTTTTTTTTTTTAATTTGTGTAAAAAACAATTTCATTTACAAAACCTCATGCAAACACACGTACATACACATACGAATGTATGCGCGTATTTGTTTCGTAGGCAATTACAGTGTTTTTTTCGTTGCTTTTAAATGTCGCCTGCTGATTATATTTCCGCTCTCGTCTGATAATAGCACTAAATGAAATGCGAACGCATGAGTATTTTTTCCAAACCGATAACCATTCACTCGTATGCATACAAATATGTATGTACATGTGTATGTATATAAATTATATGAAGTTCTGCATTCAGACGTGTGTTTATTGAGCTAAGACTGTGACTTTGTTATGAACAACCTTAGTTATACATACAAACGAACAAACATTTGTAGAATTGCCAAAGTATATACACTGACTTGAGATTTGAAGATTTAACGGTATTAGATCGCCTTTAATCCGTTTAATTATTGCATTTTCTAATTATAAACACAAAAGCAGTAACACTGGAATTCAATGCGATGGTCAAAATTTATTACCCATGAAAAAGTAACCATAGAAGAAAAAGCAAAAATAACTGTAAATTAAGGAAAAATTGAAAATATATAAATTAATGTTAAATTCTTAGTACCTAGAAGTTTTCTACACCTTTATGAGTATTATACTTTTATAGAACGAGAATCCAACATAACAACAACTCTCATAACTGAATTTCGCAGTGAAACTACATTAATTGTGATGAGACTAGTTAATCTGAACCAACCTCAATAAGTTTCGCAATATTATCATCCAGAAAATGAACAAATACAGCTAATGAAAACTCAAATACTATGCCAAATTTATATTACGAAAAAAAAGCGGCAAAAACAAACAAACGGTATTTTAAACCAAAACAAATTAATAGAAGATGAAAAATTAATTGAAAACGTAACCAACGCCCCCGAATTGACGTCATATCCGGCTTTGCGCGGGAGCAGCAAGCAGCGGAGCACAGAGCACAGCAGGCGACCAACAGCATGTGGGTACTCGAATGTGTGCTGCGTCGCTAATGACACTCAATGGCTGAAATGTACTTGAAATTACATATGTACATACATACGTACATACGCTCCATGCAAAGAATGGAGAAAACGCGATTCTTAAAACGAACGATATTTTCAAAGCGTTCACATTAAATTTTCCAAATGTTATAATTCTTATATTTTTTCCTCATATAAAACACCCGAAAACAACAACATTTTTTTGTTAATATTTTAATAACAGCACTGTTAAACGCTTTTAAATTTTAACAACGACTGTTATAAGCACTTCATATGTCAATATTAATGTTAAACAACTGCTAAATTATAGATAAAAAATTAAAAAAAATATTTTTAAATAAAAAAATAAATAAATTTACGATAATTCACAGAAATTAGCACTTTGGTTTTGGTAATTTCGAAAATCATGGTCGAAATTTCGCTGTTGTACTTATCAGATCTGGCAACCTTATGCGCTTGCAGACATACATACATACATATTCGTACGTATGCATAAACTGACAGTATAACAACAACAACAGCAGCAAATTATAATGAAAAGCAAATATGATTGCCAAATTGAATGTAGTATATTTAAGCCACATCTACATATCTACACACGTACATACGTATGTTTGTGTGTTTGTTTGTGCAACTACGAAATTTTCTGTACCCAACATTGGATTTGGTATTTTTAAACATTTCACGTAATTGTTGCTATTTTTCAGTCGTCAATTTTTTAATTTCAAATTTGAAATTATCTTTTTGCGTTTATTTTCGGATATTTGAATGTTCACGAGTGATGGCTGTGTATGTATGTGTGTGTGTGGTCGCATGTGTTATACGCCCGTTCTGTTTGCATTATTTCATTAATAAGAAATACAGAAACCGATTTTCTTGTTTCACAACAAAAACAAATTCCAATTGTATTTTCATTGAAAGAACTTGACATGGCAAGCATTTAAAGAACGCTTCATATTTGTCTTCGCTGCTAATCACAAGGAATTATAGACAATACAAATACGGTAAAGTGAAGTGAAATAATGAATTGTATTTCAGTGATATACATGAAACATTTTTACTTGAACACACAGCGTTTAAATTAAATATTTGTTTATTGTTTTCTTTCTTTTGCTCGCTGCGTGCGCTATGTATGTATTTGCCCAAGCGAGCGTTCGCTGCTAAACGCTAAATATTCATTCATTATTTCGACAGGCAATGTGTTGAATCGACAATTAAAACAGAGGGAACGCAAATAGCGAGCGTTCGTGAATTATACAACAGCAACAGCAACAGATACAGACAGATACACACACATATTGATATACATATATATACTCTACTACATACTGTTATGAGCGAAATGCAAGCGCCAAACACCGACCACATTCCATTCAAATTAACCCAAGCTCAGAAATCTCGGATAGCAGTAAAAACCGAAACTGACGGAAAATCCAATTTGAAAAGACATTAACTGGACCCATGTATATCTATTAATTGATAAGGTGTGTCTTTTCCTAATATGGAAAGTGTATTATGCGAAGAAATATTCTTACGCAACGCACTTACAGACTTCCACTGGTGGAAGATTTTCTACATTATAGTTCTATATGCCAAGTTTGTACCCAGCTGACCAGCTTTTTATGGATTTCATATTGAATATTCTCGAAAATACGTTTTTGTTTACAGTTATTCACCTTGAACAACGTAGACATACCACTACAGATATTCGCATGTTCACCCTGTGGGAAAGATTGGCTTCAGCATGAGTGCCTCGTTTCTGATTTTTTCGATTGTGGAGAGCTTTATTGATTTTAAGAGATTGAGAGTGTCTAAATATATTCCCTACTGAGTTCGTATGTGTGCGTTGTACTTTTAAAAATATAAACAAAAAGGCGGAAAAATACTTAACATTTTTTGGATATCATTTTGCGAATTCTTCACACTTAGTATTTATAATAATTTTCAAAGTACAGAAATCGGTATTGGAATGTGTTGAAATATTTCTGGTTTAATAGAAAATACCATACCGTAAATTAGTGCCTTAATATTTACAGTTATATATATATAAATTTGCACAGGTTGAATATTTATAATGAAAAAATAAAGTTTTTTGAAAAATTGAAAATTTCTATTTTGAACAAAAGTTCAAACTATAATTGTTTTGATAAGGTAGTATGGCATTGCTTGGAGTATATTATATATTAGAGTATATATATATCATACATTTAGTTCATTCCACTTGCAACCAACTAATTTTAGTTTCTTTTCTATATTTTCAGAAAGCGAATTTCACTTTCATCGCACTACGAATTATCAAAAACTTTACGTCGCATCTGAGAGACTGAGAATTTGACGAGCGTATTCTTTGATCTCCCACAAGAGCCTAGCAAGAGAATGAGGGAAACTGATGGTCCACGGCTAGCGTACCGAGGGCATTGAGGTTTCTCAAGCAATAGTTTGCCACACTACATGGATCGTAGAAATGGCGGCGATATTTTGGCGCCACCTCGGCCCCCAAAGCACTTACCGCGTGTACATCGTCCTCGAGCACCCGAGCCAGAGACTATGTTAAACGGTGCGCAAATGCAACCGGAGTGGCAACAACAACAACAACAGCAGCAGCAGCAGCAGCGGGAACAAGAAGAACGACAGAAACAGCGGCAAATGTCGACAACAACGTCGACGGCGACAGCAGCAACGAATACGACGAGCACCGAAGTAACGCAATGTACAATTAGTAGTAACCAGCGAGAGCAACAGCAACAGCAACAACAACAACAGCCACAACAGCATAATTTTAATAGCAACATTTATCCAAGTCAATATAGTATTACGGGGGCCGATCGTGGTGTCGGTACAATTAGTCGAAATGATAGTGTTGCCACTAATGGTGTTACAACATTGATGCAACCAGAACTCGAGGATTACGAGATTCATCATTTGACCATACTGCCACAGCGGCCAACCACATTAAATCTCAGTCGCAACAGCAGTCACGTGAGCACCACATCCTCATCGACATCATCATCGTCCATAACCGCGGCGAATACGTTTACACGCCGTCGCCAATTACCGCCTACCCCGGGTGCTGCTGCTCGACTACTTGTTAACAACAATACGAACAACAACAGTAGCAGCAGTAGCGGCAGTAACAACGCGCGTAGCCAATCGAACAACAACGGTGGCTTAAGTGGTGGCCTCACTGGTTTACTTAGTCATTTCCATAGCACCGATCCAGCTGCTGCTTCATCAGTCACGCTGGCTCAACCGCGACCCGAGTCCCAGAGGCTCACCAACGAGTACGTCGATACTCCGTTCCGAAACGCTGCAGCAAATGCTGGCCTACCGAATCAACTGCAGCTGCAACATGCATCCCGCGCGCAACATCCGGCGGGACAGCATGATGGTGGCCAGACGACAACGCACCATCTGCTGTTGTTGCCACAGCGAGAGTTCCGTCAACAGCAACAGCAGCAACAACAACAACACCTGCAGCACCAGCATCAACACCAGGTACATTCGAACCGCTTGGCGGGCACAGTGGCTTCGACGACCGTCACGGCGGGCATCGATGGCACGGACGGCTTCTTACATTCGCATCATAATCACAAAACGCCTATGTCCACTGCAGCGACAACAACCTGTCCACACACTGGCAAGGTGATTCCAGTCGCGCAAAATGGGCACAGCAGCAGCAGCAGCGGTTTGGGCAGCTTCACCAGCTCACTGAACGCGCAACAGTCATTCACTCCGGCAATCACAAAACAACCCGCCTCAACGACCAGCCAAACTTCGCAAATCGGCAGTAATAATTGCAAATTTGCTAAAAATCTTCCCGCGTTCGACGACTTGTTGACCATGCACAACATAGCGACGGGCATTTCCACGCCACAGGGTATGATATCCGCCGTGCACGGCGCCAGTCCGCTGGGCACGCCCATCATACTGGGCAGCAGCGGTGACACATCCTCGCTGAATCAACTGCTTTGCCCACGATGCGGTCATTGCCGTTGCGAACAGTGCCAAAGTCCACCCCATCTGCCGCAAACGTGGCTCTGCAATAAGACCTGCCTATGCAGTGCCGAATCGGTCATCGATTATGTGTCGTGTCTGTGCTGCGCCAAAGCGTTATTCTACCATTGCGCACGCGACAACGACATGGACTGCGATGATGGCTCCGGCACACCGTGCGTTGACAATCCCTGCTCATGCGGACCCTACAAACGTACGCAGCGTTGGGGTTGGCTGGGCGCACTGTCGCTCGTACTACCCTGCCTTTGGTTGTATTGGCCGATGCGCGGCTGCGTCTCGTTCTGTGAGAAGTGTTACGGACGGATTGTGGGTCGTGGTTGCCGCTGTCAACAGACGGACTCGCCAACCAACATTATTCCGATATCACAGTTGGGCCTTAACGGTAACGGAAGCAGCGGCACGGCAAGCATTTTAAGCGGCAACAATGGTGGTTCCGATTCATTGAAATCAGCCGATGGACATCATCATCATAACCATCATCACCATCACAATCATCATATGCGAAAGGGCGATCTAACGCCCAAGAAACGACTGCTCGATTCAAATGGCGAATACTAAAACGACAGATAACGCATGGGTATAAATATATCTAGAAAGTTAAAGTGTTAAGGGAAAACGCCATTTAACTAGGGTACTACTTATACATACTCGTATAGTACAAGTTGGGTCAGAAACTGATTTCAACTGAAGAACCACTGCTGGCGGTGGGTTGTGGCGTAAGGCAGTCGTAGTGAATATGGGACCGTCGGAACGGTTCTATGGGTGGCGGTAGTAGGTCTAGTTTAACGAGCAAAATCGGCTGATTGTAGAGAAATGTTATTGACTGACAATTGAGCAACAGTATTTTAATGTAAAAGAGCTTGCATTTAGTGCGCAATCGAGATAGTTCCAATCTCTCTCTCACTAACTTTAACTCCTTCTTCCAAAATTTTGTAAAATTTTGTCTGACCGCTGAACAGGGTGTGAACGAATCAGTGTTGCCACATAGCGCCAAGCCTGCCGCGGCAGTTCCCTAGTGTTAGAAACAGCAGAGTAGACACAGCAAGGTAACAGAACGCAAAGAGTAACTGCAACATTTTTACAACAAAAACAATGCAGAACGAAATTTACTAAATGAACTAAAATGGTAAAAGAGGAAGTTTGAAATGAAATTAAAGGGTCGCTTAGAAAGTAATGTGGGAAATTCATAAATAAACTATATATTTTAGCGTAAAACATAATAACCAAAGACTGCAAACAGATAATTATTAATTATTAGAAGTGTTATTTAAAGGGAAGTGAAAAGCGTGCTTTCTAATTTTAACTGTTTAATATTTCATGTGCGAACGCAATTCAATTTCAATTTCGATTTCATTTTGCAATTTTCCATTTTCAACTAAACAAACAAATCGTCAAATATACCGTATTTCACTTTTTTTCAACAGGAAATTTAAGTAAAAATTCAACTAAATTTCACCGTTTGATTTCTGAAAAAAAAATCTTTTGTTTCATAAAAAATATTTTTTTTAACTTTTTTTATAAATTGTAATTATTTTTTTTTTTAATTTTCTTTAACGTTTTATTTGTTCACCATCTAAGTCAGGTCGTAGTGTCAGCAATTGACATTTAATTGAATACTTTATAACATAATTCCATTGTAAAAACAAAATAAAAGTAATTAAATAAAATACAATTTGTATATAAGAAATCGTAAACCAGACGCTTTTATAGAGTTGGAAACTGTAAAACTAAGTAAAACAAACGGAAAAAGAGTATATAAAGAAAGCGAGAGTATATATGCGAAGTGCTGAAGTTATATAAAGGAGTGACTAAGGCAAGGGAGAGAATGCTTTTGAAGTCACTTGTCGCTTAAAACGCTACAAGCAGGTCTCTTAGCTGTCATGTCCACATTTGAATAAAATACTTCTAAATTTCGATTTGTAAATACATAGATACACAAATGTGAGCCTGTTACCTTGAGTATTTGGCCGCGTTCCAAAAGTTCGACGGAATAATACACCCATATTCAGCAGTTTAACACTCCTTTTGAGCAAAACAGATAAAATAGAATAGAATAAAAAAAGCGAAAGAAATGTTTGCGATAATAAAAATCTCCGCAAATGGTTATCGTAAATGTGCGATGTATTTCAAAAGCTATACGATTCTTTATGAAAGCTACTTGCCTTTAGCGTTCTTTATAGTCTTCGCATTCGCATTCATGCATTATTCTTTTGATTCCTACAGTCTAAATGAAAAAAAAAAAGCGAAACAAAAAGCAAAATAAGTAAATTAAATATATATAATATACATACTTACGCACACATGCATGCGTTTGTATGTATGTATGTGTGTGTGCAGATAAAAAATGATGAACTTCGTAAAATGTATTTTATAAAGGAAACTTTTTGTAGCGTATACAAAATAAAAACGTGAGAAGAAATAAGCATAAAAATATATAAAACATTGCTCTTTACTATGAAACAAGCGAAACAGCACTAGCAAATCAGTTAGTTTAATTCCAGCAGTTTTCTTCAAAGCTCAGGAAGTAATGAGTTTGCTTACAAAAAACAAGCTGAGTACTGATTTGCAACTCTTGGACGTTGCGTTGGTTTTGTAGACGAACTAGCAATTGGGTTCTTGGTTGCTATACATATGTTCCTTAAGCTTTCACTTTCTATAGCTTTAGTTTTCAAAAAGCTAAATGAAAATGTTCAATTCCTTGTGAGTTTTCAAAATGGTTTATATACTCGTAGAGAAAAAGTAAGAAGAGCTAGCGCTTAGCTAATTGACAAAAGCTCAATCGAGCTTTAAAGCTTCAACTCGTTTTTGCCAAATTTCAAAAACTGTTCAAAAACTCTTTAATATGCATAGTTTTGGCATTCTAGCTGTTGAAAAATCAGTAGACTCACAAAGCAACAAAAAGCTCAAACTAAAGTTTTTCAATTTAAGCTTTGGTTTATAAAGCTTTTACATTGAAAAGGTAGCACAATTCAGTCTCTTTTGAAAATATTACACTCATATTTTCGGTAGTTTCTATACGCATATTTCACTCAAAAAAACACCAGAAGCCAACCGTGTTTCGTTGAAAATTTTGAACCAACGCAACTTGCGCATTTTTTCTGCAGACTTCAAGCAGCAAATAAATAAATAATTGCAAAGACACAAACTAATTGATTTGCTGCTGTTTCGCCGCAAATACTGTCTGGTCCATAGATTATATTGAAAATTATAAGCACACATACACACCTAAACTTACACATACATCCAGAGCCTTGCGATTTTAAGTAAAATGGCGTCACTTTCGTCAAAAAAATTTAAACACCAAATAAATTAGTGGAAAAATTAAAAACATATATGTCTACTTATATGGTAAATCTTATTTTTATACAATTGAAAATTTGCTTATTTTATACGAGGAATACTATTACAAAAAAAATCCTATGATTGCTTGAACAAGTGTAAAATAGTGTATATATGTATGTAAAATGTGTGACGTAAATTCTAAATTATTTACAAAGCGAAATTTCATTTTTTTTTTTAATGAAAGCACTACACCTGCAAATACCGTTAAATGCCACTACTTTATATATATGTGTATGATCCTTATGTGCACTGCGTTGAAGAGAGTGTAGTGAAAGCTAAAGTTATTATTTACACAGTTATATTGTGAAAACAAACGCCAATTTTAAGTCCAATCAAGCAAAATCGTCACTTATCTTTGATAACTAAAGACAGATAAGCACTGTAAATTGTTTCGTGTAATCGTGAGCGTAGAGAGTAGTGGTAAGAAGCTAAAACTACTAAATTTATTTATACTTACTGATATATACAACTACGATATATCGTATATGCATAAATGTCACTATTGAATAACGGAAACAAAATATAGTTGTAGTATGAACAAAGTTTAAAAACAAAAACAAAGCAAAAAACAAAAAAAAAAAACAAACAAGCAAAACAAAAACCAAGCTAAACTTAGTTATTAATTAATTTTAGTTACGGAATTTAATTAATGTACAATTACAACTATTATTACTATAATTAAATATTATTATTATTATTACGATTATGATTATGACTATTATTTAAAATTAGAGAGAAATCTATATTATTGTTACACAAATATGATTAAAATATTATACAAAATGCGCGAAGTAAAATTAAATTGTATATGTAATTAATGTAAAATTGAGACTAATTTAATGTTATGTAAAAAGAAAAAAAACAACAACAAAACTAAAAAAAATAGCAATTGACTAAAACTGAAAAAAAGTAAACAAGCTCCATGTCTTCGTACTCGTATGCGTGCGCTTACGCGAGGGACATGGCACTGCAAATATCGCGATTCAGCGTTAATTTTGAATGCAACCAACAGTGCATCAGCGGAGATCTTTCAGAAGCGAAAGTTCAATACTTTTTTTTGCGTTCCAAATAGTTTTGTACGGACCACGCCTACATCACACGTTGGCAGAGGCCTTTGCGTGGTCCTTGCCTTGAGATTTATTTGCACGATGATTTTTGCATGGCAACTCCTCGCTTAAGCGCACACATACGCACCCACGCAAAGTTGGCGTGTGTGTGGGGGGGGGGCGACGTTTTTTGAATTTGTTTTGTTTTGTTTTTAATAAGCGAAAAGGAATATTATTTATTTTATTTGTAACATATTTTAATACTACGAGTACTACTAAACTAAATGTATGAAAGAAAAATAGACTCAAACTGTTTGTAAATTTCAAAAGATAAAACACTAAAACCAACTGTATGTTAATACTATACCACATACTGTCTATATATTGTATGTATGTACATGCATAAGTGTGTGTGTGTGTGTGTGACGTGTATGTAAAGTGAAATAAAAATGTAAAAAAAATTAGAAAGAAAGAAAGTAACCAAATCGACTTCACCTATACGCATTAATATCGACATACAAACAAACATTCATGCCACGCATAGAACACATATACATACATACACACAAACATACATAGATACTAAAGTTAACGAGAATGATGATGTTAATGATGATGATGATGATGATGATGCACTCATAGAGTTGAAGAAATGATTATTATTATTAAATACGAAATAAATAAACAAAAAAAATCATAAAATACTAAAATTTTAATTCGCTGTGTTTTCATTGACCTCAACAAGGTGCAAGCAAGTTAGTTAGTTAATTGCTACAGTTTGAAATGCAGATACTTATTAGCTCATTGCAGCTTTACCATAGATAAAAAAGAAGCCGAGCAACTGATTCACTAATTAGACAAGTGAAATAGCGAAATTGGTCAGAGCGTACACTTTACAGCGCGGATCTACATCGCCTCTAAACACGTCTCAGCAGTAGCTGTAGCAGAGTTGCATCGATGAATGTTGCAAAACAACAGTTCTCAACCGTGAATTGTCGATCCATTCTTCGAATTGTTGCCTGAAATATATACACTTCTCTGTACAAGCACTGTACACTGTGAAGCTATTTAAGAGACCTTCCCGGACAGACTTTACAGTCTCTAACAGCATGACTCGAAGATTTGCGTGACTATTCACTGGCTCCATGTTGCTGGTAGATCAGTAATCGCAGGTAAGTACATACGCATTGGAGTTCCACTGCTTGGATATCTGTTCAAGACCAATTAGACGGCCGACTGGATTTTTTCCAAAGAATTAATGGCACGATTTTCATGACGAAATCGAAAAAATATTGAGTCGCCGACATTCTTTCCCTTCAGCTAACGCTAAGCTCTTTTTAAATTGTTCTAGCGCTGTTGCGCTATTCTGTTCAGTACCATTTTGGTCAGCAAATTGTAATTGATTCCGCGGATAGACATTTAAGGTGCACCTTCAAAAACGCACACATGGGCACATCCATATTTAAATATGTACTTCCAAATAGGAGTATCCAAATTCATACAGCCGAGGAAAATGCGAGCAAAGGCGAAAAGATGGCATACGGCATACGGCTACAGCAGCAGCACCGCTCGAAGCGCAGCAACTCTGGCAACAACAATGAAATCAAATAAAATTAAAAGCATTAACAACAACAACAACAACTACAGCAATAACAACCACAATTGCCCGCGACAGCAGGCAGGCAATGAGGGAAAAATAAAACTAAAGCAGCTGCTTCCGGTGTTTGATTGATAGTGAACTGGCAGTTTGTTTATCTCTTGGATTTGAAAGCAAAACAACAACAACAACAACACAGCGACAAACTGACTACATACACTACGACTTTATATGGGCGTGTGTATATGTACTCGCATGTGTATGTATGTACATATGTAGTAGTTGCAGCACACAGTGAGACTCCTGCGAGTGAAACACAAACGAATGGAATGGAAAAGCAAAACATTCTAGAGCGGCAAGAGCACACATGAAGAGCGATGACTGATGCAGATGTGTGTGTGTTGTGTGTGTGTGGAGCTGTGTTCAATTGCTCCGAGCGATAAGCGCTATGCACTGCCTACGCGAGCGCCGACGACGAGGGAACACAATCAGAGTAGAGCTGCAGAATGAGTGTCTGTCTGTGGCGAAAAGATGCGAATGAGAAAGGGACACTCTCGCGGTCGCCGCTGCATTGCGGCGAGACACTTTATTTTTAAATGCATGCAACAAACATACACTCATATACATATATATCCATGCAATGGATGTGAGTGTGTGTGTGTTGGTGTTTGTAGAGGCATATTTACATAGAAATTTGAAGCATACAACAACAAGCACACATAATCGAACGCAAACCCACACACTTTAATAAATACGCACGGATGTTTGCATTGCGTTGTACAACAACAACAACTGCGCCAAAGTACACAAACATGCGATACTAGGGTGAACCAGATTTTTATGGTCTTTGAATATTTTCTGCTGAACTGATAAAGGAAGTGACACACTGTGTCGGTAAAAGAATCTCCTATACGAGGTATGTTAAAAATAATAAAAAAAAAATAAAAATATTTCCCATTCGTTATTATGCACTTGTGTTAGCGCTTCTTCCACTCCGCTTCTTCTAATCTGACCGCTTCTCAAACTCAATTTTTGGGAAAGAAAACTGTTCACAAATGTTGAACTCTCCAAACTCACGAAATTTTAAATTTTACACCCACCCTAATACACCGTGGCATATAAACACACGCACCGACAATCGTTCCGCCATTCCGCCATTGAATGGAACGTCGAGCCTGTCATTCAGTTGCTGGGGTGCACCATGTGTGCGCGCGAACGCTGATGCCCCACTGTAGCACACAGGAAATCAGCTAAATTGCAACAAAAGCAGCAACAACAACGGCAACGGTAACAACAATCATCAAAACAGCTACATCCGCCAATGCAAAAGAAATTATGTAGCGCAAAAATAATAGCAACAACACCACAAAATGCACGTTTATGTTGCAGACGATGGAGATGATGCTTCAACCGGCACCCAGCATCCGCTCACTCACACATACATAAATACTTGGAAATATTAGCACTCGCATGCAGTTTTACAGTTACAAAAGACGGACAGAGTTATCTTAGCAATTTCAGGCGATGATAATCAAATGCAGAAAAGAGCACAGAGAATTTGTGTTGTTGTAGTTTGTAATAGAGTTCTTTTTTGGATCAGCTAGTTCAGATGTTGACTATTGGGCAAGAAAGTTCAGGTATATACCGTTATATTGGATCCAAGCTCGATTAAATGGACGAAATTTGTGAAAACTCCTTCACAAGCCTCTTACTTGGACGTCTTCAAGACCCTTTTTTCCAATTTTTTTACTGTGAACCCCAGTCCGCCCATCAATTTCGTTCGTATCTCGGCACATTGAAGCCCTGTTCTCGAAACAAAGCAGACATACTTCCAACGGTAAATTTTTTGCAAGATGAGAAGAAACTGCAGCCGATCCGGTTCCTTGTACATTCCCGGAAAAAAAATACTTGCGCACGCCTCCCTAAAATTCATTATATGATACATATGTATGTGGCAAAACAGACCGGCTGCTTTGCTATCGGAAAACATGAACTTCTGACAGCGGATGCGGAGCAAAACCGAATTTGTTGCCCCCAATTTTCTGCTGACAACAGGCGCGCAACGAAGGAAGCCGAAGTTGGGGTGAGTGCTGTGCAGCTATTGGCAACGTCAGCATAAACATCGAGAACATTGTTGTTGTTGCTGTTGTTGCAACAAACGTAGATCACGCAGCTGTTGTTCTTGACTGCGACTTGAGTGATAATTCCATTTATTTTTAGGCTGCTTATTTATATGAAATGAAATAAGAGATTAACAAAGAATTACACCAAAACAGACAAGTGCAGCGGCCACCTGAGAGGGTGTGAGTCTCTGGAGATGTTGCAAGTTTGTTTTGGGCATGAATTTCATTTTTACAGTTATTACATAACAAGGTTTGTCCAGAGTTTGCTCAGTGAAAGACAACACAAAGGAAGATAAGATAAGGTCATTCTGGCCACTCATCACAGCTGACGAGTCCATAGAGTGCTGCACCAAAGGTCTGAATGTTTAAAAAGTGATTAAAGTTCTTGATGGACTCGGCACTCGACAGAAGTATATATCGCTAAACGATCCTGCAAGGCCTCGGCTTGAAGACTGCTTATGATATACGCAGTTAATGAAGAATATTTCTACAATCTAACGGCGGCAGTGCCAATTAATTTCTGAAGAACTTCTACAGTCAACTAAAACCTCATGGAGACCTTTTGCTTCTCGCACTCAGCAAATATATCTCAAAAGAAGAAACAAGCTCCAATGTATGTACGTTTAATCCCTTAATTTCTATATATACTTCTCCAGGATGTGAGGTCCTGATAAATCAGATTTCATATAAATTATACGAGTGAAAAAGGTAACTTGCTTTAGACCACAAAAGCGGTAATATCTACGAGGATAAAATACTGTTTTAGGTTTATTCATGCGAACCATAGCTATTCCAAATATAAAAGAAGTCTGCATAATAGGTTTGGAGTAAGGTGAGTACTTAATTCCTTCCCATTCATAGCTCTGTCTGTTGTTGTTTTTGCGTTTATGTATAAAATTCCTAAATTTTTAATTGGCTTATAACAGGATATCGTGACCAGACAATTGATTTGCCCACCATGAGAGAAGAAGAGAAGAGTAGCAATAAAAATCATAAGAATCAGCCGTTAATTGTTTGCAGTCGTATCCTGGCGAACGGAAGTCGTTTGTGGTTCCACGCACACTTGCCAACACACCACACGCACAAGAAAACCGCCACGAACATGAACATGAACATGAGTAATGCACGATGTGTAATGTGTTCGCAAAGATAAATAATCATAAGGTAAATGCATTGGCACATCCTCTCGCTCAACTTCCCTTCCATTTTTCGTTTTCATTACAATTCGATCCGTCGTCCGATCTGCGCGGCATTTCTTCACTTTGTTTGTGCACTTTTCGATATTTATTTACATTCTATGTACATATGTATGTATGTATCATATGTATGTGTGTAATGCTCATTTTGCATAGGCGCACTCATATTCGTATGCAACAGGTGTATTGCAGGTGGACTTTTTAATGGTAAATATCCGGTTGCCTGCTTGCTCTTGGGTATGCTCTGCTGTTGTTGTTGGAATTATGTTAGTTAGTATGGAATTGGAAATTTTCTATTCTGTGAATTTTCTTATAAAACGCATAATGTATTCTTGGAACATTTCCTTTCTAAGGAAATTCCTTATTGAAAAGGAACCAAATGAAAATGTCTCAATCTGATATCACTCATATAATTCAATTAAATTTATTTTTCTTATTTTTTCGTAAAATCATTTAATGCTGATACAAATGTTAAATGTTTTGAATTGAATTTCAAGTAATCACAATCACTACACGAAAGCACAAATCACAAATCACAAAAAAGATGAGCAACATTGGCATTAGTGGCAAATAATCACCTTTCGGTGTTAAAATTATCACTTCGTCTGAGCTGCGCAAACATCACTGCAAGCGATAACCTCATAGTCGGTTTGGGTCATCTGTTGTTGTTGTTGTTTTATTTATTTATTTTTTATTCAAAATCCAAAGGCAACAAATATAAAATAGATCTGACACATATATACACGTACATACATAGTTACATTTGTATGTATGTACATACCTACATGAAATACTGTTACAATTTTTGTTCGGTTCCACAGAGAGAGCGCCTTGCGGCACGGTAGACTTCAATTGTTTTCCACCACTGAGAACACTTATCAACAGTGATTTCGGAACTCAGTTCATTTTGAATCTAGAAGATTGTGTTGATTACATAAATACACACGGAGTTTTTGAGATATCGCCACATAACAGTATTTCATAAGTAGAAGTGACACAAACTCTTAGCTGGAACATGACTGGAATGAAAAATCTTGAACTTGAATCAAAAAATGTTGACACATACACATATCTAAGAGGCCACCTGCAAAAGCTTTGTATATAGTATGATGAGATGCTTGAGTAGTCTCTTTGCGAATGCCCAGTCTTCAGTTGGTTAAGAAGGAATACCTCGACTGAGTTGCTTTGAGCTTATTTGGGTACCTCTGGGGAGCAAAATGGGCCAAATGATGACATAATTGCAGACGCTTGCGGCACTCTTTGCCTATCTTTTCAACCAACAGGATATGGAAATCCCTCCAATTCTCTTCACGGCTTTTCCGTACTAACGGTTTTTAGTGCTAGACTAATATTGATAAAGCGACGTTGACAAACACAGAAGAAGACGTGGGAGTGACAGGTGACCACTATTAAGTCGTTGCTAGTTGCAAGATTCACAAAATCACGCGTGAAATAATATTTTTGTCAGTAAAATTAAAACCTTTTTAAAGGAACTCTATTATTATAGGCTTTCTACAAGCTAACGAACCTCACGAATATTAAGAACCCCCCACTCGTAGAATGGGTAAATATGTGTTCCAATTGTTTTTTTTTAGCTCTACAATTGCTGAACTATTTGCCTCTTATATAATTAACGAATGACTAATATTCGAATATTATTAATTGTACTCTTTAACTGTATTTCATTGCGAGTAATTAAGGTAATAGTTTTCGGGAGGTTTGCAGTGCGACGAAAGCCCACTATCTGGTTTCCACTGTTTCGACTCTCGTTTAGTTAACTTCTACGGTCGTTCTCACTGCTAAACAGCAAAGTGCATGTTCGTCGCTGGTTGTTCGTTTTTATCGTTTACATCGGTGCGCCGTCGCTGGAGCTACGATCGCGTCAACAACGCGCTGCATTTGTCCATGCGCAAGCGATCGTCGCACACACTGCTCAATGGAGAAATGGAAAAGTCAATGACCCGGAAATCGTGTCTAAAACAGACGGCAACACCAACACCAAGAGCAACAGTCAAAGCAACAACGACCATGCGTCGGGTATTGGGCGTTGGGCGACGGCAGCAATAACAGCGATCGCGACGACGGCGCAGTGCGAGTATGTAATGTTGGCGGCAGTCGAGTAGTGCGTGTGCGTGCGTGCGTGCGTCCGCACTGGCCTACACACATGTGCGCGTGAGTGTGCCTATGGACAGACACGTAAATTATGCATGGAGGGACTAATGGGTGAAAAGCCCGAACGGATGGACAATCAATGGCATGGCACAACAGCCGACGCGTTTTATTTAATGCAGGAAATGTAGAACTCCGCGCAGAATGGCGCAGCGCAGCGCTGCATAGAGCATAAAGTGGCGGACGAGTGGTTGCGTGCTACAGCGGCAGCACTAGAAGCAGTCGAGGCAATCAAACGCAATTAATGTGACGTTGATGCCCATCTATCGATAGACCCCAGCCAGACAGTAATGGTCCAGATCGCAACGGGATGCACATAACACACGAAAATTATAGGCTCCACGCATTCTCTCGCCCATTCACGCAACGCGCGCTCGTCTTGCGGAGCGCGGACCACGGACCACATCATCAGCAGCAGCAACATTGCCAAGTGTGCCTCATTGCGTGAGGCGAGAGTTGGACGGCAATTCAGATTTGCATCGCGCAGGTGATGTGAATGGCCCGATCCAACAAAATGCCGAGTTAATACGAAACTACTTTTCACTAATTCACGCAAGTATGCGTTCACTTAAGCCATACATATCTACAAATATGTATGTACAAGTGTATAGGGTATAGGCGCATTCATAGATACTCGTATGTGGAGCGCTGGCAGTCTTCTACATCGAGCGTTTGCTCCCCATTCTTCACTAATAATGCTCACCCTTTTTCTGATTGCCTTTGCTCCTATTCGGTCGTGTGTTGTTGTTTTTGTTTTTCTCTTGTTTTTTGATTTGGAAATCTATTTTTATTCCACATTGAACTGCGGGGGCAGGTCTTTTGCTGGTCGGAGCTTTGGAGACGGCTGCAATAGGCTGTGTTGCCGCAAGTGCCAGACCGACGGAGTCAGCCGCAAAGTGCATTGATTCACCAGCCTTCAGCAGTCGCAGCAGTTCATTCTGCAATCGCTTTTGTAGATACTTGTGTGGAGAATTGGACGTTCTTTGCTTTTTGCTTTCGATTTGTTCTTCTTTTATCTTGAACGCTCGTAAATGGTAGCCGCTTTCTATTATGATATATCTTTGTTGTTGTCGTTGTTGTTGCAATGCAATTTAGTAATCTCCAGTCATTTTTTGTGCAGTTGAACACTTTCTATTCTATTTATATTTGTTGTTTTTGTTGTTGTTTTTTCCTATAACGGTATGTTATCGCCGAATGTAAGCTAACTAATTAGCTGTGATTTATTGCGGCGAAAAGATAATACGAAACTTACTAAATCTCCCAGTTAGAGAGATTAACGAGGAAGCTAAATGTGTTTTTGTAATTATTACAACAAAATTTCTAATATCCAACCTTATCGCATAGACATCGGGATAAACTTCGAAGACTAGATAGACTTTGGAATTATTAATTAGAGATACAGAAAGATTTTTGAGAGAAACTATAAGAGACAACAGTTTCCAGGGCACTCTTTTATAATCAGAGGCTCTGGAAATATACTTAATTCTAATATCTCAAATATTACAAACGAATAGCCGAATTTACCGAGGAAGCACATCAACTAGTTTCGTGCTCCCGCAGACAATCAGTCGTACATATGTATGTTCGTATATATAAGTATGTGTGTCGAGAAAATTCATTGAAGTTCCCGTAACCTCACGCACAGTGTTTAAAATAAAAATAATAATAAAAAAATCTGAATCACGTGCATAAAAAAACTCTCTCAGGGGTTGTTATAGTAGGCGTGTATCAAACATAACGGTGCATTGAAAAGCACACAAACGCCGACATAGCCATGCATGTATTTCACTATGAACCACTGCATGCTCGCACTTGTCAAATATACTATAGCACTTAGAACATCCTGTCATAAGAACAACACCGTTCGCTTTATTGCCACGAAGAAACACTTAAAGAACGCTTCACATCCGTCGGTCGTCAGCTGAGAAACAAAGCATACGCTTCGCGTTTGTGCTCATGTGTTTCCCGGTATTACAAACACACGAATACACTTGCTTACTGACGTATAAATATTTCTATCGAAACCCTCTAGAAAACCCGAATTGATTTATCGAAAATCCGAACAGTTACAGTATTTAACTTGAGAACTCATTTTAAAGTTAATTAGTGAGTATTAAGGGTATGAGCCGACCAAATTAAAGTTTTACAAAAGTTATTATTAACAAGTAAGGAAGGGCTAAGTTCGGATGTAACCGAACATTTTATACTCTCGCAATTTATTGAAGAAATTTTAATACGATAACACCCAAATTTACCCATAAATTCGGCACAAAGTTTAATAGAATAACGAAAATCGTCCTATATAGTGTATGAGGGCTGAGGTAATTCCTGAACCGATTTCATTCATTATATCCAAAACTATACACGCACTTAATTTCGCAAAGATATAGTATTTCACATATTAACCAATACATATATGTAGATTAAAGCCCACCGTATTTTTGAAAAACCTATAATTAGGTACATGGGAGCTAGGAGATGTTATTATCCGATTTAAATAATTTTTGGAATAGAGACACACTATTAGAAGAAAACATTTTCCTCTGAATTACATTAAATTATCTAAGAGATTTACCAATATTTTCGGTTAAAATTTACCCTTAGGCGCTGAGTTCAACATGTCCGATATCTGGGGTCTTGAAAAGTTATAGTCCGTTTTCGACAATTTTTGCTCAAGTGAAGCCAGAGATGATATGTACTATTTGTGTAAAGTTTTATTCCGCAATCTGCATTGGTTCCTTATGTATATGTACATTATAAAGTGAAGGAATCAGATGGCATTCAAAATTGAGTTATATGGGAAGTTGTCGTGGTTATGAACCGATTTCATCCATTTTTCACATGTGTCATCAGGGTGTCAAGAAAGTATTATATACCGTATAATTTCATTGAAATCGGTCGAGTAGTTCCTGAGGTATGGGTTTTGACCCATAAGTGGGAGATGCCACGCCCATTTTTTCATTTTGTAAAAAAATCTGAGTGCAGCTTCCTTCTGCTATTTCTTCTGTAAAATTTAGTGTTTCTGACGTTTCTCGTTAGTGAGTTAACCCACTTTTAGTCATTTTCAACCTAACCTTTGTACGGGAGGTGGGCGTGGTTATTATCCGATTTCTTTCATTTCTTTTTGGACTGTATAAGGAAACGGCTGAAAGACACGACTGCAGAAAGTTTGGTTTATATAGCTTTATTGGTTTGCGAGTTATATACAAATCACGCCCACTTTTCCAAAAAAATTACATCCAAATATGCCCCTCCCTAATACGATCCTATGCTCAAAATTTTATTTTCATAACTTTATTTATGGCTTAGTTATGACATTTTATAAGTTTTTGGTTTTCGCCATTTTGTGGGCGTGGCAATGGTCCGATCTTGCCCATTTTCGAAAGCAACCTCCTCAGGGTGCCAAGGAATACGTGTTCCAAGTTTCGTTAAGATATCTCAATTTTTACTCAAGTTATCCGTTGCACGGACAGACGGACGGACGGACGGAAAGACAGACATTCGGATTTTGACTCGTCTCGTCACCCTGATCATTTTGATATATATAACCTTATATCTAACTCGTTTAGTTTTATGACTTACAAACAACCGTTAGGTGAACAAAACTATAATACTCTCTTTAGCAACTTTTGTTGCGAGAGTATAAAAATTCAGAAACTATTATAGTTCTCGTGTACTTTTCTACAGTCGTTGTTTTGTTGGTTCATTATTTAATTGAGAAGAGATCGATCGCGCTTCACAAAACCCACTTTATTCATATCAACATTGAACCGCAGCGTCTGTATTCTCAATAGTCTCCTGACTGTTCTTTCTTCGGATTTAATACTTTGGTTTTATGAACATTTAGGCACTCTGTTAGCGGAAAGTGTGTCTCTCTGTTACAAAACTACAAAAGAATGGTTCATTTTAAGTTAGTGACGAATTTTAGATCACCAAAGCTATAGATTGGATGGTCATTCGAGGGTTATATTTTCTGGAGTATGCTCGTTGCTACACCAAATATAGTCCATGAATCTAAAAACCATACTCTTTTCAACATTAAACGTTGTTATACCGTATCATTAACCGCAAATATGTACAACTATGAGTACTTACGAGTATGAGTACTTACGAATACACACATGTAATATTATATATGACATAATTGATGCTGTAAAAGTTGTTATTTTTGTTCCATTTCGATTCGTGTTGCCTTGCTCGTGTTGCCTTGCTCGTGTTTTATGATAACAAATAAGCATACTCGTACATACGAGTACATACAAATAAACAAACAAATAAACCGCCCGTCAGCAAGCTTGTAAGTCGCACTGGGGTTAATCAAGCGCACGTCTCACAACACAATTAAAAACAATAACTACAATTGCAGGCAAAAAAGCACAAAAAAGCGCGAAAATTATGTTTACAACAAATGTATCCACAAAGGCGAAAATTGATATCAATAAGAACGCTGTAGAGTGGACTGTGCCAATGACAGTGTTTTGCACAAATGCACAAAGAATTCTACAATAACAACTAAAGAAACCAAAAAACCAAAACTGGCGTTGATAACAATAACAAAATAATACTTTGATATGATATAAACGGAGGCGCTGGTCCATAGTTTGAAGCCACTATACTTTTCTCTCTACTGCTCTTATTCTGGTGATCTTCAAAGGTTGTGTTGCGATCCGCTGCAGGAACTGGATCTGGATATATATATTAGAGGTTACCGCTTCTCTAGCTCAATGTTTTTCTTATATTCTAATCAGCACAGCGTTAAATGCAGGATGTACAGAATGATTTCATTATGATAGACACGGTATTTATTGACCATGTATGTATGTGATTGGCGTTGCAACCGTTTAGCCGGTTATAGCCGAATCGACGATAGTGCGCCATCTCTCTCTCTCCTTCGCAGTTCGGCGCCAGTTGGAGATCCCAAGTGTAACCAGGTCGCTCTCCACCTGGTCCCTCCAACGGAGTGGAGGCCTTCCCCTTCCTCGGCTTTCTCCGGCGGGTACTGCATCGAACACTTTCAGGGCTGGAGTGTTTTCGTCCATTCGGACAACATGACCTAGCCTAGCCGCTGTCTTTTTATTCGCTGAACTATGTCAATGTCGTCGTATAACTCGTACAGCTCATCGTTCCATCGTCTGCGGTATTCGCCGTTGCCAATGTTCTGAGGACCATAAATCTTGCGCAAAATTTTCCTCTCGAAAAGTCCTAGTGTCGTCTCATCTGATGTTGACATCGTCCAAGCTTCTGTACCATAAAGCAGGACGGGAATGATGAGGGACTTGTAGAGTTTGATTTTGGTTCGTCGAGAGAGGACTGTACTGTTCAATTGCCTACTCAGTCCAAAGTAGCACCTGTTGGCACGATTGATTCTACGCTGGATTTCGAGGCTGACATTGTTCGTGTTGTTGCATCAATAACACGAACAATGTCAGCCTTGACCATCACTAAATAGATAATACGCCCCTGCAGGGTAGGCTGACCTCAACTCCTTCCATTGGCGATAATTTGTGGAAATTGAATCAGTGAGTTTATTTGGGTTCACAATTGCATTCTTCAGGAGTTGTTTTAAAGACTATTTAAGTGATCCTTCCGGTCAAAGGGACGTATGGTATTTCGATATTTCCCAAACGAAACAACCATATTTTGGCAAATATTTTAGTACAATTTGGCAAAAGGTTTCATAAAAAACTAGACACTAACTAAAGAGGTTAGAAATGAAAAATATTTTCATTATTCAACTATCGATCGAGAGCATATCCGCGACCTACTGCGCTAAAATTAAAGGTTTTTTATGTAAATAATTAAAAGTTTGATCATTTTGTATATCTTTCGAAAAAGAGTGTTACATGGAGACGTTTGTTTCTTAGCTCACAAAAGTGATCATTAGCGAGAAAATGCAAAAACAACCTTACCAGGTATGAACGGGACTGAGTGGAACTGCTGAATAAAGTGAAGAAGTGGAAAAATTCAAAACTTTATTATAATTATGAAACAAAAAGAAAGAAGTAAGAAAAAAATCCGAATTTGTTGCATGTGGTTTTTGGTGTGTTTGTTGTACACTTTTGTAGTGGTTGTTGTTGTTGCTTTCATTTCTACTGAACTGATTGCCCGAAGCGTACTTGCTTATTTTGGAGTTTCTTTTGCTTATCTTTTGGGTCTTTAGGTCTTTTATGTGCGTTCATACATACATATGCAGCAACAACAATGCGGACGGACGCGTGCGCCGCCAATGCTTTGCGTAGCACAGTAGTCGGGCATGCCGCGCAGCAAATACTCGTACGCCAAAGCCAAAGCGAGTAGCTAAATACCCGTACTGCATGGAGTGAATCCAAAATGCCAGCCAGACATACACACATTCATTCACCTACATACATTTACACATGTGATTATAAAGATACCTATGTACATATGTATTCATATATATGTATGTATGTATGTATGTTTGTATCTATGTATGGTAGCAGAAAAGTTTGAAGTGGAGCTGTGGCCGGTAAAGTGGGAGCTCCATAGGTGTGCAGCAACCAACACACGCAGCAGAACAATAAATACTCGCTATAAAACCCCATCAACGGCGGCAGCCACGTCAAGCCAGAGTGCTCGCAGCGAAAATATACGACCGTGATGACGATCGTGACAAACAACGAAGAGATGATGAAGGGATTACTTAATGTTCATTACAGGCTTCATAATGAAGATCGGCTTATGACAAGTGGGAACGTCTGTAGTAGACACATACTCGTACATATATTGAAAATTGAAGACATTTCTTCAATCAAAGATTTCATTTACTCATGTTTTTCAAGAATCTCTACAAATTTCGATTTAGCGATAGTTACGCCATACTTTCGTTCGAGGGAAATAATACGATCGGATATCCTTCTAAATCGACCACGTTTGAAGAACTCTTCTCGGACACTCAAAGTGGAGAGATCAAGGCTGATCACGGAATTAAAGCTCGATGAATTTACTCAATTTTGGACATCATGCCGTACCTAAATCTTGGCTTCACGAAGCCGACTCAGCCTTAATGTGCAACAACAGTTTATTGCTTTCATATTTCAGTGTTTTGCTTTGGCACTGTTTCTCTTCTGTTTACCGTCATAATCATACACGCCCGTGCGTACATACTACAGAGGTGTATTCCGACTTTTGCTTTTCGTTCTTCTGCCCATTTCAGAGAAATCTCAGCTTTTATTGCAGTGGCAGCCACTGCTTATCGATGTTACGAGTTGTTTCTTGTGCTTTGTGCCTTGTTTTGCATGCGTGTTTTCTGCGGCGTTGTTGTTGTTGGCTGTTGTTTGCGTTTAAATTTCAACTTTTGTTTCTGCTTCATTCGTCCTTTAAGGTCATTAAACGTTTCTTCTGCTTCTGCTTCTTCTTAACCACGCTGCTCTTCGTCATTCCACACATCCGTACATATCGCGCTTATGCACGCTCATAAATATTCTCATTCACTCACTCACTTAACTTAACGTTTTTTGTACCTTGTCGATTTTCAGCACTTGCGAAGTCTTCTTTTCCTTATTCTTTTTTTGCAACTCTCTCTCTCTCAGCTTGTGAAGTGATCTTTCTTCTGTGCATGCGCGTGGTGTAACAACGAAAGTTTTGACTACGAGAGCGTTTTTAACAATTTTATATTAAATTCTCTTTTTATTTGAGTCTCCCTAAAGATTGAACGACCTCTCGTAGCCATTCTGACGAAAGTTTCTGACTATTAAGACCGAGTTTTTTATTCATATTGACAGATCATAATAGCATCCCATTCAGGGTTATTTAAAAGGTATGTAAAGTTGTGTTCCCAATAATAGCACTGGGGATTGACAAAATTTCAGTCGTTAAATAATATATTCCATGCGCTGTCTACTATGCCTTGAACCAATTGTTAGCTTGAAATGCTTATTTGTAAACTTTATCTATTGTTGGCTTTCAGATTAGTATCCGTTGAATACCTTCTGATTGTCCCTATACTCATATTAGAATAGAACACGCCCTTAATCTTCTGAGCGCCATTATTTGGTTGGCTCTAAATATTTCAATAATCTGCCAGTCAGTTTATTTGACCATCTTTCGGTCCTTGAACTCCCTATTATATGTCCCCTTAGTTCCAATGATGAACAAGTCAGATTGGGCACAACACTGCAGTTGGATGCTAATAAAGAGAGGAATTTATATACCTCTGGCAACGAGCAGATATCTAATAGATAAACATTCTGTTGAGACGGCTGAATTACGATGGAAACAATCAACGACCTGCTCCGTAAGACAAACGTGGCCTGAGTGGAGTAAGAGCCGCACATGTCGCTTATTGAAATTTAAGAGGAATGACACAAGAACCCTTGTGGGGGTGTTAACGGGACACTGATTGGTAGAAACGCCAGCAGACTGGGGTTACCTTTTAATGATTACTGCAGAAGCTGCCAAGAAGAGGAAGAGGAAAAAACGATTACACACCTTCTATGTGGATGTAAGGCTCTGTATAGGAAAGTAATCGCAACTATTGGACGCGGTTTTCTCGATGATGTGGGCGAAGTAGCTCATATCACATTGTGTGAACTTTGTCACTTTATTAAGACCACAGGGTGGTTCAAGGATGACTCTATAGTGTGAGGGATCACAGTCCCAGTGGTGTCACAATGGGCCTCCCAAAGGCCTAGGTGCGTCGTTTGACAACCACTTAACCTAACCTAGTTCCAATGTATCATTCAAGCATATCCCAGCTGGCACTGCTATTTTTATGTACACAACTGTATGTTTGAGCCATTCTTTTTATTGACTACCATGATTCATGGCTTTTCCCGCCTGTTATTGTCCATATTTATAGTCGTCAATTCTTTCCCGCTGGGATGTAATTTTATCTTCGGCTGTACGGCCGCCAATAAAATTAAAGAAAAAAACGAAAAAAACACAAAAATCTCCTGCATCGCACATTGGGTTCACCAATAAAGGCACATGCATACATACATATGTAGATGGGGGTGTCAAAAGTCGGCTTTTAATTAATTAATCGAATTGACATCGGTGGGCGTTATGTGAAATTCCCGCTATGTCAAGATCGGTGTCGCTAAATGACGCATTTCCATGGAGGAGTCCTACTCTCATTCGCAACACACTTGCATTCAACTGTGTGCCTGTGAGTGTATGTGTGTCTGTGTGTAAATGGCAAGTGAGTGTATTAAATGGCATATTGGCAATTACACGAGGCGCCGCCTGCCTTTGAACTGCGCGTTTGCTATTCATAACTGTCTTGAGTAGGCGATCCGACGAAAGTTGCACCGCTGCTGACACTGACAGTGACACTGTTAACAGTTGGCGCTGACGAGAATTACTATTTGTCAGCCTATAAATATTCATACACACACACACACAGACATACATACGTACATGCATATGTTTATGAATGACAATCGAATGTTGTTGTTGTTGTTCCTTAATATTGTCTCCTTGCATGACTAAGTTACATACCCCCACACCCAAATTGAGGGTCAACACTGAGGTTAATTTCATATAATAGTGACGATAAAAATTTCGCAGAATATAAATGTACATATGTATGTATGTATGTATGTGTGGGATAAATGAATGTATCAGCAGTTGTAGGAATATGCGATTCTTCCATTTGCATTCTACGGTGATTAATGTGGACTGCACAAATTTTGCACATTTATATGGTCAAAATTAATTATAAATTATGACACCGTATAGAGACACAGAACACCCAGAGGGGTACTGATGCGTAAACTGGAGAATATATACCTCAATTATTCTAAGAGACGTTCTACGGGCCTTCAGTCATATTGGAATGTAATGTTTTACCGGGTGATAAAGTTCATTTGAAACCCCCAAAAATAGAAATAAGATTTCCTCTAACGTACTTGTAATTATAGTAAAAGAATGTATGGCAAAACTTTAATTCTTCGGTCCTAGTAGTTTTTGGCACCATTACTAATTCGGACTCATTCATCTCGTGAATAATTTTGAAGACAAGTTGGGGATTCCCTACATTATGGGACAAGTCAATTCAATATATACTCAGAGAACTCTAAAGTACACGCATTTACCGATATTGGTAAATTTAATTTATTCTATAATTAAAATGTAAATGGCGCGCCATCATTAACCATTCATTGAATACGAGTACAACAGCCAGACAGCCTTAGCAACCTGGCGAAAGGTAGAAAACAAAAGTCGGCAATTGCATCGCTATTGATTATCGAACATCCCATTTATGTGCATGCATATTCATAAATTTTATTCAATTTTCATTTGTATTTCGATTTCGATTTCACTCTTCTCTGCGTGCTCAGAATAACGGATCAATAAAACCCGGGCGCCAATTAATGAATAAAATAAATAATATTTTCTCTATTTGGGAGTGGTTGTATGTGCAATACAATGGCAATGATGAACACCTCCATAGGCATTGAATGAACCTCGTAGAATTAATCGCAAAAAGCTTAACCTAATGCCATGGGGTCTATCAGACGCTTTAAAGCGTTTTCAAATGCGGGCGATCTTTTTTCCCCGATGAGGTTGATGACAAACCCATCTCAGATGGAAATCCACATAGCGTTTCCATTGATCTAATGTCTTGTTCTTGTTCTTTTGAAAGGTAATGGCTACAATTGCAGATTTTCTTAAAGGTTTGGTCTGTACGATTTTACTACCATTTAAACAAAGAATTGCAAATTACCATAATTGTGACAACTGCGTTCTAGTACATTCGATAACGGCTTAAGAGCGAGTTTTAAGTATCACGTAGTAATGATTCTTAATGATATCCATGTTTTATTAAATTAATTAAATGTTAAAATTATGAATAAATTAAGGCTAATTTGATCGGTGCCGGACTACTAAAGAAGAACCAAACAAAATCAACTTATATATCTTTATCTCACACTTTAACCATCTACATCTTTATATCATACTTTAACTAGGATAATAATATAGTTTATGCTGCTGTTATTTCGAAAAAGCAGCTATTAATTGGTGTTTCAGAAGCGCACGGATCTCGTCAAATTCTGAAATTTTAGCCAGGTTTACGTGTTCTCCTGTATCCAAGTGATGGTCGTATAACTCCTCCCCAAATATTTCATTCCAATCTAAGAACAGTAAAGGAATATAAAATGTTGAAAATTTAGAATTTTCATATTCAACTTTTGAGGGTTTATGCTAAACGCTTACCTTTAGTAAAATTATATGCGTTGAAACGCACCCAGATCGTGTAACGAAACGCATTAGTGCGCATCGAGTAGCCCATCACCTTGATGTTTGGCAGTTTCGGCTTGTCACTGTTGGGATGTTTTGTCGGCACAATGCCTGGGCGTGGATATTGGCTTAAAGCCACGTATTCCTTGTTCAAACCGATTCCCTGTAGCAGTGGGTATAAGCTTTTGCCTTCGCCACAGATTAAATTTTCATTAGAAGGTGCTGTGCTATTACAAATTGGCAATGCCGGCAAATGCGCTAAGTCCACCAATGTTGGGAAAATGTCTATGAGTTCAACGATCGCGTGGATATGCTGTGATGTGGGTGTCGGGAACTCCGGACTACGGATGATGAGTGGCACACGCAAAGCCACTTCGAAATTGCTGTACTTGGCCCATTCTGCGTGTTCACCCAAAGACCAGCCATGATCACTGGTCACCAGTACGATGGTATTACTCTTATTTAGATGTGCTATAAATTTTCCGAAGAGGTCGTCAACATAAGCAACAGATGCGTAGTAGGCCTGACGTATCTGGGCGCGATGTTTCGCCGAGATCGGACCGTAAGGGAAGGAAATGTTTTGATGTTTGAAGTCATCCCGCGAACGCACATCCGTATAGGGATTCCAAGCGACACTTGGCATATCCACTGGTTTATGGATATCTGTCGTATAATTATTGAAATCTTCAAGACGAAATTGGTCCATGTAGTGTTGTGGAAAGCGGAAATTAATGTGCGGTTTGTGAAAGCCAACTGCTAGGAAAAACGGCTTACGTCGCTTGTAAGATGTGACGAAGCGTATAGCTTCAGCGGTGGACTCAATGTCGGGTAGCGTCTTCAACGGTTGAGTATGTAGGTGCACAGGGCAGATAAGGTTTTTCCGCAATACACCACCAGCATCCGGACACACTGGTGAATTCATGTACTTCTCACTCCGAGGCCAAAAAATGGGCAGCGACCAACTGTAGGGATAATCGTCCGTATTGTTTGATGAAATGCCTGGATGGAAAACTTTTGAAATTCCATATGTATAGTAATTGTGCGCTTTGAAATACTGTGGCAGCGTGGAAAAGTTGCCGGTAAAATCGCGCCAGTAATTGTAAAAGTCGTAGAGATGCAGCGTATCCGGACGGCGGCCAGTAAGCATAGAGTTGCGACTAGGAGCACACAGCGATTGCTGAAAATCACACGAGTTTTGAATTCTTTACACCTCTATGAGGTTGAATTAAGGGCTTACCTGGCTATAAGCGCGTGTAAAGTGATGACTCTCTTTCATGAATGCGTCTAAATGTGGGGTCTGCGCCAGATGATCACCGTAGCCGCCCAGCGCTGGACGCAAGTCGTCAAAAATTATAAGCACAACGTTGCGACGCGCTCCGTGCTTTGCCGCGTGGACGATGTGTAACAAGAAGACGTGCAGCAGTAAGTGCAGAATAGTTCTCATTTTGAAGTTGAAAATGGAACTCACCAAGCAAATGAAATGTTTAATAATAAATAGTAAATTCTGTTATTTCCAGAGTACATTATTCGGGTACACTCTCTGCAAAATAAATGAAATGTGAGACGGTAGCCACTTTCATACCATTTTCCAAGTCTATTATAAGCTGCGACAGCGTAATTTTTAAACACACATACATACAAACATATGAAGAAGTGTACACAAACACACTGCCAAGCTCGTTGGTCAGCGGAGATTTAAACGAAATAACAAAAGTTTATTTTATGACAACATCGGCGGGTCTCGAGTTGAATAACTTGAAAGTACAATAAGAATTGAGCACACAAATTACAAACGCTCATAAAAGCTGGATCTCATCTCAATTGTTCCTTAATTTACCGGAAGTATATGGCACCTACCTACAATGGCATTATTTGTAAAACATACGCACACACAATCATAATTACGTTGAAAAAACTTTGGTACGTTAAATAATATATTTTTTACTTTTTTGTGCTTTCATGAGCGCTTATACTTTCAAGTTTTAAACTATTTTGCTAATAACCGTCGGATTCTACACAAATCATCTTTATATCACAACTTGGTAGCACTGATATGCTATAGCTCACATAACTATTCCGGTGCATCTGTGAGTACTGTTCGTTTAGTATACTCGGTTTTTGCAATGTTTGTTTTCATTTTCTGATTCTTCATTTATTTGCTGAGAGAACCTAAAAATCAAATTTGCATACATTTGCTTATATAGTTGTATTTTTATTTAATATGTCGGCTTCTATATTGAAGGTGGGAACATTTAAACACATTACTTGCCGGAATAATATTTACCCAAAAAGTACTGTGCAACGCTTTCTTGTGCCAGATGATTTCGTCTTTTGGTCAACTGAGTATAGCAATTATTCGCCTCCCATTTATACTGCGCCACACGTAAATGGACAACCTTGGGCTGATCCGGACATCGGTTGTGCCGATTTTCAACCCAAATGGAATCGGCTAGATGGCGCTGTAAATCGAGTGTCATTCAACGGAATTTACACAATTGAAAATGGGTTTCCGATAAATCCCATAGGACGTACTGGCTTGAGCGGTCGAGGACTACTAGGTCGATGGGGACCAAATCACGCTGCCGACCCGGTTGTTACGCGTTGGAAACGCAACGCTGATGGGAATGTGGCCATAAATAGTGATACACAAAAGTAATAGAAATGTCTCTATGAATAAATGCTACTTAATATACGTAATAATTTTGTAATTAATTTTTGTTCACAGAAAAATATTACAAATGGTCGCCATACAACGCCAAGATAATAATATGTGGGCCATACCAGGAGGGATGGTTGATCCTGGAGAGAAAGTTAGCGCGACACTTAAACGGGAATTCATGGAGGAAGCTCTAGATAGTTTCGGTGAGTAAAAATATCGATATTTCCTCATCAATCCTTCGACTAAATCATGGCAAATCAAACCCATACACGATTGTATGGATAAATTCAGATAATCAAAAAATGGTTGAGGAGTTTTTCGCGAAAGGAGTGGAAATATATAAAGGATATGTAGATGATTTTCGCAACACAGATAATGCTTGGATGGAAACAGTTGCATATAATTTTCATGATGAAGACGGAGCTCATGTGGGGAAATTGTCACTCTCGGCGGGCGATGATGCTGCAAACGTAAAATGGTTGGATATAGATAGTACCATAAAATTACACGCTAACCATATTGACATTATTAAAGAGGTTATAAAACGATTGAATGCTTACTGGTAGAACAGTTTATATCTTAAATTTTAAACAATTATTTTTATAAATAAAATAATGGAACCTATCTGGGAGTACTTATATTTATTTAGTTGTCTCAAACTAATACCGAAACTTGGCAGCACTGAGCCCAAACCATCTAGATATTTAAAAACAGCTGTTGAGAATACAAGAAGTTGGTTGGTTAGTGCAAAAAAAAAACGTTCCATGTGTGCAAAGTTTCTTCAAAACATATACAAAACATTCCGGTTTCAATATAATCATATGGCAGTTTTTACGCAGGTTGTAAATCCTTTGACAGGACAAAACGAATGGGCTGTGCATGGCGATGATTACGATTATGATGTGGAGTTAACTTGCACTGGATTTGGAGACATGTTGCATGACAAAGAGCGCAATCAAAAGTACTTCGCAGCACTCCGAATGGCCATAGCTCGTATGCATGCTGACGGCCGAAAAGCCCACGTGTTGGACATTGGTACAGGTACGGGGATATTGTCCATGATGGCACTAACCGCCGGCGCTGACACAGTTACAGCATGCGAAGCATTTATGCCAATGGCGAATTGCGCTGAGCGCATTTTTGCGGCAAACGGGTTTGGCGATAAAGTGCATCTGGTAAAGAAGCGTTCAACAGAAATGCGTATCGGTGAAGATATGCCGCAAAGGGCTAATCTGTTAGTGGCCGAGTTACTAGATACTGAGTTAATAGGTGAAGGTGCTATTAGTATATACAATCACGCGCATAATGAACTACTAACAGACGACGTCATATGCATACCATCAAAAGCGACGTGTTATGCCCAAGTTGTACAATCACCATTAGCCTCACAATGGAACACAATGAAAATTGTGGCTGATTTGGATGGTAATATTCTGCTGAAAGCCCCTAAGGATGTAGTGCAATGCAAAGGTGACGCTGCGGTTCACGATGTACAGCTCTCGCAGCTAAGCTTGCAAAGTTTTTTGCCTTTAACAAAACCAATAGAAATTTTTGAATTTGATTTTAATAGTAAGCAGAATAGACCAGTGCAACGACAACAATTGCGTGAAATAATTGCCTTACAACCAGGCTCAACTGATCTAATATTTTATTGGTGGGATATAAATATGTACTCGGAAGACAGCCTGTTGTTGAGTTGTGCTCCGTATTGGGCCCATCCGGACTACAAAACCAAGAACGATGTAATACCTTGGCGTGATCATTGGATGCAAGCCATATATTACATACCGAAACCACAACATATTTCCAGAACTGGCGAGAAATTTGTGCTAAGTTGTAACCACGATGAATATTCACTTTGGTTTGACGTACATATCACGCCAGAGTTAGACAAAGCTGTTGCACGACATGCTTGTACATGCAATCTTCATTTAGCCTATCCCCGTTCACGCATTGGTCAAATGAATCAGTCGGTGCGTAACAAAAGGTATTTAAACTACTTGGAGAATAATTTAACCAAAGACTCTCATGTCCTGTGCCTTGGTGATGGATGTGTGTTGGGTGTGGCTGCAGCAAAAATGGGAGTTGCTTCAGTTGTACTGTGTGAAAATCATTATTTCTCGAAACGTTTCATGGAGTCTGTGGTGGAAAACAATGAGATTAAAAATGTCGAATTGGTCGCAAATATAAACAGCATACCGGAGTCCAAGTTATCTCAGTTAACACATATATTTGCGGAGCCATACTTTTTTAGTGCTATACTTCCTTGGGATAATTTTCAGTTCGGTCATCTCTTACAAAGCATTCTGGAGAAATTGCCACCGACAGTGAAAATTTCACCACATTCCGCCAAAATATTCGCAGTGCCAGTACAATTCACCGACCTTCACAAAATCCGTACACCTGTGCAGCAATGCGAAGGCTTTGACTTGAGGCTATTTGATAGAATGATTAAGGTAAGGGCTGAAATGTAAAACTTTAAACCAGTGTAGTTATTATATATATTCTCCTATAATTCCATTTGCAGCAAGCTCGTGCAAAGTTGCCTGACCATAAAATTGAAGCTCAACCACTTTGGGAATATCCCTGCAAAGCTTTAGCGCAACCTCAAACTATTTTAAATGTAGATTTCCGCAATTTTAACAAGGAACAGTGCTCCAACGGTGACATGCAGACAGAGAGGTAGGATTTTTTATCAGAACAAACTATCAATAGTATAACGGTTATACATTATTTCGCAGTGATGGAACTTGCAACGGCGTCGCTCTTTGGGTGGAATGGAATATCGATGGAGGTTCTGGTTCTAAATCGATTGTGAGTACAGGCCCTGTAGAACCAGTCGTGCCAGGAGAGTTTATTAAATGGGATATGTTCGTTCGGCAAGGTGTGCAATTATTTGAGCAGGATCATCCTGTTATTAACGGGAAAAGTAGCATACGATGGACATTGCAACACAAGCCAGCATTAAGCAAAATTGAATTAGATTTAATGTGAATGCATAACGTAAATCCCGTATTTGTGTATTATTTAAGATAGTACGTTTAACTCTAAATTTTAAAGTCAATTGATATAATTATATATTCGAAAACATCAATATAACAATATAAGGATATATTTGACAAAGTTACAGACACACATACATATATGGAGCGTAATTAATTTTTTGGTATCTCTTGTTCCATTTGAGTTAGTACAATATTACGATCAGTCTGTGTAGCAGGAGTTGCTTGTTTTTGGCCAAATTCACCACCTTTTAGACGCTTGCGCAAGTCTAAGGCCCGAATGTCTGTCATTAAGGAATGCTCTTTGTTCTCTAAATCAACGTCAATTTTCTGTGCATGTTCCTCCAACAAATTATAATTTGCTTTCGATTCATCAATTTTGTCTATTAGACGACGCCGTATAGCCTGCAGTTTTTGAACCTCCAAACATAGTTGGTCATGCGCCTCATCCAAACACAGTTCCATGCCAGAGCGTTGTGCCCTGTTCTCCAAACGTGTCTCCGCTAATTTCAACCCATCGGTTTTATCTCTTAGTGCTTGCTCCAAAGTTTTTATTTCGCACACAGCTTTCTCCATTTCTTCTTTCATCTGAAAATTTGTTTTTCAAATGTTTCTTTTGAAAACTTTTTATAGTCAAAAAAGTGTTTACCTTCATTTGCTGCCACTGAAGTTCATTACGTGCACGTTGTGTCTCGAAGATACGTTTGCGTATGGCATGCTCGGCGCGTTCCTGCTGTGTTATCAACATATTGCGCGCCTTTTCACGGCACACGAACAAGGCTTCTCGTATAGCGTAGGTGTCCGCCAATTCGTTCTCAGCCATTTGCTTCATATTCTTGGTGTGATCTAACCACCCTTGATAGGTGCAACAACTAGAAAGGCGAACAAATTTTGTAGTCTATATTAAAGCTTAATGCACTAGGGTCTTACTTTTTTGGATTACGCGTTGGGTCAGGTTTGTAGGTAATATTGGCTGCAAATTTATTTAAATCAAGCTGTGCTACGTCCAATTCTTCAGCCTCGGCTTTGTTTCCGACCTCCAACCCCAGTTTAAATTTCACCTCCTCTAAGCGACTTAGTTTTTCCCAAGCCCTCTGGCATTGGTCGGCAAGCAGACGTTGATTATTCTCAATGACCGCCAATTCGTTTTTAATCTCGGTATCAGCGTCGTCGTAGGTCAATTCAGACCCTAAACGACAATCGCGCATAGTCAAGCATTCTGCAATAACACTAATAGGTGTCTGCATGGCTTCAAGTTCCCGTTCCGTTGAAGCCTTCTCCTCCTCGAGCATTTTCATTTCTCGCTCAATTCGTTCGAATGTCCTGGCAATTGTTTCGCGCCAACGCGCTAGCTCTGCAATACTGATAAATACACAATTGTATAAGTATGTATATATGCATAATATTCTATATGTCTGCATCTGCTTACCGATCTGCTAACGCCTCATTAGTTTCGTAATTCGTCCAATCGCCTTCGATGCGTGTCTCGTTGCGCAGAGTTCGTGAGCTATGTCGGATCTTGAAAGCGTCACTCCGTCTTGCATCGGCTATGTTGCGCAATTGATTTACACGAGCATTCCAATCGGATAATGCCAAATGCTGGAGAGGCTTCTCCAATGTTATAACCGTGTGATGAGCCATATTGGTAATGCTAGTTGTAGTTAAGTATGTCTACGCTTATATAAAATATACGTTATTTATAATTATGAAAATTATCTGATTTATTGCTTGTAAACTTCAATTTGGGATAATTTATTTAGCTCAAAAAATATTCTAAAACTGTTTCGAAAACTTTCGGAAATTTTATTCTTTATTGGAACATAAAAGTGGAGAATTACTTCGATCAAATATGTATACGCGATACAATCACAAGCTTGCTATGGGAATGTCGGAAAGGCTACTACTGTATTTTGTATATATATTGTATGTATATTATAAATTTTTTCATTGCTATAACACTTGTTTGTTGAACAAACATTTAGAATTGGTATCCGGTGGATACCTGCCTACAATGATATTAAAGTAATATTTATTATATATGTACATATAATTTATTATTGCGAAATTATCTTAGCAACGCCTCTTCTAAAGTAGGATTTTTACTTTCATTTGTATTAAGACGAGCCCTTATAATTGGTAAATATATTATTTATTAACTTGTTGTTAACTTTTTGTTGTAAAATATCTTCAGAGAATTTGAGAACATACAATTTTTAAAAAGTGGTTATTTAAACTAAAACTCGTAACCGAAAATTCCTTTTTTCAAGAGTAATACAAAATTATTTCATTTAAGTAAAGATTTATCTTTAATTGGTTGTGAAATAATTGAAATTGAATTAATGTATTTTTAAAACGGAAATTGCAGAAAAAGAAACAATAGGTAGAGATAAAGCAGTGATAGATCCTTTCTCAGTGTGGCCTAGTTCGGTTTTGAATAATTTTAATCCATGCATGCGCAGCTTGATTCATAAAAACAGTGGAACTTCCATAACTCGACCTTAAATATGTCGAAGATCTCCATAACTCGAACTTTTGAATTGGCAATAGCGTTTAGAAATCAAATTTCATACAAATTTGCTTCCATCACTCAAAACTCTATAACTCGAAGTTCTCCATAACTCAAACTCTTAAATTGGAAATAAAAGTCGAATTCATCCAAATTCCCTTCCTTAAATCGAACTTTTCGACCAGGGCATAATACAAAATTTAGAATTCTACTATCAAGGAACAATTTTAAATGAGTCCCTATATTCGTATGGAGGCGAACAAAAAATATGATATTACACTTATAGATTTCATAAATCATGTAACAAAGGAATGGAATACAGACGTCAAGAGCCAAACAATAGCAAAGTGGAACCAAAAAATTACAGAATACATGTTATACTGTATTTAAATAAAACTGTTTGCGAAGTAAATAACTAAGACTGTGGGTAAATCTATATTTTACAGCTTTTTGAAAAATGTATGTTTTAAAGAAAATTTCTATAACTCGAAATTTCTCTAACTAGAAGTTTTTATGTGGATTATAGTGTTTTGAGTTAGAGAAGTTCCACTGTATTTTGTATAACACATTATTAACCAGATTGTTGGAAACAAGTTAATATATTTTTAATATATTGTTAATTACAGAAAAATTTGTTTTAATAAATGCCGTAACTGTGAACAATAGTGCTGAAAATATTATTGTTCATTCTATTACAAAATCTTTGTAAAATTAATCGACTTAACACTGTTTGTTGATGATTTGAGTATGAGTAATGGCACCATTTTTGTCTGTCATTCGGTTTATTCGTCGAGCATTTGCGATTGGCAATTCCATGGATTAAAAATCTATCGCTAAAGCAGTTTTGTTCTAGTAAAAATTACACACGCAATTAATTAACCATTGAATTTTGTGAATTAACAAATTTCGATTGTTAATTAAATTAAAATGAACAATAGAAATACTTTAATTAACACATTGGCATCATTTTTCCAACATTGAGCAATTGTTATTGTTGAGTACTTATCAAATGTGCTTCGGGTGTGAAGGGAACAGTTAGCTGTAAAGAAATTACACACCCGTAATTTATTCGTTCATTTGGCAAGCGAGAAAGTGAGTAAGAGATATACAGCAAGTAGTGCCACTCGCGACATTGTAGAAAATATTTGACGACGACGAGAAGAAAAAAGTTAACGGCGAGCCAAAAAAGTCAGAGCGAAGAAGGTGGAACAAAAATAGCAAAAGTCCACAATGGCGAGCACCGGTGTTGGTAAGAAAATTTTTCGTGAAAAAATTAAAAAAACGCGTATTAATGTGCATTAGAAGTATTTTAAAGTGGTCTGTGTTGATTATAAATTTATGTTTTCGTTGCAAAAAAGTATTTTATTGAAGCAATACGAAAACATGTGACGTGCCATAGAGAACTGCGGAAGCTTTGCAAGTTTTTTTTGGTTGGATTTTTGATTTTTCACATCTCCACTCGCTGACAGCAATATGAAGTAGAAAATGTTAAGCACCTTCAGCAGTTATACTGGTGCTGATAGAAAGGAAAATTATTTTGTCCAAATTTTTGGTGGAAGTTGGAACACATTTTTTATATCCAAGTACTAAATTTACTCGGATGATAATAAGCGGTACATTCACAAAGCAGAAATTCCCATGTTCCAAATGTGTTCTTATATGGGGTTAAAAATAAAAAATCCCACCAGACCATTAAATTTATTAATGTAATGTACTCAAAGAGGCATTGATGTGCTAAACCTAAAAAACTAAGCTGGAAGTTATATACTTTTATCAGTCCTTAAACACAATGACTTAACATTTTCCCTGCCCTCTATAGTTTTTATTCTCTTAGTTTATCCAGTCTTTATTTCACGTTGATGAGACTATTGTACTTTTGTTGCTGGTATTATTCCACCACTATACTCGTTCTACATGTTTAGGCCTTATTTAATTAGATTAGGAACGGAAGAGTTCAAATTCGGGGGAACACTTGCATTATGTTTCAAAGACATTCACTATTAATGCGAATGTAATATAATGAAGACTCACCGTGCGTTAATTTTTGCAAATACATATATGTATTCATGTCTTCATGAACGCAAATTATAAACATATATGACTCAATCGTAAATATTGATCTGCTAGTTTATATATTAATAACTACATTATATATTTAGGAACAATTAACGCAAGTCTTTTCTATAAATTACAAATAATTTAATATTTTCAGTTGAAGTATGTGTCCCTTAAACGGACCGTTGATTCTCTTTATAGTACTCCCATTACACCCTCTGTCATTAATGACTCATTGACAGTTGCGTGATCAACGCGCTTTTAAATAAATTCATGGTAAAGATTGTTTATTGTATTAGAACTTTTGGTTTTTTGCTGTTTTTCACATGCATACATATTTGAAATTTTTTAGCTCTTCGGAACTCAAACTTACTTGCATTTTATGACTTATCAGTGAAATTAAATCGAATTTGTGGTTTCTACTGCAAAAGCCCAGACATACTGCACAACTCGGTGCTTGTTTTATTATATTCATTTACTGCATTGGACCACTTATAGATTATTTAAAAATAGGCAATTCATCCTATTGAGTATTTGCAACGCATAACCACTCATAAAACCCTAAATATTTAAAATTTAACATTATAATTGGGTAGTCAAATGTAGTCTAAACGGATATCTTTGTTTTTAGTGGTTCCGCGAAATTTCCGCTTGCTGGAAGAGTTGGACCAAGGCCAGAAGGGCGTTGGTGATGGCACGATTTCATGGGGTCTCGAAAATGACGATGACATGACATTAACACACTGGATTGGCATGATAATTGGCCCTCCTAGAGTAAGACTATAAATTGTTGTTTTTGTAAATATTTAGAGTGCTAATTCCCTTTTTTGTGGTTTCCTCAGACACCCTATGAAAATAGAATGTACTCGCTAAAAATTGAATGCGGCGATAGATATCCCGACGAACCGCCTGCAATACGGTTTTTAACAAGAATTAATATAAACTGCATTAATCAGAGCAACGGTGTGGTAAGTGTGCATATAAAATTTGTGTGTTTCAAGACTGGTTTGTGGTATTAATGTTTTGTTGCAAACACTTTTTAGGTTGACCATAGATTAGTACCAATGCTAGCCAGATGGAATCGGGAATACACTATAAAATCAATGCTCCAAGAAATACGTAGAATCATGACTTGCAAAGAGAATCTTAAATTGGCGCAACCACCAGAAGGCAGCGTTTTTTAGTTGATCACCTCAATTGTCGTCACTGACAATTCAGCAACAGCTGCCGCTACTGCCGTTGCCGCTGCTGATGCTGTTGCCCTGCAGTTGCTGTCATCAAAGTTGCCGAAAACCGAAGTCATAAATCTTCTACGTAAACGTCGTCGCCGTTGTATAAGTCGCCACCACTTGAACGTCTTCTCGTATGAGAACATGTTATTATTATTATTATCATTCTCTTAAATTTAATTAAACAAGTTGAACCGAAAATGGAACCATCAAAGAAATAAAGTAACGAAAATAGTAATAATAATAAGTGGAAGAAATTGAAACAAATCTAAAATAACTGAAACAAAAAACAAAAACGAGGCGAAACGTTGAGTAGTAGAATGTAGGAGAAAAGAACTATAGTAGTAACGAAATATGCAAACAAACATAGCAACTTACGAATTCATTAACACCATAAACAACACTAGTATCACACGCCTATAATACACACACGGCCGAGGAAAACAATTGCATAACATAATTAAGATTATAAACGCATTAAATATTTATTAATTAATGAAATATTAACTTGAACAATAGATACAAAGGAAAAGCGTAATATATTCAATGTGCTGCAAAAAATAATTATGCAAAGTAAAGGAAATGAAATAAAGTAGCGAACGATGTTAACATTCAAGCGCGCCCATCGTGCGTGCATCTAAATGAAGCTTTTTAACATTGAAATCAAACGAAATAAGCACCAGCAGTAAGGTACCATTCTTCATAGTGCAACACGTAACAGCCGGCAATTTTCCGATAGAGCGGCAAAGCTGCTGCATTTAAATTTGCTTATATTTTAAGTCCTCTCAATTCACACTGAAGGGTTCTCTTTAATATTGATTTCTTATAATTTGATATTTCACATTATAGAAATTTATTTCACAAATACGTTTAATTTGTTTTCTGCCCACAAAATTTAGATAGAATTCATTTCATTTTACTCTGAATTGTTCCTTCTGGCCATTATGCTTTGAATTGTGGCGGAAGCATAACACTCAGTTGAAGTCTACTTAACGAAGCGTAACTTGAATGTATGACAATTACATTCCCATTCAGCTTCTAAAAGAAAATGTAAATTTCTTGATTATTTCCTTAATTACTATAAATAAAATAATACTTTAAACGTAAATAAATGCATTAAAAACAATACCTAAATAATTTCAAAATTTGTGTTTAATTGTTTGAAATCCAATTGAAAGTAGTGGGGTTTATTTGAACGGTGGTCTCCATTCGCCCATGAACGGATGCATTTTTAATCCATAACAATAGATAGAGATAGGTTCCCTAAACAGGGAACTGAACTTTATTCTACTACCCTCTAGCCTCTACTAAATAATAACAAGTATTTTCGTCGTATCTTTAGCATTTTATTTGTTTAATAATTACGTTAAATGTAATCTTTAGTTTAAATTGTAACAATTTTCTAAGTTTCTTTGGGAGTTATGATTGCTGCCAATAATTCCTCCCTGCAGTGAAGTTTTGCGCTTTCTTCAGCTGATGGCGGTGCTAGCTCTGTATGCATATTTCGTTTACATAATTTTTCTGATGTTTTAATGCTTTAGTTAGTTTCTTTGGGATTGTCTGTAGCAATCTATTTATCCTTGGGTGTGAAAACGATCTTTCTGGATTTCAAAGTTGACCACTTATGTCTCTTGATATAGTATGCGATTACACCCAAGAAGGCAAGAATTCCAAATGCCTTAATTGTAAGCTGCTTGCGGTCATCATGTTCGGGCTCCGAAGTCCATTTTAGGAAGGTGGCCACGTCCTTTGCTAATTGACTCGTAGTTGGAGGTGTACCATCAGAGTACTCAATAACCTTTAAAATAACAAAAATTTATTACAAAATGTAAAGACGATTTGTGGTTTTACTCTTTAGCTACCTCATTGTATAGCACTTGAGCCATGGAAATAGCACCGCCAGGGAAGTACGGGTTGAAGTACTGTCCCTCACGCAACACCACGCCAGCTGGAGCGTCAAAGTAGCCAGTGAGCAACGAAAATACATAATCTTCACCTCCATGGCGGGCTGATACAATGTAGCTCAAATCTGGTGGATAAGCACCGTTATTGGCAGCACGGGCAGCCTCTTCGTTCGGATAGGGTGAGGGGAAATAATCAGAGAGTTTACCCGGACGTTCATAGTAGTTTCCAGTGTCATCAGGACCGTCTCTTACCTACATTGAAGAATTGATATCATTAGTCAAATTTTGTATATAACTTAAATATTAAATAATTTACCATTATTTGTTCAGCTTCTGCCTTAGCTTCCGCCTCAGTGTGAGAAACACCGATCAAATTACGGTAAGCAATGTAACGCATAGAGTGACAGGCAGAACAAACCTGCTTGTACACTTCGTAGCCACGGCGGACACTGTAATAGCAAGGAAACAAATTTACATCCATATACATGAGTAAGTAAACTTTTTACTGTCTCACCTTTGATGGTCCAGAGATGAGATGATACCCTTATGGTTCCATGGCATAGCTGGTGGATGAACTTCTGTGCCAGATGCTTCCACTGAGCTTTCCAGAGCGAATAGCAGAGCGCCTAAGCCTCCAGCAACGGCACCAACCGACGCTATGAGCTATACATAAACAAAATACTTCATTATATAGAGAATTACATAATTCACGTTTACTAATCAAAGATTATTTATTAGTGATCAAATTTGTAAATTTTTGTTTTCAACTACTGCAACTTATTACACATTGAGGTTATGTTGGCTTGTGCATTATGAAATATGTTGGGAATGAATATTATTTGATATAAACACAATAATAACGATTTTTGGCTATCAAAACTATTCTTGTTTTGTAATTATTGAATAATATGTCACTTGTAAATCCAGCATTATACAAACCTTCTTCTGTCCATTCGTCCATGCCTTAGCGGTAGACAGCTGTTTGGCCTGGAAATAAACAAAATAAAATTAAACTAATAAATTTATAATTCAACAATCTTAAAAAAAACTGTTCAAGTTTTGCAGCTGCGAAATTTCGCAGAAACATATGAGATAATACGATTTTTTATGTCACTCTATAGTAGCCTCTACTTTGCCTTGTTATGTAAGCAACGCAAGAAAACCTTCCAGTCTCTACAATTTTAACATAGAATTTGTATGACACGAAAATCACAATTTTAAATACACAACAAGGTTTGTATTGCGTTTTAAACATTTCCTAATGTAATTAAAAATTTTACATAAATTCTGAAAATGCATAATTTTTGCTAACCAAGAGCAATGTTTTCTCCTACGTTTTGAACACTTGCTTAATTAAATATCACGTTTATTTCAAAATAATTGCATAAAGAGTTGAAGTACCTGTTGGAGACCAACTGCTCCCGAAGTTCCTAATAATTTGGAGCCACAGATTCTTCCTAAATTCGCCGCCATCGTGGCTAGTGGAGGTACAACACGACTTTTTGAAGGATGAAAGAAAATTCGAAACTGTCCAATTGACATACACACCCATACACACAAACACCAAAAATTATCACACACACACGCTCCTCATTCGAGTATAGCAATTCTATTCTTCGTCTGACATTCCGTTTTTCGTACACTATTTTGACATTTCTGTTTCATGCAATTTCTACTTCGAATATGGCGCCTTTTACACAAAAATTTATTTGTAATTTGGACGCCTGTAAATAAAATAATATTAAATATTAACCAATAATAATATTTCAAGAAGGTCTTTATAATGTGTAAAAACTCGTTATTGCTCGACAAACCATCTGCATCCACTTGCTTCATGCCACTCTTAGAAATTGATTCAGGATTGAATCTATTAATTACTAAAATAAATAATAAAATTTTTAATTTCCTTAATTATTTTTGTATTTTAATTTAGAAGCCACTGCTGTATTATTATTATTTTTTTTTTTAAATTTTGTTGATATTAACAGTTGATCAAAATCAACTGACATTTCTTTTTTCATTAATTTGCTTTCAATATTTTATTTTGGAATTATGCCGCAAATTTAGTAAATTAAATTTTAGTAATAAATTGGCTAATGGAACGTCGAAATTTGTCGTGTAATAATTTTCAATGCTGTGCTAGCACAGATTGTTGGTCAGAATTTCGTTGCCCGGAATTGCCCTGCACTTCAAGGTCCCTATTCATTGTTGGAACACAAGTGCCGCAGTTGGAAGGGCCGACGACATCTTCAAATTTAGGTACGTGATTAATTCATTTGTCTGATGTTAAAAGGTGAAATGAGGATTCTTTAGCTATTTAATTTATATGCAAAATAATATATTAAATTTCCAAGTCTAGAGGTTTAATTTGAGATACCCTATAGTATTAGACCTTAATGTATATATAAAGTTTTTCTTTTATATAACATCTCATTATATGTATCGGGCAATTTTCCTTCCAGCATTTCGATATACAAGACCAACAGAAATTATTCAGGAAGATATAAATTTAAAACAATTACTTCTTTCGGATACCACCGTACAATGCTCTCCACTTCATCTGCGTCAATTACTACGTCTCTATAAACTTGATATTCTCTCTCCAGCACATATTTTATTTTTGCTTGTTTACCTTATAGCACTGGAATGTGGTTTTGTTACCAAAAAGCTATTTAAGAAGTTTTGTCGTGTACTTTCGCCGATTCCACCTTTTTTTACTTATCACTCCAAAAATGTATTGTTCCTAAGTAGGGAAAAGCCGATATATAAGTTCAACAGTCCCCAAGAGACATATTTCTCCACCGAGCTTCGTGTGCTGAATCGAAATTTAAAGCATAGCTCTCTTTACTCAATACTTACGGCTCTCGTAAGTGGGGATTATTTACTTGTAACTTTAACTCCTGTTCCAACTACTTTGAAGGGTTTTAGTTCTTGTTTGTCAATTAGCCGTTATGTTATATCACATTTAAGCTCACGTGAACCGGTATCGCGGTATTTTCGAAAACTAGATCAATTAACGATGCAACTGAGAGACGAAGTTTTCATGCCAGTTCGTAATGAGCAATTAGCATATTTGAAGGCGAATCCTTATCCTTCAATTAATGGTCTGCCATTAGAAATTCGTGATCTGCTCTACGGATATCTAAATGAAAACGATTTGAAGAATTTGTCACAAGTTTCGAAACAATTTTATGCAGGATTAGAGAATATGAACATGGGAAGCTATAAAGATGATATCCACAATGAATCCAAGAAACAGACAGACTCGGAAGAAAGTGATTTGGAGGAGGATGACAATAAAAATATATTTATTTGATGATGCTTTTATGAAAAGAACTTACTTAAAAATTATTGTATGTTTTAATGCATTCAATACTTTGGAAATTTGGGTATGCGCCGATAACATATTATTTAAATCACTGTAAAATGAAATTAATATAGTGTGATTAAAGATTTTTACCGTAAATTCGATTTCTTTGAAGTTTATGCTAAAATTGTATTCCGAAATTCAAATATGAATCTTCCGCTTTGAACTAAAAAAGAGGAAGTGGCAACTCAACCACGACTTAAATGTCAAATAAATTGTCAATTGTCAGCTGGGTAAACAATACTTACTAAAATTATCACACAATTCAAATTGTTCAACAAATTTTAAATATAAATGAAATCAATAGTCATTGAATTAGTGACAATAAATGAGAAATAAATCAAAATTTAATTTAGTATTCGATCTTATATAGCACTGGTACAAATTCATTAACATTTTATTTCGATTGAAGTTATACAGGTACAAGTTATGTCGTTTTACGAAAGCAAGAACGATAGAAGACCTTGTCTTCGCGAAAGTATGATTTTAGTACACATTTAGTACAAAATTGTGAAATAGTTGATATGCGAAGAGTCTGAATCGTGCAGAGTAAATTCATGGAACGTTCTTCATTTCGCGAAAAACTTCATGAAAAGAGGTAATCAATTCGCAGCGACAAGTTCATTATTGTTTGAAAATAATACATTGGTATCATAAAGAGTAGGATGACGAGGCATTGATTTATTCAATCAGCTGAAATTAAGGCGGTGAATACGTCGTAATTTGGTTACTATGCAATTGTGGAAATTGCTTTGAGCATTTGATAAGTAAATATTAGTCATGCACATAAATTAGCTGACTAATTTGCCATCCATTATCATGTTGTGTTTTGTGCTCGCAAGAAAAGCATGTTTTATCGACAATTATTAATCATTTGAATTTTAATCCTATATGTATGTATGTACATATGTAGCTCTTCAGAATCCAGCCAAATTTTTATTTTATGGTGTCATACGCAATTTCGCTTATTTCTCCACATTCATACGAAAATTGAGGGGATTCACAATCGGTCAGTTTATACACATTCACAATAGTCCACATTTCCAAATTTCTTCAATAGAAAAAGATTAAAGTGGCAACACACATACTTACATATATTTATGTATTATCACCAGTATCACGACGGTAGAAAAATATTTATCACATGTTTTAATTTAGCCCACAAATAAGATTCGAAACAGAGCGACAACGGTATAAAATATTACGGTTGCCACTCAGATATTATAAGCTGTCGTTTAAATGTCTTTGACGTCACAATCTTATAAGGTGTCTAATTAAAAAAGAAAAATGTATGAACCTCTCAACTTCCCACCCGATTTTGCATCAAAATATTAAAAAATACTAAACTAGCATAATACTATTTTTACCTTATAATCTAATTACAGATAATGAAAGGCAATGAACACAATGACGCAAAAAAAACATTGCTGGAGGGCCTGAACGAGCTTTATAAGTTATTTGATAATAAAGTACTGTCTCAGCCACATTATTTATTTCTGGCCGTCTACGTTATTGCACTGCAAACCGGATTTATACCGCAAAGTTTCTTTGTTAACCGCCTAAGGGGCTTGCTTCCACTTGACTCTTGGTCCACATCTCAGACAAGCAATATGAAAATATGTTGTAGCCAACCGCCAACATATCATCACGATTCCCCGCATGAAAGTTATTTTACTGAAAATTTCATTTCAGCTTTTAATTCCAAAGAGGAGGATAAATTGAAATCTCAACTAATCGCAATAGTCACCGGTGACTTTATGATCGTCACCTTGTCGCCACATTCGTCGGCGCAGATACTGGGGCACAGTAGTTGCCTGTCCATTGGACGTTACGTAATCGATCAGTCGCAATGTAAGAAAACACTAGACAACTGTTATCAGAAGTTGGATCAATTGCAATTTCAATTACGAAATGAATTATTTGTGCCGATCCGTATGGCTCAGCTATCCATATTGGGCGCCTTTCCGTTGCCAACTTTTATGGGAATTCCCAGGGAGCTTCGTTTTGAGATCTACAAGTATTTAAACTCAAAGGAACTGCTCAGGCTTCGGCGGGTTAGTAAAGACATTCTCTTAGAAACAAAAACATTTGCAATGGTTAAGTAATAGAAGGTAACTATAGTAATATTGAAATATGGTATGGTAATAACAATAAAAACCTATTAAAAACAAAAGACAAATTAGTTAAACATTTTGCAATTATTATTTGTTGGTTATTGCGACTGTAAACATAACCTCCTTAAGCAATTCTTCAGCGAATACAGCATCCACATATGGGCTATCATTCAGCTTTCATTAAACAAATATGTCTGTGCTATAAACCCTGATATCCTTATCAACAGCGTGATAATGCCTTCGTTTGCTGGTATTTTGTGTCACAATTTCCGGCCAAAGTCAAAGTGATGAGTGTGTGTGTGTGAGCGCAAAGAGCGAGCTTTCTTTGAGAGAGCGATGTAGATTATTGAGAGACAATGCCAGCAATAACAATTCGCATTGGCAGATACTACTTGTGTGTGTCCCAGAAAGTTCATTCACCCATACATTAGTCCTTTAGTCCCATTTATCTGATTCTGTTTTGTCTCATTTGTGCAACTCTGTTCCCCTTATTTTGAATGTCAGTACGCGAATTAAGGTCTCTTTGCAGTTTCTACACATTCCTTGTCATACTATCAACCATATGTAGGACATCAACAATTATTTTATGTTTATAGAAAACGAGGTAACCGATTTTGAAATTTGCTCTACTAGGTCTCGGATAATCGAGACCGCTGATGATCGAGTTTGGTGTTAAGGCTGCAGTGTACAGAACATGAGAATAACACCATTTCAGCGAGCTGAAGAAAATGGTCCATTGGGATATGACTGTAAGAAGACGCGTACTAAAGTACAGCGTTGCATTTGAAAGTGACGAAGACGACAAAACATTAAATTAGATGTAATCATTACCTCCAAACTGGTACATATTTTTCTAAAGGGAAGTATTCTGAAGCGTCCGAAACGAGTGCGTGGCTGAAATCGAATAACTCAAATCGCTCACTCTCATCAAACGAAATGGGTCGAACGCCATAAAATAACAGATTTGAGCGCTTAAATAAATGATGCTAATTTCCATATACATATGTATATAATATATATACTATATGACATATGAAGTTTCCAATACATTTGTTGTACCCACATTGGAGCACAACCAAAGAGAATCCCCCCGAGACTATAACAATACGAGTACGAAAAAAAAAATGAAACAATACTGCTATCTGCTCCAGTGAATCGAAAGCTTTGTGGCTCGCTCATTTTTACACTCTCTCGCACTCGTATTTCCTCCACCGCTGCCGGATGTGAATGGCGCCGAGCTTTTGCCGAGCACGGCCGACGAAATTAGAGCAGCGCCAACGTGAAACGAGTGTTTTTGTTTTTTGAGTAGACGAGTTGCTTACAACTCTCGCTGCCGCCGAACACACACCGACACATGGACAAATGGTCCTGAATGCAGGCAGGCAGTTGTGCTTAAGGATACAGCATCCTGACGATTGTGTGAATGACATCAATTCATTGAAATCAGTTTCGTTTCGTTAGTGCCAGAGCGAAGTTTGCCAAGCGGACGCGCAACAAACGGTTGAAACGATTGTGCCACTGAGCGAATCCTGTGCCCATATGCATGTGTACATACATACATGTGAGGCTTTGTGTGTGTGTATGTGTGCGCGCGCTTGTTTACTTTGAAAGCGTTGAAGAAAGTGAAATTAGTGAAATGGTGAAATAGTATAAATATCAAAAGCCGTCGACCTTATCCCTCTAAAGTGTTAAAATATTTGCACAAAATTGCCGCGGATGAGCTTTTATGCGTATTTTAATGTGGCTCCATTGTCAGCTGTTGTTATAACGGTGTAATATGATGGCAAATATTTGAAAAGTATACGTTTGCTGTGTGTTCTCGCAGGCACCAACCAATACAGTGCTGTGTACTTCTAAGTGTGTTTGTGTGTGTGTGCAGGAAAGTGGAGTATCAATATTTGAAGTAAAAAATACAAAATATATTTACAAATGTGTGTACTAAAGTACAAAAACAAATAAAAAGAAATCATAATTGGTATGAAAGCATGCTGTCGGGCAGCCGTTAATTTTATTACTTCGAGCGATTAATGAGGGAACGTGGTATGCGAAATATTTGCATATAATTGTAGATATAAATATATAACTGTAAAATTATTAGTATGCTCATATACCGAATTGTTTCAATTCTTAAAATATTAAAATAAATAAATTTATAAAATATAGTCAATAAAGGAGATATACAACTAGTTACGATTATAGAGATCTTGATCTCCTATAGAAATATCGAACTGACTTTTCAGCAGTTGTTTCGAGAGTAACGAAGGGATAACCTGAGATCTATGGTTTTGATATATGCACTGACATTCAAAGTTTTTTTTCCAAAGTCATCTCACTTCTATTCAAAACAGTTCAAGCAGTGACTTACCTTTCTTCCGCTGGTTTAATATCTTGGAAGCTCTGGCTTTCAGCTGGAAGTTCAATAGAAGATTTTTGATGCAAGTTTCATACGTTTCAACAGCTACTGTATTGTCAGAACAGTTCTCGGAGCTCTTTCTTTAAGTTTAAGTCATTCCAGGATTATTTAGATATACCCAGAGAGTTTGAAACTACCATAGATAACATTTTTGTATCATTATGTTGTCCCGTAGTTCCTAGCTGGAACATAGGGCTTCAAAAGGTATTCTTATATAAGATTTAAGAACAACCAAGTTGCGATTTCTTATTCAAAAACACATTCTCTCAAAAACTAATGCAGGGTTTTGTATGGATTATATTTAAAAAATCTTCGACCAATTCTTCCCAATTAACTTCTATCCTTGCTTTATTTTTAGTGTTATTTGACAGATAACAAGTTCTAGTGGGACTTTCGTTACATTTACAGTAATTAAGTTCCTAAAACACTTCGAACTAGAAATGAATGTGAATGAAGCATAGCAGCTGTTTTCGAAAGCCACTTCGGAAGTGTAACTCTTCGTGGTAACGGTTTTAAAATAAAAAGTTCCAAAGTATTCCAACTCACGCGAGCTTTTTTTGTTTCATCGGGGATGCTGCTGATGATTACCGTGAAAAATCAAATCGAGCAAAGTGCAAAGTGTTTTTGTGCGTCGTTGGAAGTTTGGCGCGAAATGTTTGGTTTTGTTCGGTTCTCAGCGATTAATTAAGTAATTTTAATTGGAAAAGTTTAACGACACGTGTGTGTGAATCGCTTAGAAAGAAGCGAAGTTAAGGGAGTCAAGATTAAAATTGACAATTTCCAAATATATAAATCGTAAATAAATATTTCTAAGGAATATCGTTTAATGTAATCCCCGCGAAGTGAAGCAAATATTCATTTAATTTGCAATAGCAACGCAGATGAATGCGACAAGACGCTTTTAGGAGAAGCGTCGTGATATCTACAAAATAAGCACAACAACAACAACAGCAAAGATTTCATTTGGTTTTATACAAGACCCGTTAGTTGAGCGAGCAGCGCAGTATTTGGCAAACTGGATTATACCACAGATAACAACGGGCCATGGGAGAAGAATCCAGCTGTCGCTGTGAGTGCTGCTGGCAGCGCCGGCAGTGGCAGTCATGGTTCCGGCGTCGCGACTTCGATGGCCAGCGGTGGCACCACAACTACAACCACCGTAACGCCAGTCACCACGGTCGCGGGCATTAAGCCACTGCAACAGCAATTGCAACAACAATTGATGCACCAGTTGCAACAACGGCAGCTGCAACAACATCATCAACACCACCAACACGTACAGGGCGCGGGTGGCGCCGGCGTCGGCACCGGCACCGGCAGTGGTAGTGGTATCTCGGTTGGTGGCAATAACGCTGCTGCTGCGGGCGGCGGTGGCGGTCACTCGCATTTGCATGCCACCCACTCACATCCGCACCAACACGCCCACGCGCACACCCATACACACGCACATCAGCATGTGCACCATCAAAGCGCTGGCGTAACGCTGTTGCAGCAGCAACAACAAAAGCAATTGCAACATCAACATTCGCATCCGCCGCTGGCGCCACACCCACATCCACCGTTGCAGCATCATGTCTCGCTGGGCGGGGCCGGAAGCCATCGCTATCAGTCCATGGCGGCGGCTGTTGCACAGCAGCAACAGCAACAGTTGCAACAACAACAACAACAGCAGCAGCAGGCAACTCAACAGCAAGTACAGCAGCAACAACAACACCAACAACAGCAGCCGCAGCACCATCATCATCGACAACATTCCACACCGCAACATCACCGCTCGGCGTCTCAGCACTCCGCCACCACCATAAGGCGTCGCACGCTCTCCCACGTTTCGCGCTCCTACTCGGCATCGGCGGCCGCTGCAGCCGTGGCAGCAGCAGCAGCAGCTGCATCCTCCAATGCAAAGAGTGCGAGCGGCGGTGGCGGTGGCGGGGGTAGCGGTAGCGGCAGCAACATTCAAGTCAACGCAAGTGTGGAACGCTCCCGTTGCCGATCACCGATGATGCTGTGCCACAGTCACAGCGACGGCGAGTTTCCCATGTACAAAGGTAAGTGTTGTTGTTGTAATAGCATGTCGATATGTACATTAATAAGATTTTGCAGACCAACATGCAGACTTCATTAGACCTGTTAGGAATGGAAATAAGGCTTTCTCAAAATACCTTGGAGATTTCAAAACCCGTATCATTTGCATTCCCGTTAGTTACTGTTATATTGAATCACAATAATTGGAGATCTGGTAGCGTTATGGAGCCATAGAGAGCGAAAGAGCGTATGTGGCGGCTGTTCAATGTAGTGAGCAATACCGGAGAAGCATAACAAAGGGTTCGAATGGTAGTACTCAGACAGTGCAACTGACGAACACATTCGAATAAGTGAATGCACTTGATATGCCAGTTGCAGAGCCAGATGCCCACATAAATATTGCACAATAATTCAATTGGAAATGCTGCAGTGTTGTAGCTGACACCAACAAAGTGGCAAGCAGGAGTTGCATTGAATGGTTGCAAAGCCTTTCTCTACTCTACGTTGCAACAATATTTCACGCATGTGTAAATGCATGACTGAATTCCCAAATAAATTCAACTTTGTGGTTGTCATCTCGCTTAATTTACATAAATAAATATTCCGGTGTCTTAGCTATTTACAGTTGCTGCATTAATTCAGCGCCTGACACCGCTGGCTGGCCCTGTTCCACCGTAACCATCTATATTTTTTCACATTTTTTATCGAAATCGTGCGATCATAGAAAATGATGACTAAGCTTTCAGGCGAAAGCGAATTGAAATTGCTCGCCTCCATCGTAAATTCCCTTCAATCTCACGCATGACCTCACCTAAGCAACGACTGTGATACCTTTAATGTGTGCGTCGACACTGGTACGCACTATATCTCGCTCCATACTTTGTATTTAATAACCCCAGCTACATGCACACATACGCAGCCTTTTTATGGATGAAAGCGTGAACATAAAAAATAAGCATTTTTCTATTGGAAAAGACGATATTTCGTGACCGAAATTTTTTATCGGGCTTCTGCAAAGTTTTTAAGGTTGTTTAAAGATAATAGGAGCATTTTATTTTATTTGGGTATAATTACGATTCTCATTATTATATTTGCCAGGGTTCGAAATGCACTTTCAACAGATTGATACATACATCTCATAGTAGGATTTTAACAGGATTATATATACATACCCGATTAATTACAATTCTTTTAAAATTTCAATTTCTGTAGCTGAAACAGTTATTTCTTAAAACCACAGGTAAACAAATTCCTGAAATTAATTTGAAAGAAAATACTGAAATTCAGTCACAAACAATAATATTTATTGTAAGAATTAAACCAGATATTTATTTTCCCAGTCTTTCTCAGAACATAACAAAAAAATAGTAAATAATCTCCATACAAATTCAATTTCGAACACAGACACGTTGGCGCCCAGTCTCCGAAGTTTTTTCAATAGCTTTTTAAATGCGCTTTGCGCCCACCAACACAGTCCACATATATACATTTTATTTCACTCGCTGTATGTGTTTGAGAATTTGTGGAAACGGCCGAAACACTTACGGGCACATGTGAAAGCAAACATGATGACCGACCGAATTCATAAGAATATAATGAATAGTATTTGTTGTACCCAAAACAAGCTTAACAGGAAAAATATGCCTCCTTTTATTTTTATTTTAATTATTAAAGTCACTGAAACCCAATTTCAAGAAGCGAAGGGAAAGTTATGGAAAGTTCTCCAATATGTATGTATATGGTACTCAGCATGATATATGTATATAGTAAAATTGATCTGTCGTCTTGGAACACAGTTCCCAGACATCGGTAGACCGTTATGTCAGTCCAGTTCTAAGGCAGACAGCGACATATTGGACGTAAGAAGATGCAAGAGCTCTGAGGTAACCAGTAACTGGCTAAGAACACAGTTCCCAGACATCCGTAGACCGTTATGTCAGTCCAGTTCTAAGGCAGACAGCGACATATTGGACGTAAGAAGATGCAAGAGCTCTGAGGTAACCAGTAACTGCCCAAGAAATTTGAGCCGCTGCGAAGCTCCAGCTCCGTTTTCAAGGAGAATAAGAAGATTTTACGCATAACGGCACTATACAGTGGAACTCTTCTAAATTCAACGAGGTTGAGATTTTCGGTTGTTTCGATGGAACTGAGGTTTATGGTACCCTAACTGTGAGTAACTGATTTAGCATTGAAGTATTATTGCTGATTGGAAAGTAAAGGGATATAGGAACAATCAGCAATGCTTTATTTTAACATTTGGTGATTTGAAATTAGATTAGATTGAAAGCCATCAAATCTAAGTGTCATTAGATATACATCCATCGGTTGTTCTTGTTGATGTTGTACATAGTCCCTTCGTGAGTTTCATTACTATCAAATGTACAAGTGGGTCTCCTCCAACATCCAGCCGAGCTCCCGGAAGCTCCATACGCACGTTGAAATAAAGCAAGTAGTTATGTCATAAGCGTCAATAAAGCCCACATTTGCGCGTGGGGGGGAGTGTCTCTGCTCAAGTATGCATTACGAAATGCGAGTATTTGCGAGCGAAATGCGAAGTGGAGTGAAGCGAATGAAATTCCACCGAAACGCCAGCATCAAATTAGATCTCACACCCGCTGAGAAATGGTTTGGCTCCGCAGACAAGTTGCCTCAAGTTGTGGCATTAAACTTAAGATGCTGCACAGCCATGTGTCTACTTGCCACTTGCCACTTGCCACTTGCCAAATGGCTGGCAACTTGCAGCCACTGAGAGCGGCGGTTTGGGCTTTAAGTGTGTCATTTGCATAAAACCGCACATTTTGCATTCGGAATATTTTGGCGCAATGCTTCACGAAATCACTGTTAACTTCTACTCGCCCCAATTACTACACGCGTATAACGGTACACGGTGTGCATGTACTCACACACACACACACACAGACATATATATATATTAAAAAGGTGTATGTGTGTGCGCACGTTGCCAAATTTCTGCAGGCGAGTGCCAAGTCAAGCCAAAAAGCGTACAGCCTTATCGTTGTCGCGTTGACTGACTTTGACACGAAAACACAGCCACCGAGAACCTTGAACCTTTCCACTGCTGCAACAACAATTAAAGTGATAGCCAAAAAGAGATTGGGGAAAATGGCTGGCTGGCTAAGCCAGTGAGTTAAGTAACCGTGGGAAAGCCTTCGCGGACAGTAGGAGTCAGCAACAATAGCAAAGAATTAGGCTTTCCACAGCTGGCCCCCACATAAAGATCAACAATAATAAATGTTAAGTGAAAAGGTATGAGCGCATTTTACATAAAAGCCGAGGCGGGAATTGACACACAGACGCCCGTACATATACATACATATTCAGACTATTAGTTGTGGACTTTGGCAATAATAGCCATCTTTCCGTCTAAGCGCGCTTCACTAAGTACTGGCTTTTAGGCAAATTTTTGAATTTAATTATTCACCATTAGCGTTTAGGACGCCGCCATTGAAGCTCTGACAATAATCGGCGAGTTGTTAATAGAAAAAATATGTCCGCTGATATTAAAGTATTTATACTGATACTCTCACGTATATCTGAGCGATCTTTGAATATCGATATGTTTTTGCGACCCCATTAAATTCGCTTAGATTTAGCTATGAATCGTAATCTGTTAAAGAACTTAAAGTAAATAAAGTCATCCTCTTATATTATCTTCTATACTGAATGGTTCTCGTGAACACTGCTGTTCTTCGATTTTTCTTCAATAATTCTTCTCGTACTGCCATATATATTATAAAAATAATAATATTAAGGTTGCCATAATTCAATTCAGATGTAATGCTGGTGGAGGATTCTTCTGGAAGCAGCTCGCCGTAAAAGGCAGGTTTAGGCTACCGGACCACTTCGGTGTGTTTTGCAGTGATCGTGCCTCACTGTCCTCCTGCGTTTTTGCACTGGATCTGTGGACATGATCTTGGTAGGCGGTGGTTAACGACTAGAACATGAGTTACTGCGAGAACCTTTTGATCTACTGTGGATCGTAGGAGGTCCAGTGAAATACTTGCTCTTAGCAAGGTTAAGCTCGCCGACATTTTTCAGTGAGTCCAAATTGCCAAAGTTGCTTGAAGGCTGTCCAGCTTTTGCCTCAACAAATTTGTAACAGGCTTAAAGCGCTTTGTCGACTCTTAACTGTTTAGCTGTCCAAGGGAGATTTATTGGATCAGCCTTTATCGTAAACAAATCTAAGAATTATAAATAATAGCGGGTACTGTGGTTTAAGCGACTTCGAGTGTATCTCCACCGCATAAAATCTTTCAAACTTTCAGAGGCGGCTGAAAACAAGTGGATTGCGTTAAGAAACCATTTATCAGACGTGTAAGCAGCAATAATATACTCTAAGCGAAGACTCAAACTTTTTCAGAAAAAAATCTTAAATAATCCTGAATTGTGGCGAGAGTGCGTGGCAGCCCTGCAAGCGACTTGGAGCGTTGGTTATGGTGGCCATTAAAACTTGAAGCTGATCAAACATACGATGCGTACATACATATAGACAGCAGGAAACTTTATTAATTTCAATGACTTCAAGCGGAAATAAAGCGCCGAGCAAGAAGAAAACGGACGAGCCACAACGTTTCGACAGAGCCTGATGATGTGGCTGCTTAAATTAGCTCAGCACTTATATAACACGAAACGGAAGTGCGAAGACCGAGGGAGAGCGATAAGGGACTAAGAAAAAACGCAGAGTATAGAACGAAGCAAGTGCAATAAAAAAGGAACGTAAGGTAAGGTCAAGAAGAAGCATTGGAAGCGCTTGAAATTGAATTCCTGTTAGAAATCAATCACAAAATCAACTAGAATACTCCTAGATTGGAGACCACTGAGCCATGGCTTTTGAGGCATTTCATCTCCGAGTATAATGAGCAAATTATTTGAGAAAAATTACATACTATTAATAACGGTATCCATCAGCTGAGCTCTGCCGCTCATCTATTGTTTGGTAAATAATATATATTTCATAGCAAAAGCCTTAAATCCATTACTGTTAACACTACTCGGTGAAAAGAGTGTTTAATTATTGTGCCAGCACTGTTTGGACAATTGCAGTGTCAGCGTTGCCAACTCTTTCAATTGGATAATTGTGTTCGGCGCACAAAAGCCTAATAAATCCAAACTAATGAAATGTAACGAATAATTATTGTCACAAAACTAATGGAGTTGCCAAACCCAAGGTCATCAATTTCAAATTCATTATATTCCCCAGTTCACACCGCATACACACACACACTTACGGTATATATAAGTAGTAATGTTTTTCCTTCGACTTATGTCTTATGGTTTCGGACAATTTTAGTTTATGTCGAGGTGTGCGAGCATTGTTTGAAATGAGTAATTTTCCGTAAATAAATTGAAATTGCTCCTTCCGAGTAATAAATCCAATTGAATTCTCGCTTATCCTATAAGTAATTGCCAAGGTAAAGTGAAACTATGTAATCAATGGCATAATGAAAGGCTGCGCTATTAGTGCCTGTCAGAAGCAACAGCGTGGCTAAGTGCATTGTCACAAACAGCACAATCTAACCAAGAGTGCCATTTATGAATATACGGTATATGAATACATGAAATGGGTGTGGCTGTGGGCGATGTAGCGATGAGCGATTTACTGATTATTTTAGTATTTAGTCTTCGTCTTCGTCTTTTTTTTCCAGTTTTTGAGTCTTTCTAGACATGCTAGCAACTTTATTCGTTTTATGAGTACATTTGAAGCATGAGATGGACAGACCAAACCTTAAAGGTTCCTCTGAAACTTCATCGAGATGTCGGATAAATGGAAATGAGGAAAAGGTGCCACGCCTTTTTATTGTTGGACATTAAAATGCTCAGAAACCTATAATGCTGTGTTTATTTTTGTTCGAATAATATTTCTCTGAATGCTCTATTAAGTCCTGAAATTGAACTGTACTGAAACTGTCTCAGTAACTAACTAACTCATTTATACTAACTACTTAGAATAGATAGATACTAGTTTGAAGAAGAGTTTGGAAAACCTTTCGTTTGAGGCTCATAAAGTGTTTTTATGCAAAAAAAACTGGATTGACATATACAAGGGAACCACTATTATACTATACTTTCCACTTTCAACATTTACACATTTTTCATTTCTGATATTTCTTCTCAATAAAGGTGAGTTTCAAGGTGTTGGATCTAGTTGTTCCTCGAATTTGTCCATTTCCACAGCGAACCACGAGATTTAGCTTTGCTGGGACCCGTTTCGAAGGTTTTCACATTCCAGCAAGATTTAGTTTACAAAAAATTCTCCGCTTGAGTTGAGATTCGGCATCGTGAATTCACCTATTGAGTAGTCTAAATACCGACATGTGCTCTGGCATACTAATGCGCGAGTATGCATAAGCTCTGGTAATTATACACTGCCGCGGCGGCGAGAGTGTGTTTTGTTACTGTTCTACGTGTGGTGCTATGCTAAATGACACAACTAATAGCCGTTAACTAATATGAGACATAGCAATTTACCTTTTGCGCTCTGACCGACGAGAACCACAAGATACGCGGACACTGCTAATTAGCCAGCTTTGGTGATTTCATTTCACTTAGCTAACGGCTACGGCTGCATTTCAGTCTAAACGGCGACGCGTTGAACGGCATACGACGGCATATGCCAGGTTGTTGGGCAAACGGGAATATGAAAAGTGGCTGGCTAGAGATCGAAAACAATTTGTAATTGAAACCGTACAAAGACGCAATAAGAAAAGTGGCAAGAAGCTGTGAGGTTGAGAGTGCCGCGCGGTCCGGAGTGTCTTTTAAATAATTCGAATTGCTAAAAACGAGTTTGAAATGCAACTAAAAGTGAACAGGTGCACATAGTTTAAATATATAATATATATATATATAGAAGTATATATAGATGTGTGTGTCCAAATTGCGAGTTTGAAAAACAGAAATTTTTTACAAATAGTGAACGCCAGCATGCAAATTAGCGTAAATGTGAGGCGAGTAGTCGGGAAGGGTGCAATTAGCTCACAAACCTAGCGTTCAAGAATGTGTGCCAAATGAGAGAACGCTTGCATTTTTTCTGAAATACATACTTTTCACGCTTTTTCCCCCGTTTGACCAAGTCGTGCTATTTGAAATTCTTAGTTTAACCATGTCGCGCTTTGTTTCCCTCGTTGTATGCATTTTGTTCTCTAGTTCGGCGTGTGTTCCATTGTGAAGTCGCCTTCGCGGCATTGGCGCATTGGAAACGAGCATAAAGAAGCCATAAAGAAGGCTTTGGCGGCGCTCTAGTCTCGAGCAGAAATGATTGATTTTTAATTTACTGTTCCATCAATGTGTTTGTGTTTGTTGTTGTTGTGTGGTGGCATACCCCTGTACCCGCGGTAGGCGTTAAAGTGTGAAAAGGTGTACGGTGTGAAAATGAAATGTGAATAAATTGTGATAACTGCCTGAAAGCAATTCTCCGCGAATGCGAGCGCGTGTGTTTGTTATTATTTTTGTTTTATTTACTGCGAAAGTGAGTTGTTTCGCACGGCGACTTAACTGCGCCTTAACTAAACCGAAACGTTTGTCGCTGCCGTTTTTCGCGCTGAGCGCCTCTTTTTAGCCAGAGTAAACATCACGTAACGCATAAAAACGCTCGGCTATCAACAGTAAAAAAACACACACACACACATACAGATTTCGGTGTATATGAACGCTGAAAACCTGGCACTTCCGCACATATGAGTGCGGGCAAATAATAAAATGCGAGTCGCACGTGCATGAATTTACGTCAAGAGCAACCAAAAATAAAATCGGGAGCTGTAGCTGAGACGGCTGAGTTTTAGTGCTGTTTATTCTTTCACTTTTATTTTATTTCACTCTGCTTGCTTGTTCGGCGCGAGTGCGAGCCTTCGTTTGCACATAATTCAGCGACACTACTCGTACTCGTACTCGCACTTGTAAATATGCGTAGCATGTGCTGCGCCTGGGATCAGCTACCTGCTGGCACGCACTGCAAAGTTCCATCAACATCAACATCGTCCTCCTCGTCTTCATCAGCGGCGGCAGCGGCGCAGCAGCTGGAACGCACTTCAGCCCCGAGTCGGCTTTTGGTGACGCCCGCCTCGCGTGCCCAACCCCTCGCGCAGCAACGTCGGTCGCAGCCACAGTCGCCGCCGCAGTCGCACCAACGTCACCGTCGCCACCACCACCACCACCATCATCACCATCAGCATCATCATGGCCACCCGCACAGCCAGCGGCAATATTATTATCACCATAATGGCCTGCAGTACTCGTATCAAGAGTACGGTGTTGGCAGCGCCGGTAATGGCGGTAAGGCGACAAGCAACTGCCGGAAACGGAAACTACTGCATTTCTTTAAAAAAGGTAAAGCCATGAACTATTTTAGGGATGTGGCTGAATTTCTATAATTTTATAATTTTTTTTAATTTTCGAAAAAGTGAAAACCTTCTTCGGAACTCAAGCTTCTGAATTTCGAATTTAAATTTGCCTTTTAAAAAGTGAGGTTCCAGCTTCTCTCCAGGTTCTTATGTGTTCTTCACAACTTTTGTATTGAACTTTCCACACTTTCTTCAAGAATTTAATTTCACTCATACCGATAGCAGTAAATCCAAAAGAACTATTAGATCAAAAAATATAGTGGATTATCTTAATATCCCATTTCTTACTCAATGAATTCAGTTTAACTCATGCGTTGGGTATAAAAGTGTATCAACAATCCTCATCCCCCTCTGCGAATTATTTTCTCCTTAACTACTAATGCGAATGACAAAGTCAAAATGTTGTGAGTCATGAGTTGGAAAAGTTATTCTGTAACTTTTAAGTATCTCTCATTGTGCTCAACTTCCAACACTGTTATTTACATTTTGACTGACACGTATGCATTTAAAAGACTCAAAGTGCTTTCAAAGGTGATTAAATAGTTTACGATGACTACCTGTAAGAGTATGCCATTATTAACATTTGGAACTTCGAACTTTGAACTTTTTAGCTCTCAAGCTTAAACTGCAGCTCAGCGAAGGCTAAGTATATATATATATATATTTCTAATATTTCTTGTAGATTTCAATTGTTTAACGTCACATCCTTAATATTTCCTGAAGAAGTTACGCAGTTGCACACCCCTAATGCAAGTGCGAGTCTAACATTATGACAAACATATGCCCGCTTTCGAACAATAAACATGCGTACTCATGTCTTTAGAATGTAAAACATTGCGTAATTGCGAGGAATAAGATATGTGTTAAATACACATGTTCTCACGAGCCGTGCCACATATCCATGCAAGAGGAGGAGGAGGCGTGGATGCAGGATGTGTGTAAGCGTCTATAAGTTGTCTTTGTTGTTCTCCTTAAATAAAGATAATGTTGTAATTCATTTAAATTGTTCTAGAAAAGACACAGTAAACTTCGTTTGCTTGGCATTACTGCGTATGACTTGTACTATACAAGCCCGCTGAGGCGTATGAGTTACGTTAAAAGCGCGCTATGATTATGCTTTTTGTTGTACGGGGCGTATGAGTAATGCTTCCTTGCACGCGTCATATGTGTTTGCTTGGCATCAATTTAGTAGACTTAATAAACGAAGAAATGAGGTGGCTTCAAATGGCTTTGTGCATATAAATAAAGTTATGATAATCTCCTTGAAAGCACTGTTTTATTGTTGTAGGTTAATGATACTAGAAGCTGAAGACTTCTTGAGATATTTTTACTCTTTAAGCGGTAGCCATTGATTATTATGGTGGTGATTTCTTCCATTTCCCTTTAATTCCAGGTAAAAGTTCATCGACCTGAGCAAACTTGCCACCAACTATTTGCAAGTTTATAAATCCTCACGCCACAAAATCAACCCAAAATAGATCATATCAACATTCGTGCAAAACAAACAACTCTTCTCTTCATCTGCAATGGCTAGCACATTATTTATCCGCAATCTGGAGCATTTCCGAGAACGCATTTGCTTTTTAGCTTTTTATTTGGCAAAACTCCTTATTTAAGTAGAAATTAGCTTTTTCAACACACAGCCATCCACAAGCGTTTGCAACCTGTACCGGGTTGGCATTCGAGTTACTTAGTTAACAAAACGATGCTCTGGGCTATCTAGCTGCGTCCACAGTTCTCCAATGCATGCCACAAAACACTACCTATGCACTCGTTCTCTACATCAGAGCAAGCAACACATTTACAGTTACCATGTGTGTTGCCCCTCTGTTTGCTCGCTTGCGCCTGTCACATGTAATAGACCCACACATACACATACATACATAGGGATGCATTGTGTGTGGCTGTTTGTTTAAGGCTCTGCCTGTCTAAATGCCGTTTGACATATGTGTTGCACGATTGCATGTTGCAACAGTTGCGTCTACTTATAGATTGTCTGATGATTTACTTTGAATTTGCAAATGTTATCGGAAGGACTGTGTCTGCACATACTCGTACACACATATACTCACACAGACACTTCACTTCGGCTTGCAAATAGTGAAATTGCACTCGTGCATATGTAAATAAGTACACAAGCGCTGCAAATTTACATACAAACACACAACATAGGAGATCTATAACTAAAATTGTCATTCAGTGATATTTGACAGCATTTCATGCAATACATAGTTTTTGTGAGGAGCAAAAGTTAAATTTAAATTAATGAAGTGACCGTAGATGTTTTGGGGATAAAAGGTTTTAAAATAACTATAACCCCTTGCTGATGGAAATCTGTGCTCTCTCTCTCTCCTTAATGCTACTACGGTGATTATCGTGTGTTCAAAAAATAACAGGAATTTAAAATTTTCAAAACCATAACTCCGAATTTCAAATTTGGTACAGAGGATCGCACTATGAAGGGGCATATTATGATGTATTTTTTTGGAGTAGTGGACGTGGCCCCGCCCTCTACTAAGTTTTTCAAGTTCAACCAAACTTTCTAGAATCGTTTCTTTTAGGTACTACATTATACATTCCAAAAATGGAGGATATCGGATTATAACCACGCCCACCTCCCTTACAAAGGTTATGTTGAAAATTACTAAAAATGCTTTAATTCAGTAATGGAAAACACCAGAAACCTTAAATTTTATTATAAAGAAGGTACAGAAGGGCTCCGGCCAAATTGGTAAATACGGGAGTGGCTCCGCCCACTTATAGGTCAAAACCATATCTCCGGAACTACTCGACCAATATCAATGAAGTTTGGTTTGATATGTTGTGAAAATAGGCCAAATCGGTTCATAACCACGCCTACTACCTATACACCAGAACTTTGAAGTCAATTTGAATAGTCATTTTACAATATGTAAAGTAAGCACTAGTGAAGATATCGGAACAGAACTTTGCATCGCTGAAATCGGACCATAGGTTTTCAAGGCCCCATATATCGAACATGAGCCCTTCCTTACTTGTTTTATATTTTTTTATTTTATTGCCCCTGAAGTAAAATTGAAAATTCCCGTTATTTTTTTAACCCACTCGTATAACACTCTCCAAACTTTAATTTCGTACTCTTCGAGACTCGATCATCAAACTACAACGAGCATATGTAAATGCCATAAAAGTGGCTATTTGTACTGTTTTTTTTCAATAAATATACTACATAAGTGCACAATAATTCAAGCAGTAGTTTCAATTAACTGAAAATATAAATTAAATTACATATATTTGTTCAAACAGCTACAATTTATGTGGCATCCTCAGAGAAAAACTGTTAAAATGAAGTAAATAAATTTCGCAAAGTCCACTTATCAATTTAAATGTATGTAATATATGTAATTGTTAGATTTAATCAATAAAACGACTGCAATTGCTGAATATCATACGCGTACACTGAGAAAAAATTAAAATTTGTAATTAAATTTAAAATTAAATGAATTTAAGTGAATTTAAATCAAATCCATAATTTAAGCTATAGTGTTAGTAAAACACAAATCGGTACGAAAATTCTGTACTTTTTTTCAAAATAATGTGATTGTGATTTGTAACCGATTTGGAAAATATAGTTTTAATAAAATATTTAATATTTATTCAAACTGCAATTCCAAATCCAGTTTTTAAAAGCAGAATATTTTTTTTTTTGTATTTTATATTTCATATCACAATCTCTTCTCTCTGTGTAGACGTATGAATCAAAGGAGCTCAGACGATTACTGATAATTTGCGAAGAGCCTTTTTATGCTCGTATAAAGTGAAATGTGTATTTGTGCATACAAATATATATATACATATATATATATATATTCAGCATACATTGACGTAGCCTGCCTTTGAGCATTTGCGCAGAGCTCGTCCTGCCAAATAAATTGGGCACAATGAATGACAGCAATAATTTATGCGCCTTTGACTGAGATGGCGTCGATTATGGAAATTTCTTTATGTCTCGAGAGTTTCCTTTTCCAATGCGAGTATATAAATATGATAAGTATATATTTTCATAGACTTTAAGAAATATTAACCGATGGCAGAGGTGTGAATTTTATTCAAGAACTTAAAGGCTTCTGAGCAAAAAATATTTTATTAGCTTTATTGCTATTCGTTTTGGTAATTTTTGTAAAGTGATAGAAATGAAAAAAAAAAAAATATAAAAAATTCTAAAATTACGAAATAGAACTTGCTACTCGTTTAGCTTACTAATTATTTGAATTTCATTTTCTGTGACCAAGAATTAACTGAGCTTCAAGTAAACAACAACAAAAAAACAGCCAATGCATTAGCTGCGAAAATGGCATTTTGCCTGCGAAAAGTCCCTAAAGCAAATTAGTATATTATCTAAGCCCGAAAAGCACAAACAAATACACTTGTATGCAGTATATATAGCACACAGCTTTGTTTACAGACACACAAACTTACAGATATCACATATGTATTAAATAAACTGCAGTCGAAGTGGCGGTGATGCCAACGACCACGTAATCCTTTTAGTCCTTGTAACAAGTTTTCGAGCAAAGTAACTGTATAAAAGAAAGAAAAAATACAATATTTTGTACACAAAATAAAAGTGAAAGCGAACACGAACACAAAATGGAAAGAAAAAGATTTTAGCTCAGCCACAACTCGCCCTAGAGCCCACACCCACACCCACTCACACTTCTGGGAACGCTTGCACGGCAAAATGTAGGTTTAAAGCTTTGATTCGGGCGAAAAGCGCACTTGCAATACGAGCAGCTACGAATGTGTGCGCGTGTGAAAGTGTAACGGTTTCGAAAACATACAACACCCCCCACAGACACCCGCAGGTCCATACCGCATAGTTTGTGTGTGTATAAGTAAGTAATTGCATAAGCACATAGCCTGTATCTAAACATTGGGGATTTACAAGATTGTTTTGCAGCTATTCTTATTCGCCACCAGCCACTCGCCACTCACCATTCTCCACTCTCCAAGCACAAATAACAATGCAATTCACTGAGCCAAAAGCCGACAATAATAAAAGACCAAATAGAGGAGAAAAATGCACGAAATATGAAAAATGGTTCCAAGGAATTGTAAAAGTCCCTGAAAGACGAAAATTGCTAAGCAAATGAAAAGAAGCGACAGTGTCTGTCTGTGCGAAATGACGTTTACAAATCTACAACATAATTTATTTGTTAGCAGCGACAGCGGATTGCGTTTTTGTCAACAGCTTTGAAAGCTATAGTAATCATTCTTCCAATTCATCAGCTGTTAAGCAATGTTGGAAATAGAAATTCGGTACATAACGGTATTTATTCTTGAATAGCATTGACAGACGAAAATCCTCTCTTTTCTTAACACAATTTTCTGTGCAGTGAGAGTTTGGGCGCTTTTACTCATAATTGGTAAAGAGCAGCTGATATGGTTGTGAGACTCATGCGTACAGATTTTAAAAAAATAAAATTTCCAGATTTTTTTTCAAGTCACAAGCGGTTATATAATTTTTCGACAGATATGAGGAAATATTATATTTCTCTGAATTCTATCTGGTCTTGGACATTTCATAAACACCTTTACATTATCTATGGATTACACTGAAAATGTTCTAATGAATGAGTTATATTGATGTTAATCACAGTGGTTTCAAAAATAAACCTCGAAAACGGATAGCTTTCGCTTTCCGACAAATCTCGAGAAGTTAAGGGACTTTTGGATATTAGTGTGTTGGATGACGTTATTTGGTAAAAGAGTTCGTGTCAGTTGCCTTTAGAAAATTTAAATTTAATTCGCCTGGAGGGCAGCCAGGAGCCCTCTGCAACTCTTGTGACTGCACTTCGAGCTCTCTCCCTTCTTCATTGTCCAGCTATTGCTAGACTGTGGTTGAAACACCTCGGAATTCCCTTTTTCAGCGATCCTAGCGAATTGGCTAGAATCGATATTAGCCGTCTTAAGAAATTTGTAACGGATTTCAAGCGCTTTGCTGAATCTTTGGCCTTTGATCCACAGGGAGTTTTATTGGCACTACAATGGACAGCGCCAGGCTGTCTAAATGAGATCTTCTGTTTTTGCAGAGATCTGGCCACAAACCTAACCTAACTTCGAACAGTGAGGAGTCGTTAAGACCACTTTTGAATGTTCATTTTCTCAAGAAACCAATAAACGGTAAGAGCAGAGCTTCCGGAGCGCAGTACCGCCTTCCTTAATCTTCAGGATGAATATCACCTAACCAGGACCAGACGACATCATACCTCCGAGCAGTCAAGGTGTCTTGTAGCTGGTTGGCTCCCAGCTACTGCGTCAGACTGTGCCATATTCCGGTACAGTTGTAGGTTAGGATGATTTCCGTTCCAAAATCTGTTAAAAGCTCCCACGTCACTACCAATCCTTGTCATTTCCGCGTTTCTTCTGAAAGGGCAAATCCCTAGAAAGCTGCTAAAAGCTCAAAACGCCTACTGCAAAGGCAGAGCGGTATATTCTGCTTTTAATAGTGTAGTGCCGTGATAGGGGGAAGCCCTAATAAAAATAAAATAAAACAAGTAAGGAAGGGCTAAGTTCGGGTGTAACCGAACATTTTATACTCTCGCAATTTATTTATTTAACTTATATTTATTTATTTATATTATATAATAAACAATTTGACCCACATATTCGTCATATATATTGTATAAAGTCCATTGAAAGTTGGAAACCCTAATATTAGGTTAGAAGCACCGAGGTCCTCATGTTCGATATATGGGGCCTTAAAAATCTATGGTCCGATTTCGGCGATTTTTAGAATGGGGCTGCTACACTATTAACATAGTATTTGTGCAAAGTTCTGCACCGATATCTTCACTAGTACTTACATTATATATTGTTAAGTAAACGATTCAGATCGTCTTCAAAGTTCTGGTATATAGAAAGGAGGCGTGGTTGTGAAGCAATTTGGCCTATTTTCACAACATATCATTGGGATTTAAGGAAACTATTACAAACCAAGTTTCATTGAAATCGGTCGAGTAGTTCCTGAGATATGGTTTTTGACCCATAAGTGGGCGACGCCACGCCCATTTTACATTTTGTAAAAAAATCTGAGTGCAGCTTTCATCTGCCATTTCTTATGTGAAATTTAGTGTTTCGGACGTTTTTCGTTAGTGAGTTTAACCACTTTTAGTAATTTTCAACCTAACTTTTGTATGGGAGGTGGGCGTGGTTATGATCCGATTTCTTTCATTTTTGGACTGTATAAGGAAATGGCTAAAATAAACGACTGCAGAAAGTTTGGTTTATATAGCTTTATTGGTTTGCGAGTTATATACAAAAAACTTATTTGGGGGTGGGGTCACGCCCACTTTTCCAAAAAAATTACATCCAAATGTGCCCCTCCCTAATGGGATCCTATGTTTCAAATTTCATTTTCATAACTTTATTTATGGCTTAGTTATGACACTGTATAGGTTTTCGGTTTCCGCCATTTTGTGGGCGTGGCAGTGGACCGATTTTGCCCATTTTCGAAAGCAACCTCCTCAGGGTGCCAAGGAACATATGTTTCAAGTTTCATTAAGATATCTTAATTTTTACTCAAGTTATCGCTTGCACGGACGGACGGACAGACGGACAGACGGACAGACGGACAGACGGACGGACAGACAGACATCCGGATTTCAAATCCACTCGTCATCCTGATCATTTATGTATATATAACCCCATATCTAACTCTTATATTTCTTGGTGACACAAACAACCGTTAGGTGAACAAAACTATTATACTCTGTGCAACAGGTTGCGAGAGTATAAAAACTGCATATTTTTGAAATATTTCAAGCCAAAATTGTTTCAGCATTCAACTTTAAGACAAATTTAAATGAATATGAGAATAAATTATCTCCTCTCTTCGATCTGCGAGCGAATTTTCTGCTCACAATCAGGAAGTCTGATTAGACCATGTAAACAAGTTTCACCGAACAGATGGAAACTTTGTGCACTCAGAAGCTACTTAAAAGTTTCTTGCGGCCTTTTCTCTGAATCATTTTTAATACTTATGGATCCGCTCAATATACCCGCACATACCCAATGTTGCCAATGTTGTGGGTGAGCATAAGACTATTTGTGGCAAGCCAAAATGACATACAAGTACATATACGTGTGTGTGTGTGCGTGTGTAAGGCGTAACTGTATCAGCACCCACCGGACGTTTTCTCTGACAAAGCAACCAATTTGTGACAAACAAATGCCGCCCTCGCCCCCCGCACAAATGTCGGTAAAGGTTCTTGCCTTTCTATTACTTCATTCATTCATTCTTTCTCAAGCGGAAAATGTTGTTTCCTTTACAACCTCCGTTATTTGGCGTATATGTGCATATGTACTCGTATCTACTCGTATATGTGGCATTCGTTGCATTGTTATTGTTGTTATTGTAAAATTGCTTAATTTTGCTGTGTCAAGCCGTAAGTTTGCGGCAATTTGTGTCTGGGTCAATTGAGGAAATTGATTGGGATTGTGTGTGTCTGCTTTTTTAGGGCGGCCAAAGCAGTTGAGGTCAATCAAGGAAAAAAAAAGAATTTAATAAAAAAGTAAAGAGAGGAATAAGGTCAAAATTCTGTGTGTAAAAAATCTAAAATAACAACAATTTTGATATTTCTATAATTAGTTTGACACACCGCCCTCCATAAGCGCCCATACTACGTCTAATTTATTTCACATTATTCATTTTATTTTGCATATTTTGGCAACTGTTTCCCACACATTATTTATTCTGCGCCACACAAATGATCCACATAATCGCCGCTGCCGAACTTTTCACAAATTGCGACAACCATTTATAGATTTCTGCGTAATTTGCTGCGGAAAATAATCAAACCGCCCACTACACTGCATAAGCTTCTTGGAATAATCAACTGATTGGACAAGCGAATAAATTTGTATTTAAAATTTGAGCCTTCTGCCAATCAAAAAAGAAAAATTTAACATTTTTATTTTGTGTTTTTCTATGCTGCAAATCAGTATTTTCTTACTTTATTGCTTATTGGGATTGAGATGTACAGCGAAATGACAGTTTACGACGCGCTAATAAATATGTATGAACCCTAGCCACAGTTCTATTTAACTCGACGTGTTGTTGTTGTATTACTCTAGGCACTGCAATTAGGTTTCCACCGCCAAGGTTACAATAACAATGCCTCATCACATGTTAGCCGTCTTATCACCGTCTCACTCATCTTGTAACCGATACCCACCTAAGTATATATGCACATAGAGTCATGATGCTCCGCATTGCATATTATTCTCCAACGCGAGTGTGTTTATCACTTTTTAATCCCCCGACGCAAGCAGCGAGTAGTAAATGTGACATAACGTAAGATCCGTAATGCTAACTATCGAATCGTGTCGTGAGTAGAAATGTATGAAAAACGCAAAATGTCGCTTTAAAATGAGTTCGTCTATATGTATAAGAGTCTGACATACATGTGTAGTATATTATGTGGCCACATTAGTTGCTAGCTTTTGGCTTTGTTTGTTTTCACAAAAATATACATATGTGCTTGTCTACAAGTCTACAAGTCTATTCGGCTGCTTTGGGCTGTGCATTTGTGGTGTACTCGCGCGCACTTGGCAAGCTCGTTGAAGTCCTTGAGCTGTGATTTGTTCGCCCCACCAGCTCTTTTGTGTAACCAGCGCCACAACCCTGTGGTGAAAATAGCTGTAACCAAGCTGAAGAAATGCGAATTCTTTATAGGCAGTTTGGTTATCGGCGCTTTCTAATCACATATGCATGGCGACAAGGTCTGCTTTTAGGCGCTATAGTGTCGTGTGCCTCTTTAATAATAATAATCTATTGATTTGAAATCGAAATTTCGTATATATGTGAATATATTTCTGAAAATATAGTATTTTTTCGTAATCTGCAACTTTTCACTGTCTGGTTTATTACTCATTAGACCCTTCTGCTTTGCCTTTGCTTCTTCTTCACTGCTCACATTCAAAGGCATATTGTTAAGCGCAACAACTAAGATTTCTTGCTGTTGGTTTTTGTTGTTGTTATTTTTATTCTTTCACCGTGTCGTCAAGCACTTGGGTATGCTAATCATGTTTTTTAGCTTAAACAAAGTACAAATAAACAAACACAGGAAATCGCTCCTACATATATGTACATATGTTCATATGTATGGGCATGAATATATCCTTGTGTTTCCAAATATTGTTTGTTATTGCAATTCAAACATATATATATATATTCAGACAGCCAGGAATTCGGTATTAATATTGAAATATTCAACTATATTTTAATACAATTTAAAAACAAATAAGGAAGGGCTAAGTTCATTTTATACTCTCGCAATTTAATTTATTTAACTTTATTTATATAATACACAATTTTACCCACATATTCGTCATATATATTGTATAAAGTCCATTGAAAGTTGGAAACCCTAATATTAGGTTAGAAGCACCGAGGTCCTCATGTTCGATATATGGGGTCTTGAAAATCTATGGTCCGATTTCGGCGATTTTTATAATGGGGCTGCCACACTATAAACATAATATTTGTGCAAAGTTCTGTACCGATATCTTCACTAGTGCTATATAGTAAACGATTCAGATCGTCTTCAAAGTTCTGGTATATAGTAGGCGTGGTTGTGAAGCGATTTGGTCTATTTTCACAACATATCAGTGGGATGTAAGGAAACTATGAAATCGCTCGAGTAGTTCTTGAGATATGGTTTTTAACCCATAAGTGGGCGACGCCACGCCCATTTTCCATTTTGTAAAAAAATCTGAGTGCAGCTTCCATCTGCCATTTGTTATGTGAAATTTAGTGTTTCTGACGTTTTTCGTTAGTGAGTTAACCCACTTTTAGTAATTTCCAACCTAACCTTTGTATGGGAGGTGGGCGTGGTTATTATACGATTTCTTTCATTTTTGGACTGTATTAAGAAGTGGCTAAAAAACGACTGCAGAAAGTTTGGTTTATATAGCTTTATTGGTTTGCGAGATATGTACAAAAAACCTATTTGGGGGCGGGGCCACGCCCACTTCCCCAAAAAAATTACATCCAAATATGCCCCTTCATAGTGCGATCCTTCACACCAAATTATGGCTTAGTTATGGCACTTTATGTGTTTTTGGTTTTCGCCATTTTGTGGGCGTGGCAGTGGTCCGAAAGCAACCTTCCTATGGTGCCAAGAAATAAGTGTGCCAAGTTTCATCAAGATATCTTAATTTTTACTCAAGTTACTGCTTGCACAGTCGGACGAACGGACGGACGGACAGACAGACATTCGGATTTGAACTCCACTCTTCACCCTGATCACTTTGGTATACATAACCCTATATATAACTCGTTTAGTTTTGGGTGTTACAAACAACAGTTATGTGAACAAAACTATAATACTCTCTTTAGCAACTTTGTTGCGAGAGTATAAAAAGGAAATTTTTGGGGGAATTTCAAAATTTTTAATTTTTTTAGAGCAGAAGTAGCTTACAATATGATTTGAAACAGTTATGATAAGTACTACTGAATTAAAATTTTTTAAATTTTTAGAAATATTTCGAGAATTTCCAGAATATGGAATTCCGTATTTTTAAGTATTATTATAATAATGGAGAAGCGAAAAATGAAGTACCTTGTGAAAAATAAAGCTGGACACATAAAGATACTTGTTTTCAAATTTTTGTTTATTAACCGAATGATTCAGTGGAGAAATATTTATTATTTTCATACATTTTAATTGGATAAATACTGAGAATATGCTGTAGAACATAGGTTTTGTGTTACATGCATACATACAAACGGTATAGCTACATACCTCCCACAAAGCATACGAGTTATTGAGTTGAGTGTGGTTTTGTCAAAAGTGCTGTTACACGCACATAATCACACAGCCAAACATTGTACGATGCATATGTATGTGCCCGTTTTCGACTATTTTTATTTGCATATCTTAATTGTATTTATACACACTTGATTTTATATAAACATTTATATTTTCACTCACCGAGTGAAAAAACAGTTGCAATGCAATAAACATATTCTCATTTTATTTATTTCTATTTGCAGGTAAGTTCTGACGCTGATGGATGTGACAACACGACAACTACCTACACGTGTAAATACAACAACTGACAGAGTGAGTGCTGCTGATGATATGCGTAGGTTGATATTTTCATAAACTCAATGAAACATAAAACAGAATTTCCGCTGTCCCCCCACTCCCACTCGCGCATAGCCGAAGTTTAGAACTTGAAAGTTATGTATGTCTGTATCAAACACACACACAGATAGGTATATACATAAGTACCGTTATATGTTTTCGTAAAGTGTCTGCGTAGGCCAAAAACTTTCTCGCCTACACTTTGTTGTTTCGTTGAAGTGTCGCTGTGTGTGTGTGTGGTGCCTACCAAATATGTAGGCTCACCAGAAAGATTGAAATGTTGCTCATACGCCGCAGCGTGCCGTTAGGCTTTCGGCTACACCATCAGTTGTGAGCTGTGCAGCAGCTGGTTTACTCGCACCGCTCGCATTTGTTTACACGCTTAAGTAAACATACATCTTTTTGGTGCGCACACACACACACATTTACTTGCTTCCATATGTACATCAGCCGTTGACTTAACTACTTACATACACAAAGAGAAAAGTGTACAGTTATATTATATATGAACTTCCCACGCGTTGGTGGGCGTGGAAAATGCTTCTGTTGATTTTCGTAATTCCTTGAGCCTAGATTGTGGCTGATTTTGCTGCTGACATGCATACATATATACCTACTTTATACATACACATACATATGTAAGTGTGTTTGTATTTGAATATATTACCTTTTATTTTCTTTATTTTTTTGATGAGCAGTTTGCTTCCTCATCTCTATGCTTTTGCACCATTCAGTCATTGATAATATCTCTACGACTGCTTTTGTTGATAAACACATATGTGTGAGGAGCAATCAGGAAAGATTGGTGATGCTACTCAAGGAACATTTAGTGCATAATACTCAAACAATGAGCATAAAATATATATATATTTTTTTTCAAAATATCATTTTCATATTCACATACTTTATATATGGAGTTGTTTTGTAAATACAACTGTTATGACGGCACTGCAAGTGATTATTATACTCTCGCAACAAAGTTGCTAAAGAGAGTATTATAGTTTTGTTCACATAACGGTTGTTTGTAACACCCAAAACTAAACGAGTTAGATATAGGTAAAAATTAAGATATCTTGATGAAACTTCTTGGCACCATAGGAAGATTGCTTTCGAAAATGAGCAAATTCGGACTACTGCCACGCCCACAAAATGTTGAAAACCGAAAACACATAAAGTACCATAACTAAGCCATAAATAAAGCTATGGAAATAAAATTTGGTATGAAGGATCGCACTATGAAGGGGCATATCTGGATGTAATTTTTTTGTAGAAGTGGGCGTGGCCCCGCCCCCAAATAGGTTTTTTGTACATATCTCGCAAACGAATAGAGCTATATAAACCAAACTTTCTGCAGTCGTTTTTTTAGCCACTTCCTAATACAGTCCAAAAATGAAAGAAATCGGATCATAACCACGCCCACCTCCCATACAAAAGTTAGGTGGAAAGAAATGGCAGATGGAAGCTGCACTCAGATTATGCCCACTTATGGGTCAAAAACCATATCTCAGGAACTACTCGACCAATATCAATGAAGATTGGTTTGTAATAGTTTCCTTACCTCCCAATAATATGTTGTGAAAATAGGCCAAATCGCTTCACAACCACGCCTACTTCCTATATACCAGAACTTTGAAGACAATCGGAATCCTTTACTTTACAATATATAAAGTAAGCACTAGTGAAGATATCGGTGCAGAACTTTGCACAAATACTACCATTCTAAAAATCGCCGAAATCGGGCCATTAATTATAAGGCCCCATATATCGAACACGCGGACCTCGGTGCTTCTAACCTAATATTATGGTTTTCAACTTTCAATCAACTTTATACAATATATATAACGAATATGTGGGCCAAATTGTGTATTATATAATATAAATAAAGTTAAATAAATAAATTGCGAGAGTATAAAATGTTCGGTTACACCCGAACTTGGCCCTTCCTTACTTGTTATTCTATATACGATGGAAGCGGATAAGCTAAATTGTTAATTGGGGAACCTTTTGATTTTTTCCATCCTTATTTGTTTCATTTAAAGTCACTTAGTCTTAAATATTTCTTTTATATGATTTTCAATAAAAATAATTTCAAAATCTATGATGGTATGTCCTATTGAATAGTATCCCTTCCTGCCATAAATCACATGCTCACTAGAGGGTTAAACGAGAATTTCGGCATTTTACTTTTGTGATTGTGTGTGTGTGTGTCATTGGCAAAGAGTGCATTTTGACGGCACTCAAACGCTTTAGCTCGTTGCTCAAATTTTGACAGTTGCATTCGCTTTTGCTATTTGCCACAGCCTTCCTTCCTTTCAGCTGTCAAAGTTTTCTCGGCAATCGGCTGTCAGCGCTTTGATTTATTGCATGCACGTGCCCTTTTCACATACACTTTTTTTGTTTTTTTTTGGAATACTAGGAAGTCTTGAAGTGAACTGCGTTTGATGGGAATTTTGAATGTCCATTTTTAGAGATTTTGGACCGAATTTTCAAAAGCAATACACATGTGACCGGGTTACTGTTCAGTACTGAAAGAGTTATAAGAAATTTCTGAATCAAATGGGAATTTAAAAATTTCGTGCTTCATTTAAATATATTTACTTCAATGGCAGCGATGCTAGAACTATAATCCATATAAACAGGATAACCATATATTGAATCATTAAAGCGTTTCAATTTATGAATCTGAACTGTATTAATTTCTGTAATAAAAGAGATTGACATCTTCTATATTCATATCAATATAGCACACAAAAATATTAAAAACAAGTAAGGAAGGGCTAAGTTCGGGTGTAACCGAACATTTTACTCTCGCAATTTATTTATTTAACTTTATTTATATTATATAATACACAATTTGACCCACATATTCGTCATATATATTGTAGAAAGTACATTGAAAGTTGGAAACCATAATATTAGGTTAGAAGCACCGAGGTCCTCGTGTTCGATATATGGGACCTTAAAAACCTATGGTCCGATTTCGGCGATTTTTAGAATGGGGCTGCCACACTATTAACATACTATTTGTGCAAAGTTCTGCACCGATATCTTCAATAGTACTTACTTTATATATTGTAAAGTAAACGACCTTCAAAGCCTTCAAAGTTCTGGTATATAGGAAATAGGCGTGGTTGTGAACCGATTTGGCTTATTTTCACAATATATCATTGGGATGTAAGGAAACTATTACAAACCAAGTTTCATTGAAATCGGTCGAGTAGTTCCTGAGATATGGTTTTTGACCCATAAGTGGGCGACGCCACGCCCATTTTCCATTTTGTAAAAAAATCTGAGTGTAGCTTTCATCTGCCATTTCTTATGTGAAATTTAGTGTTTCTGACGTTTTTCGTTAATAAGTTAACCCACTTTTAGTAATTTTCAACCTAACTTTTGTATGGGAGGTGGGCGTGGTTATAATCCGATTTCTTTCATTTTTGGACTGTATTAGGAAGTGGCTAAAAAAAACGACTCCAGAATGTTTGGTTTATATAGCTCTATTGGTTTGCGAGATATGTACAAAAAACTTCAACTTCAAAAACTTTCATCAAGATATCTTAATTTTTACTCAAGTTACAGCTTGCACAGACGGACAGACGGACAGACGGACAGACGGACAGACGGACGGACGGACAGACATCCGGATTTCAAATCTACTCGTCACCCTGATCACTTTGGTATATATGACTCTATATCTAACTCGTTAAGTTTTGGGTGTTACAAACAACCGTTATGTGAACAAAACTATAATACTCTCTAGCAACTTTGTTGTTGCGAGAGTATAATAAAATACCGTAAAATATCACATTGTTGCTTTATTCACCACGCTTTGAATAATATTTACAGAATATCCCGGAATTTTATTGTGTGAACAACTCGTTCGTGCATATATTATACCAAAGTACGAGTATATGCTATATCCAATTGATAAAGCGCAAAATTAATTATAGAGCTTACAATGCATTCGTGTGTGTGTGTGTGTTGAGTGTATTTAGCTACTAATACGTAAATTAATCGACTAATGGCCGTTTAACCGCTGCCGTCGAAGCGCGACGCATCCATAACTAAATATACATATTTGCACGAATGTGGACCACAAAGGATTTATTATGCATATGTGTTCGTGTGCTAATGTGTGTGTGTGTGGTGTACAAATGCATATTTAATGCGATTCTAAGCATCCTCATAAGGGTTTATATACATATGTGTGTATGTATGTGTGGTAGTGTGTACTGATACTTTGTGGCACGCAAGCAAATTATAGATTTAACGATATTTAATGATAAATGAAATGATTATAATGAAAAGTTATTCTGGAAAATTGCCCATGCAGCGCAACAACAATATCCTCTGAGCTCGATATACAGTTAAGCATTAGAAATGCTTTAATAATAAAATATTTGGTTATATTTTGCTTCTTGTCGATTGGTTCTATAAATGACTGAGCGATTATCCTATATATTATCCTATACCGAGGACGAAGGTGGTATCTACCTAATCCATTATTACGGCAAGTACCGACGATGAGCTGTACGAGTTATACGACGACATTGACATAGTTCAGCGAATAAAAAGACAGCGGCTACGCTGGCTAGATCATGTTGTCCGAATGGACGAAAACACTCCAGCTCTGAAAGTGTTCGAGGCAGTACCCGCCGGAGGAAGACGAGGAAGGGGAAGGCCTCCACTCCGTTGGATGGACCAGGTGGAGAGCAACCTGGTTACACTTGGAATCTCCAACTGGCGCCGAACTGCGAAGGAAAGAGAGGAGTGGCGCGCTCTCATCGATTCATACATACACACATACATACATACATACCGACCAATGTGTGTTTTATTAGCGATATATGTACATATATTTATTTATTAATCTTTCAAGGAATGGTAGCTCTCACACAGCTCGAAGGTGGTTCCATGACCTGTTCTCTTCATTCTTATGTTATTTTGTTAGTCGAGAATTTATACATTTGTTGGAGAGAATTTTTCCGGGATGGATTTTCAATGTCGAAGAATTCTTCTACAAAGTCGAACTAGTAAGCATAAAAATAGGCCAAAATCTCGCTCACCGAAAGACTCATATTGCTCGGCTCTAGCGATGGTGGTTTCAGATCGAAGATATCGATTTTATCAGCATGCGCAATCAATTTTTCGTTTCTATGACAGATTCCACATTATTATCTTTAAAACGTTTAGTCTATTTGACATTAAAGAGGAAAGATTTGTATGTATGTTTGTAATGATAAACTCAAAAACTACTGTGCCGATTTCAAAAATTCACCATTGGAAAGCTACATTCACCCCGAGTAACATAGGCTATATTTTTTTGCAAGAATTTCAACTTTCCGGAAATAGTTCCCAGGTGAGGGTATCAAAAAAACTTCGTGATGGAGAATCTTAATCTGAAACTGAAAATAGTCCTCCAAGTCATTCTCTTCGCATCGCAATTGCGTGCCAAAGAGTCGAGTAAAGAGCGATTGCAGCTGTTTGCTGAACAAAATTTCAAAACCTATAACTTATAACTTTTGAAATGTTTGTTAAACCCATGCAAAGCCGGAGCGGTCAGCTAGTTCTAAATAAACAGACGGTACTTATAAGACTCATAAAATTATGCATTTGTAGCAGTCATAGCATTTTCATTGAGACTTTTCAAAGCTACTTGTTTAATATAGACCTTGTTTACTCAAAACTGATTATTTTTGGTAGTTTTTATAATGGATTTTCAACAACCCTCCGACATCATTAGTTACAGAATACAGCAGCTCTCTCACTTATAAACAGAATTGTTGAAAACATTCAGCCAATTGCCAGCCAGTTTCAAAAACTATTTCAATACCTACCCTCCTACCCGTTGAATTGTTTACCACAATAGCTGTTGACAGTGAATTTGAACACTTTCAATGACAACAACTGTCTACAATACACTCCGTTCGTCGCAGTAACTGTTTATGACTTCCACACCCGCAATGCGCTTTGACTTTGCGCCATTTTTCCGGCTGAAGTGGCACAACATTAACATTTAATCATTATCTGTCAAACGGTTGACAGCGAATAACCGACATTGAAAAGAACATGCCAACAGCCAGTGGAAGCGAGATAGTGCGAGAATTGTTGCTGTTTATATTGATTTTTTTATGCGAAGACCGACATATTACCGACATCAACTGATGGATTTCACTTACTTCTTCTTATACCAACAACATTGGCGTAATTAGATTTGTTAAAGCTGTGACAAATGTCATTTGATAACATAAATGTGAACGACTGTGGGTTTGTATGATTGAATGAATGCAATCATTTATTGTGCGCTTGAATGATTGAGGACTTAGTCGCTTTGACACTTTCAGTATTTCACTCGGCACACTTTAAGTGAATTGGTGACCGAAAGATTTCGCTACGGAGCTGACCGTTTTGCTACGGTTTTGATGTAGTCTCATCTTTGTGTGATCTAGATCAAGCTTGCTGTTCAAGTTCGTCCCCTTCCTCGAAATACGAAAATAATGTTTACTGGGATTCTGTAGAGTTTATGAGTTGGATAAGGCTGATTTAGCATCTTTAAATAGTAACGTTAGATTCGCTAAAGCCAATAGCACTTTGAATATATTAATCCATTACAATAAGTAAAATCGGGTATTTCAAATCAGAATTCGATTTTTATTTAACGAATTAAAAAAAAAGAGAAATAATACTGAAGACAATTTATTTGAGGTAATCGCGTTCAAGGAGCTCTTCACTTCCTGAGCAATATCGAGCCGTATGGATAAGTGGAGTAGGCGGTGTAGTAAGGCGAGTACGCCGAGTACGGAGCATACGCAGCAGCATAAGGAGCGTAGGCGGCGTAGGGCGATGTGTAGGTGGCGGCGAACGTAGTGCCGACCAGTGGCGTCGAGTAGCTGACCACCGGAGCGACGATACTTGGCTTAGCGGCCGCCAAAGCGAAAAGCGCGAAACAACAGAGGGCAAACTACAGAGAGAGAGTTGAAAGTGAAAAAGTTTAAATTCAGTTAGTGAGTTCGTCCTTTCTCATGCAGGACCATGCACACCAAATCCACTTACGTATTTGAACATGTTTTCCTTTACGTTTATTAACGGTGCGTGCTGCGTGAGCTTAAGTTTAATATTGTGGTGCACAAATGAGACTGTTTAATCATGGCAGATGCTACAAGCTTTTATACTCGCGCACGCATTCTGCCCACCATTTGCAGCTTCCATTCTAGTCTATGCTTCCATTCTAGTATGTGTGCTAAGCAAAATAGGCTCGGTGGTAGCCCGGCGGCTAAACACTTCAACCTCCGCCACACGGTAGCCGGCTGTGCGCTAATGGCCACGTTAAGTGCTCATTACTGTCACTGTCAGTGAAAAAAAAAACACATTAACTACACACATACACCGGCGGACGGATGGGTAAATAGTTTTTTGCTTTCGCTTTTTTCCAAGCGCTTTTTGCATCACTCTTGGCTGTCCATGGCACGTCGTCCGTGGTCGGGCTGTGTATCGGACCCATTGCGTGCAGACGCTGCCGTAGTTGCTGGCGCGTTAGTTAGTTACTTCGACGCAATAAGTAAGGTAGGCTTTGTGCGCGCGTGTGTGCGGCTGCAGATATTTTTGGTTTGTGCCACACAGCGACGCGGTGTGCACGGCATACTAATTCCCACACATGACTTTGGGGTTATTTTCATCAGATTGCTAAGTTTGTACTTTTGCTTTTATTCGCTTCTTCGCTGTTGTTGTTATTGTTGTTGTTGTTGTTGTATTGTGTTTGTAATGTGGGCAACATTCATTCATGTTCATAGACACATAATAACGATCTCGACATGCCTCTTTCCATGCATTTCCATTTCAAATTGCTGCTAACATTCTTCGGCTTTGTTCTCAAATCATGCAATAACTCAATTATGACACCCGAAAACAGCCGGATTTACGAATTCTCAACTCATACAGTGCTACATATGTGTGAGTGTGTGTGTTTTAATTTCACATAAACACAGTTTTACATTTATTTGGTCTTGTAAAGTCGTCGATTTGAGGAAGGTCAGGTAGTAGAACTTGAGTTCGAAATCCGCATTTTTATCGACGTTGAGTTGCCTCACGTGCGCGCACCTATTTCCGAATCGGACGCCTTTATTGGTGGCAAACATAAATATTTATTTGTGAAATGCCGTTTTGGTTATTGCTTCGGATCTATCGTCCAAATCGTGATATTGTAAACGCGCTCGGAATAACAATGTTTTTGTAAGTGTTTGAATGAAAACGAATTTAGTGTATGAAATTTATGAGTGATTCATGCGCTGAAGACTCTGAGGGTCATCGATATTGTATATGCATATTTACAATTTTTAAGTTGAACGAACTGCCGAACCCCTTGGTAGATCTCAATAAAATTATTATGCTTTAAATGTAAAAAAACAAATTTGTTTTCTTATACGGAAGTGTGCAACGATAGAATTTTTAGGCACTCAAAAAACCCCAATGAAATGCGTTCTCACCCCATAGAGGTCACTTTAGAATTTAAAATTGTTAGGACTTAGAACTAAGGACCCTCAATTTAGTTCATTATTAAATAAAATTTAAAAAACGTTATGAATTGCAATGAAAGATTATGTGTTAAATTAAAGGAAACCAATGGTCCATCACTTTTGTTGACTGAAGCGCTGTGATTGTCATATGCTGGCACTACCCAAGATTCTTATCTTGATTTCTTATTCAATTTATGTTCTAATTGAGTAACAACTTTTATCCAATAGACTTATTTAATTTTTTAACCTTGCTCGTCGATATAAATATCCTTATTTATGCATAGACCTTAAATAAAGAGTGTATCTTTAATATTTACAAAAACAAAGATCCTCATTATATATAGAAAATAATGCCACACAAGTTGACCGAATCTCAAGTGAGTAGCAAGTGCAGAAAATAATAATACGAATAATACACACAAAGCAGACGTTCAAACTTTGCATTGGCTTCTGCTTTTTATGGGGCGGCATGCGCTTGTCACCCACACACGCCTTGGACATTGAAATGCTTAACCGCTTTGGCACCTACAATTCGTACTCGCACTAAAATTGTATTTAAACCCGATCAATCAACCAATTTGATATCAGTTACTTTTTGCTTCACAACAGTAAAACAACTACCAAACAATCAAAATGTTCAAATACGTAAGTAAAAATAGTTGGCGAAAATTAAAGATTTCTTCGAATTAAAATTGTTACTATTTCTAATAATCGCTTTATAAACCCTCCTTACAGTTCGCTCTCGTTTTCGTCGCACTCTTCGCCTTCGCTGCTGCTGAGCCCAACCCCGCTGTGTTAGCTGCTCCATTGGCCTACTCCGCCCCATTGGTCGCCTCCCCCTACGCCGCTGCCTATGCTGCCCCATATGCCGCTTACGCTTCACCCTACGCCGCTCCCTATGCAGCCTACGCTTCACCCTACGCCTACTCCGCTTACCCATACAACGCCGCCTATGTGCTCCGCAAGTGAGCGGAATATCTTACAGCTGAAAACCTGATATATTTGATGAAGTGAAAGAACAATTGATTTGGAAATGAATTCTTCGGAATTGAAAAAATAAAACGAACGATTTAAAACAAGAAAAAACTGTTTATTTGTATTACTAGCTCAAATAACAAAATCATAATTAGTAGTTGAAAGACAGTCTTCGACATTCAAATAGTATTTACACAAAATTGCAGTAAATTTCGCTGGATTGGCTAGTAGAAGCCTTTTCATTAGTCTATGAAATGGTACCAGAAAAGTAAACATAGAGTTGAAACTAATACTTTTGACAAACTAATACTATTTGTGAGATCTCATAAAAATCATATTTTATATTTTGGAATAATTTGATTGTTAACTACTTCTTTAGATGATATTGTTTTTCAGTTCAAATTCCATCTGTGTTTTCTAAAATATTTTTAATATTCTGGTAATGTCACTAAGATCAAACGAGTGTGAGTATTTCAGACATGAAATACCTCATAAAATCCATTAGCTTTTTATAGACCCTTAACACTACATTTGTTCCTTAAATGGGCTTACCTATTTTTTGGTGAATGAATGGCACCATACCAAGTAAAAGTGTACATCTCCATAGAATGACAACTTAAGAAGACATATATATACATATGGGATATGAATTACCCAGATAAATGTAATAAAAATTATAGTTTAAGGTCTTATATAGAAATTAGTTCCAGCAGTTTGTACTTATACACTTTCGAATGCTTCGTTCGTCCACTTCTCTGTAGCTTTTATGTGAAATACAATCCTGAGTCCACGAAATATAGAACATCATCAAATATCTGTTTTCTTTTTTGTCAATTCTTGTATAATTTGGGTACTATACCGGTTTTAGAAGGCGTAGCTATGAGTACAATCGGCTCAATAAATATATAAAATTGGGTCGGGAGGTCCTAAACAGCATAACCAATATCAATAATTAATGGATATATCTGATGTTTTTCTGTATGGAAGCTAATTTTTTTTATTAGGTCTACAACTTTGCTTCCGCCGTTTTCCAATAGATGTCTCTAGGGTCAAGCACTGGTCGATTAAATCGTTTTATATCGATCTTGGACATTTGTGTCAACATTAACCCAGCATAATTTTTTAGAGATCTGTTTGCATCCCAAACTTATTCTCAACTGAAAATGTCACTTTTTGAGCCGAATTCTCGACATTTGCGGGAAATTTTGCTTTTCTTTTTTAATTCCAAGAAAAGTGGGGCTGAGGCTCATCGAATGCTTTCGGATACGTACGGTGAGGCTGTCCTAAGTGAAAAAAGCCTGGCGGAAGCAAATACACTTTCTTTAAAATTTAGTTCAACTACGTACTACTACTACAAAAATTTGGCTGCGCAATTTAAATTGCTAAAGCCAATAGAATCCCGTCGAATAATTGAATAGAGGGACGTCAATACTAGCGCCATTTAATACAAATTATTAATTAATTAAATTAATTTAGTAGTCATGGGTTGGACTAAATATTACAAGAGCCAATCACTAATAACCAAGAAATGCATATTAAGGTTGTAACTTCATTATACATTGGGATTGCGGTGTCTCGTATTATTCCCATTATGATATCGAGGACAATTTGCAAATTTACTCCCTGAAATACTTATGAAAATATCGTTTGGATATATGAATAAACAAGCGGAAGGATTTCAATTATTTTCCTAGAGCAAATCGACTTCAATGAAATAGAAAAACAAATTCAAATCATTTTCGTTTTTAGTTTTCCATATATTTATTTTTTTCTCGTAACATTTTCAGCAACAATTTGTCTATCGACAGCATATTCAGTCGTTTTCAGCCTTTTTTAATATTCGCTCAAACACTCAGTCTCCAGTTTACTTGCGGAGCACATAAGCGGCGCTGTATGGGTAAGCGGAGTAGGCAGCATAGGGTGAAGCGTAGGCCGCATAGGGAGCGGCGTAGGGTGAAGCGTAAGCGGCATATGGGGCAGCATAGGCAGCGGCGTAGGGAGAGGCAACCAATGGGGCGGAGTAGGCCAATGGAGCAGCTACCACAGCGGGTTTGGGCTCAGCAGCAGCGAAGGCGAAGAGTGCGACGAAAACGAGAGCGAACTGTAAGTAGATGAAGTAATTAATAAAGGATTATTGAATTGTGTCACAAAGTCCACATATGTATGTATGTATTTGTGAGATTGGACGGATTCCAGAACTATATATAGACTATTGAATATGAAATTCACTTACGTATTTGAACATTTTGATTGTTTTGTTGTTTGGTGGTTGTTTTACTGTTGTAGAGCAAAATGTAACTGATGAATAATTTGGTGGGGACTCGAGCTTAAATACAATTTGTGAATACAGCGACTGTATATTGAAGGTAAATACATACATACATGAGTATAAGTGGCAACAATTCATTGGCTTGTACTCGTGCCGAATTGGGTGGGTGAGCGAACCGAGCGAAAAAGGTGACATTACTGACCTATACACGTACGAGTACTTGGCTCGTCGAATTAGTAAATGCTAATTGGCAATTTTTGCACCAACAAGTGTGTGTCGATGTAAGCCTAGACGGCGCATGCAGGTAACGCCAAATAAATGTGAACTGAGGTATTGGCGGTCAAGGGACACTAAATTGGGAAGTAGAGGTGGAATTTGATTATATTAAAAATTCATAATCATAATTATAATTACATGCAAACAGCAAGGATAAATAAAACAATTGATCAATATATTTTGTACTAAATATATTCTATAAGGAAATTACTTGGAAACTTCTATTAAATTTTGTATAAAAATACAAACAAACATACTATTTCGCTGTCTTGGTTCGGCAGTGAAAAGTCGAAGACAAAATGCCGATTTAATATGCGTGCGACAACTGCCCAAGTAACTGCTGAATAAATTTGGCTCAAACTAACGAGAACTACAACAAAACCAAAGGAATTTGCGACAAAAATGTACGTGCCCAAGCCAAAATTGTCACAATTCGCGGTCAAGTATTGAAGTTGAGCACAAGAAGCGGTGAATTTAATTGGCTTTTATTATTATTGTGATACGCAGAAAATTGTCTTATTTTCAAAAGTATTTAAACTAGACCCACGCACCATAAATTTATCAGTTTCACTCTGCTCTTCTGCATTCAAGTAACTAACCAACCACAAACATCCAAAATGTTCAAATACGTAAGTACTGCTTAGCCATTATCCTCCAAATTGGCTTTATACGCTAATTATTAATTTCAACAAAAATAATATTTTCAATTATATTTGACTTACAGTTCGCTCTCGTTTTCGTCGCCCTCTTCGCGTTCGCTGCTGCTGAGCCTAAACCCGCTGTGGTAGCTGCTCCATTGGCCTACTCAGCTCCTTTGGTCGCCTCCCCCTACGCCGCTGCCTATGCTGCCCCATATGCCGCTTACGCTTCACCTTACGCCGCTCCCTATGCAGCCTACGCTTCACCCTATGCTGCCTACTCCGCTTACCCATACAGCGCCGCCTATGTGCTCCGCAAGTAAACGGAAAACACTTGAAGGAATCGGGATTGAGGGATTATGAAAATGGGATAATAAAACAAAAACATAAACGATAGCCAAACGCTTTTTCAATTTAAAATAGATTTGCTGCTAATTTAAGAATCAGTAGAGGATTTAATTTTACAAATTACTTTTACTATAAAAGGTTCCTAAAAGGGGATCAGGGATTACTAGTGTGATGAGGTTGTAACTTTGAAAGTATTTTTAGCCCAGAATATGACTGTTGTAAGAAGCTGCTGAGGTTTCTTTGGCTTTTTATCTCTTCAGTATTCGTGGTGATTATACATAATTATATAATACTAGCAAACCGCTCCGGCTTCGCACGGGTTTAAACAAACATTTCAAAAGTTATAAGTTATAGGTTTTCAAATTTTGTTCAGCAAGCAGCTGCGAGCGCTCGTTCCTCGACTTTCTGGCTCGCGATGGCGATGCAAAGAGAATGACTTGCAAGACGATTTTCAGTTTCAGATTAAGATTCTCCATCACGGAATGTTGAGATTCTTGCAAAAAATTTAGCCTGTGTTACTCGGGGTGAATGTAGCTTTTCAATGGTGAAAGAATTTTTGAAATCGGCACAGTAGTTTTAGAGTTTATTCATTACAGACATACATACAAATCTTTCCTCTTTATAATAGTAGTATAGATAAATCAAGAACAGCTAAGCAGTCGTGAGAAAACCAATAATGCGTTTGATTTTCCACGGCTTTCCACTTTACTTTGCTTAGATTCCGGGGCTGATGGAAATTAAAAATTAAACTACTAACACTATTGGATCTAGAGATCTAGATTCAGATAGTTCAGTTCTTTTTTAGTATATAAACTAACTAACTTTTGGCATAGTCCATAAATCTAAGCGAGGCCGTATTTATAGAATGACTTCCTTAGTATTTACAAGTATATTATTTAGTCATTCCTTTCCGATTTCCACTTGAATGCATTTTGTTGAAGTTTTACAAATCAATTAAGAGCATTAGTACTTACAGCAGCTACTTGAAAGTTCCATAAAAATCAGAGTACTTACATTTGGCAAAAGTTGCGCAGTGCGGTCCAGCGACGTCTGGCGGAGAAAGCGAAAATGAGTAGAAAAACAGACGAATTTATTCATTGTTTCTAATTCAAACTGATTTTAACTGCGGCACCGTGCCTAATGAAACGGAACTTTAAGTGCTGCCAAATGAGCTCTCAAGAATCGGCGGATTATGCGCTTTGAATTCGGAGGTTGTGACGCATTGCTTCCAGAGTCAATGCCGATGCTTTACCACAAAGTAGCGACTTTGTGTGGAATCTCTAATGATGTTTTTGTTTGCCCATTGATTAGTTGCCATGTCCTTGGGCACTACTGACCCTTCCCGCACACATCCACACACACAGATCGCAATTGTGATTACTCTGCGCACAAGCGATTTGATACAATTGGGACCGTTTTGAGGGCACTGAATTAGAATGAGCCGACTCTTTTATACACATACATACATACAAACACACACTCGTACATATATGTATGTACAGATGTATGTTAATTATCATTCGCTTCGCATGAATCTCGCACTGCGCTGTGAGGCACATCACGTTGAATACTTTTCAAAATCCTTTTGTCCACTGAATTTGCTACTTAAGTTGCTGCAGCAGCAATGTTGCTGTTATTGCTTTTGTTGTTGCTGGTCAGCAGCGCTCATAGCTCACATTGCTCCGAAGCATTGCTGAAATGGACAAAGCACTTAGTATTGTTTGAGGAGTCCATTCAGCCAGCCATCTTGTTAGCAATGTGCGTCCAGGCTGACCGACTGAAATCACCGAACCTATCCTCGGATGTATGTGTGTGTGTGATTGCATCATACTCGGATCTATTGTGATTGGTGGCAATGTGCAAGTTCACAATGTACGTGGTGGGGGCGAATGCGAGAGGCTGCTCGTTTGCGCTGGCTGTAAAGGCGTACGTAGACCGGAAATTTAATTTCGTTGTTCAAGTTGTAGTCGCGCGTTCGTTCATTTCGTATTCGCCACGTTGTGCTTTGAGGCGCTTTGATTTCACATTTAAGCCATTCCGTAATTGAGAATACTTCATGAATTGCTAGCAGTTGTGGGCCATAAGGACGCAGGCAGCAACACACAAATGAACTCCGTACCAAAAATCCACACAAACACGAACAAAACACTCCCACACACCCACACTCCCCCCCACATACATATGCAAGGTTGTGCCGGAGCACTCAAACTTGTTTGTTTTCGTTATGTGGTTACGCGGTTACATTTCGTCGCGGTCTTGACGGTGGCGACACACATACACATACACTCATACATATGTATGTGGTAGTAGATACTTTCTTGGCTTAATGCATAAATAAGCAAATGCGGTTCGCCACTCAGTTTCAGTTCGCTCCATATGCCCCGCGACCGTCTTCGCTTCCTTGCTGTGCACTGTTTTCGTTGTTCTTTTAAATTCGAAATGGCAATTCGTTGTCGGACATGACTTGTTTTTTTATCAACGGTGCTTTTAATATTTCGACATATGAACAGGATACCGGTGAGAGAATTCGAAGAAAGAATATTTGCAGCTTCTATACTAAACACAACGGTAATAGTTCGCTTCCATTTGAATATCGATTTTCACTGCAATAAATATGAACTCGATCAATCGCTGAAGTAAAAATATTAATGATGGTCGAAATAGTTACTAATTGTCTTAGATTTGGCAAGAGTTAGAGAGTAGCGAAGCGAACAAACTATATTAGCCATTAAAACAAACTAACAGCAAAATCCTTAAGGGTCGAAAGCTCTTTTGGAATGATTCAAAATATGAGATTTCAACTTGTTTACACTACTACAACAATATTTCAAGATAACTACGATGGCAAGTGCAATAAAACTTATGGAATGATAGTGACAAAATTCATTAATTCAGGTTATGTTTTCAGTTTTGTTTTTATTGTTTCAATGTCAAACAGTGTTTTCCCTTTCATTGCCAATCAAATCCAATTCGATGCTATCACAGATCAACCGCTACATTCCGTTTACTTGCGGAGCACATAGGCGGCGTTGTATGGGTAAGCGGAGTAGGCGGCGTAGGGTGAAGCGTAGGCGGCATAGGGAGAGGCGGCGTAAGCGGCATATGGGGCAGCATAGGCAGCGGCGTAGGGGGAGGCGACCAATGGTGCTGAATAGGCCAATGGAGCAGCGACCACAGCGGGTTTGGGCTCAGCTGCGGCGAAGGCGAAAAGAGCGACGAAAACGAGTGCGAACTAGAAAGTGAATTACATTTGTGTTAAAATATAGTTATTTAACATATAAAATTTGTATTACTTACGTATTTGAACATTTTGTTTGATTTAGTTTGGTAGTTGCTTTGTGCTAGAGCAAATTGTAACTGATAATAGTGAGGAGCTTCACTCGAGTTTAAATACTCTTCTAATTTCACGAAATGTCGTTCAAAATAAAAATCGAAATAAATTAATATTCGAGTTTGCACATATTTCAGCAGTCAAAAAGTCTGGCTTTTGCTGAGATTCGTGGGCAATTGTCGAAAATTCTTTTATTTTTTAAATTTCGTACAGTTTTGACGAGCCAATTTTCGGTCGTTACTTGTTAGCTGTCGCGCATATTAAACCAATTGGTTGCCTTAAGCGCTTCACTGTCATTTCATGGTCGGCGTGGACGTGTGGACTTGCCAACCCACAATATATTTTTTAACATTTTAGTATTATTTACAAAATTTTCTGCATTTTAACATTTAATTCCACATATTTGAGAGTACTCTTCTACTTAGTGATCTCTTCAGTAAAATGAAGAGAAGCAAAAAAATTTAATCTAGTTTTAGAGATCTAAATATGTGCCACCATTTATTTTTTAAACTACTTGATCGATTGGAACCAATTAGGGTTCATATTTATTCCCAATAGAATGTCCTCTTGATACGATTAGAAAAGTCCGAGTACAACCACACCCACTTTCAGTGTAATATCTTTAGTGTCCATACAATAGATGGGAATATTTTTTAGGACGTAATGCGATTTAGTGAAATCGGTTTCAACTTTTCTTAGACCCCTTAAAGACAATGCTATGATTTCATGATTTCCGTTCTGCCAGTCGACCGATATACATACATTGCCTTATCTCTCTGATAACTTAAATATCTAAATTACCGTTTGTAGATATTTCGGATATTAAGGAAGTGTGTTTGGTTAATAAATCCGATTGACATATTTACAAACATTTCATATATATGTATAAATAGATTCATTTTGAAAACTTCAGCGCAAGTAATTTGTTGTTTTGGCTATTTTACTAATTAAATGTTTATTAACCTGATGAGGCATACAAAATTTTATACATGAACACTCAATATAAACATATCTAAATGTGCACAACATGCATCCGCTGAAACGACTTATTGTGCACGGGTTGAAGGCCACGAACCCACTTCTTTCCGCTTGCTTATCCTACCCATTATTGGCGAGTGGTTTGCATGCTTCATCGGCATCGGCTCTACTTGACCGAACACACACACTTACATGTGCGCGCATAAAACATGAATCCACAAGTATTTAAAGACGAGCGATAAGTCATTTCATTATCAGTTTAGTTTCGCTGCACTACAGTAAAACACCGAACAACAAACAAAAATCAAAATGTTCAAATACGTAAGTGAATTCCATTGCTCATAATCAAATAAATACCAGCCGATTTGCATAAATTTATTAAATGATTTTTATAACCATTAATATTTAATTAATTTATTTACAAACAGTTCGCACTCGTCTTCGTCGCCCTCTTCGCCTTCGCTGCTGCCGAGCCTAAACCAGCTGTGGTAGCTGCTCCATTGGCCTACTCAGCACCATTGGTGGCCTCCCCCTACGCCGCTGCTTATGCTGCCCCATATGCCGCTTATGCTTCACCCTACGCCGCTCCCTATGCCGCCTACGCTTCACCCTACGCCGCCTACTCCGCTTACCCATACAGCGCCGCCTATGTACTCCGCAAGTAAACGGAATGTAGCAAAAGAAACCGGAACTGAAGTACAAAATAATGAGAAAAAAATAAAACAAAACCTTAAACGATAAATATGTCTTTTGCAATTTAATCGGTAAAATAGGAGCAAGTAACTTGAATATCCGTAGTGAGTAAGATAGTGGTATTCAATATCAATATGTATCCTGCTATTTTTTTACTCTTCTGTGAGTTGGTCTAGTTAAAGTATTCCAAAGTAACGAAAAATTATAATTTTGGTATTAAATAAGATATGTAGAGTATTAGATACCAATAGCTGGGGTTTCCACTTTTTTTGTTTTTGACGCTTTCTATTTTTAAATCCTGATAGTTGTCAATATTGCTAATTCTAATTTATATTGAAATCAATCTGCTGTTATTGAAAGTCGTCAACGAAATCTTTTGTTTCTCTCTCTCTCTCTCTGTTTCTGTCATTACCCGAGGTATTATAATCCTAATCCTGGAAACCTTAGGAACTATATTAGGAATTCACTGTAACTCTAATATGAACTAATATGAAATGTATCTAGTTATGAAAAGACTTCTTTAGTGATCTCTAGTCTTTCAACAACAAAAATTTGGGGATATACCTAAGTAAAGAAATTATATGTGCACGACTTCAAACTATTAAAAAATTAAAATAAAAGGACCCAGCGAAGTTTTGTTTTTTGTTTAATTATTTGTATTCATAGTTAGATCACATAGCAAAAATACATTGAAATTCGAAAAAAATAAGAAGTAAAAATATGGTTCATAGAAAATATTTATATGTGCATGTTAAAAAAATAGTTAGCTTTTAAAATATTTCGATGACAACATAACATTTTTACTCTTTTGCGGTATTATATTGGCGTCCATTTTAAAAAACCATAGCGAATAATATTCCCCATAGATCCCCAATAGGGTACAAATCTGGATTTTTTACTAGCCAGTCCAAAAGCGGTATTTTTCTGTACTCGAAAAACGTTTTAGTAATAGTTGCATTGTTAATTGGAGCATTGTCGTGCTGGAAAGTCCAATTATCTCCGTAAATTTGTCCCGGCAATTCTATTAATTTATCATCGAGTAAGTCCAAATACATCGATGCATTCATTTTTGTCGATATATAGCATATTGGGGTCACACACCATTATGGAATCTCCGGCGTAAACATTAAAGCGTTGCCACAAAACTTATAGTGAGGGGTATAAGATATTTGTATGTGTATGTGATTGGCGTTGAAACCGTTTAGCCGGTTATAGCCGAATCGACGATAGTGCGCCACCTCTCTCTTTCCTTCGCAGTTCGGCGCCAGTTGGAGATCCCAAGTGTAACCAGGTCGGTCTCCACCTGGTCCCTCCAACGGAGTGGAGGCCTTCCCCTTCCTCGGCTTCCTCCGGCGGGTACTGCATCGAACACTTTCAGGGCTGGAGTGTTTTCGTCCATTCGGACAACATGACCTAGCCAGCGTAGCCGCTGTCTTTTTATTCGCTGAACTATGTCAATGTCGTCGTATAACTCGTACAGCTCATCGTTCCATCGTCTGCGGTATTCGCCGTTGCCAATGCTCTGAGGACCATAAATCTTGCGCAGAATTTTCCTTTCGAAAACTCCTAGTGTCGTCTCATCTGATGTTGACATCGTCCAAGCTTCTGCACCGTAAAGCAGGACGGGAATGATAAGCGACTTGTAGAGCTTGATTTTGGTTCGTCGAGAGAGGACTTTACTACTCAATTGCCTACTCAGTCCAAAGTAGCACCTGTTGGCAAGAGTTATTCTGCGCTGGATTTCGAGGCTGACATTGTTCGTGTTGTTGATGCTGGTTCCCAGGTATACGAAATTATCTACGACCTCCCACGTCACTGTTGACAGTCATTACTTCGAGGTCGTAGATAATTTCGTATAAGATATTTACTCAGAAAAATATTTACTTAAATTTGGAGACTGTATAATTTCTATTCATCGAATTGTATATTGCGCGCAAATTTTGTTTTCAGAAAGAATCTGAAGCTAAGAATTACATTGTCTATAAGACTTCAAATCTGGGTATTCTTCCTATATTCCTTATTCTTCTTATTGACAATGTTGTCTGTTGTCTCGAGAACAACATTTTTTGGTTCCGCCTTTTCGAAACAGTTGCTTTCAATGGTACATTCGGTTTGTTGATAATTTTAGAACAATACTGCAATAAACTAACGAACTTCAAAGGAATTTCGCAGAACTTACAAATCAGCATTTGTTATTAGTATTTGAAAAGTGCATTCTTATGCTCTCAAAATGAGAAGCATGTATGAGTGGCGTAGAAAAGAATTTTAAAATAATAAAAGTTTGTGATTTCGTTTTTAAATTTCCAGTTTTATTTCATTTTTTTCCAATAAGTTTGAGTCAAATTTGGTCCTATTCACTGCCAATCAATTTCAATTATTGCACAATCACAGCTTGACAATTCCACTGCTACATTCCGTTTACTTGCGGAGCACATAGGCGGCGTTGTAGGGGTAAGCGGAGTAGGCGGCGTAGGGTGAAGCGTAGGCGGCATAGGGAGAGGCGGCGTAAGCGGCATATGGGGCAGCATAGGCAGCGGCATAGGGGGAGGCCACCAATGGGGCGGAGTAGGCCAATGGAGCAGCTACCACAGCGGGTTTGGGCTCAGCAGCGGCGAAGGCGAAGAGGGCGACGAAAACGAGAGCGAACTGCAAGGAAGAATACATTTTTAAGTAAAAGGTTCTCTTCGATAAACAAATAATAGTTTTTTGCGTATATGACTGAAGATACTTACGTATTTGAACATTTTGAGTGTTTGGTTGGTGCTGTATTGTTGATAAAACAAAACTGATGAAAATAACACATTTGCTTGAGTTTATATACGCTTCTTATTTCTGCAATAGCTCAAAGCCCGACATAATCAATGGTTCGAATGGCTGACATTGCTGAAGTTTTGGGCGAAACGTGCCGGGTTGTCAACAGTCAGCAGAGTGTCTATGTTTATGAGTACGATTTGTGAGGAGTTGAGCTGCGCATTTTAATGCCCACATTTATGAGTATATGCTTGGGTCAAAATAGACAGCCCAAAATCAAAATGCACAACATTGAATTAAACTAATAAAACTATGTACTAAATTAAGTATGCAAATAAAGCAATTACTAAGGTCGCAATATAATTAATGTGTGTATATTTTTTATATTCATAAACGAAATTCTTGTTGACATTTTTAGCACACTTTTTTTTGCCTGAGACGCTTATTGAGTAACCTGTCTTATTGCTGTTGCTGTTGCCGTCAAGTACTTGCATTAGCATTTGTAATTAAAGGCCAAAAAATTCGACCACACACTCGTTGGCAGCCGGCCGTTAGGGCTCGAAGCCTCGAGCTGAAATAAATAAAGCCAAATTGAACGAAAATGCCCAAATGTCAAATGAAGCTCAATAACAGCTGCCACCACAACGGTCATTCAACGGACCGGGAGCGCGGGTGTGTTTCAAATGACCTGCTGCCTTTAAGCACAGCGACGCTTCCTGCATACCAAATGAATCGCCGCTGCCGGCGTTACGCTTATCAATGGCCTGCCTGCCCATCGGCATTTTGTCCGTCGTCATGTCCGCAGTTATTTAGTACACAACTAATGCAATTCATCGCACATACAAACATACATACATGTACTTATACTAAATTCGTGTATTTCATTGGTGTTCTTGATTACATGCCATATAGTTATTTATTGTAAGAGGAACCGAAAATATTTCTGATAAAATGGGTAAAATGATAATCACCGCAAATCTGTTGTTTTTAATATTGTACAAAACTGAGTCAGAATTCGTTTCTTTAACATGCAAACATTTCATTCAATTTATATTTAAATTATTTTTGTATTTCCTAATTATAGCTTCTTCACTTTATTTACGGAAGCTTGCACATATACACTTATATGAAAATGCACAGTTTATACGAGGGTAATCCTAAAAGTTACCGGAAGCAAATACCAGTGGACAAGGAAGCTAATATCGTGAGAACTTTTGTTGGATAGTTCCGTAAGCTTCAAAGCGCGTCTTCAATTAAAACTAAACCTTGAAACTCTTCGTTTAAATTCGGTTTCTCTAGAGCCCTTAAAATGTTTGTGTTCGAAACTGTTCTTGAAATAAAACAAATTAATCGGAATGCCCCATGGCTTGAAAGGCAACTTTGGAGACAAGGTCTTCTATGACAATATATTGCTAGATGTTACGGCTGCTGCAAGAAGTGTCAGTGTTTAATTAATCTGACATCCTCAATTCAATAAGTTCACCTCACACTTGCACAACCTCCTTTGATTATATGTTTAAATCGATTTATGTAAATAAAATATTATAGATTTGGGCTAATCTTATGGATTGTTCTTAAATCACAAAATATTTTATTTAATTTCACTGAAACCAAAATACAACAACTTCGAAAACACTTTTTTGTTATTTTATTAATTTCATGTTTATTTATTTGCACGACGCGGTTTTCCTATCGGGATTGGATCCGGCCTTTCCAGGGGTATAGTGTCCCATATGCCAAATCGATTAGCAACATCAATATGTTTTGTCTCGTTTGCAGCGCCGCCAGCTATTTTTTAGTAAATTAATTAATTCAAACTTCCTTGGAACTTATCCCATTCTTTTCCTACCTTTTGGCAAATTGTCGGGAAAATATATACGATCATCCTTAACTTTATTCAGGCTTTGACTTGAACAAACCTTGACAAACACTAAACACAAAACGATTAAAAATGTTAATTTCATTTTGTTGTACTTTTAAGACCGAATCTTAAATTTAATCCGTATAAGAATATTCTACAGCTGTGTTCCGCACTGTACTGATGGTGAAAATATCTGCAAATTCTTATAAACACTACATGTCGAAAGTAAAAAACACTCTCTCTGCTCTGAGTGTGAGCAGAGCTAAGATGCGTTTCAGCTGCTGATTATCAGAACCAAAGTGATGATAAGGGAAAACCCATCCATTCATTTCAAAAAGTCAATATGTATTTCATAACATAGATAAGCTCTGCTCGATTTAGCTTAGAATCCATATTCCAGAAGTAAGAATACTGATAACTCTAATGGATGTACTACATGCATTAAGAAGCAATAAATCCTATTTCTAGTAATGATTTTTAAGGTGGAGAATAACACGAGGGGTCAGACTTTATTATGTGAAGAGTTTTTAATTAATTATTTTTATACTCTCGCAACAAAGTTGCTACGAGAGTATTATAGTTTTGTCCACATAACGGTTGGTTGTAAGTCCTAAAACTAAACGAGTTAGATAGAGAAAAGTTCAAATCCGGATGTCTGTCTGTCCGTCCGTCTGTCCGTAAATAAAGCTATGGAAGTAAAATTTGGTATGAAGGATCGCACTAGGAGGGGCATATGTGGATGTAATTTTTTTTGGAGTAGTGGACGTGGCCCCTCCCCCTACTAAGTTTTTTGTACATATCTCGCAAACGACTAAAGGTATATCAAGGAAACTTTCTAGAGTCGTTTCGTTTAGGTACTACCTTATACAGTCCAAAAATTAAGGAAATCGGATTGTAACCACGGCCACCTCCCATACAAAGGTTATGTTGAAAACTACTAAAAGTGGGTTAACTCACTAACGAAAAACGCCAGAAACACTAAATTTCACATAAGAAATGGCAAATGGCAGGAAGCTGCACTCAGATTTTTTTACAAAATGGAAAATGGGCGTGGCATCGCCCACTTATGGGTCAAAAACCATATCTCAGGAACTACTCGACCGATTTCAATGAAACTTGGTTTGTAATAGTTTTCTTACATCCCAATGATATGTTGTGAAAATAGGCCAAATCGCTTCACAACCACGCCTACTTCCTATATACCAGAATTTTAAGACGATCTGAATCGTTAACTTTACCATATATGTATAAAGTAAGTACTAGTAAAGATATCGATGGAGAACTTTGCACAAATACTACGTTTATAGTGTGGCAGCCCCCCTCACCGAAATCGGACCATAGGTTGTCAAGGCCCCATATATCGAACATGAGGACCTCGGTACTTCTAATCTAATATTAGGGTTTCCAACTTTCAATGGACTTTATACAATATATATGACGAATATGTGGGTCAAATTGAGTATTATATAATATAAATAAAGTTAAATAAATAAATTGCGAGAGTATAAAATGTTCGGTTACACCCGAACTTAGCCCTTCCTTACTTGTTTAGCAATAGTATCGAGTATAAACAAGTATTTAGTATAAACATGTCTATAATAAAATTCGATAATATTAAAATTTATTGAAAATGTGCGATATCTTCCAACTGAATCACAACTACAACATTTAAGCACGATTATGTATTGTGAGCTTGACTTTTCTACCCGTACGCAAAGCATATACTATTTCGCCCCATCTTCTCACATACATACATATAGGGGCATACTAAAATATGTAGACTATTATTTGAAAACAAATTGTCAACTTACGGCCTTCAAGCGTTTAGTACAACGCTGTTAAATATTCGAGGCACAGAAAATAAAGAAAAATTAAAAATCACCTAGTCGCCAGTAAATTGGCTTAATCGTGGAATTGTATTTAAACTCGAGCAATAAGCGAACTTATCATCAGTTTAACTTTGTTCCACAACAGTAAAACAGCTACCAAACAATCAAAATGTTCAAATACGTAAGTTTTAACCGTTATTTGTTCGCCATAAATTCGATTTGTAATAAAATGTATTCTTCCTCACAGTTCGCTCTCGTTTTCGTCGCCCTCTTCGCCTTCGCCGCTGCTGAGCCTAAACCAGCTGTGGTCGCTGCTCCATTGGCCTACTCCGCCCCATTGGTCGCCTCTCCCTACGCCGCTGCCTATGCTGCCCCATATGCCGCTTACGCCGCCTCTCCCTATGCCGCCTACGCTTCACCCTACGCCGCCTACTCCGCTTACCCCTACAACGCCGCCTATGTGCTCCGCAAGTAAACGGAATGTAGCGGTTGATCTGTGATAGCACCAAATTGGATTTGATTGGCAATGGAATGGACAAAATTTTACTGTTTTCTAAATAAAAAAAAGATAAATAAAAGAAAAAACACCTTTAATTAAAACGAAATCTATTGCGTTTATATTGTATTTGTAGAGGCTAGTTCATGATAAATTAAGGGATATATTGAAAATGAATCAATATTATTGGCATGTAATGAGATCCAAATTTTCTCGCTAAGCTCAATCACTTGATAATATCTTGAATATGTTCGAAATATGAAAAACAAACGCTTCTGTCTAAGGTTATGGGCTTATGGGCACATGAATATACGTCGGGGTAAAGTTTAAGTCAACCTCTCGATAATGTTTATAACTTCGCGGTTCAATCTATGGTCAGTCTTCAGATTCAGTTCAGGTTCGGCAAGAGATTCATACATGCGTATACCGGGCATAACAAACGTTTGAACTCACTTGCGGAAGGTGTTGTGAGACTGACAACAAGATTTATGACTTGAAATGATCAGATGTTTGTTCCAAAGATTTATATATGTACATATTTTATAAATCGCTAAGTTAACTATGAAATATTAAAAATTTTTTTTTTTTTTTATTTTGATGAAGAAATACCTAAAGATGCCAGCGAACATTTCCGAAATACATTGGCCATTCTGCACATCCAAATGCTGGAAAGAGCGAACAGAATCGGAACTCTCTAAATGAATACCTACAACCAAGATTTAGTTGTTGCTGTGGCTTGTCAATGTTCCCACTGTCTTAAAGCACCACAACGCTTCTTACATACTTAATGAATCCCGCCAATGACACGGTTGTCGAAAGTTAACATCGACTACCACCGCGGAAGCAAATGATTTGTGTGTTAGTATTTCTTCCCTTTGCTAGAGAGATACCTTTATGTCCTCGCATTCCTATGAGATAAATATTATACTCATAAGTATAAATATAGTAGCTGAACATATTTCGTCGTTGTGTCTGGTGCTTTAAACCATCTAGAAAAACTCGCAGTTAGTCACCTCATGGATCAGTTAATGTATTTTTAGGGATTTGTTATTCAGTCACTTCTGTATGATAAATAGATCAGGATAAGACCTAAGATTACGATGAACTTATGGATGCTTCATTTTCCAAATCCTTCCAAATGTTAATTATAAGCTGGTATGGGCTATTGGAAAAATTCTAGAATTATGACAATGAATATTTCAAGCTTGGACCTCGAGAGTCTCCCAAAAACCGGTCGCGCAGAAGTTAATCAAACTACAAAGGTACGCGTGTTTAAATGTAGCGATAGATGGATTCTGTGCTCACAGCACTCTGTATCCCAATTGAAAAATTTGCGAAACGGACCAAGTAGCAAGCCATTTTGGTCTCCATTTTAACAATGAAGAGCTCCGCGTAGGGGAAAGAATAATATGGCCACTGGTTATATTCTATTGGCCTTCGTTAAGCGATTAGCTTCAATTATGTATCTATTAGTGCTGCCATAGGTTCTGTTACAAGCTCAGGCCGTTATAAAAGTAGAATTATTATAAATTTTTTTAATAAAGTAAATTTTATGTATGCATTAAGCGATGTAGATAGAAAGATATTTTGCTTTCACATAAGTCTCAAACGCTTCGGACTTTGATCACTAGCTGCATGCACAGTTTTTTGTTATTGACGACGCTGTCCAACCAAAGAATTTTTGAGACTCTCTATATTTAACAGATCATCTTCTCCAAATCTGTCCACATATACTGTTCAATGCGTTCAAATCTGGCCTTCCCTTCGATATCTCCATTTGCCTAGAGATAGTTTTCTGCTTTCTAAGGGGATTTCGGCGAAGTCGTTTGCGAATAGTTTTTATTGTTCGAATTACGCTTTTTTATCATCAACTCTAAACGATCCACAGACACTGCATACAATTTATAATAAAAAATAACGGTTTATTTTTTTGTGAATTTGTCCTCGATGTATGTATTGTAAACTTTATAACAGAATTTTTAATAGGACTAAGTAATTTCAAAAGAACATTGTAAAGGGAGCACATCAAAACGCTTATCCTAGAGCTCTGTTAGGATTCCTAAACACGGCGGAGTAAAGTAAACAAGAGACTTAACATCACGAGACGATATTTTCGGAAACTCCATGTTTTAAAATTGGAACTCTTAGAACAGTTAAGTCATATACGTACTCAAAAGGCGAAACAAAAATAATCAAAAGATCTATGCAAAATGTTAAATTTCAATTAATTAAATTTCACTCCTTAAGCCCTAGCATATTTAATGACTCTGTAAGCATACATTTAGAAAACAATATTATTGTTTGAAACAAAAATTAATTCTTACGTATAAATTTAATTGATATAAGTTTTAGACAATCTAATAATGTGAAAACAATAATATAAAACATTTTTCGAAAAATAAATTCTTAAAAAATTTTAGCATTGCTCACATTTTAGATATTTCTGCCTAAAATTACAAAAAAGTAACAAAATTAACATTTTCTATGAATGCATATAAATATATTATATATACTTGTACTATATATGATTATTTTAATATAAATGGTCAATTTGCGGCCTTCTACGTGCTTAGCCAAAAATTTTCGAAATCGAAAATAAAAAACAAAACGAAAAACCCGAAAACTTCTACGCCAACAAAATGGCAATAACAAACGAATTATATTCGTATATAAAGGCGGACAACAAACGAATTTGTCATCAGTTTAACTTTGTTCGACAACAGTAAAACAGCTACCAAACAATCAAAATGTTCAAATACGTAAGTATTCAAAATAATTTAAACTTTTATTTGTTGATTATAAATTTGGTTTGTAATAAAATGAATTCTTTCTTGCAGTTCGCTCTCGTCTTCGTCGCTCTCTTCGCCTTCGCTGCTGCTGAGCCTAAACCAGCTGTGGTCGCTGCTCCATTGGCCTACTCTGCTCCATTGGTGGCTTCCCCCTACGCCGCTGCTTATGCTGCCCCATATGCCGCTTACGCCGCTTCCCCCTATGCCGCCTACGCTTCACCCTACGCCGCCTACTCCGCTTACCCCTACAACGCCGCCTATGTGCTCCGCAAGTAAACGGAATGTAGCGGTTGATCTGTGATAGCACCAAATTGGATTTGATTGGCAATGAAAAGGACACAACTTTACTGAACTCAGAATAACAAAAAATAAAAACAAAAACCCCCGAGAAAAATTTTTTTTATTTGCTTATTTATTATGTTTTGGTGCAACTGGAGCTTGCTCAGGGGTACAAATATGTGTTTGAAAATACCACAGGGAGTTAGATAATGGGATTAAGTACCTTTAGGGATTTATAACGGTTAATAAGTTCTCTGACATATGTTCATAATAAAAGCGCACAAAAGAAGAAATTAAACATTTGTCATTGATAAGAATATATGTACTTAATGCAAAGTTTCTTCTTCAAGATTATGAAAATAATCCAAGGGATTTTGGGTTTTTAATGTACTAGGTTTGCTTTGATCTCCACCTCTTATAACCAATTTTTTGTTGTAGTGCAAAACTTTTCTCATTGGTTTTTATAAAGTTTCGATCCATTAAACCTTATTAAAATTTTATCCCTTTACATCAAGCTTTTCAACAATTATTTGCAAGGTGTCATTGAGGATTATACATCTTATCACGATCTTACGCCCTGTAAACCCACATGAGTCACCATTGAGTTAAATCAAGAACATTCATGAATCGTTTAGTTCAATGGATTAGACCGCACCACAATAGAGCTTAGTCCTTAAAATAGAAGTTAATTATTATTGATTTTTCTTGAGGACCTAACGAAAAATCTTCCTCTTTGATTTCCATTTGTTATGTAAAGCATGACAATGTTGTTTGCCCGCCACAATTTAGTTTTTAATTCAAGAGAGCCCTTAAACGCACTCAATTCATACTTGGTCACTGAAAGGACCGGCTCTTTTGAAGCCCTTCACATTCCTGCTGGGCAACTGAGAAACGAAATGCATGCGTGCATTTATGTCGTGTTATATGTCAGTTGGCAACGCAGAGAACCGTTTGCGCCAGGGATTTCGCGTCGAGTTCAGTCGAGTTGCTGGCAGTCCTTCAGCGTTCGCTGTTGCAACTCGGCTGTCAACAACATTTTCATGGTCACTTCAGTGCGCGAGTTGATTTGTAGCTGTCAGCAGTTGTTGCCAGCGAATATTCGGTTTGGTTAACCGTTACGTGTAAACGACAGCCTGTTTACTGCGTATTTATTTGATGGTGGGGTCTGCTGTTGACACTTGCTACACGGAGAGTTGAAGCAAAACTGTTTTCCTTTACAAGTGTGGTAAATAAATTTGCAGTACAGTTATGATTTTATTAACGGCACTGTTTAAAGTGATGCCAAAATAAAGACAGCGGTGTTATATATTTATAGACTGAGTCTGGATTTGGTTCCAGGGCTTAAAATCAATATGTAATAGCTAAATGTTTAGCTACCGAATGAGATGATGCGCTTAGGACTAGCCAGTTCTAGCCCAGTTGCCGAATAAATTGCTAATGTGCCAGTGCTAATTGAGCCCATAAATTTATATAGTTGCGCTCCTACCTACCCACCTACATAGAAAAAAAAATTTGTCATGACCGGGGGTCTTACTATGTGTGCATTATGTTGTTGGGGTCGCTGAATCCAAATCCGAGGTCCATTTAACAACATCAGATCAGGGTTTTGAGATAACCCCAGAAAACAAATATAGCGGGGATCGCTTGTACCCAGCTACTCGGGGGTTTTCGGGATCGCTGATTACGAATTTGAAGTTACTTTTGGCGGACGCTATTTAAAAAAATCATCGGACTAAAGAAAAACTAGCTCCAGCCCAGTTGTCGAATAAATATTTCCTTTATTCCAAAATTGTAAAATTATTATTAAAAAATGTCTCAAGACCCGAATACAATACTCAAATTCTATACTCCGCAATTGTGAACTCTGGCTCTCTTGGCACGCAAGTTATATTCAGTTCAATCAGCACAAGACAACATATGGACTCTTCACTAAAGTACTATAACCTATCTTTTAAGACAGTAATTTGTTCGAATCGCCACATTTCAACTATAAATTTAGTAAGAAGACTCGCATTGGATTTCTGTTTAAGTTTTTTTTTATTTATCATTAGTCTTTATACAAAATTTGTCCATTTTATTGCCAGTCAAATCCAATTCGGTGCTATCACAGATCAACCGCTACATTCCGTTTACTTGCGGAGCACATAGGCGGCGTTGTATGGGTAAGCGGAGTAGGCGGCGTAGGGTGAAGCGTAGGCGGCATAGGGAGAGGCGGCGTAAGCGGCATATGGGGCAGCATAAGCAGCGGCGTAGGGGGAGGCGACCAATGGAGCAGAGTAGGCCAATGGAGCAGCGACCACAGCTGGTTTAGGCTCAGCGGCAGCGAAGGCGAAGAGGGCGACGAAGACGAGAGCGAACTGCAAGGAAGAATACATTTTTAAGTAAAATGTTCTCTGTGATAAACAAATAGTAGTTTTTTGCGTATTTGATTGAGGATACTTACGTATTTGAACATTTTGATTGTTTGATAGTTGTTTTACTGTTGTTGAACAAAGTTAAACTGATGACAACTGCGCTTCCGTTGGGGTTTAAATATAAATCGGTTATCGGCTCGTGCGCTTTTGCAAATATTCGTGCATATATTAAAAGCGTGAGTGTAGTGGCACGTGTGTGTGTTTGTGTGGGCATACTATTTCGATGAGCAATTAGATTAAAATAAAAACTTGGACTTTCTTGGCCTAAACACGTAGTACTCGTACATCCTCAGTGCCATTGTATTCCTATGTACACACATTGTATGTACTGCTAGTGTGTGTTGTGACAACTGTGAGGTCATTAAAAAAACCTCATTGACAGTCGACTGATTTCATTTCAATACAAATTGTTTCAGTTTAACTTCAGCCGAATGCTGTTCTGCATACTAAATAATCAAGTGTGAAATACTCAAACAGCGTAAATTTGAAAAGGAAACATTCTTGAATTTTGTTTGTTTTGAAATAAAAACACTTTACATATTTTCGGTCTTAAGTAACACTTTTTTTTGGCATAAAAAGAACAAAACAAAATTATTCGCAAAATTACGTAAAAAGGGGGCAAACAAGAGAAATATTTTTATTTAAGGGTTTTAAGAGTAGTTTTAACTGTGAACTTTTTTATAAAAATTTATACTTTTCAAAGCTTAAAAATTTCAAAACTCGTATAATCTATTAATGAGGAATAAACGAGTTATAAATGGAGTCTAATAAAAGTTTTAAACTACTTTCGCGCATATCTTAAGAAATTCTTAATGAAGAATTTTCTTATGTCCGAAGTCAAATAAAGGGATTTTTGAGAAATCTAAATCATGAGCCAGTGAGTGATTAAATTTACTTGGGGTTTGAAATTTTCTTCTTAAAACATTGCCTATCTTTTGGCGGAGAAAATTAAAAAAAAAATAAAAAAAGAATTTTGATTAAAATCGAGCAAAATTCATTCAAATAATTTTTACGCCTAGATAAAATCAATGAAAAAGTCCATTTCTATTTCTTGAATTTTTACACGCATTTTCGAAAAGAATTTTTATTGTTAGCCCAAAAGTATGCTGTACATATACTGATTATTCACACATACATACATACATATGTATACGAGTTACAAGTGCATGAATCGTGTTGCAACACTTGCGTGTTCCGCCACACTTTCGTTACAAGCGCTCACGAAACGCTTGAACAGCGAATGTCGCCGACAATATAGCGACATAAATTTATTACGAAAATTGCTCGACACTTTTTGTTTTGGCACTGGCATTTTCACTTCAAAGTTTTCATAATTGTCGTTGTTGTAGTGGCAGTTGTTGTTGTTGTTGTTATGTGCGTGTAAGTTCACGACAAGTGGTTCCTGCTGCTAATGTTGCCGTTTTCCAAACCCATACATGCCATGATTGCATGTATGAATGAATATGTGTGAATATGTGTGTGTGTGTGTGCTTCAACCATTTTCCCAAAACACATTTTCACCAACACATTTACCAGCACAGCCGTCATGGCGTACGAAATACTGCCTACTGCATTGGAATAATTGTGAACGGTAATAAAAAAAGCTCCAAATATCCAGCCATTTAAATGGGCACTAAGCGTTTGCAACATTTACAACAACAACAACTGTGATACAATGTCAACCACAACTGTACTTTCAGTTTTTTGTTGTTGTTTTTTTGTTTTATGAGTTGCCAGACCACAGCGAATTGTTGAAGTTAGTTGGTTTTATTGTCAATCGCCTTCCAGGCGTACTGTTGAGGAATTTTCCGTCTTTCATTTCTACATTTTGTGAATTTTGTTGGTATATTCCATGAAAATTAAAAAAGATCTTTCCAACGGTTGTTCTCTATTCACGCAAAAATCCGAAAAATTTTCCTCAACTTCTTTATATTGAAATTTTATCTGTGGCTTGGAATTTCCTACTGGGCCTGTTGCCAGCAATCATATCGCCAGTTGTGTTTTTTATAAATGCGTTTGTGTCCGCCACATGCGGCTTTTATGATTCCGAAATTAACCAACAATTTGTGTAAGTGGCAATTAAAGTGGCGAAAGGCGTGAAAGGATTTCACTCGCAAGGAATTATTTTGCAATATTCCATTGTTGACTACACACCGACAGCCGACATACGGTGCTGGTGCATACAAACATATGTATGTATATATATTTGACTTTGCTGCACACATTCTATCTTCCTTCTACATACTATAGGTAATATGTAACGGCATAAATAATTGCCGCACAGTTGAGTCTGAGTGGCCATTGAGGGCGAAAGGCCAGACAGGTGTTTCACAAGTTCAACGCCAAGTGGTTGCGGGTTTGCGGTTATGTTACTATTATTATTTGCTCCGAAAGCGATTATGAGGCCTCAAGTGCCACAAAAACCGCTTTCTCTCTCTCTGCATACACTCACATACATACATTCATAAAATATTATTATTTACAACTATTTGTCATACAGAAATGTTCAGGCTTTTTGCAAGTAAAATGATGTAAGTGTCAGTATCTCTCATTTGAGTTTATGAATATGAAGAAAACTACATTCTGTCAGGAGATTTTATCAATTTTACATGATTTTAAATAATTTTCACTAAATTATGAGCTTATTTGAGTGGGGAGGGCAACAATTTTATGTTTTTAGTTTAATTTATTTTAAGGTTATGCTCAATCTAGCTCAATGGTTACTGATTAGTATGGGCTCTCTCTCTAAAACCCATCTTTCATGACTCTCTCTGTTATGACGGGTTCTTTATTGATCAGGTATGAGTAAAATATTGCAAATTGAGTTTAAAGCATCTCAGATCATTTTTTTCTAACAAGCTGCTATTTTTTCCTGCACATTTGTACATAACGTTCGTACAGCATGCAACAGTGAGTCATGCATCCTTTGCATACAGTTTCCTTCAGTCATGGCATTGCTGTGTGGTTGATCCTAATCAGCGTGTCAGAAGTGACATGTAATTGTGACAGCTAAATATGACATTTAAACTGATGGTTTTGGCGCATTAGCCAGATATGATTTTGACGGTGTAAATACGGGCGGGTCAAGGATACTGCTGTTGTGTGTGAAGGCGAGTGCTTCATGCACAAATGTATGGATTGATGGATGGCGGGTACTCATACATCATAATACTCTCTTAGATTTCTATGCTTATGTTCATAATGACTAAAAGCGGATTATGGCATCTGAGTCACGAAGAAGCGGTTTACTATTAGATATTGAAATGAAGCTTAGCTTAGTGTCAAAAACGAATAATTTTTTCGTTTACTGATGGCCTTGTTCTTATTGCGATTATTTTAATATGATATATAATAAAAATTAAGGTTTGTTCCATCTTCAAAAATTATGGTAAACCACATAATCACTTCATTATCGTGCAACAAAAACTTGGACCAATATTTGACACCCTGTGTGCAACAGTTTCTTTCAAACAAAACATTAATCACACTTTGAAAGCCACTGTGTTTTCTCGCATGCGACACATATGAATCACACATTTGTGGTGGCTGGCAATGCTGCTTACGTTCCACAACGCACGGTTGCACTAGGCCTTTTCGTTTGTTGCGGGGAAAAACAACAAAAATGTTTAGTTGATTTTGAAACGTCGTGGATGAATATCGTGTGTGAATATTTTGCGCGATTTTTTAATACATTTTGACATTCGGGCGGAAAGTGTACCATCAAGTGGCCAATTTGCCGGTTGTTACTTTATCAATTGTGTTATTTTAATAGTTCGTGTATGAAAACCTTAAATTGCGTTAAATCATATGTTAATTAAGAAGGTGCCCGCCGCTGGCGCTATACAACAAACAATGTCTGCTGGTATGTGAGTGCTCGTGAATTATATATCTGAAAAATTATTAAATCCGACATATTGAGAGTGTTCAAAAATGTGTATGCGCTTCAAAGATGAAAGAGTTTTGTTTTTGTAAGCGAAAAAAACAAATGTGCAAACAAAGATTTAAAATAGTTTATTTTTGAAAATTCGCAAACGAAAGAGGAAATGGGAAAAGCAAAAAAGCGCAATTGTGAGAATAAAAGTTGCTAATTTTGTTTTGGAGTGTGAGTTGATGGAAGTGAGTGAGTGCCAGTTGGCGAACATGAAACAAAGCGTATCTACAAACACACACACACACTCACTCACTCACCTAAATGTGTAGAAATGTATATGCAACTGCTGGAATTACCCAGCCAACAAATCAAATTGTGAAATAAGTTAACTGCGTTTACTTCGATATTAGTTATTTTGTTAAAAGTGTGCAATAAAAATTGTTGCAATGAATTATTTTTGAAAGATATTGCCAATAAGTCTGAAATTCATTTGTGTATACAGCTTTTCATTAGTTGTCTGTTCGCTGTTTCCACCACTTCATCGTTAATACCATTACATTCTATACGAATACAAGTGTGAAGTGCAAAAAGCATAAAACCGGTTCGACCACTTCAGCCAACAAGCCAGCCAGCCAGCCAGCAGGCCAACCAGCCCCAGCAAACGAAACGCTATTAACAAACGGGCGGTCACACAGCTGGACGGACAGTTCAACTGCCTGTCTGCCTTCCTGCCTGCCTGCCTGCTGGACTTGTCGCTGTTGCCTTTCTGGCCCTAAACCGAAAAGTGAATGGAAAAGCAGCAAACAAAAATATATATACATAAATACATACACCCAGCAAACGGTGGGAAAGCAAAACTCCGATAAGCAGAAGTGCAAGTGGAGAAACAAATATTGTTGTAACCAGAAATCATAAGTTGAGTGTGTTTGTTCAGTTGTTGTTGCAGTGTTGTTTGGTAATTTCTATACGCCGCCATTGCGCTTTTCATTGCTTCGCGCCGCCGTGTGTGTTGTTGTGCATTCAATGGCGCTTATGTCTGCATTTTTATTAGTTTTTGCTTTTCCGTCTGGCCCAAAGTGCATTCAACAAGCCGGCGAATGCTTAGCGATACGCGTAAATTTTTGAATTTAGTTGTTACATGCTGATATCAAATGAGCATAAAAAAACATGAAATTCAAGAACTTGACATTTTGTGTACCCAACTTGCTACTAGTGAGTTGTTGTTGTGTGCCTACCTGTCTGGCAGTAAGACTGCCGACTGAAACAGGTGCCTGTCTGCATGTAATGAAATGAGAAACTAATGTGAAATATTTGAAGTTAAACATTTTTTGGATATTTGAAAACAGTTCAATCCAATTAACAGCAATAAAACGGATATAAAAATAAATAAATAAATAATAAAATGTGTGCTATGTTTGCCGTGTACTACAAAGAATTTAGTCAAAATCGATTAGTTTTTTAAATAAATATTTGCTTTAAATAAAAATGCAGTATTAGTTGTTATGAAGTAAAACCATGTGATTGAGTTCTTATAAGTCCAATGGACAAAATTTTCTTCTTAAAATGTGTCGTCATTTTCTTGTTTGTTCTTCGAGATTGTATTAAGTCAGAAACATATAACCAAGTCTCCCTGACTGGCAAATTTCACTTAAATCAATATCAACGAATAAATTAAAAGTGGTATTAGCAAATATAAAATTGAAAACCAGGAATTGTTAACGGTTAATTAAAGCGCAAAAAGTGTAGGTTCATGTGCGTGCAATCTTATCTTGTTTATGCACCTATTTACAATACCTGCTTTTCTTATCTCATCCGCTGATAAGGCAGCCTATGAAACTCTCATAGCAGTGTATAAAAATTTGAAATGTGCATATAACAATAAATACTCATATATTATGTACAAGATATACTTATTCTAGAATTCCAGGGCTTCACAAATTTTTAACTGACAACTCCGTTTAAATTCGTTGAACTTTTAACTTTTCACTCTTTACATTTACTATTCCACATTTCTGTCTTTAAGTCTAGACAATAAAAGCATACATCTCCATAAACACACATAAGTAACAGTGTATATCGTCTATTAACCCCCATTTCATGGCTGCCTTCTGCTCCAAAGTAAACTTCAATTGCGTACAATGGCAACCCTTGGCACGGGCTCGGTGCAATTGAAAAATTTATTATTAAAATATCCCCAACTATTGTACGTAAATATCAACATTTCTTCATGGCTTTGCTCTGCTGCCGATGCTGGGGGATGCAAACTTTGTGTTCGTCGCACAGCTGCACGCAGAAGCGTGGGTCCGCATGCCGGCTTTCGATACACGCAGCTACCAATTACTTGCTTTACTGGCTACACACACACGCGTACACTTGTACATACGCGGTGAAAATGCGTTGCAATTGTATTTAATTTTTTATTAGTGTTGTTGTTGTTTTATTGTGTCTGTGTCATTGTACTTTGGATCATTGCTTCATTGCCACTCCCACTCCACAACGCAAGTTCGCTTGAATATGGTATGTATGTATGTATGTATGTATGTATGTATGTATGTATGTCCGCTTTTCTCCACTGTCAAAAATGTGCCCTCCAACCGTATGCCCGCAATGTTTATGTTTGTAGGGTGTGTGTGTGCCTTTGGGCATGTCAGCGCTTGCTTTCCATATCCCCCACATCAACGCCAGCTCCATCTGCTGCATGTCGTCTGTCGTCGCTCTTTGTTGTTGCGGCTCACCATTCGCCTTCACTGTGGACATTGCTATTCCATGCGCGTCCTTATGCCTTTTGCCTTCGCCGTTGCATATTTCATGCGTCCGCCATTCCAGTGTTTTCTCATTGATACGTTTGGTCGTTGTCGTTAGTCTTTGTTGTCGTCTCTGTGCATTTTTGTTGCATACGCTCGCATATTTACGCCATGTGGCATGCCACACAAACGAATGTTGGAATATCAATTTTGAAAATTCCTCTGTCTGATTTAAGTTTGTTATGATTTCTGCATTCTGTACTTTGTACTTTGTACCCTGGCACCTACATATAGCCATGTTTCTGGGTGTGTTGCAATGCTGCTGATTCTTTTATGGGCAACTCATCTGAGCTGTGATTGCGGATTTTAAAATGATTGCAAATGGAAATTATTACTTTTATTGGCTTATTTAATGTCTTTTTTTAACCTCTGTGTACAAAACTGTTTATTAATAAATCTAAATTCAGTTTGAGATTTCGAAAAAAAGCACCATGACTTCTCAAGTTCACAACCACTTTTCTCTAAAAAAATATAAAAATATCGGAGTAAACCACAAATTATTGATAAATAGTTTATAACCGTAAATGGAAGACCATTTCTTATATGAAAATCTTGTATTTTTATGTGTTCACCGCAAGGTCTGTGCGTCATGTCTTACGCTGGTACAAATTACTCGATTAAACATATAATTTCTTATAAAACTCGACTTTCACATTAAATACTATATTTATAAACAATGACTTACGATTTCATAAGAAACAAATGTTATACAAATGTTCAAAGAAATGGCATGTTACTGAATTTGCAGTGGTTTTTTTCTTATTGCCCATTGTTGGTTTAGAAACCGAATGCACATACAGAAATATGTATATTTCTCTATATAAATTTGTGTGCGTGTGTTTAAGCGCGAATTTGCAAGGCGAAATTCTTGAGTTTCGTCAAATCGCATTAGTGGTCATTACGCCTACCGACTTGCCCACTAGCCAAGTGTAGACACTCCCACACATAACTCGTGTCAGCTTATGACATACGATACTAATCAAATGTCAACGTATTTTTCGCGAATTAAAAAAAAAAAAATATTTTTTTCTAAATATACATATGTATATTTATACTCTCGCAACAAAGTTGCTAGCAACAAAGTTGCTAGCAACAAAGTTGCTAAGAGAGTATTATAGTTTTGTTCACATAACGGTTGTTTGTAACACCCAAAACTAAACGAGTTAGATATAGGGTTATATATACCAAAGTGATCAGGGTGAAGAGTGGAGTTCAAATCCGAATGTCTGTCTGTCCGTCCGTCCGTCCGTCCGTCCGTCTGTGCAAGCTGTAACTTGAGTAAAAATTAAGATATCTTGATGAAACTTGGCACACTTATTTCTTGGCACCAAAGGAAGGTTGCTTTCGAAAATGAGCAAAATCGGACCACTGCCACGCCCACAAAATGGCGAAAACCGAAAACACATAAAGTGCCATAACTAAGCCATAAATAAAGCTATGGAAATAAAATTTGGTACGAAGGATCGCACTATGAAGGGGCATATGTGGATGTAATTTTTTTGGGGAAGTGGGCGTGGCCCCGCCCCCTACCAAGTTTTTTGTACATATCTCGCAAACCAATAGAGCTATATAAACCAAACTTTCTGCAGTCGTTTTTTTTAGCCATTTCCTTATACATTCCAAAAATGACAGAAATCGGATAATAACCACGCCCCCCTCCCATACAAAAGTTAGGTTGAAAATTACTAAAAGTGGGTTAACTCACTAACGAAAAACGTCAGAAACACTAAATTTCACATAAGGAATGGCAGATGGAAGCTGCACTCAGATTTTTTTACAAAATGGAAAATGGGCGTGGCGTCGCCCACTTATGGGTCAAAAACCATATCTCAGGAACTACTCGACCGATTTTAATGAAACTTGGTTTGTAATAGTTTCCTAACATCCCAATGATATGTTGTGAAAATAGGCCAAATCGCTTCACAACCACGCCTACTTCCTATATATCAGAACTTTGAAGACGATCTGAATCGTTTACATTACAATATATAAAGTAAGCACTAGTGAAGATATCGGTGCAGAACTTCTCACAAATACTATGTTTATAGTGGGGCAGCCCCATTCTAAAAATCGCCGAAATCGGACCATAGGTTTTTAAGGCCCCATATATCGAACGCGAGGACCTCGGTGCTTCTAACCTAATATTATGGTTTCCAACTTTCAATGGACTTTATGCAATATATATAACGAATATGTGGGTCAAATTGTGTATTATATAATATAAATAAAGTTAAATAAATAAATTGCGAGAGTATAAAATGTTCGGTTACACCCGAACTTAGCCCTTCCTTACTTGTTTTTAATATGTTTGTTTCTTTGATGGTTGTAGAGTCCGTAAAAAAGCAAGGTTCGCATGATGATGTGTCATTTCTACAAGAACAACACCTTTGCTGTCATGTGAGAGACTTTCCTCTTCGGAAATACTTCGTTTCAATAAATTAAATGAAAATCTAGAAAAAATTCTCAAATTCTAGAAAATATTTTCAAAATCAGTGCAAATCTGCGTTGCATTTTCTCGATGACGTCGCTGTAAACACGACACAGTCAAGCGAAAGGTATTCGAGCGCTAAATGGAAACTTGTAGAAAGCAAAGTAAAAGCACAAACAGCAGCAACAACAACAGCCAAGCATAATAATAACAATAATAATCATAATAAGTGGAACACTCACAGTTGGGGTGTTTAAAAGTCGGTAAACTATGGAACCACGAGTTCATTGAACTGAAATTTTCTTGCAAGTACCGCTGAGCCATCGTCACTGCCACTTCCACTTCCATGGCTACAACTACTCCGTGGCTTAGTTGTTTCTGCTGCTCTTTTTGCGCACCTCTTGTGGCGTGCTGCTTGCTGTTAGCTGTGCTATTTTGTTATTTTGCTTCCATTCTACGGCTGTGGTTCTCGTGCGAATATTTTTCTAATTTTTATTTTCCCATTCTACGTATTCGCACTTTGTTTTGCTTGCAGATACAGTTTATTTTTGTGCTGTACTTAGTAGGTACGCGATACAATTACGTTCCGCGTCTGCCTACTTGTCAGTCAGCTGTTGTCTGCGCGTTGTTGTTGTTTTTGCAATGTTTAATAATTTTAGTGTGTCAGTAGTTTGTCAGCAGTCGGTTTTCTAGCGCTAGTTGACTGGCTGTTGACGTGTTCAGGAATGTTATAAGTTTCCGCGCTATGAAATATGAATGTAATGTTTGTAGTTGAGCGATCTCAAATTGGTTTCTAAAGCCATATTGGAATCGCGAATTAATCCGGAAGCCTTTCAGCACTTGACAATGTATTTAAGATTTTTATCTCTATTGAAGAGAGAAAAGGAACAACAGCTCTTCGGCAGGAGTTAAATTTTTTATCTCAACCGAATCGAGGCCACCTCAAACCTCAGGTCAGTCTCGAAGAATTTCCGATTTTCTGCAAAGACAGTGCCATCCTAGTAATGATAATTCTACAAAATGCTAAACAATCGAAACAAATAAATTATGAATTACGAATACCCTGTGCATAAGAACATCGCTTTCCGACAGCGCGCCCGCAGTAAAAGTGTCACATTACTGCAAAAAGAGCTGAGATTGTGCTCTTTTGTACTCTGCGTGATATTCTTTGATGTTTTTACTGCTTTTGCTCTATTTGTTTCGATATTACTTTTGCGCAGCTTTTACTTAATTACTGCCATACACGTGTATGTAGTGTTGTTGTTGTCTGACTGAATCGTGCCGTGACTGATTTAAGTGAGCCATAGCCCTTAAGCGCCACTTCTCTCCCAACTATTAACCTCGTTCTCCCTTTTTTTACGGGTTTCAACTCTTCCATTCTACATTTTGTACCCAATTACGGTACTTTGATTTTTAATCCATTATGTGACAGAAAAATATATGTTTGCGGTTGAAGCGATGTACATGTGTTCTAATAAATTTCTACATCACTTTTCTGCGTTGGTAAAATGACTAAGTAGCTTATGTATAAAGTTTGAAAGTTTATCGATTCTCAAAATATTAGGAATAATTGGAACTAAAACCCTGATATATTAGCAACACACCCTATATAATACATGTATCCGTAGAAACCCAAGTAATTGGGTTGATTCTGGTGCGTAGGCGCGTCATCAAATGCAATTCATGATCATAAACTTTTATTCATTGAATTACCACATTCGACGCCATTGCCAGCTGGGCACTTGATTGCGATTACTTTGCAGTCATGAACCAATAAAGCCACATTACACGCTTAAATTATTCTTCAAATTATCGAGTATGAGCTTTATGGAAGGCGGTCACAAACTCTTATGAGTCTAAGTCTACACATTTGTGTTCGAATGTGTGTTCATTTGGTTTGCGGCCATTTTATTAATATATATAGTATAACCTTTGACTTTCACATCGTCTGGCTTCTCGTTTATAGGGTTCCTACAAGTAATGTTGCAACGTGATCTGAATGCACAACTTTTAAAATATTCTACTCGACCGAGTTTGTAGGTCCTTTGCTAGTTAATGTGCTCGTATGATTGTACAGACATATCTTCGAAATGTATTTGCCAACGAAAATGAGTTATCTAAAATAAATGTATAACTTCAAATACCATCTTCTGCTTCCACATAGGCGAGAAGATTTGAAACATATGAAACAAAGAAGAAAAGCGAAGACAATATAAGATACAACTCTATTAATCTACAGTATAACCTGCTATTCAGAAATAAAATGCAGCTTTTGAAGCTTTAAAGACGATTTATTTTTCTATATGCTTAAATGTAACCTCTCTTCAATGTATCTTCAAATCCATTCCATTGTTGAAGCTGATTAGACACATTGTCACCAGAGCTGCCAAGTGTACTTTTGCCCTCAAGAGCTACACTCATACGTCGCATTTTTAAATGTTTCTATAATAAATTCTCATTCCCGAAATTAAGATTCTTGAATGCATTCGCATGACTAACCAGCCGGCAAAGGGAAGACATGTCTTCGTTAAGCATACATATACTCACACTTTCTTAGCTAAATACGTTGATTAAAAACAGAACTTCGGATGCGTACAATCCAAGCTCCTTTTAATGCTACGAGCTTGAATCCTTAGGGGTTGTTTTTTTTTTCTTTGTGAAAATGTTTGGCGTGGGCGTTCTGAAGGACGCACCGAGAGTTTTCTGTTAATTTTTCTAAAATTGAAAGCGTTTTGTACGATGACACTTGAAAGGCAAGCGAATTAGCACATGTCAAATGAGTGGATTTGAGCTCCTATGAGAAAAGGGCAATTGGGTCTTGTCAAGTGGGTGAAAAAAATGGCAAATTGTATGCGAAAGGTTTCTGTATCCGCAAACCGTATGAAAACACCATTTTATAAGAATTTCATAAGCAAAAAGGAAAATAATATAAATGTCTCTCCCCTCTCAGTTAGCGTCGTGACATAAAGAGCGAGTCAGTGCGTGTGAGTAACTGTGAAGAAGCCATTAATAAAGTGAGTGATAAGTCGAGATATCGTGCAAAGTGGCCATAAAATTGTTTACATGTGTTTACTATCAATTAAAAAGTGTCACAACACTCAGAGGCGATGAAGGAGTCGATAAATATTGATGCGCTCCTCTGAATGCTTCCTTCACCGCCCAGTGCTTCGTAAATAAATAACACACCGAAAAACAGGAAGAAGTGTTCCATGAGTGCGTGTGAGGGGAAGACACCCAACGTCGCGTGTATCGAAAGCGTTCGATGAGCAATCAAAAGTAAAGTCACCACATAAATGATTAAATAAAGAATAGAAAGTGCAATAGAAAGTGAAAGTCGCGTACTTATGGGAATTGCTACGCCTCTTAAATGCCCCGTAAATGAGCTCAGCAACAATTAAGTTGTAATATAGTAAATAACAATAAATTAGAAAGTGCTAAGAATCTACACAGCAGCGGTAAAGCAACAACAACCACCAAGACCGCCGCTATGTCAATGCGCAGCAATAAGCTGAACTCATCGCAGTCAGCGTATCCGCCGCCGCCGCAATCGCCGCAGCTGCAATATCTGCCACATCATCAGCATCAGCAACAGCAGCTGCTGCAACAATTGCAACAACAACACAAATTCCAGCAGCAACAGCAGCAGCTGTCACAGTCGCCACCCAGCGTCTCGCAGCAACATCAGCACCAGCATCAGCAGGGCAACGCCACCAACAGTCGCAACAATCTGGCCACACTGGTCGCGGCCATTAACAATGAGAACAGCTATCAGTTATCGGCGGCCACGGGCAATTCGCCAGCCATAAACGTCACGTCGCCGCCCTCGTACTCGGCCGCCATAGCGGCTGGCAACGGCGCGGGCGGTGGCGGTGGTGGAGGCAGCATGAGCGCACCCATTCTAGAGGGTCACAAAGCGAATGCTTCACCATTCCAATTTCTAAATCGCTACCAAGCGCAGGAGCTGGCAAATCTGCCAAACTCACAGTTGGTGGTGGATGGCGGCGGCGGTGTGGTCGCCGAGGAGGACGTCGATGAGTTGGATCCGCAACAACAGTTGTGTGTGGTTGCCAAAATGCAGAAATCGGTAACGATTACCGTTACGCCACAGCGCAGCAACTCCATGGACTATTTGAATTTCGAGGAGAAACGTCAATTGATCGCTTCGTCATTATCATTATCGGATATCTTGCAATGTAATCCAGCTGCGGCTGGCAAGGAGGCGGCTGCCAATGCTAATGGTAAGTTAACTTACACACACATTCCCGATAACATAACAAATAATGCCCGAAAATCAGTTAAATAGGTCATACAAACTGTAAGCCATTAATTACAATTACCCGACAATTAGCCAACTCAATAGCCAACTGTTTGCATTTTTGCAATTAATTCTATTAATTTCAATTCAAGAATATTATCTGGGTAAAATCAGCAACGAAGGGGAGGAGGATTCCCTCACAGACTTGGGCATACAATCACTTGTTTCGACTTTTCATTGTGTTCTTTGAGTCGCTGTTCTGGATTGTCTTTGATTATCTTTATTTCTAATTTATTTTTGTCCAAAAAATAACACAATCAATTACTATGAGGAGCTCCCTTTAGTATATATGTATGTACATAAGTATATTTCTAATCAAGAGAGTATTACCTCCTGTAGTTCCAGAATTAATCTTTAAAATCAGTTGTATTGGGGAAGAGTGATTCAAATCGAATTCCATACCCGCCTTTATCAACATTGCGACCAAGGTTGTCCCAAGTATTATGGTTTCGAAGGCTACGAGAACTAGATTTTTTTGATATTGGGCAGAATCCTTCGTGATGGTTATATCATCAATTAAATATATCTTTTTTGGATTCTAAAATGTTATGAAAGCGTTTCTCCCATAAACACTGGATTTCCTACTTGGAGTCTCCGTAAAATGCGAGAACGTGACATACGAGTAATTATGTAATACTCATACGATTATATGTATTTACCTTCGTATGTTTCGAGCGAGCAGTTTTTGAGCCAGATTACACTAGTTTAACACGACTAACGGCAATCTACGATCTTAATACTCTCATGCCTTGGTATGCGTGTATTGATTGTGCTCCGACGGTTGATTGCGCTTTAATTGCACCTGGTTGCGTAACAAAAACAAAAAACGAAAATAAAATAATTAAACTCGAAAATCCGAATCAAAGCAAAAGAATGCTATCGAAAACAAACGAAAGTGGAAGGACAGACGAAACAACAACAATTGCAGCCAAATAAAAGGGAACTTTGTGCAAGAAATTTAAAGTTTCCCTTTGCACTCTCTGTTTCGTCTACCGAAAAGGCCGTTGTATTCAATTCCGAATTCAATGCAGCAGCGACGTGACTGGTTTTCTAAATTAATTTAGACTGACGTAATGTACAAAGTGGAGACAAGAAAATCCATACAATTTCATCATATTACATAAAACTTAGCCGAAATTCGAAGTAAAGTCCATGTAAATTACATGAGCCGAAAGTAACGGCAAAAATCGCAGCATATCGCCATACCACACGAGTCGCTAAAATGGCGTCGCTTAAATTAAATTACACAAAATGCGCTGCTATCCTCTGGGAAAATTTGAACAAGGAATTTCTGACACTTTCGACAATTGAAAAATATTTCGCTCGTCCGCCATTGCGACGCAGCGGAAGCAGCAGCCCGTTCGCCAGACTTCCTTCGCGATAAACGCTGGCGCACATACAGACACATACGCATGGAAATATGTGCGGCTCCTTTTGTTTTCTGCTTTCGTCGCACTTCCTGCGCGCTCTGGAGCCTCTCTGGTTCCTTTCTGGAAAATCATTGCAAACGGGGAAAGCGACGTCAGCGGAAAACGGTTTGTCACATTGCTGTCATATTCTCGCGCGCAGAAATTCAATAAAATACGCATTACAATGTAATCGCTGCAATAAAAGAGTGATGGCATCCAACTCGCTGAAGTTTATAATTTCAGCCACAAATTCCTTATATGACATTCGTAGGATCACACATACGCACATATGTATATATAGCTGTAAAATCCTGACATTTTTTATACTTCCATAGGAATTCCTTCATATGATGGCTGGTATGTTGATTGAACACGCTGAGAACACGTTCCCACAACTCTTGTCCAGATAAAATCCGGGACAATGCCGGTATCACAGAACCGGCTATTGTGGGAAGTGAAACTTCGGGCAACTTCGTTCAGGATACTGTAGAATATTAATATCCTACCTATCCAGCCTGAGCCCTGGCTTGCGCAATAAACAGCTCGTTTCCAGGGCCTCCCTTTAAATGACTTCGATGACAAATGACTTGTGCTTGCCGATTCATGCCGGTTGCGGTAATCGTTACAACAACAATCGGTTCTACGTTTCCGGTACGTTTCCGGATTTTTGTCCGACTACGGACTGTCTAATCGGTAGCTCTCATCAATATTTTTTTGGGAATGCTTTAAGTCGTTACGACAATAACATCAGCTTAACATCAGTGCCAATCTAAAATAGTTTTTGCTTCTCGACTACTGTTCCAATAATATCAAATCAATTGCCTTTCGAATACCATATTCCTCTTCTTAGTTGACGAGTCATAAGTAATTGATTAGATCTATCATAATCCTAACATATTTCATTCCATACAAAAGCTTGGTCCGAACCTGCCACTGCTTCGTGCGTTCCCCTCAGTCATTTTATTGTTTGTTGCACAGATGGAATCATTGCCACATAACATGATAAGCCTCTACAGGAATAAATATTTGAATCAGATTTATGTATAGGACGGAGCACGCTGGTCGGCTGCCTAAACAAAATGGCAGGACTCTCAGTCTGTCGTCGGCTGTTGACTCGCATTGTATTGCCTTGTTGTTGGCAAGTCGTACGCGTACTTTAAATAACAATTTCTGTATTTCCATAAAACAATTTACATGTTGTTCGTATGTATGTATGTGTGTATGTGCAACCATTTTTCTAACTTTATCATTTCTATTTGTTGTTGTTGGTGGTAGTGCAATTGTTGTCAGGAGAACAATGCAGTCATCATCTGTACACATTTCGAAACAAAGCACGTCCAACGGCAGAACGTCGCCACTAATATTTGTGTAAGCCCACAGACACACACTCGTATTTCCATATACTCATCATAGTAGGCACTACGAAATGCCCTGCTGCGGATTTAACTATATGTCCGTCCATCTATCCGTCTGTCTGTCTTTCTATTTATAACGATTTGTTTGTGCTTCGGCTGGCTACTAATAGTGTCCTCACTGCCGACTCTCAGCTTTTGTGTGTGGACATGCACAATATTTCTTCATTTGTGTCCCCCTTCTGCGGGCCTGCCTCGCTAGTTCTCCACTGTTGAGTGCCACAGTGTCGGCTCATGTCAATGCCACGTCGTCGTGTACGCTCGCAAGCAAGAGCCAAAGCCAAATCCAAAGCCAAAGTTAAGAATTAAGGACGAGCTTTGTATCGTTGAATTGCATTGTTTTTGTGATGACTTTGCATGACTTTCCACATTTTTTCTCCGCTCACTTCAATTCAATTTAAGGCTTAGTAGAATTTTTCGTTTTGGACTTTATTTTTTTCGTATTCGAGTTTCCTGTTTTGAGCAGCGCTGTTGCTGTTGCCAAAATACTTTTCGAATACATTAAAACTTTGAATTATGCTGCGAAAGTTGATATCTCTCTTATTCGAGTGGCCTTTTGTCTCAAAGTTGAGTTTAATGATTATTTGAAGCATGTCAAGTAGGGGAAATATATGAGAAAATGTGAAAGGACAACTCTTGAGTTTTGAGAGAATGAAATAAAAATTTTGCGAAAATTTCTTATTTTGTCATCTGGATTTCTTTGTATTTTTGTTAGTCTTCCCAATAAATTAAAAAATATCAGAAGCTATACACTTCCATATGAAATTCTATTTTATACATTCTATACGCTCTATAAAGACACGTGTCCAAAATAATAGCAGAAATAAATTTCTAAAAACATTTTCCCATCAAAAACTCGTAATTATAGTGTCTACTTACGCACCTACATAATATTTTGTTCCAATACCCTCCAACAACCTCGTTCAGCGAACACCCAACACGGTGTACTTTTCTAAAATCATCCATTCCGCCTCACTGCACTCGCATATGTATATGGTTGTGGATGTGGTGTGCGTTCGCGAATGCTTTGATGCTGTTGCCGATCGTGAGTGTGTTTGCGTCGCCAGCAGCAGGCAGCAGCCCGTGCTCCGGCTTTGGCGAGGCGTAATTGTTTGGGAGTGTGCGAGCGCGCTACACGCTAAATGCGCCGCCAACTGACATCCGCCAATTGCCGCACCTCGCAGAGTCAACAGGTGTGCTCTGTGTTGGCATTGTTGTTGTTATTCTACTCTAACATAACTGTTGGCGAGACGACGACGACACCTTCCATTTATCTGCTCACAGCGGAATATTCAAATGTTCACTAGTCTCGAACGCTTCGCTGATTTCGTTGCCCTCAGCTGCACTCACCGCTCGCCCACTTCCTCCGATATTTTCATGTTTCTATTGAAATTTCATACAACAGCGTTAGTTTTGAATAATTTGCAAATCCCACAGGGGTCTGAGTATTTGTTTTCACTGTTTTTCACTTTTATCTACAATTTAATTGCGAAAAATGTGCGCAAAGCCCGTGGACTTTGATTTACTAATTTAAGCGCTGAGTTTGTAATATTTATGTAAATAAGTTTGTTAAATGTTGGTCTCCATAAATATAAACTATAATATTCTTGAATATAATCAACTTTTGCCTTCACACAAGCTCTCAAACGATTCGGTCATTGTTCAATATCGACACGCACAATTTCTATTGGTATTGACGACGCTGTCCAAACCAAAGAATTTTTTAGACTCAAAATTTCTGAGGATTATTTGATAAGCCAACTCTCCAACTCTCACCACAAACTGTGGTTCAAAGGCTTAAAATCTAGAGATCATCTCGAATAAATATTGATATTGCTCTGGTCGACATAAATCTCTGTTTTCTAAGAGGACTTCTGTGAATGTGTTTGTCAACAGTTTTTATTGGCAATTCTGAACATTTCTTCGTCTTTTAATCCTTAGCATCCCAAAGAAGTCTATCAAGGTTATGACACTTCCGCCTATCTCAACAATAAAACGATATTGTTTTTGTGTCATGGGAATCGTCGACTATCTCTGTCAATATGTAACAATAATAGCTTGTGATTTGAAGATAAAACAAGAAAAAAACGTTAACTTCGGCTGTACCGAAGCTAATATACCCTTCACAGGTGCATTTCTTTTAGTAACTATGTGTTTAAGTAAATCTAAAGACGTAAGAAAAAGTAAGCAAAAAACAAGCCCTTGATTCCGATCGTTCAGTTTGTATGGCAGCTATATGCTATAGTGAACCGATCTGAACAATTTTTTCGGAGATTAAATTATTTCTATGAACAATAACTCACACCAAATTTCGTGAAGATATGTAGTAAAATGCGGAAGTTTTCCATACAAGCCCTTGATTCTGATCGTTCAGTTTGTATGGCAGCTATATGATATAGTGGTCCGATATCAGTTCCGACAAATGAGCAGCTTCTTGAAGAGAAAATAACATCTGCAAAATTTCATAACGATATCTTAAAAACTGAAGGACTAGTTCGTATATATACAGACAGACAGACGGACGGACATGGCTAAATCGAATCATTTCAACATACTGATCATTTATATATATACTTTATAGGGCCTCCGACGCTTCCTTCTGGGTGTTGCAAACTTCGTGACAAACTTAATATACCCTGTTCAGGGTATAAATATTTTATTTACATTTAAAAATGTGATACGGATTCTAATAAGTAAGGTCATAGCTTTCATTATTCTAAACATGTAAACTATCAGAATCGAATACACGTCGATTTCAACATACAAATCAAGTCTAACCTTCTTCTATAATATTACATTTACAACTATTCGCTTTTACAACAATTTCGCATTCTCTAAAATCAAAATCGAAATAATTCCGAAATATTCCGATTTCCACGCAAATTCCACACAAAATCACCTTCAAAATGACAACATCGCAAACAATTCGTAAATCGTTGAGTCATCGATGATCGCCACACAAGTTACGAATAACTGTCGTCGACGACTCACCTCAAACGGGGCGCCTAGGCATGTCATGTCTCCGCTGTATCTGCTAGTCTCGTCTGCTCCGCCGACTACACTCGCGCACACAAACTTATGACGAAGCATGACTAATGTTTTGGCGAATAATATGGTGTGCTTGAAGTGGTTGAGGTGTCTTTGGAGCAAATGCCCATGTTTCGGCGTGTTTTGTAAGCGAACAAGTTTAGTTGCTGTGACTATTTTGCCAAATACATTGTGTCCATATGTTTGTATGTTTGTATGTAGGTGTAAAATGCCATATTTATTACAATTTTCCGCGAGGCAACCGAAACCGGTTTGCTATTTTATACAATTTTTCCTTCAAGCCTATGTTGTCTAACTAACTTTTCATGCGCACACACACACATACATATATACATATATAAATAGATACATAAATATGTAGTTGCTCATCAGTCGTTTGGAGCCTCCTGCTTTGGTCACCTCGTGCTCTAATGGACCAGTCGCGCCAATAATTGACAGCAATTGGCGTTTGTTACTGTCGGGAGCATATGTGTGTGTATGGTTCGAGGTGCCACACAGGATTTTTACTATTATTTATTACCGCTTCAATTTGTAATCCAGAGCCGGTTCTTCGTAAATAAACGCTCATGCGCAAGCATTTTCTTTTGTTAAAACGCTTGTTGTGCAATTGCTACGCATTTGGTTTTGTTTTTGCTCAAGCATTAAAAATTGCCGTTGGCCCTTCTTCCCACGAGCGGCATTTCACTTTGAGCGCAATTTAATCTTATCGCGGTCGTAAGTGTGCAAATATTTGAAATAGTTTTTCCGTTTTCGCATTCTCTTTGCTCTCGTTTTTCCATTTCAAACGAAATACCAGCACAAAAGGGAAACGCCAAAAGTTGTTCGTGCTGTTTGCTGTTGTTGTTGGTTGTTGTTGTGGTGATGCAAAACCACAAACATAAATTAAATTTCGCAGTTTGTTGCGACATTGCAGTCATAAATTAAGAAAATTGAAATAAAAATTTCATAAAAGTAAATTCCAAATAAAATCTCCAACATTTCCTTTGACTGCAAGCACAAAGTAAAATTTGGTTTTCAAAAATATTAAATCAAAATTTGATGAAATAAATTGATTACATTTTCATACAGTTAGCAATAAGACAAAGCAGTTCAAATGTTGCTGCTCAGCAGGTGTCAGTTACCGCCCCTGTGTGCCCCACCAACACCAAAATAAGCAGCGATTTTCAATAAACATCGAAAATGAGAAATTATTGAACTCTTTTTGCATTAATCTGCACTCACAGCAGGGGTTCCAATACGCTTCTGGTATATTTACATGCATTCACATTTAGAAAAAAATATATTATTTCATGTTCAAATATCTAAACTCGGTTGGAAATTTCTTCAAAGCGTGAAAAAGTTTGGGAAACCATAAAGAAAATTATTATTTTTTTGTGAATTTAATGTCAAAGATTTACTTTTCTTATATTCATTGTTACATGCTGTTGTTGTTATTGTACAGAAATATGTGTTTATTGCTGTAGATATTTTCAAGTTCATGAACACTCGCGCTCATCGCTCACGATCCAGCGTAAAGGCGGCCGCTCGCAGCGCGTGTTGCCGCGCTAAAAATACGACAGTCCCCAAAAATTGGCTTCGCCGCAAGTAAATTAAGCAGATTTATGTATGGCAGACGCCAGTCGGAAGTTTCCATTGATGAAAAAAATAAAATTAAAAAAATATAAAAAATAAAAGAAAACACTGAACAAATGAAAATAAACAAACAAAAATAAGAAAATTTTAAATACAGTCAAATTTGAACTGAACTTCATCTGCTGCCACTTGCTTGGCATTGTCTGCGTTTTGAGGTCATTAGAGTTTACTTCTCCGTCAGTTATTATTATTTCATTATTAACTTTTATTAAAAAAAAACGTTTAATTTGTTTTTTGTTTTTTTTATTTATTTCCATTTTTATAATATGAAGATGATGCATACGATCCATCCTAACGACAATGATGTCAGCCGCAGCTACATCGTTTGTTTTCTGTGCCCACTTCACTTCGTTTCTCTGCTCTTCCAGCTTTAATTCAATTGCTGACCGCAATCCCAGCAATGCTGTGGCTCTGTCGCGTTTACGTTGTTGTAGCGCTGCCCTGCGCTCTGGGTGCTAAGTGCCGCTGATTCACGATTTGATTTTTTTTGCTGCGCTTCTTGTCCACCTCCATATCTCCCCGCAGTAATATTTAATTGATGTTGTTGTCGTGTTTGTTGGCAATTTTGATATTTGAGTTTATACATAAAATATTTTGAAGATATATGTTTTTGTTTGTTATTCACCTCAGATATCGAAGATTAGCGAATCAGATGAATTGGCTCGAATAGGTATTAACTGCCTCAAGAAATTTGTAAGAGTTTGAGCCTCTTTAAATTCTCTGGTATCTATGTATATTTATGAGTTTTCGGCATCACAAAAGACTGTCCATTTTAACTGCGTAAACGAAATCCATGGATCAGCCCTTTAACACAACCTAACCTAAATATTTTATTTCTTTGTTTACAGATCGATCTCATATCGTTTATTATGCATCAATTCCGTAGTTCCACTTTTATTCTCAAGATTATAGAAGCCTCATATTCTAGTTTCTTATCCAATAATTCTGTTTTCTGGCTGTCAAATTCCACTTAAGGCAGCTTTAGAAGCCGAAAAAAAGCGATTTTTAGCAATTTTTTTTTGAAAGGGAAGGAAATGATTGCGATAAACGGAATTTTAAGACGATAGTGTACTATATTTAAGGCTTAAAAAATAATATTTATTATTTAAAAATGTTGAAATTTTTTAAAAGTTGTTAGTATTTTTCTGGAGCGCCTGAAGTTTGCACTTGCCGGTGATGGAGGTCGTGCGATGCATCTGAAACAGTCGAACCAATTTTTTTTTTTTTATTTTTATAAGTTTCTTTTCTTTATGAACTAAAAAAATACCGAAGAAGTTATAAAATTCCAAATTTTTTCGAAGTTTGAAAAAAAATTCACTTTTTTAAGAAAAAAAATTGACTTTAAGTTGCAAAACAAGTAGTTTAAATATAACTATAATTTTGTCCAACTTTTTTAGTTCAAATAGAAGACAATTTAATACTGGAGCTAGATCACTTTGGTTTTTTTCGATCGGACATATATTCTCTTTGCTATCGCCGGCACCGTTTTCTAACACTTGTGAAAATGAAAACTCGAGAAAACGCGCTTTAAAGTCTGCCTGAGCATTCGCACTTGCTCGACGCTCGGCCACTAAAACTGCTCTAGCTTCGAAAATATGTCGAATTGGCCTCTGGAATTTTAAAGACATATTCTTGGATAGTTTTGGAAGAGATTTAAAACAAAACAAAAAATCGATTTTTTGAAGCCTGTAAAGCAGACTACTGCCTTAATCGGCACAATAATCCATTCAAAACGTAATCGGTTCTGCTATAGAAATATGAAAAATAATTATTAACATATCTTCACTCTCAGAACGATGATCTCAACTCTCTATTACCAAGAATTGGCTAAAATGACGTCAGCAAGAATTTTTAGTTTACCATCCCAACCTATTAGAGTGATTGCGACCAGCTTGATTGCTTTGAATGTCACAAATTTAAACTTTAATTTTCATTATACTTTCTTTACATTTTGTGGACATTGGTGGTGCTGCACAGTGCACACTTTGAGAACCGTCTACCAGTTATTCACACTCTCTCCGTCCCTTTTTCTAACAATTAAAAGAAACACTTTCATTAGCTAAACTAGGCATTCTTCGTTGATCGGTTTTGTGTTGACTAAGCCTACTACGGTTCATATGCTTATAACCGTAAATTAAATTAGTATAACCGCGTCTCCATTTTCGCTCCGCTTTCTATTGGCGTGTCATTGCGTTTAAACTATTTGTCTAATTAACCAAATTCCTTCAGTGCTTCCATGAAAGATGCTTAAAACTATTCTTTCTAGCAATTAACACCGACTTGTTGTTGGTATCTACTCTTCTTATATTTATTTAAGCAGCATTGCTATTTCAGAGACCATTTTGTTGTTGCATGTCTCCGTTTTGAATCACTAGTACGAGTATTAGGCTTTTCACCGATTACAGTGCTTTACCGATATTTTAACGTGCAATTAATAGAGTGCCGTGCCGTGCCGTGCCGCCACACATGCGCACGCCACCCGGCGCGTCGTGTCTCACGAAAGCCACGCTTTCGAACGCCAAAATCAGCTGCATTTGTTCACACTACAGTGGGTTAGTGGTGGCGCTGCAAATATTTTCTTGCCAAACAAGTTCGCTAACTAACTAAAGCTAAAGCGCAACAAAAGCAACAAAAATAGAAAATTTTGCTACAAATTGTGCGCTTATGAAGTGTATAAAGTGAATAATGCGAAAAATATGAGCATATTTATTATCGCCTTCGTTTACGCGTTTTGTTTTTGTTTTGACTTTTTCATTTCCTCTTTGACTGCTATTTGCTTTGACTTCTACTTATGCATTATATTTACCGTAATTTATGCTTTTTACGAGTTCTTTTATCGTCGCACTTTTTATTCATAAATCAATTTATTTCATTTCCAAAACAATTTTGTTTTTGCTTTTTCGTCGCTTTTATCTCTTCCATTCGTTTATTGTTTGTTTCTGTTCTCGTTTTCTATTTGAATTACTTTCGCATAATTATGTCGTTTGAATGGATTTCTTCGCATAAACGTATAAACAACATTTGTAGTTTTCTCTTTGTGTTCGGTGCCGTTTGCGTAGTTGTTCTTGTTGTTGTTTGCACATTATTTCACTTCTCCTTAATTTGTTGTGAAAACAGACACAGTTTAATTGCTGTTGTTGTTGTTGTTGTTGTTGCTGTTAGTTTAATTGTTGCTAGTAAAAGTTGCGACAATCGTTTGTGGCTTTGTTGTTTTTGCTGTTTGAATTTACGTCACGTGGCGTGTCACCTGTTGCGTTAATTACTGTTTAATGCCTAGTTTTACGAGCAGTACTTGAAGTTTACAGTTTTTTTATGATTTTTTTTGTGTCGAGCTTTTGAAAGAGCTTACAGCAAAGCCGCGGGAATATTTTACAGATACTTTTATTGTATTATACTGTCAGTTCTAAAATAATATTTACAAATAATGAACGTTTTTATTTTATTGTTAATTTTCTTTTTTTCTTTCTCTCTTTCCAAGTAAGAATATTGTTCATAAAATTAGTTCTACTTCAACACCAAGTAAGTTCTGTTATAACTACAGGAGATCTGGCATATTACTGCAACCATATTTTTTACCGCTTGCCTTTATTAGAGGGTGTATAGGGTCTTCGTATCAAAAAAAATAAAATTGGAGGCTGTTTAGTTAAGGTAAACCCATTTCCATTACCAAACAGTCCACGTAAAGCATTGACCAAGACAGACGAGTGACTTGAAAGTCTCGAAATCTCGATCTCAATCTCGAAATATCGCTCAAAATTGTTCTATAGTGGTCGTCTCTCTTTAGACAAAAGCAACTAATCGTTGTTAAGCGAGCATTAAGGACTATTCGTTCTAATCAGAGAGTAGAGAATGTTCGATTCTTAGATTTTAAAGTTTTCGATGGGATGGACTATCAGTGTAACTAGAAGCCAATCTACCAGAATTCTCAATTAGGACCCCGCCTCTCGTAAATTTATTGAACTATTCAACTGGATACCTTTATGTAATAAATTTTAACCATTAAGACCAAAGCTTCACCTATTTTTAAAATAGTGTCGTTTCTGTTATACATTTCTTCTCAAAATGTATCAATATTAATTCTATTATTTTGCATATAAAAATTTAAACTGACGAAAAAACTGGGCGCGCCAGCCAGTTCCATAAACAATTATTGTGTCTTACGTCAATGTTTTAGAATATTGCACAGTGAAAAGTATTGTTGAAAAATATTTATTCATTATTCAGTAGAATTATCCACCTGTCTGTCTACATACATTATTTGAATGTTTATTGTTGAGTAAATATTTACCGCTTTGCCATATCCTCCAAATCGAAGTGTCAACAACGAACGAGTGTTTGTGAACGCAGAGCCATTTTATACAAAATGACATGTGATACTTGCATGCTTACTTTCATTTGTGATACTAACGATTCGTTTATTGACGGACGAACAAATAGTAGAATGCCGCTTTGCTTTGCGGGGAAGTGCCCACACAAATTACAAATGCAACGCTAATAAAACATTCAAAATTCTGCTTATTGCATGTCTCAGGTGTCACTAATAAAATATTCGCCGATTCCTCGTCACCCCCAATTTAATCAATATTTCAGCTAACTGTGGCGTACAAATATTTCAAAGTGCGGTCGCACTTCTTGCATGCCATGCCTTCCAGCTTAAGTGTCCGCTGTCAACACTTCAACGACCGACCGCTCCACTAAATACTACACGCAGCTCGTTTATACCGTTTGGCGACGAAGCATTTATCGCTTCCGCTTTCAACAGCTGTGCTGTGCAGCGGAACTTTTAATTTGTGCGCGAAGTGTTGTTGACGGAAGAGAGCACTCATAGCGGATATTAAATCGAATTGTTCAACATAGCCACTCGGCACGGCCCCACATCGGTTTGATGGCTTATACAGCTGCTCAAGATATCTAGTGGTTGTTGTTGCTGCTAATAATTTGCTTATTAAATCAGGCATTCGATTAGCGTATTTATGGGCACTTATTTACTAATGACTGACGTAGAAGCGTCGTGGACTCGCGCAACTTCCTTTTTCATTCTGTTTGCTTCCGTCTTACGAAAGCGGCGTCACACAATACTTACTCACTAATTACTTAAAGTTAAGTAAATGCCTACAAATATATAGGCATATATATAATCCAATTGGAGTTTGCCGGCACACACCTTTCCTCTCTCCAATTTGTTTACCTCCATCGATTTGCATGTCAAACATTTTGTAGTTTCTTCAGTTGCTGCTTGTTGCGTTGGTCTGCACAGTTCAACAAACTGCTTTACGTTTTATTGGCACACTGCCACACAAATTACGACTTCTTTGTTGCGGCAGCGGAAGTGCTTGCGCTCAAACTATGGAGGCTCAAAAAATCGATGTGGAAGCATTGTTTTCGGTTTGATTTCATCGTTGGTGCAAAAGGTGTTCGGATTAGCTTGTTTGTTTTCGATCTATAGATTGTTGGGTGTAAAGTAGTTCCATCGGCTTCTGTAAATCGAGCGACGGAATTTTATTTTTTCAAAAATTCATATAAAATTCCAAAGAGCTCCTTTTAATCTATAAATTTTTTTGTTCGTAGAATGTAGCTACCTTGTCTTGTTTACCATTTTCAGTTCAGTTTCGAGTCTAGCTCGCTAAAATGTTGCCTACATTTAGGAGCCTATCCAATTAGCAGTATTGTCAAGCTCCGAAAATTTAGACAAAAGGTAGCCAATATTAAATATGACTTAGTAATGATCTATTTTATAAAAGAAATGATATCTGGCGGCATAATAAGTTGATTATAAAACTGAGGCATAATTTTGGGAGCTAGTTTGCAATTAGGTTTAAAGCCACATCTATTAGCTTATCAAAAAGTGCTTCACTAATTAGAAGAAATTTATAATCCTATTTAATTTCACTATATAATTCACTGCAATGAATCATAAGATCACATACAAACTTTCATAGAATAATATTCAAATCCAATATTTTGAGTCGCTAAAGCACAAACAATTTTCAATAGCAGCTTAAGACGGCTCTGTCGAAAATCAAAGCCAGCAAATTTCCAAGCTTGCTTATCAATTAGCACAAGCGTGAAGCAGCGTTTCGCCAGCTGCGCATATTTGCTTATCGCCCGCATGCCAATTGCCATATGACATTTAGTCAATTGCCACCATATAAATATATGCATGTAAGCACATAAATACATATATGTATATGTGTACATATGTACAGTAGCAAAGAGACACCGCACAGTAAACACACATTGAAATGAAACTAAATAATGGCATGTCGTTTGCACTAAACTCTCGTTAGAGCTTCAGTTGTAGCTACAGAGTGTGGTCTATAATCTTTGTAGACACCACCTCGCCAGCACATTTGCTCTGCGCTCAAAGCGAAATTCTGTCGGTATTTAAACAGTAGCGAAGTGAATGACAAATAGTCAAAGTAAATAACAGTTAGGAGTCGGACAAATGGACAGCCAAATGACCAGCTGTTCCTACGGTTTGGCCGAAAAGCAAACGAAACACATGCGAACGTATCAAATGCGGTTTGTGTGTAAAGAGAGTGAAATGAAGAGAGTGAATATATTAAGATAGTGTTAAAATGGGTAAACTAGTATATTTGTACTTAAATAGTTTTGTCTGTAGTCGCTTAAATATATAGACGTTATTGGATAAATAAATGCCACAGGCATTATATTTTATTTAGGTGATGTGTTGTACTTGGATTTTTGTAAGAAGAAATTACAAAATTTGTGAATCATTCTTTGAAATGAAGAGATATCATGATTTTGTCATTTTTGATGGCAAATCATAGTCTATTCGACACTAAGATCTGTTTTGGTATCTTTATAAATGCTTGAGTCTTTCGATGTGATCTATAGGAAATCGTTACGATTGTAACTTGGTTTTGCCCCTTCTAAACTGTACTGACAGAGGAACAAAAGGAAATATTTTTCATCAAATTTAACTGAAATCAGTTTTATCAAAAAGTGGGTGTGGTTCGTGCCCAAATTGCACTTTCTTATGGCCCATATGTAAGATTACTTAATCATCATTGACTTTATTTGTATTTTAGACCACTGTAAAAGTTTCAGTAAATATGAAAATATGTCATACCGTTTGAATCCACCGAAGGTGAATTACACGAGTATGGCGAGTATATTTTGAAATATATACGTTGCAGCCCTTTCAGCGGTTTGCAGGCAAAAACTGATCGGATTACTTTCGCAGTTGATTGATTGCCACTACTGTACGTTTTGACATCTTATTGGTCCGCTGAATTGTTTTTGGAAATTTATTGGTCTGTATTCTGTGCAAATTGAAATTTTTTCGATTTGGAAAGGAACGCAATACAAATTTTATATAAATAAATACAATATCAGATCACTGGGAGTAAAATATGGCGATTTTTAATTTAGAATTTTTGTAATACACTGAAAAAAGAGGTTGTGAATAGTAACATTTAAAGCTCGCATATATTTTTGGTTGAACAACTCTTTAGGGAATTTGGAATTGAGCAATATATGCAAAGTAATTAATTCTAATGGCTTGTAATTGCCGTTTGCAGCATTTCGCGCATGATTACAATTCCAATTACTACTTTCTCGCTACAAATAATCGCCAATCCCCAATTTTTTCGCTAAAACGTATTTTTCCATTAGCCAAAAAAAAATGTTTTTCATGTCTATTGAATATTAAAATTTTTGCAATTTTTGGCATTCGAAGAAGTCCTTGCGTGTGCAAATAAAGTGAGGCAGTGCAATCAAAGGCAATCAAAAGTGATCAATAACTAAAGCACTGTAATAAATGGCAATTTAAGTAATTTCTGAAAGGTGCGGCCTCTGGAATCTTAGCGCGCTCAATGCTTTTAAAGACGAAAATAAAGTGGGGTGTAGAAGACAGATGAGCGGAGTGCTAAGAATTGACAAATCCGGCTTAAAAAATTATTTCAACTTTTGCCATTTTTTCGTGATATTATCGAATTCAAGTGCAAAAAAGCATTTTCAATATTATACGATTGAAAATTGATTTATGATGGAGAACTTTTTTTCCATGAAAACATCTAACAACCCTCACTTAAGGGGTTATATACAGTTAGACGGCCGAAAAAAAGTGAATTTTCCAGAATTTTTTCTGAGAAAACTTTTTAATTTATTGATCCAAAAATTTATACACATATTATGGTATCTTTTAACTGTATTTTAAGACTTAGTTTTAGTAAAAATATTTATTTGAAAAAGAGCTACAGCTGATCTCCAGGAGCTCCTCTCAAAAAAGACGTTTTGCGGTGACCACTATATCTCGGAACTGGATCATCCGAAATTAAAAAACCAAACAGATTTCGTTAAAATAATGTTAAATCTAGTAATTAATCGAAGGAATAAGCAAAATAAAATTTTTTGACAAAATGGCGGTTTCTCAAAAAAAAAAAATCGATTCTTCACCGAAATTTCGGCCTTAAATTGTTTATAAAAAAAAATATTTATCGGAGAGAAAAAATCTACGATTAATTACTAAAAAATATATTTAAGAAGGTGGTGTTAAAATTTGAGACTAATCGGTCTAGCCGTTTTCGAGTAATGTTGGTCACCGACTTTGAAAACACCATTTTGAGAAAAACGCGTTTAAAGTTTGGACCTTGTACTTAAAAGCACAGGGAAACGCCTTTTCAAATTTTTCATTTGCTTGTAACTTTGAAAATATTCACCGGAACGATATGAAATTTTCTGTGTGTATTCTTAAATATATGTACATTAAGAAAATGAAATAAAAAAAAATCGATTTTTTGGAAATTCTAACTGTATATAACCCCTTAATGCTGCTAGCTCGTCGCTCTTGAGCTTTGCCACCATTAACTGTCAATTTGCTGTCATAATTTGCAACTTCAGTACAAGCAAATATTCTCGACAATTATTGACAAAAGAAGAATTTCAATGCATACTCGCACGCGCACTCTCAATTAGCAACAACAAATGTCATGATGCACTCATGCCTTGCCCGGAATGTGGCATTTAAAGCGCTACAACTACTTGTGGCAACACCTCGCCGTCGCTAAAGCATCCGACCTAGCTCAAAACAATGCAGCACAGCACTTTTACTGTTTCACGAATGCGCGCAGAAATGCACAAGCCAATGCCTGTGTCTGTGTGTGTGCGCTGGCGCACATTATTTGTAGTCATGTCCGAGTGCAATTTATAAATATTTCATTATAATCGCTTGCTTGTCAATGATAAATGACGATGACACTTGCACAGTTGACTGCTGACTGCACTGCCAAGCGCCTTCTTACTCCCTGTGCTCACGTCCCGCCCAGCGCCGCCGACTGGCGCATTGCAATTGTTTACGAGACTCTCGCGCTGTTGTTTACAAAAGTGTGCACTTTCCAGCGTTCGCCGCCGCCGCCGCCGACGACACTTCACCTTCGGTTGAGGGCTCTATCGAAGCGTGCAAAAAAAACGAAAACAACAAAAACAACGCTGTGCATATGTTCTGCGGTGTGTCGAGAGAGTGCTAGAACTTTTGTTTGCACCACACACACTTACACTTGCACTTCTTGGGTACTTTACCGAGTCCACATTAATTGATAAATGTGTGTGTGTGTGTGTCACAAGTTGCACACAAACGGCTCTTGGCTGGCACTCGGTTGTGTCTTATTCACTGAAAAAAAGTTGTGTAAATAATACTGGCTTCTGTATAACATATGGCACTCGCTCGTATCTTCTCACTTTTCTTCTATCTGTTGTCTACACGCCTTCCTTGCTTCTTCTTCTTCGTGCTTATTTGTTGTTTTTATATTAAAATCGACTTTTGTTATTCAATTAAGTGAGCATTTAAGCGTGCTTCACCATGTTCTAGCTAATGTTCTTGGAGGCGCAGCTAATGACAACTGAAAAGCTGGTGTTTAAAAAAAGCTTTTGATTAACTAATGAATCTTCTTCTTCTTTACTGGCGTAGACACCGCTTACACGATTATAGCGGAGTTAACAACAGCCAGTATGATTACATCGGATATTTTTGATATTGATAAATTCTGAAAATCTTAAAAACAGTGGAACGCTAGATGTCGCTGAGGTCGCAAGAATATTTTTTTATTTATATAAAAATTAAATCTTCAGAACTTCAGTTGCCATCAAAATTTGTGAGTCCCTCTAAGGTACTAAGATCTATCGTGTATCATATATGTATAAGGAGAGGGTTCAGGATCCAATAATTTCTTAAGGAGTTAGCGGTAGTCAGAGACTCGAAAAATGAGAATTTTAAGTAATTTTTTTGTTATTAAATCATATTATTTTACAAAAGTAATAATATGGCATTATTATACAATATTTTGACTTAAAGTCACGAAATTTTGAAAAAAAATAATAATTTCCAAAGTTATAGCTGTCTGTGTTGACCCAGTTTCAAAAAAAGGTCCTTGCCTTGACAATCATAAGTCCTTGGAGATTCATCTAAAATCAATCGGATAAAAAAAATTAGTTTTATAAATAGATAATCCTGGGCCTGATCCGAAGCTTTTTTTTCAAAAATTAACAAAATGGCGGCCTCAGGATTTTTTTTTAAGATTTTCGGGAAAAAATCAACAGTTAATTGGCCTTAAAAAATCGAAATTAAAAAAAAGCTTCGTATCAGGCCTGAGTTTATTATGTATTCTAAAAGCTGTATGAATTTCATTAAAATCTACTGAGCGGTTATCGAGTTACAGCTGTCACCAGTTCGAAAAACATAGTTTTGAGATAAACGCATTTAAAGTTTGACACTAGTGTGTTGGAGTGCCTGAGCGCTCTTTGTTATTTGTCGAATAACTCGAAAAGTAATTATCGGATCAACTTCAAATTTTCAGAGAATATTTTTAAGATTTTACTCTTAACGAAAATGCAAGAAAAAAAATTGATTTTTTGAAAATCCTGACTACCCCTTAAAGCGTGAAATTACGATTATCAAATATATTTTAATATATTATAGAACTATCTCTAGCAGATTATATATTGAATGTACTTGTACTTGCTCGTACTATGAGCAAACTTTAAAGCTGTAATATCTCATATTGTTCTTCATTTCTCAACTTAATATTTTTATGACAGCCATAACCTACCTTGTATAACTAATAAAATGCTTTTTGCCAGAAAACACAAAGCTTTTGTCTCGCAAATGAAAAATATGAATTATTCAAATGTTGATTTCGCTGGCTTCCCCCCTCACCATATTCATATTCAAATATTTGGCCTGAATAAATTTTGCGGTGCGCATTTTTTGCATTTGTTGTTGCTGCAGCTATAATGAATGCCATTATTTGCTTGTAATTGAATTTTACTATAAATTTTTTTTATTTTATTCTATTGTTTTTTGCATATGGAGGTAGACAAGTTTATCGGTTTGTCGGTGTGTATGGCGTTCAAAGTGTGTGATTGTGGTACGAGAGTGTTGGACAAAAGATGCATAAACTCGTTTGTTGTTGCTACTTTTGTTTGCAACCTGGGTGACCTTTAAGACAACTGCTGACACAGGGCTCCACATTTATACCGCATGTACTGTTATTAATGAGCGCTTGGAATTATATTTAATGCGCTGTCGGTGTGCAGCAGAGTTGCATTCAGTGCTTGGAAGACATTTTCTTTATTTGTTGGAATGATTTATTGGCATAAAATATTATAAATGAGATACAAAGCATTAACGTTGAGATAAACATCCTCAGTCTCCTTGAAATCATGTTTCTGTTATTGTTAGCGTTACTAATGAATTTATAATAATAATACTCCAATGTTGATAAGCAATATCCATTAACCGGTTGAATGGCGAGAATATTTGAAATTCTTTCAATTCCAATGTTACAGGTGTGTCTCGACACACACACTGAGATTGAATCCCTCACTATTAAACCAGATGGTAACAAATTTATGCAAATAACTGTTTCGTTTCCAATGGCGCGTGTGCTTTTAAATAAACAATTGAGTTAAAAATATATTAATATTGTTTTTGGTTTGATAATTTGTTCAAATTGTACAAAATTTTTGAGTATTCCAAACTCTAGAGTATTTCAAAAACAAAAATTGCTTGATTTCATTATTATTATATTGTACACCTTTCTCAAAAAATATATATTTTTGAAAAATAAAAATACATTTTCATAATTAAATGGAATGTCTTTAAAAAAACTTAAAAATTAGTGAGCTTTGTTTTAGTAGTCTAATTGGGTTCCAATGCCGCTTGCATATTCAGTCGGTACTGAGTACTTTGCCTTGCCATTTCCGAGAATAAAAATGCCAAGTTCACTTCCTCTCGCCAAATTCCTGCTTGCTGATTGCGCTTGTCGGTGGGGTTGTGTTTTATTCGTTGCACTTTTCATCCCCCATGGGCGCCATTATGCCGCGCTGACTGGCATGTGGATTACGAGTATTTATTACTTTTATCTCCGACAAACATTAATTGAAAATGTCAGTTACCTGTTGTTGTTGTTGGTGTTGTGCACCGCCACAACTGCTGTGTGGCACATCACACATCTAAATTGCATAATTTCGTTAATTACTTCAACATTTTTAAGCGTTCAAGTGGCGCTTAATTGCGCACTTCGGGTGGCAAAGCAAAGTGGCTATAATAATCCATTATACATTTGTAGGTATGTATGGTATATATGATGGGGATAACAGGGTGTGTATGTGGGTGTTCTAAACACTGGTGGCTTTAATGTACGAAGATAGGGTGGCCACAAAACTTAAGCTGCTAGTCCTTTTGTAAATATTCTTCTGGGCAGCCATTAACTACTTGAATATCTTTCATTTGTTGTTTTATTTTTTAATTACAAATGACATTTAATAAGCAAAATATTGTACAGATTCTAACGCTACACAGACATATTTTTAAATGTGAATCATATTAAATTGAAGAGGTTACTTTAAATCACACTTTTTCGATTTTTTCATGATTTTAAATATTTTGTACAGGTGGCAACCCTCTTCAAAAATATATAATTTATGTATTACCCATATTGTATGTCCATTTGTCTTATAATTATTTTTTGGCATAACATTCTCAGATACAATAAAATATTATAAGTTGTCAACTACTACCCAGTGACATCACATCATCAGATCACATCGCGTGAAATTTGTCATACAATAATTCAACTCAAGTGCTAGAAAATTAACTGTGTTTTTTCTATTGCATCTAAAATATGATAAGACGCTTTAGATGTCGTTGTTTGATAATACTCTATTAAACGCTTAATATTATCAGTTTGATATCGCACATCAGATGATACCATCATGTGATTAATAGATTTAAAAATATCTGACGTATTGAACATTAAAACGAAAAAAATAAAAACCGATACACACGAATGTGAAACTAGTACCACTTAGTAAGCCTCTAAATACATTGCCTTCTTTGCTTTGAAGTCACATTCGTGATTATCACAATGCATCAAACGCAAATCCCATGTAAATTCATTTCCAAACAACGTGTGAGTGATTTACACACTCAAACTAATAACATGTCTAATAACAGTCGTCTTAAAGCCGCGGCTGCTCTTCAATTCATCGCATTTACAACTATTTGCGTTCATATTTTTAGTACAAAAATTCGCAGCCACGTGTTAAAGATCACACCTCGTTAGATAAACATCAATAGTGTTTCAAGGCAAGAGGTGAGACGCCAATACATAAGCGCTTAGCTAAATAAAACAACTACAAATACAAAAACAAAAACAAGTATAAAGTAAACAAATAAACTTAAATGTCTCGCAAAAGTGGAATACTTGGAACATTGTGTGGGAATTTAATAGGCAAATATTTTGCACGTCTAATGCGCAGCAACTGCTGTTCGATGGAATTTGCGGGTCAATATCGTACACAAGACACATATGAATTAATAACATTAAAACTGGAAATAAAATATTAAAATATAAATAAACAAATCATTTATCATAGAGAGAGAGAAGAGACAATACTACTTAATGCTGAGTGCAGTTTAGGTAAGGTCATGGCTTGGCAAGTGTCTGCAGCGTGGGAGCTGCTGTTGAAGAAGTGATTCATAATTTTATTACTTACAATTTGTTGTGTTCCAAGCAATAAACATTTGCAAGTTTTCAGTTTTAGTAATTTAGTAAACTTTTAGTGCGGACTTACAATGTTTGTTCAGTGAATTGTTGAAAGAATCTAGAAAATATTTCAGAATAATATTTTGATGTAAAAGCGCTAAGATGAAATCATATTTTTAAATCGAAATACACAAAGAATTGTCTGTGTTTTTATTAAGATACAAGTTCGAGCTCACGCTTTCCTCCATAAAGGATATAGGTCTGCATATATATAGGTATATTAGGTTGTTGTTGTTGTTGTAGCGGCATAAAACATTCCCCAAATAATTTTGAGTAATGCTGCCGATTTGACAGTCCTTGGCCGGATAAAAACCGGGTCCGTTCCGGTTACGTAGAACCGACTGTCGTGGGAACGGTCTAGGTCTACAACTTTGCTTCCGCCGTTTTCCAATATACATATGTCTCTAGGGTCAAGCACTGGTCGATTAAATTGATTTTTTTATACCGATCTTGGACATTTGTGCCCAGGTATACGAAATTATCTACAACTTCAAAGTTATGACTGTCAACAGTGACGTGGGAGCCAAGACGCGAGTGCGCTGACTGTTTGCTTGATGACAGGAGATATTTCGTCTTGTCCTCGTTCACCACCAGACCCATTCGCTTCGCTTCCCTATCCAGGCGGGAAAAAGCAGAACTAACGGCGCGGGTGTTGTTTCCAATGATATCGATATCATCGGCCTATGCCAGTAGCTGTACACTCTTATAAAAAACTGTTTAGCTCTGCGGCTCGAACTTTTTTTCCAGCATCAGGTTAAAGAAGTCACTCGATAGCGAGTCACCTCGACATTTGCGGGGAATTTTGCTTTTTGTTTTTAATTCCAAGAAAAGTGCGGCTGAGGCTCATCGAATGCTTTCGGATACGTACGGTGAGGCTGTCCTAAGTGAAAAAAAGCCTTAAATTTACAAAAAAAAAACGGCGGAAGCAAATTTATAGACCTAATACATAACCTCAATTTCTTTTCAAAGTCTATTAAGGATAATTTGGGGCACATTGGCTCATCAGTTGTCTCATTAACACGATTTCTGGTGTGGATTCGAAACTTAGCCTGATGAATGCCGTATTAGTCACACATGAATATTATTTGTCTCTCTTTAAATATATAATATTTGACATTGCCTGCACGTTTCATACTGAATATCCCGAAATGTTGGTAATTTTCTCCGCAAATAGAATTAATTTGTCTACGTGATGTGCTAATTCACACTCGCTGCATGTGCGGATAACAAATTCCGTCAATATCCATATCTATATGCACACATTGACTACCAAAGTGCAATTTGTTTATAGACAAGTATGTGCGATTGTATGGAAATACATCGTCGATTGCGCAAAGCCTTTCAGCTTTATTTATTGCTCATTAAAAACACATTTATTCACTGAATTAAATAATTTGCTAAAAATAAAATAAATACAAATTTAATTGTGCCATTATTAATATAACTGTTTATACGAGTATATGTATGTACATCTATATAAATATGGGAATTTCAATCTTGTCTCGTTAAATGGCGCGATAAGCACGGCGTTTGCAAATGCGGCAGCGCAAAATAAAAACTATTTTAAGAGATGATATAAAGTTTCATTTGTACTATGAATGATTATATATATAACTGTGTGTGTGTGTGTACATCTGATCATGTGGGTGTTAGGTTGATATATTTTATTTGATAGTGAAGATTTATGGTGCCTGAAAGCAAATGATTGATTATATTTTATTACACTCGCTGTGGACTGCATACATATTTGGAATGCTCAGACGGTAGCTGATCATAATTTTTGGTTTACTGGTTGACCAAAGCTTTATATTTAATACTGCCGTGGGTTATTTGCTTCATATATAGAAAATCACCTTCAAGGTGAGGGGCATTTTTGTTGCTCATAGCAGATGACCAGATGCAGATGTTCCCAAATTCAATGGCCAATAAAATCTTAGTAGAGAAATATTCTCGAAACTGCTTGGTCTTATGTGAGTAGTTGAGGTTCGTTGTAACATCCATATCTTGTATTAACAGATATCTGAGAGCTAGCTTCTTTATGTCAGAACAATACTATTATTGTACTGGGTTCCGAACTATCTATCACAGCACACAGGAAAATATTTGTTAACCGTGAACTAGACTAAAGATGCATCATTAAAGGAAATCACCCTGGATGCCAAGCTTCGCTGGAAAGAGCATGTCAAAAAAAAAGGTGCGAGCTGGATTTAAAATTTGCTAAGTTTTACCATCTAGTCGGTAGGAGATCCACACTTTCAATCGAAAACAAGCTGTTTATATATAATCAAGTACTAAAGCCAATTTGGGCATATGGAGCTCAACATGGGGCTGCTCAAGTCAAAACTGTATTGCCTGCATTCAGCGCTTCCAAAATAAGGTACTAAGAAGTATAGTTAATGCTCCTTGGTAGACTATAAAAATTAATCATGTTTTCCATTCCTTCTCCTGTTAGTCAACATATTTATTTAATTAGCCAGTTTGTGTTCTAAATAAACAAAAATACATTCCTTCAGAACATCTAAGAAACCAATTGTTTGGATAATACCTAGTTAATCAAATAATACTAAGAACTTTATGTTTAGATTTGCACTGAAAATCTATACAATATTATTTTCGTGCAGTTCATTGAAAAATCTACCATTTGCATTAATGAGCTGCAGATAATTTCAATTCAAAGTTTATTCTAGCTGCCATCGATTGGTCACTCCTCTGCTCGCTATCTTTCGGCGCTGCTCGCCTGTCAAAAATTTTACATGTGAAAGCAACAACAAAGTTATCGAGTTGAATTCGTGCAGGAGAGTATGCGAATACCTCATTAAAAATTCTTTCGCCGCTTGCTGAGTGCTACCAAGTTTTGTTTTACACATTTTAGAACAATTTTACTATTGTGAACGGCTCAAAGGACAAATTACTGTCAAAATAATAAAAATTGGCGAAGATAAATCGTAAGTATTTTTGTATTGAATTTATTGAATAAAAATCTTTAATAAATAAAAAATTTGTTGCAGAAAACGTAAGTCATTGACGGTGGTAGAAGAGTTCAGTGCGACCAAGTATAGACAATTCGATTTCAGTGCTGCCAGTTCGTATGAAAATTTGGAAAATTTGTTCGATTGGCTTGTCTATAGCAGTTAGCCAATCGATGACAGCTTCTATAAATATGCGCTCCCTCTGCGCTTCATTCAAGTGGAATTACACATGTAATGGCAATGTAAAGTCAATAATTTGCAGCGCTATGAGTGTACTCCTCCGCCACTGGATCGCCGTGCGTTTAATTGGAAAATGTTCGCTGCGAAGCGGCACATGGACGGACGGTCGAGCGCCATTATCTCTTGCGATTGCAATGATTGCGAATATAAAGCTTATTGTTTTTGTAATTTTTTTGTTTGTTTTGCTTTTGCTTTTGCAAGTGCTCTTTGCATTCCTTAATTAATTGCAAATTGTGTGGCCAATCATTGTTTGTGTAATACACCGTTATATATGTATAGCTAGCGCGCCACAAATGGAGCACTTGACTGTTCATTGACTTCGCCTCGCCATGTTTGCATTATTTATCAATTTGTGTGTGTGCGTGTATTGGCAATTTCTTTCAATATTTTTTTTCTTTTTGCATTTTTCTTTGGTTTGTTAATATTTCTGTTTCTGTTTCGGTTTCTGTTTGAGTATTGTTTAAGTGCGTTACACACTATTTACAACAAATTATTTATGTACACAGAATTAATTGCAAACGCTGCAATATGCCACGGCTAAGTAGTTGCAAATTGCGCGCCAGCTGCAGTAGGCTTTGCTTTTCTTTTTCCTTTTTTCTCCTTTCTCAATTTTTTTTTGTTTCTTCACCAGACTTCTGCCAGTTGTCGGTGAATTATAAACAATATAACAATGCAATTAGCCACAAGTAGCTGACTCCCATCTACTCAGCCGCCGCCGCACTGCAGCCAGCACCCATCACCCACCCATCGAGCTTCCTGTTGATTCTCTATCGATTTCTTATTTTCCTTGGCAATCGTTGTGCTTGTAGTCTTTTGAAGTTTCTGCCCATTATGTTTAGCCGCAAAAGCGTACAATTACTAACTATTTGTAATTATGTTTTCATTGTTGTTGTTGCACAAGAAACTGCAGCGAAGTACAAAGGAGAATTGTTCGAACTGTGGTGACTCGCTTGCAGCTTGGAACATTGCGATTTCCACAGTTTGTTGCACGAACAATCAGTGCGTGGCATGTAGTCTTTGTATGTGTGAATTGCGATTGTACATCGATTAAACCGTTATTCCTGAATAAATTACGAAATATATTAAGTATGAGTAAGACTTTAATTTTAGGTTAACATTACAAAATCAATATCGTATAAAAATATTCTTAATTGTATTCTATTATCTTTAAATGAGTTTTGTTTCAATAAATATTTTGTATTTCAAACTAACTTTTTTCGTTTCTCTCTTTCTCTCTTTTCAGGTGAGTTGTCCCCAAACCACCAAAATCCACAATTCTCCACACTGCAATCCCGTAAGTTTCTTTTCTCCTATTATTTCTTCTAATTATTTATTATTTATTTTATTTTTACTGGTATCATCCAGTACTGGTGGTCCTCAAACATACATAAGCTCAACATAACCTCAAAAATTTCATATATGTACCGCGAAGAATTATCAGTTTGATATGAGCTTCTTTTAAAAATTTAGAAACATTTCTGTGGGTGGCACCCACTATCTTGCATCACCCATTACATTAAGGTGCCGTTCATTGCAGTAAGGCCCTCCTTCTAGAATACATATGCTCGCTTTTTCTTTCTTAATGCTTGTTAAATTTGTAAACACACCCGAACACTTGATCGCTTTAGATTCGCCCATCGCCCGCACATTTACTCCAATTGCGTTTGCGCTGAAGATCGGCCGTTTGATTAGCGAAGATGCAAGCTGTTGCGTGTGAAGCGGTGAAATCTCCACAAACAATCTTCATTCTGCCCATTTTTCAATGAGAGCTAATGCCCCGTTTACATGTGTGTAAAGTGCTTCGCCCTCATTTGGGGTCAAATGATTTGGTCCAGTTTCGTTTTGTTTCCCTTGAATGAATAGAATTCTTTATGCGTTGTTTGCTCGCATGCTTTCCGGGCGATGAAAAGCACTTTGCATGTTAAGGAATTTTAAGGATATTAGTGTTTGTTGTTCTATTTCCTGTGGACAATATCTACATACATATTTACTCTCAAGTCATCTATGTATAGGGATAAACACATTCCTGCCAGAGGCTGAAGTGATTACACTAAAAACCTTTATTAGTGAACTATATTATTAGTAAGGCTGGGGATTCTCCATTAGAAGCTCGTTACAATAGCCTTCTATTGCGAAACATCTTTATCTTTGAAATCGGCATTCATTTAACATTTTTCATTTAGCACTTTATATAAGAGAGTACATATATCCAAATATATCTAGCAGGATACACACTTCGTTGGTTGTTCCTTTATCCTTTCGCACTGACAGCTTTTATTTTATGCTTATCTTGTGGTTTGCCACTTGTCTCCTCTTGTGCGTTGTGAGTTTTCTTTTGCCTCTTAGGTATAGGTATATTTAACTCGCGTTGAGCTGTTTTATTGCATTTCGCCATTTTTTATTGAGCGACTGAATTAAAGCGTGTAATAAATCCTTTAAGTCGATGTGATTATGGGTAATAAAATAACGATGAAAGTGAAAGAAATAACAGTTCAATAGTCTTTACTAATTCTGCTATTCTCTATGCGTTAAAATGGAGCTTTTAAGAGGGAAATTTTTTTAATATTGAAATCTTAGAATGCGGTTTTATGACTGATTTGATATAATTTTATTATCTCTCACTAAGTTCCTCTGGCTTCTTGAGAGACATAGTACAGTAATGCTTAATTGAAATTAAAATTCAAACTTTCATTGGAAGCAATAATACATTTTTAAGGTCCTTTTGGTTATCAATATATTATCTAAATGGAGTTTGAGGTTGAGAAAACATCATTTGTTGCCTACAAATAGGCGCAATATAAACACATTTAGTTAAGACACCTACCAAATACTTACAAATTTGCGAGAAAAAGAGAAAATATTTGGAAGTAGAGGTAGAAATGCTTTAATGCCTTTCAGTTTCGGCTCAGCAACTAAAGCCAACACTCTCGCGAAATTGTTTGCCCAAAAATATATTTTCGATATCTATATTTTCGCCATTTCTATTGTTAAAGGAAGATGGTTGTTGTGTACAACATCAAAGTATCTTTTTTGCTGTGCATTGAACCCTTATTAATACCGAAATAGATATTCAGCTCATGTAGAGGCTGCTAAATTGCCATAACGGATACACAATTTCTCAATAAAAACGAAGAAAAAATTGTGATAATGTCTTCTAGCTGCTTTAATGAGAAATAAGTGCTTCGGAGGAATACACACAAAATCTGCCGAAATTGGTAACATGTGTCCTTTGTTTCATTGTGTATGTAACGCTAGCGAAGCGCCTGGTAGCAGACAAACCCAAAAGGACACTCATCGATTGTGCGAAGCGGCGCGTCTCCACTACTAGACAGCGACAGCGTGCGACCTTTGGTGCGCTCCGGATCCTTCGATGCGACGCCACTGTTTAGTTTCGCCGCTAACTTCAATGCCGGCAATGGCATACCGGCGACTACGAGCAGCGAGGCCCTGACTGACTGGTGCTGGTCGGTTGCCTGTTTGGCTGGCGCTACCGTGTCTGGGCGCTATTGTCTGGTTAGTGTTGTGTTGTTATTGGTGCGTGCGAGTATGCGAATTGGGCAAGTTGCCATCTTTGCGAGCGCCATAAATACAAATGTATACATATGTGTGTTTGAAGTTAAATACTATAAGCGAAATTGAGTTTATATAACTACATACATACATATATAGTAAAATGTATATGCTCGTCTACTAAATTTACACTTTTGTTTTGTCCATCAGTCCTCATGTATCCGCTCGCTACAAATTTATTTCATTTCACAGAAATGCGACTGTACACAATCACCACACCGAGTCGAAAGAAAATCAAGAAAATCATCAACAAAGAACTTCACCTTGAGCGGAATTCGAACGGTATTTGTTTGTTTTTATTGCGTTTTGTAAACATTCAGCACTCACCAGAAAGCAAAATAAATGTGGCGTCAGGAATGCTTTAAAATGTGGCAGGCTTTTAGGCGCACAGCGATTTATGAGTTTCGTTTTAAACGACTTTTCTCGACGGAAAAGCTACCGCTAAGTGTAAAAATAAAACAATAAAATTAATATTTAATGGCGCGCCAGAATGCAACACATATGTCGCCTTGCCACTTTCCACAACAACAACAACAACAACTGTTATTACTTTCCACAGCGTTGCAGCTCTAAGCGTTTGCTGCTCTGCTAAGGGCATAAGTACACGGACTACAACAAATATGTCTTGTCGTCAACATTTCCTGTGCTTCAGCGCATCATTTTGCATTTTGCATATGCTTGCACTCGTCCATTTATTATTTTGTCGTGGTTTCTAAGCGCCGCCCCACTGCCCGTCGTTCCACCAACTTAGACTTACTTCACTTGTCCTCAGTTTTAATCTGCAACCTATTTGCACTTTCAAAACTCATTTCCGTAATAGTTTGCCTGCTATACTTCCTGTTTTGCCTCCAACACTGCACTCGGCCTGTGGTCTTACGTGAGTGGGTGGTAGTGCGACATACGTGTTTCCTCCTTCTTTTGAGCTTGTGTTTGTTGATTTCTAAATATGCCAGTGGTTTTGTGCCCTCTACGGAACAGTTTCAACTATTTACCGTTATGTGGTGACATCCCTTGCGGTGTATACATGATGTATTCTCGGAAGAGGAAATATAATTTAACTTGTGCTTTGGGTGCTTCATGTGACGTGTTTTTCATATAAAACTAAATATAAGGTGGTCTCTGATATAATTGAGTTTGAGTCGTTGTAAAAACGAATGCGAAGTGCTATCAGAGTTGAATCCCATTGAGTATAATCTGTGATTGTTCGATATAATACTTGAAGGGTTAAAAAATCTAGAAAATTGCCATCTGTTTTAAGATTTAAGGTAAAATAGGTCTACCAGAAATCTTTCTGATTTTAGAAAAAACTTATTTAGGATATCCCGTTAAAGGATCAAAGAGTTGTACGACTCAATCAGCTATTATTGGTTTATAATTATTTATTATAAGAGATTTGTTTATAATTTTAACAAATATCTTTAGAGGTGAACCCGGAGCGGTTATATGTACATATACCTTTGAGCAGTTTGAAGCCATTTTTCCGAAATTGATAGTTGGCCTGAGTTGGCAGCTAAATTTGTCATTATTTTTTGAGTAAATTGAAAACAAATGCAGCTATCTAAATAATTGTTTTCATAGAAATACATCCATGTACACATGTACATGAAATAATTTCACAATAAATTCGAAAATAATTCCATTTCAATTGGAAAACACGCGTAATCTCTCGAGCATATTGTATGTGTCAACTTTTCGTGTAGCATACATTGCGGCGCATTTGTTTATTTAATTAAAAACAGCTTCCCGCACGAAAGCCCTCTGATAATACGCAACAGCAACCGATAAAGGCGCTACCACATTTGCGTGCAATTTTGAATTTTAGAATATACAATAAAGAGGAACTTCCACTGAGCTGGTTTGGTCGAGTGCAAAAACTGGCGCTTTTTTGTTTTTGTACATATCTAACCACTGCATAGGTTGTACAGCGCTCGGCGCCGCAAAGTATACATTGCCGGGCTCAATGGCAAATGCGCTGGCATAGAAGTGCATTTTGTGGTCATTACGTGCTTTGGCGGGATATTCGGGGTATAACCTGTAAGTGAATCAAATGTGGAGGTTTTAATTTTCAAAAGAGCGAAGTATCTCTTATAGTTCCCTTTGGAAAAGTCGTGTTTAAATATGTGTGGATTTGAATAATGATTCTTTAAATTGGTCAGTTTAGTCGTGGGTTCAAAAAGTGTTGTTTTCGGCCAGATATATTTTTTTGAATTGTAAACTCGATTTTTGTGAATATTGTTTAAAGTCAATCATAAATTTTTCTATAAGTTGAATAGTTGGCAACCCTTTTTTCCCAATTTGAAATCATGATTTGATGCCGTCCGATAAATGATGTATCTTACAACATTTCTCTCTCTTTCTCTCGTTATGTGCGACTTATCTCTATGAATAAGACGGTGACAGGTTTCAGGAAGACGATTTGACACATAACTTCGGTGGCAAGCCTATACACATATATGCATCTGTATCCATCAATTGCTTAGGGCATTAATATTTCATGGTCTCTCAGCTCTATATTCATTCATGCCCCAGAGCCGCTTCGAGCTAAAACCCTTCGAGTATCTATGCGGCTCTGCGAGTTCATACATTTTTAATGATGAATGCGTTATTTTACAGATGCCAATGCGTCACTCATTATTCATCGCGAGCTGAGTTAATAAAACTTGTGCATATTTATTTATGCAAACAAAAGCAAACATTTCCTCACGCGTGTTTGAACTGGTGCTTGCGATGTGTTTATGGACATAAATAACTAAATAAATTTATGCTTCTTCGCTTTCCTACTTCCATTTCGGAAATTTATAACCCGTGCATTACACTTGTCAGTCTCGCGTGTGCGTCTATATTGTTATGTTTATATGGGATCTGTGAGTGTGTGACATCGTTTGTGTCTCTTTGTCGCTAATAACTCACAGCTTGCCACTTAATTCCAAATTACCTCGAGGCTGGCAGCACTTTCTTCACTTCATAGGCGGCTCACACGGCGATTTAATGAATTATATAAGTGTATCAACACTAGAGTGTGCTTAGAAATATATATTAAGACTATTGCCTAACATTTCTTTACCTAAAACTAGTCTTAAAATTCCAGTGGCAACGCCTCAAATTTTTTTCGGGCACCCTAATCATCTTTATATTGAAAAAGCAGCAAATTTCTTCTAATTTTGTTTTTGCTTGCACTTCCTTACTTAGTCGGCACAATTCCTCCATTTCATTGCATCTGTGCTAATGATTTCTAATTCTTTGGTAATTATCTTTTTTATCATTTGAAAATTACTTTTTAATTTCAGCTTTATTTGCTTGCCCCTCTTTTGCTGCAATATTTAGTGTTTTTCACTTGATAACGCTTGATTAGTGCAGATGATGAGTGGAATTGGTTGTAACACCCAGTAGGAAATTTTATTTTATTTTTATAAATTATTTTAATTTATATAATACTAACCGGCTTTAAACAAACATTTCAAAAGTTATAAGTTTTTACACACGCTCCCATACATATGTATGTACTTCCCGTTTCTTGCGTGGGTTCATTTCAAAATAGTAAAATGAAGAAAATTCGAGCATGAAATTATATTTTATTTGCAATGAGCTAAATCTTGATTACGTCCTCTAGTCTTTGGTGTCCGATGAACATAGCGGAATAAAACTTTACACCAATATCGATAACGATTACAGGAAACGGACGTCTCATAACGGAAGTGGATATGATACAAATCGAAATCTTCTATGAACAGGAAACATTTATGTTAAGCCCTGGAGCTGACGCTACTTCCGTCACTAAGCACTTTCTGGAGAAGACGTTTCCTGTACAATTTCCACTTCCGTCATTTTGACGTCCGCTCTATATCGAACATCCGTTTCCGGTAAAATATTACCGGTTGCTTCATTTCCGGTTCCGGCACATCATTCCCATTTCTGGTTCCATCGGTTATCCCATATCTTGTTTCAGTTGGCTCATTCCGTTTCCGTATGCCCCACTTCCAGTTTCAGTAACTAATATTCGGGCACCCCATTTGCGGTTCCGACAATATCGTTATCCATATCCGTTTCCGGATGTCCCATTTCCGGTTTCGGTAACATCATATCCGGTTTCCCATGAGGCCAATGTCCCCGCCCAGATCACGTGATGACACTTCAAGGTCACGTGAAATTTTTGTTACAGGTCATTGACCCCGCCCAGATCACGTGATGTCAATTCAAGGTTACGTGATATTTTTGTTTACATTTTTGAGTGAGGTCAATGACCCCACCCTGATCACGTGAGGTCATTTTAAGGTCACGTGATGTCATTGATCCCGCCCAGATCACGTGATGTCAATTCAAGGTCACGTGATATTTTTGTTTACAGGTCATTGACCCCGCCCAGATCACGTGATGTCAATTCAAGGTCACGTGATATTTTTGTTTACAGGTCATTGACCCCGCCCAGATCACGTGATGTCAATTCAAGGTCACGTGATATATTTGTTTACAGGTCATTGACCCTGCCCAGAGCACGTGATGTCAATTCAAGGTCACGTGATATTTTTGTTTACATTTTTGAGTGAGGTTAATGAAAGAATTTTTGAAATTGGCACAGTAGTTTTTGAGCTTATTCATTACAAACATATATACAAATCTTTCATCTTTATAATAGTAGTATAGATAAATAATAAAAAAAATTGTCTGTCTTGGATTTTCCATCTAACTTTGATCTTAGTGTTACTATTTTTATTTCTTCTTTGAATGAAATATAAATTCTTTAAATGCGTATACTTCTTAAAAACAGACTATATATGAACAAAGGAGTTTAGATGAAAATAGAAAATGAAATTATTATTTTTTTTTTATTTTTTTAATCAAAGTTTTCCTGCAGGGCACATAGGCGAAGAGCATGATTATCAGCTTCATCTCAGCGCGCCTCATTTTATCGGCCGCTCACAATGATTTGCAACTGCCCATATACATACAAATATTATTCATATGTATCTATGTAGAAATACATATTTTTTTTGAATCCATAATTTTCAGTGGGTTGCATGACTGCTGAACTGACTTGCAGTTATTAACATCTTGAACTCTAATATTAAACGCACGCATACTTGAACGCTCACATACAACACTAATTGCTCGCATTTCACTTTTCTCGGAAGCGCTCTGTTTTTGTCTGGCTGCCAATTACATTTCTCAAGTAGAAGAGCAGCGAACATACTCGGTTTTTAATCGCATTTAATTGAAAACGAACAACGCAATGCCGCTGATAGATTGTTAGAGCTGACCCATCTCCATGCAGGCATTTAAGTCAAGGCCTGATGGAGAAATAGAAAATTTAATACTATTTTGTACCTTTCTAAGATCGCTTCAAATCGGTTCTTCGATGTAAAAAATATAAAAAATTGAAATTTAATACTTTTTTAGCTGTTAAAATTCACACAAAAGCACACGCATAATATTTTCATTCATCTCTTGCTTATCTACCATTAGTTATCAATTTTCTCTATGCATCGTCTACTACCGGCAAATCGTATGTTTTCTTCCTCCCTTTTCCGCTTTTATCAGAATCAGTATTTCAATTTCCACCCCCAAAACCGCCATTCAAGAAATCCTCCAATCTCTCTCCCATTCATGATTCTCTGCTTTGATTACAAAATCGCATGCTACTTTGCTATCAAAAACTCGTTTGCTCGCATGCGATTCGCTATTTTATCTGCGTTCCACAATCTGTCTGTGTTTGTCTCTTGCGCGTGACGCTGAGAGCGATTTCGTTTTATCTCGTTTATCGAAATCATCGACATATGGCGTCCATTGAGTAGAATGAGCCTAGTTGAGAGAATTAAGGCTTTTGTTGTGCAGTGTCGCGCAATTTGTGCATTTGTATAAGGAATTATTGTACATCACAATCGCGATAGTCGCGTGCTCGCGCTGAAATGCACAATGATAGCGAAATGTATCTGTAAGTTTGATAGAAAAAATAACATTTTTATATTTTAATATCTTATTATAAAACACATGATTTCCATTAATTGATTTTAATATAAATTTAAATTCAAATTAAATTCTCTACAATTTGAATTGTCTATTAGTCATATTTTCAAAGCGGATAGCATTCATCATATTTTATGTTCGATTTATGTTCGTTGTATATTAGTAATATGCGCAGTTTGGCTTAAAAGCTGTTGTTTTTCGGTTTGTTGTTTTTATAACAATATTCGTTGGCCTAAACCGGTTTACTTATGACCCAAAAAATCGTTTGAATTTGCATATGAAATATTGAGTGTTTGGAGACGTCGTTTAAAAATCGAAAGCGTCACGGTGTAAATATTATATTTTATTTATTCTAAACAACAAATTTGGTCTTTATTAAAAAGAATTTATAATTTTTTTTGGAGAGAAACTCGTTTCGATATAGGACCCTCGCTATAAGTCATTTTTTGTTTTCAAACAGTATAAAAAATGTTGAAATGATTTCATGTAGCATGTAGCATGTTATATTCGAAATAGGTTGTATGGTTTCAAGGATTACAAACAACAAAGAATTGTATTAGATCCAATACATTAACTAAATCGCAATTATTTTGACCCTAGAAGAGATGCATTTTCGCACAGAGAAATATCCATTCATATTGCAAATAATTTTTAATATTTGATATATATTTTTATATTTTTATATTTTTATACTCTCGCAACAAAAGTTGCTAAAGAGAGTATTGTACTCGTAGTTTTGTTCACATAACGGTTGTTTGTAACACCCAAAACTAAACGAGTTAGATATAGGGTTATATATACCAGAGTAGAGTGGAGTTCAAATCCGAATGTCTGTCTGTCCGTCCGTCCGTCTGTGCAAGCTGTAACTTGAGTAAAAATTAAGATATCTTGATGAAACTTGGCACACTTATTTCGGACCACTGTCACGCCCACAAAATGGCGAAAACTGAAAACACATAAAGTGCCATAAGCAAGCCATAAATAATGCTATGGAAATAAACTTTGGTATGAAGGATCGCACTATGAAGGGGCATATTTGGATGTAATTTTTTTGGGGAAGTGGGCGTGGCCCCGCCCCCTACTAAGTTTTTTGTACATATCTCGCAAACCAATAGAGCTATATAAACCAAACTTCCTGCAGTCGTTTTTTTTAGCCACTTCCTAATACAGTCCAAAAAATGAAAGAAATCGGATCATAACCACGCCCACCTCCCATACAAAAGTTAGGTTGAAAATTACTAAGAGTGGGTTAACTTACTAACGAAAAACGTCAGAAACACTAAATTTCACATAAGAAATAAGAAATGGCAGATGGAAACTGCACTCAGCTTTTTTTACAAAATGGAAAATGGGCGGGGCGTCGCCCACTTATGGGTTAAAGTTAAATACTAAATTGCGAGAGTATAAAATGTTACACACGAACTTAGCCCCTCATTACTTGTTGTATATATTTTACTAAATTTTATTTGATATTATGTACATATGGTATACTAAATTAAATATGCATTACAATCTGCATTATTAAGTATTGAAAGCTTAACACATCTAATGATAACTGTTTCTCTGCTTATTGTAAAGCGAAACTTGTTCACATTGCCTCTAACTTTCTCGTACTTTGAGGTGTTTGCGGTTACAAATCTCATATGATCATTTGCATTTAATTTCTATATCATTGTTCAGGGCTCATGCAACAATACACATACCCCGACCTCATATGAAAGTCGTCAATATGCAAAAATATTATGAAATGTGATATGAGATTTGCTCAATATTGATCACTATTGTTTTTGATATCTTTTTCCATAAGCGCCATTATGTATATGTATAATAATAATTACACTTTTTGCCATGCATGGGAATTGTTTGGGTGAAACTTTTGATGTCAATGAGCTAAGCTAATACTTTCATCGGCGAATGTCACTACATCACCGCGTCTAATGTTTATGATAAATACGATCATATTTATTTATGTAGATAAATGTGTGTGTAGAGATTATATTTATTTGAATAATATTAATTTGCTTTGAATATTGGTTAGTGTGAACATAAGTTGGTGTTTAGTCACTTATAGCTATTACTCACTAAGATCTGGCTTCAAATTATTTCTCAACGTCAGCTAACCTCTGAGAGGCTACCATCAGAAGATGACAAAATAGATCTAGTTGCCATATATACAGGACTTTGTAAACTAATTTTAATATTTCAATGAAAATATTGTCGACAGACTATTGAATTTTCTATGTCTCTGTAATAGGAACCGCCTTAAAGCCTTTGCATTACATTAAGCATATAAATTATCTATAGAAAATCTAACTTAAAAACAGAATTATAAAAGCAAATAATTAAATTTCCTGACCCAAATGAGTTTTCATTAGAAAATAAGAGTCAAAGTGCTAAAAATCAACTGGAAAGCATTGTCATCTTAAACTCGCAACTTCATCTAATGATTTAAGACTTTTATATACTGCATACTCTTCTCCCCTACATTTCCATATACGTATATTTATGTGCCTCGTCACCGTCAATTTCCTCCCTGTCTGCGTCAAAGTGTATAGATTACGAGTTTAAGGCGGCAAATGGCAAACTTTTTCACACAAAACTGAGATTATGAAGCGGCGTGGGATTAAAGCGAACTTTTTTCATTAACAATTTTTTGCGCGCTTAATTGACTCATTAACTGTGTGTTTGAAGCTTAAAACCTTCAATAAACGTTCGTTATGATAGATAATAATGTAGATAATACAGTCGTGTGAAAATTGTCATCAGTGAATATCATTTTTCATGAGAATAATTTGACTTTATCGAATGAAACTCGATTATATTTTTATTATGCGAAAATTAGATTTGAGTTTATTTTGAATATAATTAGAATATTTAAATGAAAATTAAATCATTTTCGACTACACTTGTGCCAGGCAGTGATTAGGACTGACTCATATTTAAATTTTTTATTTTTTTGTTTAACTTTTTCTTTCAAAATCTTAGAGGAAGAACTCATTCTTCAAGTGTCTGCAGTGTTGCAAACCAAAACTTTCTCCAGGAAAACTTATTTTAGGCCAGAGGGAAGAAGTGCTTGTGGAGCAACGCTTGTTTCAAGCGTCCTATTTCACGTCTCAGACTTCCTGAGTTTGCACTTAGCAGACGCCCATGTCTAAGTAGTTCAATCAACGGCGGCAGGCGCACACAATAGGTTTTTGGCCAACCCCCTCGGCACCACACAGTCAGACCACTTGCGGCCGCCCACAAGCAAAGCACAGAATGCAAGAAGAAGAAGAGCTCATTGTAAGTGACACTAGAATGCTATCCGATGTAACTGCATTGTGTTTATTGTTGTTGGTGTTGCATGCCGACTAGTTGCTATTGCTTGCCGTCCACAGCCGCATTTTCCGGTATCCCTCACAGTCCCGGAAGAAGGCGCGTGAGCTGCAGAAGAGCTTTACAGATCGCAGATTTGGTTATCGTCCAACAACAACAATAATGGTGTAATGCAAATGTGAAATTTGCTGCATTCTGCGCTATAATGACAGTGTCAGCCACTGTAACAATAGCAACAACAAAAGTGACGATGTTAGTGTAAACAACAAGTGTGTCAACCCATCAGACCTACAGCGAGAGAATATGCATTATTGTGTCATATAGCACATCATCATTTACAAAAACAACTGTAATTACAGCAGCCAGTCATTGACCGCTTCAGTGAGCCGTAAGCGCGCCGTTATGGCACTCGTACTCGTGCCCGTATTCGCAAATTGGTGGGGCGTCAGGCGGCGGCGGCGGAAACAAGCGCAACAATGAGGACAACGACGATGACGACGAATGGCGGTGATGTGTTGGAAAATAAGCACACTTCATGTCTGCTTGAGAACTGATGCTGCTGGTGATTACTAGAGCTCGCTTGTGAGCCTTATTCTCGTTAGGTTGGAGTGCTCTGCAGCAATCTTTGGTCCTTGCCATGACCATGTTTGACTTACTTGCATTCAAAAACTTATTTTTTTTTTCTGAGAATTTAGAAATTGTACCTAGGTCTACTGACCCATTAGAATTTTAAACTCAAGAAACAAGGATTTGCAACCGCCCTAATATTAATTTATACTCCCATACATTCTACTCTCATCCTCCTCGTGTACCAATGCTGCCTGTGACACCGCTGTTGTTGTTGTGACAGTGTACTGGAGTGTCGGTTGCAAATGGCAATGCTGCACATTAAAAATGATAACAATACACCCAGCCAGCCTCGTTGGATTGGTGCTCCCGGCATAAAATGGTCCTTTCAACATGAGTGAGTGAGTGAGTGTGTGTCAATGGAAGATAAATTCGAAATGACACATTTATTTCGCACACATTTTCACTCGGAAATCATAAATGTTCGCTTTCGGTTGTGCCGATGAGGCCTGCAAATACGATGATATGCCGTAGAATGGGCCAGAATTAAATTGTGTAGCGCTTAAATAATGCATTTTAGGTCGCATGTAGAAAATACAGTTTTAATTGTCAAAATGACGGCGATAATATATTTTATTAGTACTTTGCTTATCGGACGTAATTATTAAGGAAGCTGTCGTTTAATGGTGTCTGATTTCTGATACACCGGGTCGGGTATATAGGTTAGGTTAGGTTATACTGGTAGGCCAATACACCACACGTAGACCTATTTAGGTCCTATACCAGATACCAGATGGAGTGCCGTCACGTTGTCGACGAGGAGTAGTCATCCTTTGGAATGCCTGCGCTTGACGCGAATTTTAAAAGTTTTCGTGGCTTCACTTTCGATACCTCTTCCAGATTTTCATATTGTGAGGCCCCCAAGTAGCGAAGTCGTTGCCTTGACAATACAGGGCAGGTGCACAGAAGATGCTTCATTGTTTCTATTGCACCTTGCTCTTGTCATTTCCTGCAGTCATCTCGATCTGTAAGACCCATTTTGTAGGCATGCGTCGCCACCAGACAGTGGCCTGTGAGTATTCCCACCAAACTCCTACAGTCCCTTCTATCAGTCAGGTATATAAATCTTTCACAAATATATTTTTTATATCCTCCGAAAATTTCCCGGTTCAAACTTATTGCTTTCATCAGAGCGATGGTTATTATGGTGTTGAAAATCGAATAGAAATATTTCGAAGAAATTATACTTTATTTCCTTTAAATGCTTCTAAAAGGGCCTGAAGGGTATGGAGGATATCTAGGGGTGCGAAAAGGACTGTTGCTAGTCATGAAATCTAATTTGTGGAACAACAACCAGTCTAAATCGTATGCAAGTATCTGGTTGGTATTTTTTCTTTTTTTTACAAATAGTCAAGGGCATTTGTGCAAAAAGAGGTCAACAATAACCGTGAAGAGTTCATTACAACTCTTCCAAGCGAATTTTAGAATTTTTTGTTCTTTTGTGAATCAGACAAACTGTCTTGAAAACAAGAAAATAGAGGCACTTTTTGGTCTCTATTTCTTAAATAAATTTTTTTTTGGCAAAAAAGCAACAAAAACAAAAACAATTAGCTATTGTCATTGTCACTGTCGAAAGTAAAACCTATTGATTTGACAAAGTGAAATCTCCGCAGTTCACACACGCCAGCCAACAGCCAATCGCCCATCGAGAATTTGTCCGAGGAATTAGTGTGTTTAATGAAATTATTTCTTTGTTCTGACAGCGGATTTGTGCGTGCCAAGAGAATTTGGCGCGTAATTGGATGGAATTGTAGACGCACTCGAGCAGATGAAATGAAATGAAATGAAAACCACAAAATGCAGGTGTCTGTGTGTGTGCACTTACTGCGGACTTACATATGTAAAACTGCATGTAAAAGTGATAAAAATTTCACGATAATCGGATTATTTGCGTCATACTCTTATCTTTTGCGTTCTTGCAATGAACATATGCATGTGCTTTTGAACTCGTCTGCAGTAATATACTTACATACCTGCGAATATAAGCCGCCTCGACCGAAAAGGACTTAACTCACTCTTTTCTTTTTATTTTGGTTAAAATTTAAAATTTAAATTAAGCTTAAAGCTTAAAGTTCACTGCAATAAGGCAAACCATTACATATAGCATATGAGGGCTGTGGTAATTCCTGAACCGATTTCATTAAATCTCCCCACCAAGCTAGGTTCTGAGATTATACGCTCACTAAATTTTGTCAAAATATATCGCATATTAACGGATATTTACGGTATGAAGACCAACCGATTTTTGCAAAACCTTATATCGGGAAGCGAGGGTAAATTCTGACCCGATTTCACCCATAGAGCCACATTATTGGAAGAAATTCCCTCTGAATTTCTTTAAAATATCTGAAAGATTTACCAATATTTTCGGTAAAGTTCGATTTCGACAATCCTCAAAAAAATAGTACAATAGCGTCCTCTATCGAAACTTCCAAAAAAAAAAAATAAAAATTCAAGATCGAAGCGTTCTCTGTGAGCACGATTTTTTGTTGTTGTTGCTGTTGCATGACATAAGCATCTTAACCTGCTCACTTTGTGATCTACAACTAACCTGATTGACTACCGCTTGGCAGCCGCCTGCCATACCACTAATTCAAGGCGCGTGCAACAAGGCGCGTTGCAACAAGGCGACCAAAAATGGCATTGCAGGAAGTGCAACAGCAAAGTGCAACGGAAAAATGCAAGCACAACAAAGCAGACAAAGAAGCAAAAACAGAGATTGAAACAACAACAGCAACAAAGCAAAATAAAACTAAAAGTGGAATAGATGTGCTGTGGACGTGCGCTGCAAACGGCGGCAGGCAATGAGGTAATTTTGTGTAACACGAAAACGTGATGTTGACCAGTTTCAGCGGCAAATAGCGGCAATGTAATCGCCGTGACTGCAACAGTAGCCAACACATTACGTTTTCTTCCCATGTTGTTGAGGTTGTTGTTGTTGTAGCGTGTAGCAGCAACTGTTGCACTGTCGCCGTACAAGTGCAGGCAACTCTGGGCAGATAATCATACAAATCGGCGGTCAAACGGCATGTGTTCGTGTGTGTGTTTGAGTGTGCTTTAGTCACAAGCGATTTGCAGCTGGTTTTGACTTGGCTACCGTCCGTTGGTGGGCTGACTCCCCAGCGGTTGCTGGCTCAATCGCACAATTTTCTCGTACAAGTGGAGCAACCGTAAATGGTAGTGTCAGCGTCTCAGTGAAACGTTCGCGAATTCACATGCCGATACTAAACAGTTTTGAAGCGCGATCAATCACAATGCTCTAAGCTAACGGTGCTTAGGCGATGGGAATTTGTGGAAAGAATTTAATAAAAATACTTGAGTTTATTCAAAATCGTACCAAAAAAATATATATGTACATTCAAATGTTTCCGCTCTTGCCGCTGCGTAAATACTCTCCTAACAAAGCACCTTTAAAATTAAGAAAAGTTCTATTACCTATAGACTTCTACAACCGATGCCAAAACTTCAAACTTAACCGCACTTTTAAATTCTACCGACTCCATTCAACCGTGACTTGCTTTCGCTTTTGACAAATTTTGTCAGTCTATAATTAGATTGGCTTTGTGCCTATAACCGCAAATTCTTATACTTACGTCATATAGACGCGTTTTCACCACTCTCTGCTGTCTGCTTTTCATCTACAGTCCATTTTTATATTTTGAAGTTTAATTGAAAATCGATAATTGTGAATTTAAATGACGCCTGTAAGTGTGCTAAATATACTACAACCAAACACACATGTGAACAGCCATCTTTATTTCTAGGCGTATATTATATTTATACCGGCTAGATATAAGTACTTCACCGACTATTGCGGTGTTGAAGCATATTTTGTCAGTAATTTTTCAATAACAAATTTTAAAACTTTATTAATTATGAGCTTTAAACTTTCAATATTCTTAGTTTGCATCCTAAATGTAGGCAACTCTTTTCATTTTAACATTACTCAAGCATAAGTTTGAACTCTCTGGACTCTGAAAATGCCAAGCCGCTTTTGACAAGCTCTTTTTCGGTGCACAGAGCTAAAGCAATTACATAAGAAAATTCTACGTAATTTTCGACATCTAAAAGATATTTTTGTAAAATTTTTCCTTTTACTGATTTCTCCCTTGGCTTTTAGCAACTCCACAATTTATAACAATCAATCCACTCTTCGTGCCATGTCATGTTGTTGTACTTGCATTGTCATCGTGCTATGATCTCTTACCTGAACTGAGGTGCTTATTTGCCTGACTGAGTTAAGCCGGAAGTTAACTGTCTGTCACTGTTGCAATCGAAATCATTGTCAGTGTGTACTCATACAATTAAACAAGTCAAATCACTCTAAAATTCCTTTTTTCGTTGTTGTTGTTGTGTAATTCATGTTTGTCTGAGTAATTACAGAGAAATTCCAATGTTTAATAGGAAATTTCGAGTTTCAAAATTATTGTATCTTAAACAGTTATGTATTCTGAGTAACGCCATACCAAATTATTAATTTTTGAAGGCTATGTAAGGTGAACCTCTTAAATCAGTATATATATTATCTGATTTTTGAGATATCCAATCGGACAACTCTATAAATCGTCTCTGATTTCTATTTTATTACATTACTTAAATATTTCAAAATGTTATATGAAATGTCATATTGTCCCCTATTTATAGCCCTTACATGAGAGGTTAGATCACTTCACGGCAAAGTCGAAACACAGCTTTTTACTAACAATCTCTTCTCTTCTTTTCTACTTCCAGCCAAAAAGCAAAATGGTGCTGCCCTGCGTACAAACAGTCTCGGCTCCGGCACACGCACACCCCCGCTCGAGCGTAAAAGCAAGTTAAGTGCTTTGGGGCGATTCTTCAAGCCGTGGAAGTGGCGGCGGAAAAAGAAGAGCGAAAAATTCGAAGCAGCTTCCAAGTGTAAGTACCCGCCAACTACTCATTAGTATTACTAGTAGTATATATGTATGTAAGAGTATGTCTTGCTTAACGTAAAGCTAATTTAAGTCACTGGTACACCAACTAATTCACACACTAATCCGCACACTATTACTCACACTAACACCACGAATTGGCAAAGGGGAAAACTATATTTATTTCTGTTTCTGTTTCAAAAGCATTCCAGACGCTTACGCTCAAGCTCACTATTACTCTTTCTTACTTCTTACTTTTTCTTTTGGTTTTTTGTTTTTGTATTATTTTTATTTTATTTTTTGTTTTTTTGCTTTTATTTCATTTTTTATCGCTAACAACAACAACAACAACTTGCTTTATCCACTACCCGATTTCTCGTTTGCTCCGCAGCACTTGAACGCAAAATATCGGTACGTGCCAATCGTGAGGAGCTTGTACAAAAGGGTATACTGCTGCCGGAGAGTCCACTGGGGAATATACAAGAGCCAGGTGAGTAAGCGGAGCGCAGCGCGGAGCAGGTGCGGACTCGAGATTCCACTAGTCGTAGTAGGATTTATGTTACGCCAGTGAAATATCTATCGAATGCAAAGTGTTCTTATGCACGAATAACGGAATATTAATGCGAGCAATTGCGGCGTCGTTGCATGTGCCCGCAACTAGATAGAGTGTGAGAGAGAGAGATAGACAGTGTGGGGAGTGTATTTGCTACTGAAACTGTTGCACTATTTTAGGCGCTGTGGCATGCAATCGCTTTAACTGCTCGTTCAGTTTTGATAAATATGCATAAAACGGTGTACGAGTATGTATGTAGGGCGACACCATTAATATGCACTGCTTGAGCTGCAGGAATCTCACACTTGACACATGCACTTTTAGTAGGGATGAACCGTTTTTAGTAGTGAATTATATTACAAGATTTAACCTTAAAAAATTTAACCTATAAAAACAATTTTTTTTTTAGTTTTGGCAAATATTTCTAATTAAATGTTTCGATAACAGAATTTTTATTTTTGAAGACACCCTGTACTAATACTATTTTTACTTTTTTTTAATGCCTGTTTTAATTTCCTGCACATTTCATGTTATCACTTTCAGTTTTTCCCTTTGTCAAAATTTGTTCATGTGTTGAATGCTTTTTGAGATAGACTAGCGCTTCAGCATAATATCTTCAGGATCTTATAACCAGGATTCGGTCGGATATGGAAGCTCTGTGAAGAAGTTCTTTAGAGTTTCTTTTTAATTTCTACTAGAATCCTATCCTGTTTTGGTCCTTTTCACAGTGATCAAATTCTAAACTCCTCATAGTTTATATGGCACTTCATTCTAATGTAAATTTATGAACATAGTTCATACCAGCTCATTGAGCTCAGTTGTGCCGACGTCACGTTGGACTTTGTGCAGATAAGCAAAATGTTGCTTTATGCTTTCTAACGAAGTCGAAAAACGTTGCATACCTATAGGCGTTAGAGCTTAAGAAAGCGTACAATCAATAAGTGCTATAAACGATGGAATTTAAGTTTGTAGAAATACTTTTGAAGAGAGAAAATCAAAACAAATATTTCATTTACAGTAAAGAGAAATAACAGTACATTTTATTTGGCGCTTCACACGCTTTAAGTTTCGATCTTCAAAAATTAATGAAAATGTTCCATTTTATATAATTAAACTTGAATGCTTTGCCCGTTTTACATGCTTCTACATACGCACATACTTGCAAATAAGCTAAGCTGAATGCTCCGCCTACAGCTTTTAAGACGCTTCCCAAATGACCTTTTTATAACCTTTTGACTTATGCGCAACTCATTTCAGTTTACGATCACGAGCTTTTGCTGTTTGGTTCTTTATTGTCTTAAAAACCTTAAGGAGATTTTTCAAGCTGTAGTCCATCCACTCCAACCTCACTTCCGTTTTCATTTTCAATTCGCCGTTCTGAAATTCCACACGTCGTTTTTAAATTATGCGATATTTTTTTTTTTGCCGACTCGGCTGTCAATTTTTAATTGCATGCAAAGTGCATTTCTGATTCGCTCACCACGTTTTCTCTCTTGATTCAATTTGCTTTAAACGACTTCATACGCACATACATATAAGGCTATGTGACTGGCAGGCGGTGTACAAATATACATACATATCAGCAAGAGGTTAGTGAGGACAACCTGGCCGGGCGTACCGCTGTCAGTCATAATCAAATCAAGTCTCGACGCGTCACGTCAGTTGATTCGTGTTGAAGAACCTTTTGATGAAGTGCTGGCATCCGTGGCATGTAGGCGGCGAAAATGCGAGAACGCAATGAAAGCACAAACACGGTTTTGTTGACCCTGAAACTGGAAGTTGAAGCAATTTTTAATAGTCCCTTGGCTCGTGCGATTGCATTACGTGTATACTGAATTGTGAATTCCAAGGTCATTGCTCAATAGAAAAGGGCGTTAGAGAAGATTCTTGATTGAAAATATTAGTTTAAGAAATGTCCCTGTCTATTACTAAACGAACGAAATTATGAAATGGTTTAGCATCGAAAATATACGGTTTTAAAAGCTCACTGATCGGCACGTTTTCATGTTGTAAATCCCTTCTGTGATTATAATTAACTTCAATTAAGATCAAGATCACGTGAATATAAGTAAAATGTTGTGATAAACTCATAAATACTCTCATAAATTCAAAGCTCTTTTAAGTTTCTTACGCGCAACTAAGCGCCGACAGATGGCGCCACGCACACTAAAGCCCGCAACTGAAAGCTCCTATTTGCCAATTAAGCTTTACTCACAACTTGTATGCCATATACACACGCCAATACGTATATTCACATAACAGTTTGTGAGCTTTTCGCATGTACAAATCTACAGAAAGAAGCTTTCAACGGTTTTCTTAACACTTTCTAATGCCACCTCTCCACTCCCCAAACTACAGGTGAGGACTCGTACTACAATACAAATGCTAACACATCCAACAACATCGCCAACGGCTCCATACTTTCGGCTGCCAATAATAACAACAACAACAATAACAGTAATGGCAGTACACTGCAGAATTCCATTAACACCACCACAGCTGGCAGCGCTGGCGGTGCACTCATCAGCCAACAGCAGTTGCAGCAGCAGCACCAAATGGTGAATGTACCCACATCAATATCCGTGCAACAGTTCAATGCAATGAACGGTGGCAACAACAACAACAACGGCAGTAATAACGGTGTTGGCGGTGTTAACAATTCCAGTGGCCCAGGCTGTGGCGGCAACGGTCAGAACGGTGGCGGCGGCGGTGGCGACGCATCACCCATGTCGAACGTGCCGCACTCGCAGTCGGCGCCACATCAGCTGGGGCAACCGCCGCCACTCACACCGTTGGCTCAGCATCACCAGGCGTTGGCGCAACAGTTGCAGCAACGATTTGCCATAAGCAATAATAACGGTGAGTGTGTTTTGATTTTTGAAAACAGCAGCGACACCTAAATATTTTCCTTTTTTTGGAACGATGAGTTCGAACCCTGAGCCCTAAAATATATATAATTATCTTGATCCCTTAGTTCTAGTACCATCCTGGAATTTTTCAGGGTACTGGGTCTAATGGAGTCGCTGTAGACTTGGAGAGGGCACAATAGACCATTGGTCGTGGTGCTTTCCTCAATATCTTATCTATCGATCTTGATTCTCGATTTGAGGCACTGAGGTTTCACTGTACTCATGTACTACTTATTTAGTTCCAATGTATATATCTATATCAGAGGCATGGAATTAATCAATGTTTTTTGTTCTTTTACAGGTAAGTTTTATTCAATTACGAAGTTAATCAACCAGAGCAAAGCGGTGAGTTTACGAAATAATTAAAATCGCACTACATATGCCTACACACGCACGATAAAGCGATTGCTGTGGTTTATATAATTAAGTTTGAGTTGATAAGTGCCGTGTTAATCTGAACACTACACGAACTTCAAATTATCGCGCACCAATTATCCGCGCGCTTTGGTAATAGTCGTTGATAAAAAGCATAAAATTTGTACAATCGCTACATGCGCTAATTAAAATGGGTAAATCTAGATCAGTTGAAAACTACAATGAACAGAAATTCTTACTCATGATAAGAGTTGTGATATAAAAATACCAAAGTTCACACTTGTGTTTCTTCAGAATTCTAAGTAACCAAGATCACTATATATAATCTATTTGAATTTGCTTTTAAATTTTTTAAATTTAATTTTTAATAGGTGGCAACCCGATTGAGAAAATATTTCCGAAAAAAATCATCGATATCAATATTAATTTTGTAATAATTCACTTCTCTTTCAAGTATTATTTACTAAAAAATTTGGAATAGTTTTAAAAGGTGGCAACACTTCTCAAAAATACCTTAAACTTTAAAATTTTCCATACCTTTTGAGGTTTTGTATTCTTAATTTTGTTTTAAACAACTTCAATATTGCAATTCAAAAACTGGAATCTTTACACTGAAGCTATTTTTCATTTTATTAACAACATCCTCAACTCCCAAATTAACTTGCAACTAATCTACTACAATTGTCTACATTTACCAGCATATATAAATGCAGTAGCTCCAGTGAGCAGTAGTGCACCAAAACACTTGCTTTTAAGGGAGTATCAGAGCAGGCAGACACTCCATTTGGCTTCGCCATAAAAATGTTGCTCATACGCTCCGTTGTGCTCTCCACTCGCCAGGAGTGCGAGTAAACATTTGCGCAATGTTTATTTTGCGCATTCTGCTACATTTGCTGTTTCGCATTTTAACGCTTTTCACTTGAGGCTCTGCCTACATTATGCGTTCGCCACACACACGCTTCATTACTTTTTCGTCATAAATAAACGCACATAAATACACAGCACACATACACGCATGCATGAATGCATACATACATATATACATTTCTATATGTAACTCCTGATTTGTGTATCCTATCAAGCTGCTCCTACGAGTATATGCAATAGCCAGTGATGGCATGTGAAGGCATTTCATAAAGTCATATTAAAGAGATGCGAACGAAAAGTGATGAAATGAATGAATGGTTTCAACGAACGAAGGGTACGATTGACTGTGGAAGGATAGCCTCTGTGTGTGTGTGTGCGTGTAGCACTCTATATAATATATGAATGCTTGTGCGATGTTGGTCGTATGAGTCCATTTTAGTGTATTATCTGTTGTGTGGGCACATATGTGCTTGGCTTTTAATGCATAGAAAATTTATATGCAAATCTGATGAACCGTTAGATGGTATACAAAGCATGTAGCTCGTTATCTTACACAAGAGCATATATTTTCCTGTTATTTATGTATGTGCTCTAGATTTAGAAGAAGAAAAGTTGCAGAATATTTCAAACTAAAATCTCTGGCTTTCGAGTGCTTTTGTTTGTTTTGGTGGGATAGAATGAATAAAATTTTGCAACTCAAAATCGTTTCATTCAAAATAAATATTCCTCAACTGGTAGTATTTTTCAATCATCACAAATTTAATTGAAATTTAATACAGTACGGAAAACAGTACGATATTTTTTGACTCAGTTTTTTTTTTTATTTTTACAAAAGCATTTTTGTTTTTATTTATTTATTTTTTCTTTTTTTTGAGTTTTTTGATTTCTACATTTATAAATGCGATGCAGATCTAACCGGTTAGCATCACAAATCACATAGACAGAAAAAATGTGGTTGACATATACACACAAGCACACACATATTAAGCGAGTTTTATCAGCACAATTTGACTAAGTGTTTGTTTTACTGCGTATCGCACAACATTTCGGACAAGCAGATAAGCACTAGCTATCAAATATCCATAAAATTAGCATACCACAAGCCCAACACACACACATTAGATGTACGTCTATATGTTTCTAAAAATAGCTCCGCAAATAAACGACGCGCTTACTAAACTCCGGAGCAATAAAAATCCAAATGTCAACACCTAAGGCGCACTTAAATAAATATTCACGGAAGATACTGCGTGTAGTTGGCAGATGAAGGCAGTGATGGTGAAGCATACAAGAAGTCTCAAAATTATTGAATGTGAAATATAATAGTCGTAGATTTTAAATATATTAGAAATCTGAGTATTTGTGCAAGTAACAACCAAGTCCAAGGTCTTTATAGTACCCAAAACTAAAAAGAAAATTATTTCTTTATGCTTCTTTTCTCTATTTCTCCTTTACTCCCCAACAGTGTTGAATTGTAGCAGTGATCTAGTTGGTTTTGAGATATAATAGCCTTCATTAGGTCATATATGTCTCCACTTTTGATAGGTTAATGTAGGTTTAGGTCTCATAAAGCTTGCAGCAGGATTCTTTCTAATGAGAGGTTTATGTTGGCCGAGGTAACATGTTGAAGAAAATCAATCATCATTCAAATATCTCAAATGTGAGCGAGAGGTGGGGGCCGCGAATGCTTGAGGAATGGTATGGAGAGTTTTACAACTTGATATGTTCAAAAGGAATAACGAAAAAATATTTCGAAGAAGAGGTCAAAGGTTATTATTTTGTGGTTCGCTGAGTGAGAATGAATGTCTTGCAATTCATTGCAGTCAGGAAAAACAAAAGCAAAATACAATTAATAATAACATTTGTACCCCCAAAAGGAAAATAAATAAACATAAACAACAAAAAAAGTAAAAAATCAAACAACAAATTCTTAATATCGCTTAAAAGGCCATCAAAATTTACAGAACACAACAATAAATGACTAACAGCAGGTTCAGACGCGCGTCATTTCTTCGATAATTTGTTTATATTCAATGCAAACACACACAGACACACACAGACATTAGTGCTTGTGTGCACTATATGTATCGGTATCTCCATGTTTTTTGCGCGATTTCCTTTTGTGCGCATATTCTTAAACGCCAGTACATCGGTATGCGGGTGGGCGGTTAGGTGGCGTAGCTCCAACGAGCGCGTGCTGTGTGGCTAGAGTAGCGCCTTTTATAGCATTCTCCGCGACGTGTTCTCTCAACGTGATTGCGCGCTCTTTGATTCTCACTAAAGTCAGTCGTGTTTGGTGTTGCTGTTGCGTTGATTTTGTTTCTGAGGAATTGGTGGATTTTTCAAGTTGACTATTGGCGATACATCCAAGGGACAATTTGGACTTGCTAAGGCGAAACCGAAAGAGGGGGAAGCTATAGGAGAATAATTATGATATTATCTTAGAATTTAGATCCGGTATTTTTATATTCCTTATTGTGTATTATATGTTTGTCCAGCTTTTTTAGAGAGTGTTGTACTGTAGATCTAGTATATAGATACTTACAAATATTCCGCCGTTATTCCAGCTATAGAAACCAGGTCAAATTGCATACTAAATGATTACTTTATCAGAATTGAATTTATCTTGAAAGACTGGAACATTTTATTTTAAATGCCATCTAATTCTCTTCGCTGTGGCAACTCTCCGCATGCGCTCTCTTCAATTTTTAGCGAGCGTAGAAAAGCGTCAAGTGGACTTTTTGCTCAGAATTTTTATTTACGCTGTAGTTGCTGTTGTTGTTGCGTTTGCTCATTTATGGCTGAAGAATTCGTGGAAGCGCGCATTTGGCGCTCTCAATGCGCCCGCAGCCGTTCACCGCCAGCCGTCAACGGGTCAGTGAAAAAATACAGTCAGTTGACATCCGAAATACGTTGGAGACGTACAACAGCGACGGCGACGACTCTACGGCAACGCGACAAACGGCGCTGACAAAGTGATTAAAGTGAAAACGGGTGATTAAATTCGCTGTGGTGATGGTCAACTTATTAATTTTCCAAAACACGCTGGTGTGCAGCAGTTAACTACGCCGCGCTGCAAGGCGCGTGCAACCGCCCGCCAATCGGTCCACAGGCTACACGAGACCGCAAGACCCTTCGTGCTCAGTGCGTCGAGGTGCGCTGAAGTCAGAGTTGCAATTTCAATGCGAGTCCAAAGTGTTTGTGTGCCCGCCGCGGTTACTCGCTCTCTCTGCGATTCGACGAAACGCGCTGAACGAGGGTGGCGACGCAAGTGAAGAGTGACGAAAATAGAAAAGTGAGCAAACAAAGTGCATGGAAAGTCAGAGGGCAACCATTCGCGAAAATTTTCTGAAGCCAGGGAACATGCCTTAAAGTATTAATAGTTATAAATAACGGGAAATTAAGCGGTTTTCCAAATCGTTCTGTATTAAATGTGAGATAAAGTGTGAAGTGTGCAGTGAAGCCGTGCGAAATACTACTTAGCCGCTAAGATAGATAACACGCCGATTTAGCAATAATTTTTACCCAGTATTGTTGTTGTTATTGTGTTCGTCAAGTGCACTAACGAAATTTCGTAATTTCATAATATATTCAAACGGCAATAAAAGAATAAATCATCGTCATTGTAGCCGGAAATGATAAAGTGAAAAAACAACAACAAATGTACATGAAATCACTGTCGGCGAGAAATATGGCAACGCAGCGAGCACAGCTGTACCCGCAAACGCAGTTGCAACAACTAAAGCAACAACAACTACAACAGCGTTAACAAATCATAAATTCTAAGGCTATAACGAAAGTCGTAATGAAAACAATCCCCATCATAACACCGTTAATGGCTTGCTTTATGCGTGTTTTATAAATAAATAAAAATCCAATGAAAAAAATTCGGTGGCAAAAATACATTTTCGTTTGAAATCAAATTGTAAATAAGAAGATGACGACAACGTCACACAAAACAGTGCCGTTATTAATGATTACTACAAAGTCAACAACAAAAATATTAACTAGTTGTAATCGAAATTTCACAAATTGTGTGTTGCAATGAAGCTGAGATCATCCAGTGAGTGAAATAAATAAAAAAAAGTTAAATAAATTATAAAATCATCGTAAAGGCAAGAAAAATGGTTTCATTTAAGATTTGAAAAATATATTTTTTACTTGGAAATAAATGCGAAAATTGACAGAATGTGGTGTTGCTTTATGGCATTTGTGGTGATGAATACTGATCACTAAAAATGTAATTAAAAAAAGTGATTAAAATATTTTTTACAAAAAATACATTATTTTTTTTAATATAGAAAAAAAATTTATTAATTTTAAAACTTTCATGATACCACAACAGCTCCGACATGGATTCTTATAGTATTCCAAACAAATTATCTTACGTTTCATTTATAGCACTGAAATACGACGGTTAATCCGTGATGTATTTTGAGTTCCATTAGACAATACAGGACTAGTACTAGTTCTCTGTTTGCTAAAGAATAACTTGTTGTTGTTGTAGCGGCTTGAAACATTCCAGAAATAATTTTGAGAAATGCTGCTGAGGACTGTCAATCTTGGTCGGATAAGAATCCGGGTTCGTTCCGATTACATAGAACCGACTGTCGTTGGAATATTATAAAAATTAACTGGTTGAGAACTATAGATTTGAGCACCAGATGAAAGAAATTAGCTCAAAGAAAGCTCATCACGTTACTAATTTTTAGGTTAGTCTCTATGTACTCTCATGAGTGTTGTTCTCAGTTTATGTTCTGAAATTTGCGGAGCTAATCACAGTTTTATACAGATTGTAATCGAAAGAAACTTAGTAGGTTCATAAAGGTTTGTGGGTCTAATGGGCTTTCCTGCTAGTGTATAAAGTTGTAGAACTTACCTAATAAATATTCGTTTTAAGATATTCCTGTTACTTCTATTGGCCAAGCTCCACTTTATCTGCCAATTTCCCCATCATCATGGCACAACAAACGCAACTTTAATTAAATCCGCTGCTCCGTGAGGCATTGTCACTTTATTGGCATCGTTTTCGGTTTTCATATCCTTTGTTTATATTTCTCCATCTTTTTTTTTATTTTTCCGTCTGCTTTTCTAGGTGTACACAACTATTTATAACACACACACACACACACACACAATCACTTGCGAGCAATAAGTCACACATACTAATGAGCTTGCCACCGGTGGTTGGTTAGTTGCATGCTACAACTAACTGTCCTGGAGTTGTTACATGGAACTCCGTTAGCTTCCAGCGCGCGCGCTCTCAGCAATCTATTACAATTTGTGACTTCTTCCTATAATTGAAAAACTCCGTCTTAATCACCAAGGATGGAGTTGGCGCAAACTACCGCAAACACAGACGAAAGGGACACGAGCATTTCTCGCCGTTAGTTATAATGAAAATCTCGCCTCCGAGGTTGGTTAGTTTGGCTTCCGTTTGTTTGGTGCTGCTTCAAGCTTTTCTTCTTATTCCACGGTGTTGTTGTTGAGCACAACTGCATAATACCTTCTTTTCTATAATGATTAGACTGGTCTTCTGCGTGCAACAGACTGTGAAGAATTCCAAGCGCTGCCAAGCTTCCATTTTCAGCCGCGCTGCAAGGGAAATTGGAGTTATAGTTGGTGTTTACTCTTTTCTAAAGCAGGAATTTGTAGCTTTCTTTCAACCGTTCTCAAACTCCTTTCTTCCTTTAAATCTCGTATTTTTTGCCATTATGCCACACGTTTTCTGCAAGCGCAACAGCGCGAATTCGCCGCCATTATCTGTTTCACATTTGTGCTTCCACTTCTATTTCTTTTGTGTGTGTTTTCGTTCAAATTATCCTCAAGTATTTCGCTCATTTTCGTTTCGTTGGCTGTTGGCTGTTGCTTTTGATGGCGCCGTTTTTCAATAGTGTCTGAGGTCGTGAACTGTCGTCCGTTGTAGCTATTGTTGTTGTTGTATTAATTTGCTTTGGTTTTGCTTGTTGCGGTTATTGTGCAAAATTCATGCGTCATGGCGCTTTCGTGTTTTGTGTTGAAACGCTGCGGAGTGTGCATGTTGTTGTTGCAGTGGATTTATCAATGCCTGACTCACATTGAACAAAGGATATGGATGTGTTGGAGCGCCAGTCTGGGATTATCTGCTCATATTCATATAAATTTTTCTGGTGTGTGTGTGTGTTGTAGTTGTGGTTTACATGTACGTTTATGAGTCTGAGTTTTCACAATAAAATTTAAACCGCAGAATATTTATATGGATCAGTGCGCTACTCATTTGCATGCAAACTATTATACAAAGAATAGTTAAAACCAATGCGACCGTAAATTGGATTTTCGAATATCTAAAAGGTTATTTCAAGTGCTGTTCGAAATGTAGGACCTGCATGTACAGTATGTAGTTACTCTGAAAACACTAGATAGATACAGATTACAGAGGCGGTTTAAATTAGTGGGTCCCCTTTTTGACATCAAATCTAACAGAGCCATAATCCACTCCTCTCCACTCCAGAAAGGGTGTACGGAAGTATTCTATGAAATCATAAAGTTTTTTTTCTACAAATTGTCTTGGGATCTCACGAAAAAATATTCAAAAACATACATTTTGATTCATAAAATACTAATTGGGGAAATATGAGATCCGAATGCTAACAGACTTCGAAGTTCAAGAGTCTTACAAAGATCTAAGGTGAAAACGTTCGCCAAACCAATAGATTGCGGGAAAATCGGTAAAAACTTGAACCTCTCATAGTTTTGAAGATTTCGATTGTGATTGGATAAAGTTTTTTTTTAAGAAATATATTATTTTCTATGAAGAATACACCTTTACTAGCGTTAAGCAATAATCAATAAAAGTGCTTGCAATAGTTTGCGATTCTTCGGTGTTAGTCCCTTTAAATACACAGCAATCATTTGTATGGAAATGTAGAAGCTTATTTAGCTCATATACACACCATACACATGTAACCTCTGCTGCGCCAGACCATTTCGTAGATAAATGTTGTCAAATTCGCCGGATTACACAGAATTACGAGCAAGTGGTGTCTAGCCAGTTTGCGCGTCACGAACTAAAATGGATTCACTTTTATTTTAATTGTGTGTTGAGTGCTCTACTCCTCACACACCCCTGCTTATGGTCGTCGGTCGCTTTATAGCGCGCTACACCTCATCTCCACCTCTCTAATGGCAATTTGTCATTTTAATGCGATTGTGGCTAGTTCGCTGTACCCGTCGCAGCGCAGTTTCGGAAGTTGTAATGTCAGCTGTCGGAAATTTGAGTGGCGACGACAGACAAACATACTCGTGCATGAGTGTTTCGGCGGCTGTGCGTGTGTGTGTGTGAGGATGCACAAGTTCAAAATAAATCCAATTTTCTCTGTATTCCCTGAAGAAAGATACGTACAAAGACAATTGAACAACTTTGATTTTTGTTGTTTTTTTTCTTGATTCTTGCAATTACGAGCTTCAAACGGCGCTTACTAAAATATGGTTTTTAAAGCTTTTACTTAAATTTGTAATAAGCGAGATACTTTTAATGGCCTGCCAATTACTTATTTTAATTCTTTTTTGCTCTTTTTCGCTTTCTGCTTTGTACTGCTCTTCAGAGAGCAGTGACTTAGTTTTAATTGGTCCCTTCAGGGCTAGGAATATTTTTGGAACAGTAATAAATAGATACAGAAGCTCTTTTAGTTCGTGCAATTTTGGTCCATTTTGTATGATAATTAAATAAAAAAAAGCCTGCTATTGGTTTAATTGTTGTTGTCCTTCATGCATCACTATATATACCTCAGTCAAATAATTATATGTGCATGAACTTTTTGCAAAAAAAAATTAAAGATTTCAAAATTGCAAAATATTTCTGAGTATGCAGGTTTGTTATTATTAATATATGCGATATAAAAAAACAAAAAATTAACAAATTTCAAAATATTTGTTAAACTATAAAACAGAATTGAAGTTTAGGCTAATAGTAAATATTTATAAGTGCATTTTAGTATTTTTACCAGTAAAGCCTATACATTTGAGTTTAACTGAAAGAAATGTTTATTTTAATAGTCAGTAGAATTGTCCTTATATTTTAAAACTAAATTAAGCCGCTTTGTAAAAATTGGCAAATTCTTGCTTTATGGCTAATTTAAGGTGAAACTACTTTCCGTTTTCGAAAACAAGAGCAGAGAGGATCTCCCAGGGATCCTTAGTAGGATTTAAGTCCGAAATCAATGCTGCACATTGTAATACCGGAATTTTCCGGTCGTTAAAGATGTTCTTCGTGTGGATGGAAGCGTTATCCTTTCCAAAAGATCTACATTGATATTAGCATTCATTTGAGTGAATATAAAACATGTAGATAGCTTTCCACAGCAGCAAAATGCAGCCCATGAAATCAAGGTACCGCTTCCAAAACATCGCTTGTAGAAGGACCGTCGTTCCTGGTGCGAATCTCTAAAATATTTCTTGCAATGACCTGGGCCGACCAAATTTAATTTTTTTTTCGTCACTAAAGACTGTATTCTATCACTCATCGGCACAGAATTGGATTTATTTGCAAACCTCAAATGTGCTTTATTGTGTCTTTCTTTAGCGTTGGTTTAGGTGCCATGGAGGTGTGTTTCAGAAACTGATTTTTATGTATAATTGAAAAAATTATATTTATTATGATTTTCTGTCTTAACTAGGTCCATATTTGATCGCTGCTTATCAAGTCCGCAACTACTGGCCGTCGAATCATCCTTTCGCACCGCTCATCAATGTTGTTTTTCGTCCACTGCGTCGCACTATACCATAATTAGTGGGGTTTTTAAGAAATTTTGAGATACAGTTCCGATGTCGCGTTGGTCTAGAGACATTTTGGAACCGCTTTCATGCATTCCTATGATTATTACTTGTTCCTCGGCTGATAAACTAGTACCACGAGGCATTTTAGGCTCAAAGTTAAATAAATGTAATCAAATTTTTAATAATACATTAAGTTAATGCACCTACAATAATTTTGAAAACAAATTTTAGAAAAAAAAAGTTTTTGCTGCGACACTATCAGTAAGAAAGATCCGCTAAACTGATTTTGCACATATAAATATTTACTATGCAATACCCAATTCACAAGCACATTCTTAATGTAACTGTAAAACGAACGAGAAAAGTATGAAACAATTTTCGTTGCATAGTAACGGTAACATATCAAACTTTTATTCCACATTTACCGAAATGCAAAAAATAACAGTGAATAAGAAATATAAACAAAAGCAGAAATGCACATATAATTATTTGACTGGGGTACATATTATATTATATAGACTGCCTGTGTACTTTTAATATAGCCTTAATGACATTTCCAGTGTAATTAGCAGCTTAAATCAACCGTGGATATTTCATGTGATTATTTTCACAACATCCTTCGTTTGCCCTGAACTAAATCCAATTATGATAAAAACTCAACAAAATCCACGAACTCTGTGAAACTTCTACGAATTCAGTTGATGTACCTGAGTTTAGGAATCTTCTAGAGAAACTATCCATTGCGAACTACAGTCCCCTCATCAGAAAGAGCGTTGAATGCATTCAATACGTTGTTATGGAGTTCTCTCAATAGTTATAGTAGGTTCTAAGCCATCATTTATAAGTCTTACCGACTTCATCTTTCATATTAAATGTAAATTTCTTTTTATTTATGCAAATTTCTCGTTGCATAAATATGCGAATCACATAAGTTTCTCAAATGTATCTCGAACATGTGCTAACTACTTTCGATTGCATAATTCGCGTAAATTTCGTGCGATTTTAATGCTAATAACTTCGACTTTTTCATAATTAGTTTCACTATCGATCGGCAGTGTTTGTGTGGGCTCTATGATTTATTTGCGAATTTTTTATATAAATTTGCCTTGCGCTTATGAAAGATCACTCAAGTGAGTTTGAGCGTAATTCGTCGCGTATTTGCCTTAGATTTTAGCGGGCAGATCATAGAATGGAACGCCAAACGGATTTTGTCAACTGATGATGAATAATCATTGCTTGGATGTGTGACAGATACAATAATTTGTGGAAATACATAAAATATATATAAACTCATATAAATGTATATATACTCATATATAATACAATGGATTCCATTTGCTTGAGATAATTACTGGATTTCATTTGGTTTAGTGTTTGTTGCTAAATTTAGAATTTCTGTGAATTGTTTTCCGTCAAATGAATTTATCTATTTTTAAAATATATTTATTATTTATTTTTTTTTAATATATTTTATTTTTATGAGTCATAAAAGTACGTGCAAAAGTTGGCGCCTTCAAGGAAAATTCAAGTTGTATGAAAATGAAATAACAATGAAAGTCATTTCAATTTCAGTTTCTCAGGCATATCCGCACGTTCATATACTATATACAAATACACACATAAATTGTTGTATTGTTGTCTGATTTAATTCAATTAACAGTAAACTGATATTCTTTGAAATATATAACCGTTATTTGCTTACTTTCTTGTTGTAGTTTATTCATATTTTTGTGTATGTGAGGAGAAGGAATACAAGTGGCAACAGTTAAGCTTATTACTAAAGAATAGTCTCAATTTATTGTATGAGCTTGCTGAAAAATTCCTAAAAAACTAAATAATAACAGTTTATATAGAAGTTTATTAAAAACAAGTAAGGAAGGGCTAAGTTCGGGTGTAACCGAACATTTTATACTCTCGCAATTTATTTATTTAACTTTATTTATATTATATAATACACAATTTGACCCACATATTCGTCATATATATTTTATAAACTCCATTGAAAGTTGGAAACCCTAATATTAGGTTAGAAGTACCGAGGTCCTCGTGTTCGATATATAGGGCCTTAAAAACCTATGGACCAATTTCGGCGATTTTTAGAATGGGGCTGCCACACTATTAACATAGTATTTGTGCAAAGTTCTGGTTTTTTTTTTGGTCAGTGCAAGCTTTCAAAGAGTACGGACGTGTTTAATGCGCTCCGTGAAAACTTTCATAATAAATTAATAATAAAAGCAAAACAAAAAAAAATAAACAACCAATAACTTGTGTATTCGAAATTTGAAATCAAAACACAAAACATAAACAAAACAAATTAGTTTAAAATAACAATAAATAACAAACAACATATAAAAGTGAACAAAACAAACAAATAAAAAAAAAAAACAAACATGAGCGCTAGCGCTGCGCAGTCTCAACAGCAAGGTCGTAGGCATTCTCTGAACGCCTACTTCAGCTTTGTTGAGCCTGCAAAATCTGCTCTCTCAAATAAACAATCAAACGGTGAGAAAGATGAGCAATCGAAGCGCTCAGCCGAGCAGCAGAAGGGATCAGCAGAAACTGAAAAAAACAGCAAGTGCGCAACAACAAATCAGCAGGCAACATCAACCAAGCAGGTATCAGCAAACGAGCGGACAACAATGGAAAAAACACTGCAAGGTGAGCATGTACCGAAGAGAAAAGTACAATCTGTACAGACTGGCATTGACCGCTACGTAAACATAAAAAGGAAATCAAGTCCTATCAAGACAGCGGTTAATGCCAAAAAGTTTCAACCCGCCACGCTTAATACAAATAAGCCTGGAAATTTAAATGGCAACAGATTTGCCATACTAAGCAATGGTTTGGACGACGATGCGAAGGGTGCCACCACAGTCGCGAATGCCAAGCCGCCGCCAATATATTTACGTGAGCGTAGCTCAAATGCACTGGTTGATAATCTCAGTGAAATTGTAGGTACCAACAATTTTCATATCGTGCCTTTGAAAAAAGGCAAGATAGATGAAACTAAAATACAATCCTACACTGAGAAAAGTTTTATGGATATAGTGAAATTTTTGTCAAATAACAACAAGAATTATTATTCTTATCAACTGAAGAGCTCTAAAGGCCTAGTTGTTGTTGTAAAAGGCATTGAGTCTTCGGTAGAATCTAATGATATCAAAGAAGCCCTTGAAGAATGCGGCTTTGGAATTAAAAATGTGGTAAATATCTTCAATAGAAATAAAGTACCACAACCAATGTTTAAAATTGAATTGTTGCCAAACTCTAATCCAATAAAAAGAATGAAACACACCCAATATACAATTTAAAATATTTACTCCATCGTAGAATTACCGTTGAAGAACCTCATAAAAGAAATGGTCCGGTACAATGCACTAACTGCCAAGAGTATGGGCATACCAAATCATATTGCACTCTACGCAGTGTTTGTGTGGTATGTGGTGATTTGCACCCAACATCAAAATGCACTCTTAAAAAAGAGGATACAAATAAAAAATGCAGTAACTGTGGAGGAAATCATACTGCTAACTACAGGGGCTGCCCGGTATATAAAGACTTGAAATCAAAATTGTCACTGGGAATTCAAGCTCGTCGTAACCAAATGTTGAATATCCCTCGTAACGAAAATGTATTAATTACAGACCAGAGTTCGAAACCTGGTAATTCTAAGGATATCCTTGTCCAGGGAAGCTATGCAAATGTGGTAAAAGGCAACGCTGTGCAAATGCAACAACCGCAAAATCCACCAAGTGGAGGTATTGAAAATATGATTCTAAATCTGACTCAATGTATGACACAATTCATGTCTACCATGCAAAACATGATCCAAAATTTGATCAAATCTCAAAATCAAATGTTACAAACCTTATTATCTAAAAAATGAGTATACTAAATATTTGTATATGGAATGCCAACGGTGTAAACCAACACAAACTGGAGTTAATACGATTTCTGACTGAAAAAAGCATAGATGTTATGCTGCTATCAGAAACTCATTTAACAAATAAAAACAATTTCTGTATAGCGGGATATAGACTTCATGTTACAAATCATCCAGATGGAAAGGCGCACGGTGGAACAGCAGTATTGGTTAGAAATCGGCTAAACCACCATGCTTTAGAACCACATGCTACAGCGCAGCTACAAGCTACAACAATATCATTGAAAAATCGAGGTTCTGACCTCAATCTGACGGCTATATACTGTCCACCTCGTTTTAAAATTACAGACTGCGAATTTAAAGATTTTTTTGGAACGCTAGGTCCAAGATTTCTAGCAGGTGGTGATTATAATGCAAAACACATGTACTGGGGCTCACGTCTTATTAATCCGAAAGGACGACAGCTGTACTACACTATTATAAATAAGCACAATAACCTTGATATAATATCTCCTGGTAAGCCGACATACTGGCCCAGTGATAGAAACAAAATACCAGACTTAATAGATTTTGCTGTAGTCAAAAATATAGATAGATCGCTAATAACAGCAGATACATGTACAGACTTATCTTCAGATCATTCTCCTGTACTAATAAAGTTATGCGAACAGCCCATGATAGTTGAGCCAAAAGTATCTCTAACATCTTTTAAAACTAACTGGTTGAAATATAGAAAATATATCAGTAGCCACATTAATATCGATTTAAAAATAAGTACAGGAAGAGATATTGATGAAAGCGTAATGGAATTCAATGATGTAATAACAAATGCAGCTGTCTTGGCAACACCTAAAAGAAAAGTTAAGGTTTTTAGAAACATGACTAATAATGAAATAGAAAAGCTTGTAAATGAGAAAAGGCAAGCGAGGCGTGAATGGCAGTTAAGTCGTTCCCCTTCAACTCTGCGTCAACTGAAATCGGCTGCACGTAAGTTAAAAAAAGCACTTAAACGCGTTGAAGAATACAATACTGAAAATTATATAAAGCACCTGTGTCCAAATTCTAGCAAGAAAAACTCCCTTTGGAAAGCCCAAAAGTATTTTAAGCCTCCAGTAGATTCCAAGATGCCTATAAGACAGTCGAATGGTAATTGGGCGCGCAGTAATGAGGAAAAGGCAAATTGCTTTGCAAATCACCTAGAAAAGGTATTTCAACCCAATGGACCAAAAAACAACTTTAAGTTGCCAACTTTGCCCAATATTGCAAACGAGTCAAGCGTGTCTATTAGGACGTCTACTTATGAAATTATCAAGATCCTAAAAGAGCTAAATCCGAAAAAGTCTTCAGGACACGATAATATTACTCCAAAAATGTTAATTGAGTTGCCAAATATTGCTATATCAGTGCTCTCTTTGCTCTTTAATGCAATTCTTGGTTTCGGGTACTATCCAATTTCGTGGAAAAAGTCGCAGATCATCATGATAGATAAACCTGGAAAAGACTTAACACAACCATCTTCCTACCGACCAATAAGTCTCTTACCATGTCTTTCCAAAATATTCGAAAAAGTTTTACTATCAAAAATGTCTCCTTTCCTCCACGAAAATAATATAATACCAACCCATCAATTCGGGTTTCGTGCTAAACATGGCACAGTAGAGCAAGTGAATAGAATTACAAACGAAATCAGGAAAGCATTCGAGCACAGAGAGTACTGTTCAGCTATTTTTCTCGATGTAGCTCAGGCGTTCGATAAGGTCTGGCATGAAGGCCTTTTATGGAAAATCAAAAACGTTTTACCTTACGAATTGCATAAAACATTGGAGTCATATTTAAGAAATAGGAAATTTACGGTTAAAGTAGCAGATTTTATATCAGAAGAACGAGCAATAAGGGCTGGTGTACCTCAGGGCAGTGTATTAGGCCCCACTCTATACATAATATATACAGCAGACCTTCCAATAGCTAATAATGTATTGACATCCACTTTTGCGGATGACACAGCCATAGTAAGCCGAAACAAATGCCCCATTAGAGCATCAAGAGTATTAGAGGAGCACTTAACTTGTGTCGAAGAATGGCTAGCCAACTGGCGTATAAAAATTAATGAGCAAAAATGCAAGCATGTTACATTTTCTCTAAGACCAGAAACATGTCGGACAGTTAAAATAAACAATGTATTAGTACCCCAAGCGAATGAAGTAACTTATCTTGGGATTCACCTGGATCGAAGGCTTACGTGGCGGAAACATATAGCGAGTAAAGTAACTTGCATGAAGTTAAGAGCAGCAAATTTAAATTGGCTTCTAAACAAAAATTCTAAACTTAGCCTAGACAACAAAGTCCTGTTATACAATGCAATCATAAAACCGATTTGGATGTATGGTATTCAACTGTGGGGTACGACCTGTGCAACCAACATTGATATAATTCAGAGATTCCAATCTAAAATGCTTAGAACAATAACGGGTTCACCATGGTACATGCGTAATGAAAATATCCATAAGGATCTTGATATTCCTATGGTAAAGAAGGAAATAGAGGACAGCAGAAAGAAATATATTTGTAAACTTCGTGAACATCCAAACCCATTAGCAAACGCCTTGGTACATTCCAATCAAACTCGTTTAAAAAGAAGAGATCTACCTGCCTACTAAAGAGCAACGTTCTGCCAAAAAGCTCAAACACATTCTTGAGCTTACTTAGTTGTAAATAGATTTAAGATTTTAATACTTATTGTTAGGCTTTAAACAAAGCAGATTCAATAAATAAAGAAATATTGAAAAAAAAAAAAAAAAAAAAAAAAAGTTCTGCACCGATATCTTCACTAGTACTTACTTTATATATTGTAAAGTAAACGATTCAGATTGTCTTCAAAGTTCTGGTATATAGGAAGTAGGCGTGGTTGTGAAGCGATTTGGCCTATTTTCACAACATATCATTGGGATGTAAGGAAACTATTACAAACCAAGTTTCATTGAAATCGGTCGAGTAGTTCCTGAGATATGGTTTTTGACTCATAAGTGGGCGACGCCACGCCCATTTTCCATTTTGTAAAAAAATCTGAGTGCAGCTTTCATCTGCCATTTTTTATGTGAAATTTAGTGTTTCCGACGTTTTTCGTTAGTGAGTTAACCCACTTTTAGTAATTTTCAACCTAAACTTTGTATGGGAGGTGGGCGTGGTTATTATCCGATTTCTTTCATTTTTGGACTGTATTAGGAAGTGGCTAAAAAAAACGACTGCAGAAAGTTTGGTTTATATAGCTTTATTGGTTTGCGAGATATGTATAAAAAACTTAGTAGGGGGCGGGGTCACGCCCACTTCCCCAAAAAAATTACTCCAAATATGCCCCTTTATAGTGCGATCCTTCATACCAAATTTTATTTCCATAGCTTTATTTATGGCTTAGTTATGGCACTTTATGTGTTTTCTGTTTTCGCAAAGCAACCTTCCTATGGTGCCAAGAAATAAGTGTGCCAAGTTTCATCAAGATATCTTAATTTTTACTCAAGTTACAGCTTGCACAGACGGACGGACGGACGGACGGACGGACAGACAGACATTCGGATTTGAACTCCACTCTTCACCCTGATCACTTTGGTATATATAACCCTATATCTAACTCGTTTAGTTTTGGGTGTTACAAACAACCGTTATGTGAACAAAACTATAATACTCTCTTTAGCAACTTTTGTTGCGAGAGTATAAATATTAAAAGATGCTGCTGCTTTCTTTGCTCCCCCTTGTACCCCACTCTGGAAATATTATGTAAAGAAAAATCACCAAATTAATACTGCTAATATCCAAAAAAAGCTTCGCTTCAATTAATCTTTTAATGGACTTACAGCAATATGCATCGTAAAATAACCGCCCCGAATGGTCCCCACACCATTTTCATAATAGTTAAGTAGTTTTGTGAATTAAATTGCCAAACTGTATTCAAATAACTCAAATATATGCATGTGTATGTATGTACTCATGTGGTGAGTGGCATTCACTCCCGTTGCGTATTTACTTAATTAATTACGGTTAACTATAAACGGTCAATTGGCTGATATCACGCATGTACTGATACTCTTCCAAACACACACAGACACACAGAGACACTTTTTGCATGATATTTATGGATATGTTAATAGAATGCGTGGGCATACACATATGAGCGGGAGAGAGAAATGACTTACGAGTTCTACACTTCGATAAGCCAAATATTTATTATTTTTCCAAAGAAATATATTATGCTCATATGAGTTCAATATAGAGGATACTGCAGACAGCTACCGTCTTCACTGCAGTAATAAATGTTATTGCAAGCTTAAATTAAATGAAATTAAAAATTGAATTAAGTCATTTGAGTACCTCCTTAGTGAAATATTTATATTTTAATTTCGTTTATTTAATTTTAATAAATATTTGTAATTATCAGCACAATTTGGCATCAAATCTACATTCATATATTGACTTTATCGTAAAAACTTTCTTTGAATCACTAAGCCATGCAAAAAGCTTGAGTAGCGAATCGAACAAGCATTTGGTATAAATCATATGAACTGGTATAATTTACTAAAGAAAGCGGTTAGACCTTCTCTTTCATTCACATGTAAATTGTTTATCAAACACAAAAAAAAAAAAAATATAAAAATCTTATTAGATTCTTCTAAAATAAATTTCTTTGACCTTAAATGAATAATGTGCTCTACATAAATATCCATATCAAGACAGAAAACCAATTAAATTTTTTTTTTTTAAATTTGGTTTAAAAACAATTTTGAGTAAATTCACTGGAACATACTTTTTATTCACCAAATATGTGTCTTAAATTTATTTTTAGAAATAAATCAGACTTTCTTAGAAATAAATACTAAACCCTCAATTTCTTTGCTCTTAATGACTTTCGGCGTGTTTATGCACACCACTGATTTTCGTCGGGTAAACAATTTATACGAGTCTTTAAACAAATCCACACGCAGACAGCAAACGAATGTGCGAGCGTGCAAATTGGGCGCAGACATTATGGACGCGGGGTAATTTCTAGTTAGCACTTGCCGACTGTATAAACAAATCAGCATATTAATTAGTTGTTGCTTTCGAATTCTGACGCGGCGCATTGAGTGCCTGTTGAAGCGCCTTTGCGAAGCTTTCTCATCCCATTTCATTTAGTTAGGTTCTGACAAATGAGGGTGCAGTTGAGGTTCGTGTTCGAAATTCGAATGCCGGCCGGCAAATAGGGCGTGACAGCCACCCTGACGCCGCCCATTACTACACAGTTAGCGTGTGCACGAATCGCCTTAATTTGTCATTTACAATTCTCCTTTGACTTTAGGTTTTTGACTTTTCTTTTTACGATATTGAACTCGTGTACATGTATATTCACTACATATATATATTGAGAATTATTTAATAATTTCAGCGTTTTAATCCACTCCAAATCCATGAAATTAGCAAATTAGCTCCACTGGTTTTAATTAATTAGATTCGCAATGGTTCAATGCCTTTATGATTTTCTCAATTCGGTATACTTATTTTTCCACTCGCCTTGCCAATTGCATTAATGAAAAGAATTCACGCTGCTGCCTCGTGCTTTCGCTCCTTCGCCGCAATTATTTCACCATTTCACGTTACATTTATTCTGGTGCTAACGAGCTCAGCGATCATTAGCGCGGCGGGTAATAGGAGAAACAAGTAACAATGGCTTTGCCTTAGTATTCAAATGATTAATTTCACTATTTGGCTTGGCTTTTACTCGCATTCGTTTCTACATACATATATTGAGCTCATAAAATACGAAAGGATACAACAAGGGAAATCTGTTTTATAGCATACATTTAGGAGCATTCACCGTTTGCTGTAAATAATTTCCGAACAATATGACGCTTTTAGTTATGGAAATGGTTTGCGAAGGGTTATTGAAGTGTTATATTTGAAATTTGCCTTATTTTTCATAAATTTCAGCATTTTAAATATTTATTTCCTAGATGTAGGCTGCTTTCTGAAGAGCCAAAGTACTGCCTACAATTAGGCGCATTGTTAAAATTAATCTCATATTTGTTGGAATAAGTATATTGAGGCGCAACAAGCAGTACTGAGATCCTCATCCTGCCTGCAATAGCTGCATCCGCCGCTTGCCATCGCCGGTTGACTCACATTTGCCGATTTTTCTCAGAAAAGATACTTAAGTGATAATTTAAAACAAAAACAACAATAAAATCAGCGCAATAAACTGAAATATAAACTTGTGCTTTGCAACAAATCAAAACAAAAGCAAAAATAAAAATGCTACAAACCAAGGAATGCCATAAACATTGCTTTTTTTCGTACACAAACCGGAAGTTTGGTTTAAGCTCAAACACATTCATTTGCCATATGCAACTGAGTAGCTGAGTAAAAATGAATTTGTTGAAAAGTTTGGCAATTTTGCTTGTTCGCCACTACAACTACCTAATACGATCTATAAATTCTAAAATGTGCGCTTATTGTCACATACATACATACGTATTCTACTCTGTGTGTCTTTGTGTGAGTTTTCACGCATCGGCAGCTACTTGTCGACTTGTTGCTGAGCGTCACAAATATTTGGGTCACACATGAATCTTTAAACAAAACAAATTTATAAATTGTTCATGCCTTTATGGCACACGAACACTTTGGCGAGCGGCGTGCGGCGTGTCTCTGTCTGTATCTAAGTCTGTGTGTGTTTGTGCATTTGTTAAATTGCTTGCCATTAGAGGCATTGACATTGTCATTTCGTGTCTCCATTATTCATGTGCCCATTTGTGGCAGAACAAGTGCGAACAGCTATAAAAATAGCAGCAGCAACAACAACAAAAACCGGAAATAACGGCAATGCACGCACTAACTCGGCCTACACAACACTTGTTTGCCATGCAGCCGTACATCTCTCTGTGGCTGTGTGTGTGTGTTTGCGCGTCTGTTACCTCGTTCGAACAATTTTGTTTATGAAATGTTCATTTACAACTGAAAAACTATAGTTGTAAACTTTACACGATTTTTATGAATGAAAAATAATATATATATATATATATGAGTGTGAGTGTGTGTGTGTGTTTCATTTCGATTTGTTTAGATCGTTTTCATGCTTGTTTTCTACTTTTTTCCGTTTTCTTTTACGCTCAATTTGTTTGCCTTTGTGTGTTTTCCTCTTTAATTTCTGCTGTTTTCGTTTTTGTTGTTGCCTGCCAGCTGTTCGTTTATTGTCATCAATGAAACTGAACGGAATTCTTGAGAATTGCTTTATAAATAGCAAAGAACACGTCAGTTGAGAGGGAAATTTCTTGAATCGACGCCAAAGTAAACAAACAGCATATATAATTATGTGTGGGTGTGTGGGTGTGTACGTCAGGAGGGAGAACATAATCAATTTTCGAACATGCTAATTAGCGGTGTTTGCGCGTTTTCCTAGAGGGTTTGTAGGAGTGAGTTGGGATTTCATTTAATTGTGTTGTGCGCACTAATGCAGATATTCCAAATAAAGAGTAAAACGAAATGAAGAATTCGCCTCTCTTTACATAGACTTTCTGTCTTTGAAACCATTTCCGAACAAAATACTGAGTTTAAGAAAGTCTGGGATTACTTCCATTAAATAAAGAAAGGTGGCTAATAAACTCGAGTTAGTGGTGGAAGAGATGAACCTAGAGTAAGACAAACTTACTCTTTTTCTTTTATACTATTTTCTTGTTCTACATCTCTCAAGCGCCCGTAATCAAATAATGCCTCAGTAACAGGAATTATATGTATAAATTCGCAGAGTTTTTCTGTGTGCTGACTGTGTCGATATATATTTGGCGCAAACCAATATTTAAGTGAGAGTGACAGGCATAAATTAAATAATTACTCGGTTATTAAAACAATAACAACAACAACAACGACACACGCAACGACAGCAGGCGTGTATATAATCAAGCGGTTTGCGTGAAGCATTTCTTGACTGAATGACAGACGCCTACGTATATAACTTTACATATAGATATGCATAAATATTATCATAGACCTCCTAGCTGACACACACACACACATGGTTGACACCTTAGCTGACAGGCCTGACCATATGCGGGCACTCGATTATGCCGTGCATTGCCTTTTATAGCATCCAGCACGAGACAGACTGCGACTGAGACCGAGACCGAGACTGAAAGTTTGCATTGCTCAAACACATTTCTCTCACAACTTCCTTATTTGCAGCGACTTCCGCGGCGTTGCGTTGATGAATTTTAATTTGTTGTGTTAAGATTATGGCGGAAAGCGATTTGAACGCATGACTTGGATTATACAAAAAATATGAATTCATTACTGTTTGTTATACAGAAAATAATAAAGACTTTAAATTGAGGAGCTTTAAAAATTATTTATTGAAGAAAAAATGTTAATTTCATAATTTTTCATACTTTTTAAAGTCAGACGCCTAATACGTCTACTAATTCTCTCAAATTTAAATTTACATTTTTTGTGTTTGATTTTTTATTTTGATTTAGAAATTCTTTCTGAATTTAATTCTAATTTCGAATTTATGTAAAACAAAAATTAGAGAAAAAAATTAATTAAATTTTTGAAAACTAATTTAACATATTATTATCACAATTTTTTTTCTAAAAATGAAGATTAAGTAAAAAAAAAAAGAACTCTACCACAAATTGCCTGTAAAAAGCACACCATATTCTGCCAATTTTTTGCATTTCAAATTAATTAAAACTTTTGAAACTTGCAGATTGGTTTCCCAAACTCAAAAGAATAATACAGAATTGTATTGACAATTTACTTAGTCGAGTCTTATGTATGAAGTGAAATGAAGAAAGTGCATAATATGTAAACATTTATATCAAAGATTCTAATCACACAAGTATTTTATACAAATCACAAGTGTCAAAAGTATCAGCAAACACGCCATTGTGTAAATAAATAAGCAAATCGTCTAGTTCGCTAAGTATTTATATGTAAATAAATAGAGGTTTTTCTACTACTTATTCCACGCGTTTAGCATATAAATATTGATATTGTGATAATATTTGATAATTAATAAGTTAATAACTTTATTGTATTACAATAAAACAAATAATTTTTTACAAAACAAAATATTAGCAACAAATTGCATATACAAAGCGTAATCACACTTAAATAATATTTATATAAAAATAAAATTAAAAAACAAAAAGTGAATTAAAACTCTTTAAAAATCTACTATTATCAACTTTAAACTCTAAATAAAAAAAAAAAATATTTTTAAAATCACTTTTTTGAAACTCGAAACTAAAATAAAAATTGCCAACGAACTTTAAATAAACAAAAAAATATATTTAGATATTTATAAAAGTGTTAAGCAAAAATCGAAAATTCCACAACTCGTCTTAAACACACACACTCACTTACTCACTTGTTTCTCTTGCGCTGCTTATCAGTACAAGTGTGCGACGTCGGCGCAGGCAGCGAAGGCTTCAAGTGTGTAATTAGCAACATTCCGCTTGGCATTCCGTCTAGTGGATATTTATCGTCGGTGCTCGCTGCTGCGTTTAGAACAAGTCACGCTGATGATGGGATACATCATGGGGTGTGCTTGTTTCAAAGGTAAAGGATTCAAAGGTACATACAATTCCAATTGCTACAATTATCAATTACATTTCAACTATATTTATATGTAAAAAACGAAAAAAATAAATATTAGGTCTACAACTTTGCTTCCGCCGTTTTTTTTTTGTAAATTTGAGTTTTTTTTTTTTGTATAAAAACGGTTACAAATGTCGATGAGCCTCAAAATTTCCCGCAAATGTCGAGAATTCGGCTCAAAAAGTGACATTTTTAGTTGAGAATAAGTTTGGGATCCAAGATCGATATAAAACGATTTAATCGATTTAATCGACCAGTGCTTGACCCTAGAGACATCTATTAGAAAACGGCGGAAGCAAAGTTGTAGACCTAATATTTTGCAAATACAAAGAGGTATTGTATTTCAAATCAAAAATATATATTAGATAGTGGTTGCCTAGTAATGCTATCCAAGAATCGTCTTTAAGTTCATTCCTTACATTCAAGTTCTTTATTCGAAAAAAAAAAACAAAAATGAAAAGCCAATTTTCCATTGTTTTTTTTGTGCATTCTTCCCTGCGTTTCCGCAAAGTAATTATTTTAATGCATAAATTTCCAGCCACCAGCTGCCGTGCATTTGGCAAAACAAATGAGCTGTGAAGTCTTAAAATACCCGCTGCACATACATACACACATACTCGTACATATGTTGGCCATCATTTAGTTGTGCATCTGTTGAAATTCGCACACACAATTCCCACGCAGAAATTGTCGAGTGACAACAACAGCAACAACAACAATAGCAGTAGCAGCTGTTCATTCATGCATTTTGTGAAAAGCGCTTTTTACTATTAAATGTGCGCAAATAAATAAAATTGTATTTGTAAATTGTTCGCACATAAATGGAAGAGTATGTGTGGGTGTCCTTGTGGTTGTAAGGACAATGCATATCCGTTGATTGTAGTTACACATGCAAGTTTTAAATTGTATCACAAAAGCGTCACAGCGTCGTTTCTGTTTGTAATTTATTTGCATGAAGACTTCTACCCAGGCGAGTATTTTCAGAGAGAGTACAGTAGCCAGAAGAACCACATTTGGGCTTAGTAAAACATCGCGATAGAAAATCATTAGTGCTTTACAATTAGAATACTCTTTATCTTCTTGAAAACATTGAATATATTACAATTTAAGGTTAGAGGTCATAGGTCATCTCATTTCATTAGCTTATATTCCTTATGATTACAGTTATCAGTAATTAGTACTCAATGGAGCATATTCGAAGACGGCTATTTAACTTCGAAAAGGCAATTACGAATGTGTTTTCAGAACCCCTCCAAACCCACTGGGTGTTCCACTGCGTATACGTAACCAAATTTTTCCTTTGCTTTCCATTGTTGCCAGCAAACAAATTTTCCACATTTCTTTACATTTTCACTCGCATTTCATGCTTTTAAAGTAATTGTGCCTCCATCATTCGCCCAATAAAAGGCAACTTAATGCAAAAGGAAATAGAGCACATACAAACACACTAATTGGTGGATGTGTGGAAATGCGTCATTAATGCATTTACTAGTTGCTTGTATGCAAATTAAAATGTAAATATAAAATAAAAATACGGAGTACCAAAACCAAAGCGCGTCGAAAAAAGTGTGGAAAACGTGTTAGAACTATTATGTTGCCTACTTACAGCCGCCTGACATGTGATTGCTGCTCCACTAACAGCAACAACAAGGACACACCTAGCGCTGCACGCTACCAGCGCCCCAATTCGCATTCACACTCTGACCTCTCTGCTGTCCTCTACCATCCACCGTCCATTTGCCTAATTTTGCGCGCAGGTCGCCAGTAAACACGACGCGTCCTTTGCGCCTGGCGTTTCCGTGTTATGTTTGCGTGTCTTCATGTGCAGCGGTTGAAGTTTTGTTGTGGCCGTGCCAGCAAGTAGGCGTTTGTTGTGTTTACTGCTTGCAAATTATAGATTTTTCATGCAATTCTTTTATACCATTCCGCCGCTTCCGCTCTCTAATTTATACCAAAATATTAAACGCTGGAATGGAGGGCGCGTGTGTGAGTTTTTGATTTTGATTATGTTTTTTCTTATTTCAGTCTAAGCCTGTGTGCTTTTTAGGTTGGGTTCCACCTTCAATCTCACGTTAGTAAAATTCCTGCATATTTTAAGGCGCGACCATTACTTTTGGAGGGGATTTCGTTTTTACAGTTATTTTTATTTTTATGGATTATGTCGAGAAATTAGGGTTAGAATTTACATATGAGTTAGCCGCAGACGACAAAGGGGTGGCACGAATACAATTTGGTTGACCGGGAGTTTGAAAACGTAGTTTTGCAGTCAGTAACTTATAAAGCTTGTATACATGTAGCTTATTTATATGAATATTATTGTTTTTTTTAATAATGGAGAGCGGCTAGTTATAATTAAGTAGCTCTTGTTTGCGCTTTTGAAATTTTTCTTCTCTTATAAACCGTACCTTTCACACGAGTCCTATTAAGGTTGAGTCTTAATGATCTTCTTCAATGTTCTTCAAAATATTAATTTTTGAAATAGAGAGAAAACAAAGAGGATTTTAATATACCATTTGTGAATAAAAATTGAAATATTCACCATATCAGGTAAACAAAATTAATTCTTCGACATATCATCGAGATAACTCCTTCGAAATTGACGACCTTTCAAATTTTTATTTACATGCAGAAAGGGAGGGAGGACGTTAAGTGCATTAGAATGTTGACTTCACCAACACACACACATACCCAGAGCCCTACACTCAAATAGCGGTACATGCAGACAAGTGCATTTCATTACATATTTCCCTCCAACTCGTTGGTACAAGGGTGTAAGTGCATCTATATTTGCCTTTGTTTGTGTTTGTGTTGCTGTTGTTGTTGGTGTGGCGTCAACGCATACATCACTGGCCTCAACGTCACGGCATCGTCGGCATGTGAATTTATTTCGCATTTCACTCAGCATGTGATTTGTTTGCGCCGCCGTTGTTGTTGTTGCTTTTCCCAAGCGACGTCACCGCCATTGCGCCGACGCGGTGAGCGCGCAAAGTTGCTATAATTTCATTGTGCGTCTTTGTTTTGTTATTTCTTTTCATGCTTTCGTGTTTTGTTTTTATTCCTTCTGCCGAGAGCGCAAAGCAAAATGCCGGGTAATGTCCGCAAAACATGATGGCGCGTCGCTCTTCTCGCTCGCTTGTGTATGCTGTGCCCTCTGCTCAGTGCCCTTTGATGGGCTTGCATGCTCATCTATTACAATTTGTCAAAGCAGTTTTCTTGGAAGTTGTTGCAGAGATTGCGTTGTTTCTGTAGACATGAAGTTGGAATATAGTTGGAATCTACGTATACAAAATCGCTTAACAAATCGGTTGAAAACACTCATATATGGTTATGCTTGTGTATGTGTGCTCTCAAGTGCATTATTTTCTATTACACTAACATATTTGCTTTATATCCCCGAATTTCGTCACATTTAATCTCTCTATATTACTTTTGGTTGTCCGCTTTGCACTTGCATTCCCAACGGTTTGCCTTTCTTGTTTGCCATTTGTTTTTCTCCATTCGCATGTACTCATATTTTAATCATCATCTTCACTTCGCAAGCGCAATTTATCTCCCCAACCATATATTTATTACATATGCATGTACATCGGCAGCATGCACCGCAAGCTAGCTACCCTGCAGGAAATTAAATTGGCAAGGTTGGGGATGGTATCCTAATAATAATAATAGATAAACAAAGTTTTTACATTATTAGATCAGGGATACTATAGAAGAAACCCAATGGAGCATCGAGCATCGGACTTAAAATGTCTTCGAAGGGATTGGTTAAATAGTTTGGCAAATGGTACTGATGTTTTTTGCCTTCGGTAGACAATCGACTGTCTTTGGTAATTAATTAGTGATAGACTTTTCCTATAGCAGTGGATATAATACACCTCAATATACATATTATTACAAAATTTGTTTTTCTTAAACTTTCAAAAAAAAGTTTAATTATTGATAAAAAATTGTCGTGATTCCTACAGATCATGCTAAAATCCATCTATATAAATCAGGCTCGTGTGCATTTTCAACCGATCCCCCCTTTCTTTGCTGTTCATTTTCGTTACGTTGTTGGCTGTTGTTGTCGTTGTTGTTGTTCTTCGAGTGTCGGCTCGTTAATCTTAATTGCGTTGACAGCGTCACAACAACAACAATTTGCTACAATTACAATGATGCACACACTGCAACAACAACTATTTTATAACAAGAGATACTACTTTGCTGCTGCAACATTGCAGTTGTGGTTGTTGTTGTTGTTGCTGCTGATAAGTATGAAAAGTGTAATCACCACTAAACTAAAATGAACTACTTCAAGCAGTGCCGTGCTGAGAATGACAGCAACAACAATGACTATAGCAACAATCAAGCCCCTCAGATCGCCGCCGACAATATCTGGCTGTGCAAGCGCTGGTGCCAAGCAACAGCTACAACAACAACAATTGATGCTATCGAAATTGCTCGGTATGAACACACACACAATTAGATATTTACAAATTTATACAGGAGAGTTCATGTTCCGGATTTCCTAGTTAAGTAAAATAGTTTGTTCAGTGAAAAACTTCATAGTAATCGTTAAATCGTAAATTTATTAATTTTTGTTTAAAAATATGCATTCAATTTTTAATTTTATTATTTTATTTTTTATTTTTTCTTATTTTTTTTATTTAACTTAATTATATTTTTTTAATATTTTAAATTTTTTATTATTATTATTTTTAATAAAGTTTTTTTTATTATTTTATTTTATTTTTTATTTTTTCTTATATTTTTATTTAACTTAATTTTATTTATTTATTTTTTTTAATTTTTTTTATTTTAATTCGAAATTTTCCATATTCCATGTGGACAACAAAACACGCAGAGTTCAACACGCAATTGCAAAGCCGTCTAACGGCATTAACTGTCAATTTGTCATTATCATTGTAGACCAGTCGGACGCACGACCGACCGGCAGTTGGGAGGTGTTGCATATTCATGCCAATCAACTCAGGCGCAGTGCAGCAACATTACGGTTGTTTACCAGTTGCATGTACTCATTTCATATATGCATTTCATATAAATTACAAAAGCACTATAATTTAATAAATAAATATGAGCGAGCACAGGCGCTGCGGTCATTTATGGTGTGTACGCGTTTACTCACACATATGACTTATATATGTATATGCATGATAAAAAATACACACGCAACCGTGTTTAAAGCAAAATGTTCTATAATTAAAAAAATGAAGTTGAAAAAAAATTGTGTTTGTATGTGTATGACCATATTTGTGGTTTAAATATTGCAGTTTTTCCTAGAATTCGCTTGCTGCCATTCATTGTGCTTGCCCTTTATTGTTCGTTGAACTCAAAGCATGACTCCTGTTGCACATATAACGGCTTCCAGGATTACCGTATGCATTGTGTGCCGTTATTATGACATATAAGTATGGCTTGGGGAGCAATAACGAAGGATATATTCCTTGAGATATTTCTTTTATTTGAATTTATTAAATATAAGTCATGTTCTGAACGATGATGATCTAATGATTGAATTTATTTTATTAAAGAAAATATCGTCTTTAAGATATACATATGATTTCACATTATTTAATGTCAATAAATCAAGTTTGGGGTTTACTTTCTATAGATGTAGATACAAATGCTAGAACTCATGCACGTCTGTATATGTATACGTATATATTAGCTAATTTCATGTCCTTTTTTCCATTTCCCACTGTGATGTTTTCGATTGCGTGCTCAGGGGTGCCATAAATTTGCACTTGTTGATTGCAATTTATAGTTGGTCGCTGCTGGGGAGCCACATAATTGTATGTGTTCGTGTATATATGTATGAGTACAGTATATAAGAGTATATCATCATAAATAATTGTATATACTAATGCAAAAAACATAAAATAAATTTAGTCGTAATCGATAAAAAAAAATTATTTTCTTAGGACTCCACGTCGTATAAGTGATTTTAAATGGTCATGGCGTATACGTAACTGAAAATTAAGTTTTAATACCAATGAAAGCAGAGATTGCGAACTAAATAAAAATGACAGTAATACACATTTCTTAATTTTAATTATCTTTATCACATCACAAAATTATATTGCAAATCCTGAATAGTTCAAAACAGTCTAGAAATTTGAAGCTTCTGAAGAGTATAAATAACAAAAAATAGGTAATATCACCAAAAAGATCTAACGATTAATATAATTATTAAAATATGTGACATTCACAGCTAAATATAATCAAAACTTACATACTTTTCCTAAATATTTTCTATTTTATAGAACATTTACGTTCTTTCTTCCAACTCAATAAGGCTGTTAACTACTTCCTAGTACAAAGAGACGCTAATTTAGCAAAGCTTCAAATAAAATTAAATAAAAATAGCAGCCCTATAAACACTTCTTCGGTTCACAGGCCAAATGTCACTCATACGCCGTGTGCGTTCGCTTCCCCAACAACAAAGGGAACCGAATCAGCACAAAACACACATACAAGTAGGCACGCACGCAGCATGCAAAGCGAGTGAGCAAGTAAATTTGCGAAAATTTTAAAAATAAACTGCAAACAAAGTTAGCAAAAAATCGATAAGGCGGACGCAGTCGACAATTGCGACGTCAGTAATAAAACAACAACAACAACAACAGCAATAGCAAAAACAGAAAAGAAGTAAGGCACGAGGGATGCAGATGTACATATATAAAAATATAAGTTGGTGACTGGCTGAGTGGCTGAGTGAGCATCTCAAGTGCAACGCACACACACACACACACACACTCATACATATGCAGCCTCACTCAATATTCCCTTGTAGTATATTAAACTACAGCGGCGGGGAAGGGAATAAGTTATAAACACTACCTGCGCTGCATACAACTGCCACTCAGCGTCTGTTGCTTTTGCTGTTAACCTTGGCTGTTTACTGCCAAAACGCACTTGTGAATCTCAGCGTGAAGAAAAATAAAAACAGAATTGAAGAAATACGGGTGAAACACACAGAGGGGTAGGGGAAGGCGGCTGCGTGTACCCACTTCTACAGAGGTGAAACTAGCTCCACACCTACACGCTTGATACACGTAAAGCAGCTAGCTGGGGCTTTAGCTTGTCTATGCGCAATTCCCAGTGACGGCAGTGGGGGCGCATGAGCGCGTGTGTGTCTTGATAGGAGACCGGATGCGGCACTCCACCGCATGTGGATCCACCCACACAAGCTGCCGTCGTATATTAGATAGCCCCACGAAGCCGCTAAACGGCTTAGGCACTGACTGTGAAATTTACACAAAGTCAATAGAATGCTTTTCAATAACACTGTGATTATTGTTGTTGTTGTCGTTGTAATTCACATTGAGATAAGATAGCGGCAAAATCCAAGTAAACGGTAAACAATTTGGAATTAAGCGTAAATAATTTTCTCGGGACTGTGAAATTGAGAAACTTTTTGTGTGAATTTTTCAATTATTAGCTGGCAAATGCAATATTCTTCGCACTTCATTTTCACACAGCACTGGCTTCAAGCGAATGCTCGATTGTACTTATGTCTGAATTATAATAAAACATAATTTTATATGACAGTTCTTATGCGTTTAGCTTCGTATAAATTAACTAAGTTCAAGCTTGAAATGTGAAATTTATAAGAAAACAAGAAAAAACGTTAACTTCGGCTGTACCGAAGCTAATATACCCTTCACAGGTGCATTTCTTTTAGTAACTATGTGTTTAAGCAAATCTAAAGACGTATGAAAAAGTAAGTAAAACAAAGAAAACAGTTTACTAATTCTTTTTAGCCGGGTTGTTTGCTAGAAATATTAAGGTTATATAGTTAACCGATCTGAACAATTTCTTCGGAGATTATATTTTTACCTTAAGCAGTAATCCATGTCAAATTTCGTGAAGATACCACGTCAAATGCGAAAATTTTCCATACAAGCCATTGATTCCGATCGTTCGGTTTGTATGACAGCTATATGCTATAGTGAACCGATCTGAACAATTTTTTCGGATATTAAATTATTTCTATGAACAATAACTCACACCAAATTTCGTGAAGATATGTAGTAAAATGCGGAAGTTTTCCATACAAGCCCTTGATTCCGATCGTTCAGTTTGTATGGCAGTTATATGATATAGTGGTCCGATATCGGCAGTTCCGACAAATGAACAGCTTCTTGAAGAGAAAATAACATATGCAAAATTTCAAAACGATATCTTAAAAACTGAAGGACTAGTTCGTATATATACAGACAGACAGACAGACGGACATGGCTAAATCGACTCAATTCAACATACTGATCATTTATATACATATATACTTTATAGGGCCTCCGACGTTTCCTTCTGGGCGTTACAAACTTCGTGACAAACTTAATATACCCTGTTCAGGGTTTAAAAAGAAAAATATAATTCTTAAAGGAAGCCGTTCAAGAAATTTATGTTTAGATGACTACAAGACCTCCTTGAAAACTCTCATGAAACCAAATAGAGGTTAATATTTGATAAATCAGAGAAATCAAATCAGTGGATTTAATTTTCTAGTATTCATGTATATTTTATTCAATCTGCTATCTAGAAGCTGGCATTCTGGTAGAGAAGGAAAAGGAGGCATATCTTGTTTGTATTATGATTTACGCATGATTTTCGAAAGGTTGCTTACCGGTTGAATGTCAATTCCAGACACTAGGTGGTCAGATTGACAGAACTCATATTATAATATACTGATATATAGCCTCAAGAGTCTAAAATGCTTATATTTTTCCATATTTTCAATTTACAAAAAGGTAAATTTGAGTGTTGTCGAAAATGATTTATACCGTTATTTCTTAACTATATACCATATACCTATATACATACATTCATATAAACTCAGTTTACTAAAAGTTTTTAATCAATTTACCTTTTCTTCTTTACAGGTAAGTGCCACAATAAATTGAACGGTATTAGTTGCTGGTAAGTTTTGACATGCCAATTAAATGTTTGAAAGTGTTTTGAGGTTGGCAGCTTGAACATAAAAGCTCGCTGTAAGCGAAGAGATGTTATGTTAGCGCGCTGTTAGCGTCTGTTAAAGTGTGCTTAAAAAGCTGCGTCGTAACATAAAGCTTACGAAAAAGCTCATACAGAGTGTACAATATGCGCAGAAATTTTCAAAAAAAAAAAAACATTTTCTCTTGGAACCATAATTGAGAAAAATAAAAAATCTATTTCAGGTATAAATTGTCACTAAATTAGTTTTTTGCCAAGCGTCGCGCTTGAGTTGATTGTGAAAAATATTATTTATTTCTATATATATTTATTAACAGCATTAGAGCATGTAATTGCTGCCCACACAGTTTTCGCTGTTCTCGTAAGACGCTTAACACCCTTTTTCGTAAGGTTTGGTAAACATAATAAAATATTTTACTTATCAGCATACTTACAGCAGTACTTACTTACTTAGGGCGCTCGCCACCCATTTAATTGCCACAACAAACACTTTAGCCAAGTCATATTTTGACACATTTCTGTTGTCATTCGCCTAAATTCTTAATGTCGCTTAAATGACGTCAAACGAAAGATTCGCACGCATTTGATGAAGGTACTTAATGCCCGACGCCTGTTTCACCACAAAAGCCCGTAACACACACAGACACACACACAAGCACAGTTGTTGGGACGTGATTTCTATTTCACACACACATTCATACATTCGTATGCAGCAGACATGCTGTGTGTGTGTGCCGAAGACATTTGCTGATTTAGGAATTGCGTACTCTTTTTTGTGTGTTTTCCCTCTAATTCGGGTATTTAGAGCCCGAAAGTTAGTAGGTGTTATTGCTGGCGGCATTTTTTTACTGTTTATTTATTTTTTCTTTTGTTTTTGGAGTTTGCTTCTTCATCTGTTGCTTGCATTTCGAATGTGCCATTATCCTTCGTCCTGCTGTTCGAGTGCGATGAGCGTGCAGGTGTTAGCGGTAAATTATGTCGACGAACCCGGCATGGTTGAGTGTATTTTAAGATGCTCGTGCCGGACGGAATTTCAAGCAGCTCAAAATGTCCAAGCGTTTAGGCTCTTAAAATTAATAATATAAATCAAATTACACTTTTTTCTTCCCCGGACATTGTTATGACCGTTGAGTTGGGTGTCTGTGTGTGTTCACACAATGGGTTAACGGTTTGTTGCTTTTATTATGCTCATTTGAGAGCCAGCGCCTTTGTTTGCACAGAATATCGATAATTTTAATGAGAAACTCTGTTGGGTCGAGACACATTTTCAGTTAAAAGCCATCCGAAAAGCGTATTAAAGCGCTGCTATGACTTTTAATCGCTCGAAAAGCGAATAGTTTCAGTGTATGGATGACCATTGCCACCGACTGAAGTAAAAGCATTTATCTACAATCCTCTAAATAGTTTGCCAATCAACTTATCTCTCTCCGGCACTCCCTCACCATCACCTCTGTCCCTTCCACTTGAACTATTTGTAAAACTTGTTCCGCTCTGAAATAGCCAACGATTTAAGTAAACTATTTGCTGTCCCCATTCAAGGTGTTGTCCTCTACATTTTTGCGCATATTGAAAGGATGCCGGGCGCATGATAATCATTCTCGCGCACGTACACCCAAAGTTCAAGGTGAGTTTGCCTTGTCCCTTCACGACTCCTGGAATGCTCTGCAAATGGGCCCTGCAATTCATGTTTAGTCGCTGTTGTAATTAGTCTGTCAGTTCTCCCTGTTTGTTGTTGTTGTCTATGTTTGTTCACGTGGGCAGTTATCACACACGTGACATTCAATATGTGGCCGAACTGGTACACCAAAAAAAGCATTACAAACGGATCGCAATTCGTTAAACTGGAAAATTATTGTCCCGACTTTGAAAAAAATGTATATACAGACACACTTATATCGTTTTAATATGCAGATAAAAGCCAAGAAAGGTCTTGAAAGTACTTCTTAAAGGAAATATCCAGTGCTGAGGTAAGAGCACAAACTTAAGTGGTCTCGGCTTACATATAATATGAGAAATTGGAAGAATATTTTCATATATATATTTTTTAGCTTAGCGAAGTTTCTTATAGCCTATTGGTGCTTAGGTAGCCAGTCTTCTGACCTCCATTAGTAACATTGCTTCCTGTGGATCTTTAACTTAACATTTGATTTCCTTCTTAAGCACTCCTCCCTCATCATCTTAGGTTCTTCATCTAGGCTTTCTTCTAAAATTCATGGTGTCTTCTACTCTCGACGGCCACAGAGAAATACACTTCACCGCTTGCGATGCCATTGAGTTTCCTTGTTCCCCTGGTAGTTCAGCAAATTCCTCATCTTTGGTCCTGCGTTGAAAGAGCTGTAGGCAAGCAGGTCCTGTGTGACTCTTCCACTAGCCAAGTTTGCTTTTAAATTTCGCTTGTTTAAGCGCCTGACTTCGAAACACACCCACACACATTTCTGGCATGCATCGCAACCACCACAGAAATCGAAAGTAAAACTATGAATAATAGTTTAATGTTGGCACACTGTGAGGAAGTCTATTTGCGCTTAGTATACTCGTATGTGTGTGTGTGGTTCAGCACTGTGTTGGCATTTTGTAGGCATTTATTATGAAATTTACTTTGCCGCATGTCTCTCATTTACATAATTTCACAATGTGAAAGAAATTACAGTTTGGCGCTGTGCTCGCTCACCTCAAAAGCCATAAATTACGTTAAAACCCAACAACAACTTCCATGGAATGTTCGCCACGTTGTTGTTGTTTATCATTGTTGCAATGTATGGAGGTGTTTTAGTAGTTGGCAAGCGAACTGAGTGCGACTAAATCATAGCTTGAACTGGTGTAGGGTTTCCGAAACATGTTTTTTTTTTGTTTTTTTTTTTATGTAATTTAATATGCTTTCGAGGACTAGCAATAATTACATTTTTTTGTTTGAGATGGGTTGTTTAGGATGCTTTGCGTATGTTAGTGTTACATATACTATTCATAAGTGGTTACATTAGTGTTATAATTGCTGGATTCTGTTTTAAAATGAAAGCAAACTTCAGGTTAAAATTTGATTCCCAAAAAAATTTGCTCTCGGAGGGAATACATTTGAAAATAAAAAATATACTCATTTCTTACCCAAACGTGGAGAATATCTTGCTTATCATCTGTTTAAATATTTAGTCATATAAAAGGCAGACTTTCCACCGTAGTTTTAGGTTAGCTTAATACCCATTCTGTCAGAAAACTCACTGTATTTCAATTACCCACATTCAAATACTTTCCCCTATTTACTTTGAATTTTGTGATCCGCAAATTCAATTGACAAAACAGACTTAAAAAACAAGTAAGGAAGGGCTAAGTTCGGGTGTAACCGAACATTTTATACTCTCGCAATTTCTTTATTTAACTTAATTAATATTATATAATACACAATTTGACCCACATATTCGTCATATATATGGTATAAAGTCAATTGAAAGTTGGAAACCCTCATATTATGTTAGAAGCACAGAGGTCCGTCCGATATATGGGGCCTTAAAAACCTATGGTCCGATTTCAGCGATTTTTAGAATGGGGTTGCCACACTAATAACATAGAATTTGTGCAAAGTTCTGCACCGATATCTTCACTAGTGCTTCATTTATATATTGTAAAGTAAACGATTCAGATCGTCTTCAAAGTTCTGGTATATAGGAAGTAGGCGTGGTTGTGAGGCGATTTGGCCTATTTTCACAACATATCATTGGGATGTAAGGAAACTATTACAAACCAAGTTTCATTGAAATCGGTCGGATAGTTCCTGAGATAAGGTTTTTGACCCATAAGTGGGCGACGCCAAGCCCATTTTCCATTTTGTAAAAAACTCTGAGTGCAGCTTCCATCTGCCATTTCTTATGTGAAATTTATTGTTTCTGTCGTTTTTCGTTAGTGAGTTAACCCACTTTTAGTAATTTTCAACCTAACCTTTGTATGGGAGGTGGATAATAACCAATCCGGTTTCTTTCATTTTTGGACTGTATTAAGAAGTGGCTAAAAAAACGACTGCAGAAAGTTTGGTTTATATAGCTCTATTGGTTTGCGAGATATGTACAAAAAACCTATTTGGGGGCGGGGCCACGAAAATTTACATTATGTATGGCAACCGACGTCCCAGCATAAACAGCTGAGTAGCCAGCCGCCATTTTGATTTATTTGTTAATTATGATTTGCTGTAGTGCGAATAATCTGAAATTTCTGGAAATCTGTTTCCCTTTAATGTCTTTAAAACAGAGCGTTACACATTTTCGCCACGATTACCCACACGCACAGCCATTTTGTTTTACTCAGTCCACCCGCGTACAGATTTAATCCTATTACATTTCAAATTTCAAGTACAAAATCTAGTGCTGCACAGTCCACGTAATCTTATGAGCTACCCTTTAGTACAGCAGCAAACACCTAAGCCAGCATTATGGTCATTACTAAATTCAGCAGAATTAAAATTGTTTGCTTTTTGTAATTCTCATTTGAAATTTTGCAAACAGGGTGACAAACAGCGCAGCTCTTTGAAAGTGAGGCCGCCGCGTCACCTCCGGCAAAGCAACGGAATAATCCTCAAAGCTCGTGTGGGCTGCCAGAAAATCGTGGCTGCTGCAATGCTACAAAGAATTTTAATTTCAATTTAACCAAAAGCGAGTTTAATTTCTCATATATTGTATATCTAGAGATATTGCATTAAAGCAGGTCGGGGTTTGTAATGAATCTTTGTGAACTCAAAATGGTAGGTGTCAGTGCAAATTAAAATTTACTGAGCATATTATATTTCTTTGAAACTATTTGTTGCTTTCTATTTAGTTTTTCCATAATTTGCGGCATCTAGGACATAAGTTCCACCAATCGACAGATCAGTGTTGCTTTCTTCGCTCCACCGCAGAGACACATAAATATATATTCAACACTTCCGCTATCCGCTCACCGTTCTCCACTTTCATTTTAAATGTTTAATTAGTTTATTTTTCCAAGGCAAATAAACACTTTCGTTTGGTCGTTTGGCCAACTTTATTAGTTCAGCAGCAGAGTCGTAATCGCTGTGACCTTGTGTTCTGTGGCAACAGCGGATGCAGCGAGTACATAAATCAAGTTGCGGCTGCCGGCAGGACCAAGGCGAAATGAAGCGCCATGAGTATGTGTGTGCAGCGTAAATTTCTGTAGAAGTCTCTGTATGTGTGTCTGTGTGTCCATCGATTGGTTAAAATGACACTGTTACTGTGCCAACTGCTAGAAATGAGGGCCAAGTCAGACAGCGGCACGTGTCCAGCACCGAAGGGTCCATAGACGCCGCTGGAAATTTAATGCGCCTTCATTTCTCTTTAAATTTTGTGGAAGAAGACCCCACAACGCCGTTGAGTTTATGTAGCCTAAGCCCTTTTCTGTTGAATTAAGTTAAATTTGCGCGTTGTTGCTGATGGCTTGAAGTGCGGCGACAGCCATGTTTCACTTAAATAACACTTTCGTAAATGATTTTATACATTTTGCAGAGGTTTGGGAGTCTAACTCATTATTTCATGTATGAAATATGTGAAATGGAATTGAAAAATATGAGACTTCATCTTGGATTACCGGGGACTGAGTATTCTCTAGGAATTCATAAATTAGATTGTTGTACAACAAAAGATATCCTTGCTTACTTTTCGTTTTGGTGATTTCGGCTATTAGGTTTCGGAATATTGAAAAAAAATCGAAAATTCCAAAAATCTAATGATCTGTGGTTTCAACCCACATAAGTCGATCGATCCCTTTCACTCCTTTTGACTTTCAAGGCTTAAGCTATGTCAAAAATATTTAATCTATCCAACTTTTTATGATTAATCAGCTCAAGTAATCTAATTTCTTCAACACCGAAAGCTTCTGCAATATATTCATCGCTCCCCAATTCGATTTGCATGTCTGAGCAGCAACCTGTTTGCGTAATCGACCGAAAACGCCGAAGAAGAAACGCTGAGTTTCGTCAAAGCAAGCAACAGGACAACAGGAAGGCCGTACACCGCTTGGGACCGACCGCACAGCGGGCGTAATTGACAGTTTAAATTTGAGTGATCAACGTTTGCTTTTGCTTGCATGCGTTCAATCACGGCGAGGCCCACACACAATGCAAATCGGCAATCTCACATGTGTCATTATTAAATACCGTTATTATTCAAAGTAACCTGTAGCCGTGTAAAGCGCCCCAGCTAAGCTGCGGCGTTGTGAGAACATGCGAAAATCTTGTCAAATTTGATGTTACAAATGAATATTTTATTATTTGCGTCACCGAGAGGTTTGTTCGTTTGTTTACACCTACGGCGGTGTAAGGAAGCATTGAGCGGCGCTGTGAGCGTGTGTGTCAGACAGAGAAGGCAAGCCAAAGGCGAGCGAGAGCGACACAGGCGGTACTGTTAGTGAGTGTAAAAGAGAGAGAGCGACATATGTTCCGTTGAGCGAGAGCGCCTTGATGCTGACCTCCGCAAAGGTTGCTTACGAAATAATAAAGGACACCAGCTGCGTTTCGCTAAAGGGCGGGCTGTATCCCGCGCATACACACACACACACACACGCGTACGCACTTTTTCACTTCCGCTTTGACGCAGCATTCACACCACACACGTGTGCATTCGGTTGAAGTGCGTTCGTATGCGTCAGCACATTGAATTGAAATTGAAGTTCAAGTCGAAGGCTTCGGCAAAGTTGCAAGTTCAGCGGCACATCGGCAAGTGCGCTCTACCGCAGGGCAACGAAAGCTCATCGTGCATTCAATGCGTGCTTGTGTGAGTGCGAGCTTTGGCGATTTCTCCTCCATTGTAAATGTGTGCGCTGCCCTTAGTGACGGCGTCGTTGACTTCAGCGCTGCTGTCGGCGCAGCTGGTGGGTGTGTACGACTGCGACAGAGAAATGAAAATGTTTCGTATGTGTGTGTGTGTGTGCCGTTGTAACGGGCGATTATGTAAGTTTGTTATGCTGACACACACACACGCGCATACACAGAGGCGAATGCTCAGCATCAATTTGCAAGCAGTTTGATTCCAATCACAAAGGCGCACAAATATTCGCACTCCGAGCTGGCTGCGTTGCAAATCTGTTCTGTTGATTTCTAAGCGATTTTTAAATGCGTTTTTGGCATAAATGAGTTTTTTGGAGTACTCAATTCGACGCAAAGTTTGTCGACAACATTTTACTGCGAATTTCGTTGGAAAGCAAAGTCATAGAGAGTTTGCGTAAACTTTTCCAAAATGATTTAAATTTTTTGAATTTAGTTTGAAAATATTAAAATTGATTTGTTTTAGCTGTAATCGTGGAATAATTCGGTTCGGTTCGAATTTCACGCTAATTGCCAATGTCACAATTTAAGCTTCCACATAAGGACTAATTGAAGAACTGAATTGCTTGAAGGTACGATAAGATACAGATGTTGATATAAAGGCAGCATCTTCGCGCTTCTCCCTCAACAGTCTCTCATGTTGGTTTAACCTCTCGACATCTTCTTCTGCTTATGGAAAAACACTCTCTGCTGTGACTTCTTCTCTTTTTATGAGAAAAAACTTCGAGGAATTTCGACCTTCTTGTTGATTTGTCTTCAAGAAGATTTGTTCTTCACAATAAGAGTATGTTTGAGAAATAGTTTCTCAAACGGAAGCTTTATTTATATAATATATAATGCTAGAATGGTTGTTTCTTCGCCTGTATATTGTTTTAAGCGAAATTTAATTGTCCAACAACAAAAAAAACTAATTCGAGTGAGAGTTTTCTTATATACTTATTTTTCATTTGGTGTTTGTTTGCTAATTTTTGAATTTTTTCCTTGACAGTCTGTCCCTGGGCTTTCATTTCACTGTCATTCGCAGCCAAGGTTTCATGTCACGTGCAGGTTTACACGATACACACACACACACTCACATATTTACATACGATCAAAGTCGCTTACAAGCATACAAACATATATATATAAGAGTCTATGGTAAATTCCGTTTCATTTCACAGTTACAAAAGATAGCGTTCAAATGAAAAAAAAATAAAATAAAATAAAAAAATATATATAATATATGTGTGTGTGTGCGCTTGTGTATTGGTATTTTTCCTGTTTGTGTCATTTTGTTTTCGCGGCTATTTGTCTCTCTGTGTAATTTGCCACTTGAAGGCTGCCACAGCTCCTCTCCTTGTTGTGTGCTTCAAGTGCGATTGGGCGTTGCGCGAAAGTGGCCTTTAGTTACGATTCGCTTGTTGTTGTTGCCTTTTTCGCTGTTTTTGCATTCCGCGGCAAATTAAACAGTTTGCTTTGATGGCTCTAAAGCGGATTGCTGAATTATAAATAATACAGCGCTTAGTAACTTCAATATATTTTACATATTTTTTTCAAATTTAACATGGAATAAGCATGTAGAAACATTGGAGGGAGTTCAGAGTTTCCCTAGAATATTCAGTTCTTACTTATTATTGTCGAGGATGCGCTATTAAAGCGATATATTTTAAAGACTTGCAGATTGAAGTCAGTTGTAGTGGTTTACTGGTTTACTGATTTCATTTCACCATTTCAGTTGCTTGGCTTATACCACTGTATTCTGCATTCTGCGCTGAGCTTTTTGTTTTTCACTGCTATTCGACCGACAAGTTCTCTGCCGACTCCAGGAGTATTCAATAAAAAGAAAACATATTGATTCTAGTGGGAACTGAAATCAGATCCAGTTCCTCCAACCACTAGACTACACAAATAGCCACTGTTGTCTAATATTGCAGTTATATACTACTTTTATCATGATTTTGACCATAGCGACATCTAACGGCAGCGTAAATAATGAGCAAGCGTTAAGCTTTAGCTCCGCTAGGCCACCTGCAAGCAACAATTCACTAGAATTTCCAATTCCGCTTTAATAATTTGTTTCTTTTCACACGCCTTACAAATTACGAGATGAATTGCTATTTTTACATTCTTTCCGTACGCATTTCACTGAAGTCCCCTTAAAGTATGCTTCATTATTTGTAGAATCATAAATATGTATGTATAAGCGTATTAATACCCCATCCGGACAAGGTAGCTAACAATCAATTATGCGCAGACACTTCAGTGTCGAAAGACCTTCTTCACTCAATCACTCATTTTGAATTGACAACGGCAGATCCTTTTCACACATAAAATTACAACTAACCATGGCGGTGACAAGCAACTCAATCGAAAACCTGTTGTCTTCTTGTCCTCTTGCGCCGCAACAATGAAAAGCAACAATCAAAGGCGTAACAGAAGTACCGTAATAAGCAAATAAAGAAGCGAGATTAACAAGAACCACACACAGGACAAAGGACACAGGACGCTACAAGAACGGTTGAAAGCCCTTGAGCCGAAACAAATTAAAGGAGGCTGAGTGGAGAGGGTGAGAGAGTGAGGGCGGCATTTGCATAACTTGTGCACTTCTGAAAAATTATTTAGATATTCAAGTGAGGAATATGATGACACAGCGAGTTATTGACAGGATATGAGCAGGACGTTAAGGTGCAGAATTCTAAATCAACAACTCATAACCAAAGTCGGCGCTGTGCCTTGTATGCTTAAGCAACCATTTACTTATGTATTAGTATGCCAGCTGCGCTGCTGGATTTATCCTTGCTGGTTGACTGGATTAGGTTAGGGAAGCAGCCTTGCACCTGCTGCGCAAGGTGTCTTTGGTCTTTGTCATGAACTTGAGGCGACGTCGCAGCCGAAGGACGCGCGATTTGCGATTTCAGTTGTGCAAATGATAGCTGGCAGGAGGTGGCAACCGTTGTGCTCAAGGACAATTAGCAGCAATAAAGCACCGAACAGCAGAGAAGTTATGACGCCATTTGTGGCCAACTACAGGGTCACCATGTGGCAATTGCGGTACAATACGAGTACCGACGAGGCATTCGTCTTCATTTCTCCACTATCACTGCTTAATGACATAAGCGCTCAGTGTGAATGCGCGGGTGGGGGGCGTGGCGCATAACAGTTTCGGTCGGTTGCTTCTTGCTTTGTTGTAGATACTTTGTGTAGATATCACCTTCGCTTGTTTGCTTCTTATTAACTTCTTTTCTTCTGCTTGTTCTTTTTTGTCTTTCCTGCGCTCGTCTTCTGTTGGATGATATTTCATTTCCACTATTTGGTCACGCGATTTGTTTTGTTGCCTTAACTAATTGCTCTCTGTCTGTCCGTCAGCGCGCTCGTGTGTGTGTGCTTGTGCGCATATTGCCGCGCAGCATCCTTAATTATAACGGTTATTATACGCAAAAATGTTTTATCTGCAACGCCTTGGGTTCGGCGACGCTTGTCCTTGCCTGTCAGCTCGGTGCTTATCTGCCAAACCTGCGAAAAGCACTTGATTATTCACGGCTGATGTGAAATCAGAGTGATGAAACGGGCTCCGCGCGTGTCTTGGCGGCCAAGCAACAAAGGAGCTAGTAACCACCACAGCAAGCAAATGAGAAAAGTTCCTTCTTATTAATTTATGCTTTCGCTGTTCTTCTCGCTTTGTTTTTGTTTTGTTGCACGGTCCGCCTTTGCAATACCATAATTAGTATAATTAATCAAGCTGCCATATCAAACAAAACTACTTACGAGATGCTGAGGATAATACACTGGCATTTCCGTTAGTTGGTGCTGGCTGCCTTATATTTGAGGATGAAAGGAAAATAATTTGATAAGAACTTTTAGTGTGAAAATGCGCTTTCCGAAAATGTGCGATAAAATCATTTAAAACCTAATTGCTAAAAGTTTGCGGGAGAATTTCACGAAACAAGAGAATGAGGTCGAATGGGTTTGGGAAAATTATTCGCGGAGAAATTAAAGTTTTAATGAAAGTTATTGTAAATGCTTAATTATCATAACAATATTTGATAAACTTGACTTGAGATCAGTTTCAGAGCAGTATGCGACAGTGGATTGTTACCACAAACATAGTATAATCGTAACCATAATCCCAATATTCTGTTGTGGAACATATTATGTTACGATACCTGTTAAGATTGATCTCATGTGATCGAAATGAGATTCCACACTCACAAGAATGCCACTGCGAACAGTTCTAAAACTTTTAAACATAAAACATATTCACACGGTCTGCCCTGAGTTCTTCAACTGTTCCAGAAACTTCCCTAAATTCTAAGGCATTTCCATTACACTGCTCTTCAACCGATATAAAGGTGAGGTCAAAGGTGATTTCATGAGAGGCATTTGAGTTTGTCTTAGTGCCTGTTAAATAAACTTTACAATAATCGAATTGGTGCACCTCGGTCTTCCGATGCCTCCGACTGCAGCCATTTGCAATTTTATAATTAAAATTCTCAATAACCTCAAACAAAAGCAGAAATCCAACCGATTTGCTAAAATTCAACCACATTCAGTCGAAGCATATGGCATATTGGCATATGTGTCGGTGCGCCTATAAATATGCAGCACTCTTCAATAGCATGCCACAACTCAATTTAAGCTCTCACTGCTTGCCTTCCCCCATTTTGCTATAGTTGTTGTTATTGTTTTAAAATTGTCATATGCAACAGTCATGCAGTCAGTCAATGCCGTGCCGTCGTGCCACCACCACCGTGGACAAAGAAAACTAATTTATTTACGTGCACACAAACGCCAACAAAAACAAACACATACACACAAATGCCTCCGCCTTGCACGAGCCATGGCATAAGCACAGCAGGCGCTCGAGTTTCACTGGTGGGTGGCGCCTAATGCAGGCGGACAGCCCAGCACCGCCGCACCTGGGCCACCAGTGCAACCCTGAGCACAGCAGCGGCCAGCATTGCTCGGCGAGCGCAGCGTGTAGGTGGACTCCCGCCCACCGGCAAGTTGACGAGCTGGCGAGGACTCTGCTGGCCCACAGCACGAGCGGCCTTACATAAACGAACGACTGCTCGCATATGCTAGTGGCTGGTCACGTGCCAGTCTAACGAGTTGCGGACGTCGATGGCACATCGCAGCGGCAGCGCTGCCGCCGTTCGCAGTGAATAGCGGCAATTATTTACAAGCATGAGCTTTTGGCGAAAGCTCCGCTGGGCCGCTTTCCCCTGCAAAGTGTACTTTTGCATTTGTTTACATCCATTTTTGTGCGAGTGTTAGCCGCTAAAATGCCCTTGTAATGTAATGGGCTTACGAAAACATGCGCATGCTCACTGCAGCAAATACGTATTCACGTAAGTGTGTTCAGTTATGCACTAGTGTGCGTGCTACCCAGTCGGAAGTGAGGCTCATGTGTTGATACTGGCTTATTGTAGTAAACATTAGGTTTGCTCTGTGATAATTTCAGCGCGGAAATATTTGATTTTGAATTTCTGAAAAATTTTGCATTATTTGCTTTACTAGACTAGATACTGGATATTGTTATGTGGTTATTAATTAAAAGAAATCTTAAAAAATATATATTTTTAACGCTTCTATATTTTCTTTTATTTATTTTTTTTTTTTTTTTTAACATTTTGTGAATAATATTTTATTTTTATTTATTTAAAAATTGTTTAATTTATTGTTATTTTAATTAAATTTAATTTTAATGTATTTTATTTTTTTATTATTTAATTATAATTATTATTTTTTATTTTTTTTTTATAAATTAGGTATTATTGATTTTATTAGATTATAATAATCTTAAATACATTCTTCAGTTGTTTTTGTTATGTTTTTAGCTTTATGAACGATTTTAGAATTATTATATAAAAATTATTTATTTTATTTTGCTTAATTATTTTTTATACTCAAATAATAAATAAAATTGATATAATATTCCAACTATCAAGAAAAAACTGACTTCGATGACTGCTCTCTGTTGACAAAGTTTCCACTTTACACACACACACACACCGAAAATCGGTCTTCCTCTCCCACTCACGCACACACTTACGTTTTCGATATTAGAACGCCGGCATGCATACACGCACATATATATTGAGTCGCCTCTACGCCGACAGCGCACTTTCGCCGCTGCCGCCGCTGTGGAAAAAGTGCCAAAATTCGGCATTGGCATTGGCATCCAGCTGCTGGTGTTAGTGCTAGTCGCAACACACAAGACGAAAATAAAACGAAACTGTAAAGACAACAACAACAACAGCCAGCCAGCCAGCTAAACGTAGCGAAAACAATGCGAACCCATACAGGCGCGTTGTTTTTATCGGAAGCTGGCGCAGAAGCAGAAGAAAAACGGCAGTAACTGCCGGCGCCGCTGTCGCCATCGTCACCGCCGAAATGAAAATGCTGCTGAGGCCAAACATCTTCACAAAATCATTTTCGCAAATCAGTTTGCTGGCAATACTCAGGCGAGACTGACCCCCCAGGTCCAATGAGAGATCACGAAAAATATTCGTTTTTAGAAAAATAGCTGTGAAAAACGCGCGTCACACCGAGAAAGTCCAAGCGGCAAAGCGAAGAATTCGTTTTTATTTTGCCAATTTTCTTTTCTTTTTCGTTTCGATTTGGTTGTTGTTTTCTCGTTCTTCGTTCGACAAATTCAAACAACCACTCGAGTGAGTGTAGCAGTGCTGAAAGACCCCACATTAGCAGTGTGTGTGTGTGTGTGTGAACAAATTGGCGGCGAACTGATAACGCTAGCTAACGGTTATACACGCCACCGAGGAAGTGCAAAATTCAAGAGCGCAGAATTTCCTGTTAATTTCTGATTAGCCCCGTTTGTTATATGTGTACCATATGTGAAGTGAACAGTTATTAACACTGATCGGCAGATAAACGGTAAAAACGAGAAATAATTTTACATTGAACTCTCGAGTGAATGAGCGTTAAAAATAATAAAAAAAAAAAACATAAAATTCATTTGGAAAACATAGCACCGTTATTTTCACGGCCGTGCGTAAAAGCCGAAATAAATCAAATTAAACCAACAACAACAGCAAAAAGAGCGCGTGAACAGCAGTGAAAGTAAAAAAAAACTCGATTGGGTGCGTTGACATATTTCGCGCGCTGACAGATCAACAGAAGAAATGAAATAATGAGAGATAAATGAAATGAAATAAACGAAGAAGCGCCCGTAAAAAACGCGAAAACATAAAAATAGCTATAATTTTAAAGAAAGAAAAAACCACACAAACCATAAATCAACTTAAAAATAATAAAATAATGCAATTCTAAAGGAAAAAAATAAAAACAAAAACAAAAAGAACAATCGAATTTACACATCAGCGCGCACTTTTTCGCGCAACAACAACAATTGAAGTTTCTAAATATATTCTTCCGCATACAACAATATTTGCATATAGAACTTCAAGATATTTTAAAAAGAGAGCATATTTTAAACCAAAAGCAAAGCTAAAGTTTGAACAAAAGAATTAAAAATAAAATATATATTAAACTACAAAAAAAATATTTATTAAAAATATATATATATCAAACAACATTTATGTATTAAAGTGGCATAATAATCAACAATAAGCAGAAACACTCTACCTTCAAGTATAAACACTAATATATACATGCATACAGACAAACATAAATATATATATTTAATAACGCATAACTAACGCAGTGTGCTTGTTGTAATGTGAAATAGCGCTAAAACTATTTTCCTATTAATAATATATTATATGATCAACATAAATATATAAAAACAAAAATAAAAAATAAAAAAAAATATTATACATACATACATATATATATGCTTATAAACAAAGCAGGCAACGCAGAAAACACAAAAACAAAAAAATATATATAAACATATTGTAAGTGTTTACAAGTGTCGCGCATGCATACATACATACATATGTATATATGTAATTAAAAAAATATATATGTTTCGTACAACTATGTATATGCCCAAAAAGTGTTGAGCAAATGTCTCAAATTTGTTAATTTCTCAAAAAAATATTTTTTTCTTTCTTTTTTTCTCCGACATATTTACATATGTATGTATGTATGCGTGTGTTTGTACAAGCTATAAAAATAAAATTTCGCAATTTTCCGTCACTCCTGAGTGCTCGCACACAACAACCACTTGACAATAATTCGGCAACAAATATTTGCGTGGCTAGTCATATGCCATTTTCATTCAGAGAATTCGCACTCAACAACAACAACAACACAGCAACAAAATGAAATAAATTGAAAATCAAATAATGAAGTGTAAGGAGAGCGATTTTGAAAATCTAATATTTTGAAAAATGAAGTGCGAGTGAAAATTTAGACGAAAAATTAGGCATGGAATGTGGTTCTCATGAGCAGATGGGATTTTGCTTTTTCTTCTGAAGGTCTGCTGCTAAGCCAGTATTTCGATAGCTTGTATAATATGTATATTCAATAAATTTATTTTAAATTTTATTCATGAACCATCAGCTGTCCTTCATATTTCTCAAGGGCCTGTTGCGTTAAAGAACCAAACATATAGACAATACACGAGCTAGTTTGGATTGAGTTGTGGCAATTCTGTCCTTGATCTTGGTATATAATTGTCGAATTGAATAATTATTTTTTTTTTTAATTTTAAATTTCTTTATTTCTAATCAACTTATGCGATTGTCTTTATATACTTATATTTTCAAGCTCTATAGTCTCTTACCCTCAAGGTTGTACTATAATCATTTATATATAGTAATTGGCAATCTTAAATAATCATCTTATTTAAATTAGTTGTTGGCAACAGCTTTTCACATTAATTTGAGCAATAATTTTTTGATTTCTTTGCGTAGATGTAATTTTAGTAAATGTCGCTCATACGCCATAGTGTGCAATTATGATACCGATGCTGTATTTTTAACCAATTTTTTTATACCCTGAACAGGGTATATTAAGTTTGTCACGAAGTTTGTAACACCCAGAAGGAAGCGTCGGAGGTCCTATAAAGTATATATATAAATGATCAGTATGTTAAACTGAGTCGATTTAGCCATGTCCGTCTGTCTGTCCGTCTGTCTGTATATATACGAACTAGTCCTTCAGTTTTTAAGATATCGTTTGCAGATGTTATTTTCTTTTCAAGAAGCTGCTCATTTGTCTAAACTGCCGATATCGGACCACTATATCATAGAGCTGCCGTACAAACTGAACGATCGGAATCAATGGCTTGTATGGAAATCTTCCGCATTTTACAACATATCTTCACGAAATTTGGTGTGAGTTATTGTTTATAGAAATAATTTAATCTCCGAAAAAATTGTTCAGATCGGTTCACTATAGCATATAGCTGCCATACAAACCGAACGATCGGAATCAATGGCTTGTATGGAAAATTTCCGCATTTTACTACATATCTTCACGAAATTTGATGTGAGGTATTGTTCATAGAAATAATTTAATCTCCGAAAAAATTGTTTAGATCGGTTCACTATAGCATATAGCTGCCATACAAACCGAACGATCGGAATCAATGGCATGTATGGAAAGTTTTCGCATTAGACGCGGTATCTTCACGAAATTTGACATGGATTACTGCTTAAGGTAAAAGTATGATCTCCGAAGAAATGTTCAGATCGGTTAACTATATAACCTTAATGTTTCTAGCAAACAACCCGGCTAAAAGGAATTAGTAAAATGTTTTATTTTTTTTTACTTAGTTTTTCTTACGTCTTTAGATTTGCTTAAACACATAGTTGCTAAAAGAAATGCACCTGTGAAGGGTATATTAGCTTCGGTACAGCCGAAGTTAACATTTTTTCTTGTTTTTATTTGTTTTTTTTTTTTTTGAGTTAAGATTTAAGAAAACCCATTAGGTTTATATGTACTAAGATTATCATCTTGGTCGATTTTATGAAATTTTTTATAGTACAAGGGTTTGAGAGTCCTAGTCGAATCTTATTTTTGTAATTTCTTTTTTTTTATTTTTATATTGAAATACTACCACTATCACCTCCTTGCCTTACAAATAATTGTATTATAGCGTTTTGCTCCTTTCCCGCTCTTCAAAACGCTCGCCTTAACATTCACAAAGTTTGACGCATGTAAGCGAGTCTCTGTGTGATTCCTACAGCATACTGATTTCAAACACATTTTGCCATGAGTTTCCACGAATTTTCACAACTTCTCAAAACCAGAAAAAAAGCTTTAAGAGAAATCCAACAAATGCTTGTAATCCACATCCCCTGCTCTGCCTCGTCTTAAGTTTAACGAGTGCCTTTTGTTCAGCTGAAATATCATTTTAATAAGCAATTAGACTTTGGCACACTCGTGCAAGTGAGTTTTGCGTGCTGAATTGTGTTGACTTGTTGGCCCTTTTGTTTTGTTGTTTTTCTTTTACATGCACACACACACACCCACATTACGTGGCTTAAATCCAAAGTAAGGCTGTGTGTGTGTGAGCCTAAAGAACTAAACATTTTAGTGAACAAGCGAACAAAGAACAAACAACTAAACACAATAAATACAAAGCAATCAGCAAGTAGGCGTGTTCTCAGCACAATGTGCTCGTGTAGACTGTAGGCAAGTTGTTAAGGGCGTTGGAAGGTGGGAGGTAGGAAATACTTTACAGTTAAAATTCTGCACAGCTGTGAGGAATACTTTTGCACAAAATATTTCACTGCTGCCACTGACGCCACTGCGTTGTATTATATAAGCCACGGATGTACATATGTTTCCGCAAATTTGGTGCAGAGTTCTCCTTGCGTTACCAACCCACAGTGCATCGTCGCTTATAAAATGCCATTATGCCATTAGGGAGCATGTTCCATTTACTGTGCTCCGCTCGCATTATCCTCGTGCACTGCCTTCTCTCTTTTTTTTAGCGCTTTTCCCATTAGGGACGCTGGCACTCACACAGCTCAGCAAGAATTCCTCGCCTTTCACAGGACTTTTTGCTGATGTTTATGTTGAAAGCCGCAAAAATGTTCCGTTTTGTCCTTGACGTGGCACACAAATTCACACTCTTCTCCTGCAATATTTTCTACTTTACTTTTCGCTTCGTTATTTGCTGCGCTGACACTGCCTCCGCCCTCTGTCCTCTGCTCATTAACAACTTTTTTTCTGCCACTTCGAGCGCTTCTCATTTTTTGCTGCCGCCTTCATTTCGATTATGACAGGCTGGCTGGCTTCTTACGCTTGATCAGCCGCGCTGAATGTCAGAGCGCGTGTTGTATGCGTCCAGTCGCTGAAAAACTCGCCGCCCATTGAAGTCGCGGTGGGACCTTCATAATGGCGATTGATTGCTGCGTTTGAAGAATGCTAGAAAAAATTCTATGCACAGCCTGTGAGCGTAAACTTAATCAGCAAGATTTTCTCACTGCGGTTAACGAAGGTGAATTCAGTTTTTCTTTTGCGAATATAAATCATGACAGCGCTTGAAGAGCATATTTTGCTTCATTAAACTCGACTTTCGTTAATTAATGCGCTTTTTTCTTACTTTGTGGAGCTTAGAAAGAATGCTGAATGGCTTCAAAATTTAAAGGAAAATATTTCCACATTAAATATTGCTCCACTTTTACGACTTTTCTTGGTAGTCAATGGAACGGCTGAAGTGTAGCAAGCTAGAAGAAAGCTTTCAGCATCGATTTTTAACTTTCCTCTCATTTCACTTTTTCACATTCTTTTCTTTTTTTTTGTAAATTTAGGTCCTCTTATGTCTACTGGCTTGTTTGCGCTTCATTTAGCTCAACGCGCCAGACAAGTTTGACAGTAAACCGTAGCACAGTTTTGGGCGTCGCATTCTTTCGCAGCCACCACACACCGCGTTGAATATTTAATGCACAAAATATGTAACGAAGCGCCATGAAATGTTATGTAAAGCAGCGAACATGCCTCAATCATGGCCTGGTGTAAACATAAACACGTAGGTCGTTATGTAAACTCATATTGGCGACCTTGTCACGTGGTTCGCCTAATTAGCTCACAAGCATTACGAACAACTTGTTGTTGCTCTTTTGCTTTACCGATGTCGGCTTAATTTAAAATGTCAGCGCATAGACAGCGTGTTAATATGAGATAAGAGAAATGCTCCGATGTGACATGACATTCTATTAATATGTTTTCTCTCTTATACGCTCCTAATATATCTGTGGTTCTGCAGAAGTACTAAAAACTCAGGCTAGACTTGATGCGACTTTAACTATGTTAAAGTTATAGTTAGAAAACGTTGCCTACCTTTAGGTATATTTACCAAGGCACACACCCAAATGTACTCTTTCCTGCTAGCCCCACTATTCATCTAGTTTTACGACTTTTAATTAATTATTTAAGGGGAAAAGCGCCAACATTTGATCGGCAATCGCTATTGACATTTTTGAAGTAGTATCCCTGTCGTAACAGATGAACCGCACACATGAAATTAATTGCTCACATGTGTACGAGGCTTGCATATGAAATTGGCAGATGTTCGCCTGTCCCGTCGATAATTGATGAGTGTACATGAAAACACCGACCGACCGACCGTAAATATTTTACTATTGGCGGCGATTTTCAGTAACGAATGGGCCGTTGGCCGGGCCGTTAACTACATGTGAGTATTTGAGCTGTAACGGAAGTGTTGGCACAATTTCCGGCTACAAGCCATAACTATAACTGTAAAAACAGTTGTAAAAATATTTGTGCTCTGTGTGCGGGCCGCCGTTGAGGCTTGTTATGCAACGAGCAGGTGTGCGAAAAAATCGATTTTATTTCTTCTGATTTTTTGTTGTGCTGAGAATGATTTGCAACGCTGTGCCATTCGTTGTTGCTCTGCATTTGGGTATTTATAAGTATTTGTGTGTTGATTTTCAATATTATTTTTATTTTATTTTTTACATTGCTCGCCATCCGCCAATCATCAGTCAAAATCTTCGCTGAAATATTCATGTACGAGTGCGCTCGTGAAATACCGTTACAAGAGAGGGCGAGGAGGCAGCGGCAGAGGCATGAGCAACAGCAGCAGCCAAGCTGCAATTGTTGTCATCGATCTTATTGCTTGTTGCTCTGCTGGTCTGTATTTTTTCGTGTTGTTGTTGTTGTTATTGTCGTTGTCTATTTCACGCCCGATTGCAGGCGATGATTGTAGCTGTCAGTTGTAGGTACATCTGTTCGCTGACAGCTGTAATTGGACAACGTCGCAACTGAGTTTATTAATATTGATGTTCTGCACGAAGGAATGTGCGAAATTCCAACACGAATTCGGGTGCAAAATTATGAAATCCATCAAAAAAATTGAATATGATTCTATTAACATCTTTGCTTGCTTGTGCTTGATATAAATAGTTTTGGAGTTGGGCTGGATGGGAAACAATCTGACAGATAGAGGCTCCCAAGCCGTTCAAAAAACACGCTGGATTATTATGAAGACATTTTCATATCGAAATTGAAGAAACGATTTGTGATTCTACATTGGTAGAATACAAACCACTTGCTTGAATTTGGGACTTTGAGTCCTACAAGAAACATAGCCGTATTCCATATGGAATAATTTAGACAGCACAAAGAGCAAATATCGGCATGCAGATATATTCAAAGCAAAATAATCGACTTTGGCTTCATTTATATACAGCTCATCATCATCTTCCAGATATTTTCAATTCACGCCAACTTCCTTTCATTAACGTTCGCTTCTCATTAGGCACTCACTTTTCCAGGCTTGCCACTCAGCCCACCCACCACATGCATTGAATTTCCTCACCACGCTTTAACACCACTCATTCACTGCGTCAGTACGCACGTCACGTATACGCCATGTCTATCCATCAGCTCCCACGAGCAGCTGTACTCGAGCGTCGAACGTACATATATCGGCACGTGGAAGCTGAGCACTGGGCGCTCCAGCCGCACAGTTATTTGACCTTCGAGTATTTTCCGCTTTTGTTCACCTACGACTTTCAGCTAATTTGAGTGCTGTTCCGGTGAAGGACGCGGGCGGCGAGTGGGCGCTGAAGTTGAATATGGCATTTCAATGCATAACTGCGAGAGCACTGCAGTGAAACTTTAACTCTAAGCCATTTCTGACGTGCTTATGAGCTAAAGGTATTATTAACTTTGTTTTCGAGTTGATATTCTTTATTAAAATACAACTCTGTATACATACAGGCATACAGGCATGTGTGTGCATTGCATCTGCCACTTTTTTATTTCACTTAGAGTGCTGTGTGCCATCTACGGCTCATTCCATGCCATCGGTCAGCAAAGCTCATTTAGATTTTCCCAAAATTTCTTTCGCTCAAATTGCTTATAAAATTTTGAGTTTTTGTTTTTGTTATTTTTTACATTTCTTCCATTAAATGGCTGCGGCTGCTGCAAGAATTTGTGGCACTTTAGTGCTGACAGCATTGAAAGCTTAGCCGGATATTTGATGATTTCCGCTTTTTAGCATGCTTCCGCTGCGCGGCCTCTGCTTGCCCGCCTCTCACCCGCTGCTGGCTGAGAAGTATTTATTCAGCCACCACTTGGTCCATTTTAAATATGCTGAGTTAATTTCTTCCTCGAGTTGAACACTTCCACTGGCACTTGACGGTAATGTTATGGAAGTAGTTATTCTCGAAAGTGTACAATTACTCACACTTAGAGGTTGCATAAAATTCTCCACTTTTCAGCTTCACTTATTTCTTATTTTTATGCCGCAGCGTGGGTTGGGCTATGAATACGAATTGCAAGAAATGCGGTAATAAAATTGGTGTTGCTTGAAATCTAGTGCATTTTGAGCTCTTCGTTTGGTGGGATGTTGATGTGTGGTAAACTTTTTCGTTTTGAATTCTTTGCTCTTCTTTGAGGTAAATTAAACCACAGTAAAGCTACTTTCAAAGAATTCAGATACTTAACCTTTAGCCCGCTTTGTTAATGTTTTTCTTTACAATTTATGGAAACTTGAAATTTACTTCGAGTTAAATAGTGGCTTTGAGTAATTTTTTAATTTTAAACTCGAGTTTATGACGTAATAAAAAGTCAAGTGATCTCACTGCTTGTTTAACTCCCAGTTTAATTTAAAATTTTTGACTTTAAACTCGAGTTTATGACGTAATAAGAATCCATAAACTCAAGTTTAAAGTTAAGTGTTATTACATTTGGTTTAACTCCGAGTTTAACTTGAACTTTTTAACTTGCAACTCTAAATAAAATATTTAAGGCGAGTTAATGCAAACTATGTAGTATAGTAAACACCGAGTTTGACACTGTGGTTTATAGCTAAACACCATGGTAACCACAAATGTTGAGTGTTTAGAACAACAAAAAAAAAATAATCTCAATGCATGAACCTATTTTGCCACCGAAAATTTAGAGATTTTGTAATTTTTTTAAGGTTTAGTACATGCCCTAAGGGTGTGAGCATAGTGAATGAAGCAAGAGGAATTTTGACAAAATATTTTACTCAAAGTCATGTGGCGTTGTGTGTACCTCAGGAGTGCCGGAAAGCAATAATTATTAAATTTACATAAAACGAGCCAATAAACAAGATGTCTTTACTTCTTAGCTTGAACTGTAACAGCTACGTAATATAAATACAATAACAACAGTTGTTTGAACTTAAGTGAAATTAAAAGCAATTGTGGTACTTTTGGAAAATAAAGAAAGCAAATAAAAATAAAAACTGTAAAAAAATTTTGTCACACAGAAGCTTAACAGTAAAAGCTATTTTAAGGGCTTTTATAAACACTCACTCTCGTTGAAGCTCAACTCTACACGCTGGCGTAGTAGATCACACCGCAAGGTGCACCCAAGTGAAAAAAAAAATAAATTTATTAACTTTTAAATAACAATTAAAAGAATTAAAAAAACCAAAAACGCAAAAATTTTAAATCCCACAAACCCAACTGTTAAAGTTTCCCGTTAACTGTATAAGTGTTGTTAATTAAATAAATATATATACACATACAATATATACAAATAAATCTTGTTAAAGCTGTTAGAAATAAATAATAAAAGTATATACACATAAATAAATAATTGAAAATATCAAAACAAAAGTAATCAAAAAGCAAGAGGAAAACCAAAAAGGCAACCGTTAAGCAGGTATCGATGTGCAACAGAGCAACAAACGCAACGCTTCCAGTTAGAATAACTCTTAAACCAGTAGGCAAAGTTACTATTTTTCAACACAGAGCATTTTAAGCAAACTAACGACGTAAGGATACAATTAAAAACAGGCAAACAACAACTACAACAAAGTAGATATTTTTGTGAATTTTATGCCCCACGGAAGACGCCGAGTGCTGCAAGCGGCGTCAAACTTTTACAAAGCAATTGCGGATTTTTAAAGAGCAGAAGAGAAGGCACTAAATAATTTTAAAAAGCAATTTGTGTGAAACGCGAGCACTTTTGAGCAGCCACCTTGCAACCGTGCAACATTGAGCCCCAACACAAACACTTAAATGTTGCACTACAACATCGGCGAACAGTACCCTCAATTATTGGCGACACAGCAACGTAAACGTTTCCAACAGCAGCGATCACGGCACCTGCAACCGGACGACACGGCGCTGTTGCTACAACAACAGCAGCCGCAACAACCGGAGCAGCAGCAGCAGCAGCAGCCCCAGCAACAACAGAAGAAGCCCGTGCGCATATTCCGCGTACACTACTTCCGCCTCAATTCCAAGGACGGCTGCGGCGGCCTCAGCAAGAGCAGCAGCCTCACCAACCTCTCCACCAGCGCTAGCGCGTCCAGTTGCAATGGCATCGGCGCCACAAATGCAACAACAACCAAAATGAAGACGATTGCCCCGAATATACGACGACGTCGCCGCTGCGACAAGCACCATCTCGAGCTCGCGGCCACAGCGGCGGCCGCTGCCACAGCCACAACCTCGGTGCCCGGCCTAGCGCATGGCGCCTCGATCAGCATGCCCGCCTCGGTGTGCTCCTCGGCCACCACTTCGACGGCCACTTCGCCAATTGAGGACATTGCATTGCCAGCGCCCCCCATAACGCCGCCACCGGCATTCCTCTCAGCCGGCTATAAGCGTTCGTGCGCAGGTGCCAGCGGCAAAGTGGCCGTGGGCCAAGCGGCAGGTGCAAAACTAACGGTAAAGACAGCATCAACAGCCAGCCAAGCTAAGCTGGGCGCCGTAGGTGGCGCTTCAGCAGCAGCAGCATCCGGTATGAAGGCGTCGACTGGCGGCAAGCCCCTCGGCATTCGACGTATGCTAGGTGAGTTTGGGTATAAGAGGAGGGGAGCGGTGTATGAGTTATGCGAAAGGCATACTGACGAGGCGAGTTGAGACAATAAATTAAGTGTGCATAGGTATTTTGAGAGAAGAGAGAAAAGAGCATTACATTCTCAACCTTAAAGTGGTTCCTTCAGTTTTTTTGCGAAAAAATCATTCTATATTATTTATTTAATCGCTTTAACAAATTTTTGTCACACGAACGATATTCTTCAACACCTACTGCTTCACTAACTGTACTATTATTCCAGTATTATACGGTATATTTCCCTCTTCTACTGAATTCGAGTTTGCCTGCGTCACTCATTGAGTATTCAATTTCTATCGCTAACAAATATGATTCTTGCCAAATCATATGAATTGTCACCATGTCGTCCATTGTGCGAGTATATTGCCTGTCACTTCAATAATAACACGCAACAACAGCAACAACAACAACAACAACAATGCTTATTAATCCCTCAATTCCATTATTTGGAGCTGTAACATCAGCAATAATCCCAACGAACTGTTGGCTAAATTGATATTGGATGCTCCATATGCCACACTAAGCAAACATAAATATTTACAGTTATATATATATGTATTTATGTAAATACAATTATTAGTTGGGAATATAATGCAAACGCCTACGAGATAAGCAAATATAATCAAGCAATCGCAATTATCGAAATATCAAAACAGATATTTCAAATATATATATATGTGGCTGTGTGTGTGTGAAATGATTCCCGCAGATTTGATGAATACAAAACTTGACACGCCGCAGGCAAGCTCCGTTATGTATTGAGATTATGAGATTGAATGCATCATTAATGTGTACATAAGTAAGTCTCCTGACGACTTAAGGAATTTGAAATTAAGCATAAGGAATTGATGTATTGATGTTTGGAGATTTAAGCTGAAAGCTTTCAAGTTTTATTGAGCTTGAGTTGCATTTTTATATATCAATTATTCAGCTTTTATATCGGATTTAATCCATTGTTGATTAATTGTCTTGTATACGTGGTGTGTTCAAAAAATAACGGGAATTTTCAAAACTCCAATTGTGAATTCTTTTTATTTTTTGTTATGTTGATATACACGACTCTGAAGTACGATACAATTTTCAGATCTATTCTTTGATTACTTTGTCTGTAGCAGCCGCTAAGATTAGACGTATTTTTATGAGCTTTGCGATTTTCGTTTGTTAAAAGCTCACACTTCGTTGCTTGTTCGTGAATTCTTGGGCAAAAACAATACTGCAACGATATCTCCATATTCGCCAGACCTACCGTTGTGTGCCTTTTTCTGATTTCCGAAAATAAAGAATAAAGAAAATAAAATCTTATCCCTGAACAAATCGATCACTTGTACCTTGGAAATCGCAGAAAGAGCCAAAGGCTATCCTGAAAATCGACAGTGAGAAGTGTTTCGACGATTGGAAGAAGGGCTGGCATAAGTGCATAATATCGAATGGGACCAATTTTGAGGTCTACAACATTAATGAATAAAAATTTTTCAAAAAACGAAAATTCCCATTATTTTTTGAACACATCTCGTATATCATTATTTAAGGGGTTAGGGGTAATTTTTTGCTATTAAATCATGTTATTTTACAAAAGTAATAATATGGCATTATTATACAATGTTTTGACTTATAGTCAAGAAAATTTGAAAAAAAAAAAATTATAATTTCCTAAGTTATAGCTGTCTGTGTTGACCCAGTTTCAAAAAAAGGTTCTTGCGGTGACAATCATAAGTCCTTGGAGATTCATCTAAAATCAATCGGATAAAAAAATTAGTTTTATAAATAGATAATCCTGGGCCTGAACCAAACTTTTTTTTTCAAAAATTAACAAAATGGCGGCCTCAGGAAATTTTTTTTCTAGATTTTCGGGAAAAAATCAACAGTTAATTGGTCTTAAAAAATCGAAATTTTTGAAAAAAAAAACTTTGGTTTAGGCCTGAGTTTATTATGCATTCTGAAAGTTGTAGAAATTTCATTAAAATCTACCGAGCGGTTTTCGAGTTACAGTTGTCACCAGTTCAAAAAACATAGTTTCGAGAAAAAAGCATTTAATGTTTCACACTAGGGTGTTGCAGTGCCCGAGCGCTATTTGTTACTTCTCGAATAACTTGAAAAGTAATTATCGGAACAACTTCAAATTCTCAGAGAATATTTTTAAGATATTGCAATTAACGAAAATGCAAAACAAAATGATTTTTTGAAAATCCTGACTACCTCTAACCCCTTAAGCAAAATTAATTCTTAAAATTCTTCTTGTAACTACAATCATGTCTTCTCATCCCAACTAAATTGCCACCAATGTTTTTTCACACGCGCAATAAATGAATATTGATAGATCTCATAGATCTCCATAGTAGGAATATGTGCTCATGTATGTGTGTATGTACTTCCGTGCATATTTCATTTCGAAAAGCTTTTTATATTTCCTCCACAAGCTGTTTGATGCTAGCTACTCAGAGGAATTCCTGTGGTGAACCCAGAAAAAAATGCCGAGAAAGTAAGCAATAAAGCCAAGAGCGCAAAACCGGTGCGAATATGAGCTGCTTGAGTGACTCAAAGTGGAGTGCAGTGCTGTGTGTGTGTGTGTGTGTATCGAAGCTGCCTAGCAAATATTTGTTTGCACAATTGTCATCTACTTCCCTTCTTCCTTCGAGCTCACATAGCAGCTATTTGCTTACGTATATGTAGCTGCAGGAAATGGAGCTCCAACACATTCGCATGGCAATCCACTGGCTTTTTGCATTTGCCTTGGCTTTAAGAAGCGGTTGCATAACTCGTCGATATCAGACTTTAATGCGCCAACGCAGAACCCATATTTGTATGTTTATTCGTATTTGCGCATAAATTTCATGCAAACACAAGCAAAGAAGTCAAATCCTTTGGCTGATTTGGTAGCTTAAGGTGAATCCTACATAAGAACCTAATGAGACCAGCTTCGAAGCGGAGCTGTGTATTACCTTTTTTCACTCATAAATACATATATGTGCGCTGCGTGCGTATTATTGCGAGTTTATTTTCATATTTCTCTGCTAAGACTTTAATATTGCCATTGATGTAGCGCCGAGATTCTTTTTGCTTTGCTTCCACATACTTTCCATCTTCCATAAGGGTACATGTGAGCCAGCAGAAATGTTGAAGGCGTGTGTGTGCGTTCTGCAGTGAAAATATTACTGCATAAATATGTGCACAACACATACACACATGCATACTGCACTCATATTTCTTCTGAAAATTCTGAATTTCATTGATATGTATGAGGCAAGTTCTCGGTCCGTGTAGTTTTTTCCTGTTGCTTTGCCACTCTTTGCAGTTTCTCACCTTACGAAAAGGACATGAAAATATTAAAATGATTCTGCGTTCGTTCGCAGTGATGCATGTGGCACGTGGCAAGCAGGGCTTTCCACAACTGCTCGCACATGACTTCACATGCGTACATATATGGAAGTATGCGTATGTGTGTGTGTGTTTGAATATGAAAATTTTGATTGGAAATATGCAAATATGATAAAGTTTCTTAAATGGAACTTGACACTTTTATTTAAATGATATTTCCCACGCGCTAGCCACCAAAGCGATGAACGTTGCCAAATACTATTAAGGGAATGTGGAAGGATGAAGGGTGATAAGAGTGATTTAAATTCTTGTCACGAGACTGTAATGAGTTTTATATTTTATTAACTGATTCAAATAAAACATTCAATAATATCTGTAGAATGAGTCTAGAATAATTATTGTAAGTGAAAATTATTTTGTTTAAAACACTTGAGATCCGAAAAGAAGCCTAACCATTATTATTTACTATATCAACATTATCAAAATCTATCTACTCTGGAAATAAATACACAAATTACAAAAAAAAATACAAGAAAAAACGTTAACTTCGGCTGTACCGAAGCTAATATACCCTTCACTATAGTGAATCGATCTGAACAATTTTTTCGGAGATTAAATTATTTCTATGAGCAATAACTCACACCGAATTTCGTTAAGATATGTAGTAAAATGCGGAAATTTTCCATACAAGCCCTTGATTTCGATCGTTCAGTTTGTATGGCAGCTGTATGATAGAGTGGTCCGATATCGGCAGATCCGACAAATGAGCAGAAATGAAGAGAAAATAACATCTGCAAAATTTCAAAACGATATCTTAAAAACTGAAGGACTAGTTCGTATATATACAGACAGACGGACGGACGGACAGACCGACGGACATGGCTAAATCGACTCAGTTCAACATACTGATCATTTATATATAAACTTTATAGGGCCTCCGACGCTTCCTTCTGGGTGTTACAAACTTCGTGACAAACTTAATATACCCTGCTCAGGGTATACAAATTCAGAACCATTTCACCGCTTTAAATGCTGTTATTGTTGTTGTTGAGTCACCCGTCGTCATTCGAATAATTCGCTTAGGGTATTCACGTAATCAGTTAAGCAGCCTGGCTGCATTTGCGCATTATTGGCAGTCACTTTTAACCCTATACGTGTTGTATGACTTGCCGTATTGAGCGTGGTGGGACCCGCTTGTGCGTTTCTTGCACTATTTCCACAACAATTTGTTGTTATTGTTTTCGTTGTTGCAGCAGCTGCGGCTGTTTCTGCTGGCGATAGCTGCTAAATTGAGTTACTTGTGGCTGGCCATTCATTACTCCCAACTGTGTTCTTTAATGGTGCGTTGTTGCAGTTTTTGCTCTCGTGCTGCCTTCACTCGCTCCTTGCGACTTGCTCTGATGAATTTCATGGCAGCCACACGCAAATTAATGCAATTTATTTCAACAAGTTTCAGCTTCAGCTTTGCTTGACAGCGACAGTGACAGGTGCTGCGCGGCTCGTGGCGCTGGCAGCTCGGAGCTCTGAGCTCGAAGCTTGGCGCGTGGCAGGCGCCCCATGCGAGCATGTTTTCATGTAGGTGTGCTGATGGTGCTTGCTCTGCAAATTTGTTGAATGCGTTCGCGCAATATTGCTACCTACAAAAATGCCAGCTATGCAGCAGCAATCATTGACACACTCGAACTTACGGGTTGGTGTGTTTGTGTTGCCATGAAGTCTGCAATGTACCCTCGGCTCTCGAGCCAGCCATCTCGCTCGTTGCGGTGCATGACATTGCTTCGATTTCGATCAATACACGCTTTTGCTGTTTTCGTTCTCCACTCGCCTCTCTTGTATCCCTTGCCTCAGGCCGACAGCTGGACTTCACTATTTCGTTGCAATTCCCGGCGCTTCAGTTGCCTTGTTCGCTATTATCGCCGTTGTTGTTGTTATTGTTTCATGGAATTTCGAAACCTGTTCCCGTGTGTTTTGTTTGCCGTTTTTCATTTTGTGAGCTTTCATCTTTGTTTGCCGATTTGGCGCTTAGCTATCGCCCAACATCATGTTTGCTTTCCGGTTGGATTTGCATATCTTTGCCAAATTTGCGCTCTCAGTCCCGGTATATGTGGGGCGGTGGGTGAATTGATGACGTTGATAATATAATGTTTTCGTACATTAAATTTGTAGACGAGTTTGTTGAACTTTTCATAGAAACAAATTTTGAATTCATTCTGAGAACTCGTGTAACTAATCCAGGCTGTTAGAAAAATTAAACAAAAATAAAATATGATTATTTGAAACCTCAGGTTACTACACAGCATTTCAAACCCCAACTGTTCACTTATCTTGTACAATACGAGAGAGATTATCAGCGATACCCAAAAACTGATGTTGGAGTTTTCTAGAAGTTGTGTTCTTTACACTTCGCTTGTTCTCATCATAATTTTGGCGGGCAAAATATAATCAAAAACAATTGTTGCCTACATTTCGGCGCATTGATAAAAAGGTTCACCAATTATTCATTGCATTTACAGAACAACCCACTAAAATTTAAAGTAACAAACTTTAAAGACAATAAATCCGTTATAAATAACAACAAAATGTAATAACAAATGTAAATCAATACCGAAAAACTCCTTATTTTTGTAGACTTCTACCAAAATTTCAGTAATTTGGTGTTTTCCCAATTGATGATTTTACAAAAAATCAAACTCACTAAATCCAATTCCCTCTACTTGTGAGCTTTGATGCTCTGCAGTCAGCTGCTATTGAGGCATGCCTCACTGCCAGTCTTTTCCTCAATTTTTCGCATTCGCCTTGAACTAATTTCGAGTACTTCAAGTGGCCGCCGGGGCGTTCGAGCAGTTTTTGGTGTCAAATCGGAAGTTAAATAATGCGGGCAAAATCCAATGAACGAGTGAGTGCCGAGGAGTGTGTGTGTGTCTGTGTGAAAGAATCACTTTGACGGCTAATTTGTGTAGTTTTGTGCTCAGCAAATATTAGCCTTATGGCTTTAATGAGCTAATGGGTTGTGGAAGTAAGAGTGCTAACATATTTGCACACGTACATACCTTATGGCTTCAGAGCAAAACCAGTAAAAGATTTGGGGCGCGCTTTAACTCGAAACCCCAGTAAGAATTCTTGCGAAAGTTGAGTAAGTAAAAGTAAAAAGTTACGAAGGCAAAAGTGGAGATTTCTTCATTTCATTTCTTAAATTGAGTGAATTGTTGCTTCCAAATAAATGTTATGAGAAAGCGCTTTATCGCTTCAAAATAAGTGGCTGATTTAATACAAAGTCGGCTTCAGCACAGCATGGCAACGCGTTTAAGTGCGAGTTCATTTCCCTGCGGGGTGTGCGAATCACTTCGCAGCTGCCGAAATTTTCACAAAAACTGAATTATGCAGAATCACGTGAATTGAGTGCACGTAAAGTGCCAATTGCGGTAAAATGGCGCATGAATCAACTCTTCAAACCCTTGCACGGGTACATATACCCTGCAAAGCCCCTTCAGCGCTTACTCTTTTTCGCAAAAAACACTTGTGTGCTCATCTAAGCGGCATAAAATTTTGAGGATTTGCATTTGTCGCCTAAGCGCCGCAAATCAGCGCACATAATGGACGCCACCTCTTTCATAACATACGCAGAGGAGGAGTGCCAGAGGGGCATATACTAAATATTATAGCGATATGTGTATGTGGACTTGGAGGCATTTTACGCGCATTTTGTGTCTAACTTTTGTTTGATAAATGCCCGCTCATCATTGTCAGGCTGCTATAAAATATACGAGGCACTCGAAAATTACATAAGAAATTCATGCACAGAACTCTTAAAGAAAAAAAAAGGCGGCGGCAAGTGTGCTGAAGAATGACAATGCGAAATATTTGATTGATGGCGGTTTTGAATATTTTCTGCCTGCACTTCTTCGTTCATCTTTGTCATACGTTTACATGCCTTCCCAGCTGGTTGGGGCTTCAGCTTCAGCTACCTGCGCTGAGTGTACAAAACTTTGAATCGATTTTCCCAAATATGTCATTTTGAAAGTCGGTGACCAGCCTACAGAAAAAACTACTGCATCGATCGTTTTGAAATTTTGAACAAATATTCTATATATATATAACTCTCGAATGACGTCGAGTTTTTCCAAAAATTTTAATTACTAACAATTTTACAATAACAAATAGGTCGATTTTTTCGTCTAAAATCGTCATTTTGGCTTGAAAATGGTACCAAAAATTTGAAAATTGAAAGATTAAAAAAAACTCGACGTCAATTGAAAGATAAACTAATAAACTAAAGAAAGCATTTTGATTTTTTGGTTTCGGATGATCCAGTGATGCTGTAGGCTGGTCACCGCACAAACACTTTTTTCGAGGTGCCTGCAGAGATCGACGATAAATTCGTTATTCCTCGCTATTTTTCGATAAAACTTTTTTTAAGTATCCTTCAAATGTTGTACTTTCATATAATAATAAGTAAAATAAACCAACAGCAATAATATTTTCTAAAAAAATTCATGAAAAAAGGTCTTTTTTCGACGAAACAAACCTTACCCCCCCCTTAAGGGGGTTTTCTAGTTGGTTAGGGGTACAGGGTGGTTATTGTAATTTTGAATTATTGTTCAAAATAAATAGTTTTATTGTATATATTATTTGTTTTTGTATTTTAGATATAAGAAAATATTGTAAATAAATTATAATTAATTAAACTTTTTTTTTTCTTTTTAGGTAAGTGATATGAGAGTCTTGATGTAAATTTTGAAGTATTCAGAGCTAAAATTGAGTTTGGGTAAGTGAGTAGAAAATAAGTATAATTTAATGGATAAACAATTGGGAAACCCATTAAGTTAGTGTTTATTAATGCTTTAGTACAAGCAAAATTTCAGAAAATACAAAATATTAATTTTTTTTTTTCAAATTTAGAAATAAATTTGAGTCTCGGATCTCAAGTTCAAAAATGGACTTATTTAAAAAATATTACGAAAATTCAAAAAAACAATTTAAAATACACAGTGCGGTACAAAATACTGAGGCAATATTATTATTATTAAGCAAAAATACAAATCTTCTAATTTAATTCAACAAACGTATTAAGGCAGCTTTAGAAGCCAAAAAAAAGCGTTTTTTAGCAATTTTTTTTGAAAGGGAAGGAAATTATGAAATTGATGGAGGTCGTGCGATGCAGCTGAAACAGTCGAACTAAATTTTTTTTTTATTTTTATAAGTTTCTTTTCTTTATGAACTAAAAAAATACCGAAGAAGTTATAAAATTCCAAATTTTTTCGAAGTTTGAAAAAAAATCACTTTTTTAAGAAAAAAAATTGACCTTAAGTTGCAAAACAAGTATTTGAAATAATAATTTTGTCCAACTTAATAGAAGATAATTTAATACTGAAGCTAGATCACATTGGTTTTTTTTTTCGATCGGACATATATTCTTTTTGCTATCGCCGGCACCGTTTTCTAACCCTTGTGAAAATGAAAACTCGAGAAAACGCGCTTTAAAGGTCTGCCTGAGCATTCGCACCTGCTCGACGCTCGGCCACTAAAACTGCTCTAGCTTCGAAAATATATCGAATTGGCCTCTTGGATAGTTTTAGAAGAGATTTAAAACAAAACAAAACAAGTAAGGAAGGGCTAAGTTCGGGTGTAACCGAACATTTTATACTCTCGCAATTTATTTATTTAACTTTATTTATATTATATAATACACAATTTGACCCACATATTCGTCATATATATTGTATAAAGTCCATTGAAAGTTGGAAACCATAATATTAGGTTAGAAGCACCGAGGTAATCGTGTTCGATATATGGGGCCTCAAAAACCTATGGTCCGATTTCGGCGATTTTTAGAATGGGGCTGCCACACTATTAACATAGTATTTGTGCAAAGTTCTGCATCGATATCTTCACTAGTGCTTACTTTATATATTGTAAGTAAACGATTCAGATTGTCTTCAAAGTTCTGGTATATAGGAAGTAGGCGTCGTTGTGAAGCGATTTGGCCTATTTTAACAAAATATCATTGGGATGTAAAGAAACTATTACAAACCAAGTTTCATTGAAATCGGTCGAGTAGTTCCTGAGATATGGTTTTTGACCCATAAGTGGGCGACGCCACGCCCATTTTCCATTTTGTAAAAAAACCTGAGTGCAGCTTTCATCTGCCATTTCTTATGTGAAATTTAGTGTTTCTGACGTTTTTCGTTAATGAGTTAACCCACTTTTTGTAATTTTCAACCTAACTTTTGTATGGGAGGTGGGCATGGTTATGATCCGATTTCTTTCATTTTTGGACTGTATTAGGAAGTGGCTAAAAAACACGACTGTAGAAAGTTTGGTTTATATAGCTCTATTGGTTTGCGAGATATGTACAAAAAACTTAGTAGGGGGCGGGGTCACGCCCACTTTTCCAAAAAAATTACATCCAAATGTGCCCCTCCCTAGTGGGATCCTATGTTCCAAATTTCATTTTCATAACTTTATTTATGGCTTAGTTATGGCACTTTATGTGTTTTCGGTTTTCGCCATTTTGTGGGCGTGGCAGTGGTCCGATTTTGCTCATTTTCGAAAGCAACCTTCCTATGGTGCCAAGGAATAAGTATGCCAAGTTTCATCAAGATATCTTAATTTTTACTCAAGTTACAGCTTGCACAGACGGACGGACGGACGGACGGACGGCGGACGGACAGACAGACATTCGGATTTGAACTCCACTCTTCACCCTGATCACTTTGGTATATATAACCCTATATCTAACTCGTTTAGTTTTGGGTGTTACAAACAACCGTTATGTGAACAAAACTATAATACTCTCTTTAGCAACATTTGTTGCGAGAGTATAAAAATCGATTTTTTGAAGCCTGTAAAGCAGACTACTGCCTTAAATGAGCTCCAACTACTGTTAGCTGGCATACTATAGCAGCAGCCCAATTAAGTGACTACTAGTAAATGCTGAATAAATAAATAGAAATATAATTCTAACAACAAATTTTACTCGCATTTCAACGATTGCAAGTCCACAGAGAGCCACTCGATGAAAAATTTATTAAGAAAGTTCGCCAACTTTAAGAGTCTGCTGAACTTTCTCTTGCGACATGTCCACTTAACGGTGTATGTGTGCGTTGACACGTGTAGCATTGTGTGGATATTTTATTTACTGATTTGTTCCATTTCATTCGATTTGTAATCAACACCGTTATCAGAACGTCGAAAGTATCGTTCAAGCAACATTTCGGCGAATTTTCGCAATTCTTGTTTATGGACTTTGCCACAAGCTCTAACCATTTATACCGTTATATAACAAGTCAGTGTTTTATTGTAAACATAATGTCCAATTTATGTGTGCCATAAAACACGTCATAACCTAAAAGTTTTTCAAGTTAACCAACAAGTTGAGTGTGTGGGTGAGAGTGGTCTTCAAGAATTTCTCCTGCATTTGTTATGAGTAAATAATTTATAGAATATGACATGTAATAAAAAAGAATACTTTAAGCAATTGTTGTGATTATTGTTATTGGATTTTTTGTTTGTTTCCAAATGTGTTCTTAACGATTATATAATAAGTCTATGGCTCGACTGTGTAAGACGTCCTAAAAAAGACTCTTTAAAGTTGTGTTATCCTTTGAGCTTACAAAAAGTGTTTGTGTTTACTGATAATTAAATAATTTTCATAATTTACCTAAAAACGGTTCTAAGCACCAGATTTACTCTCGCATAAATTCTCTTTTGTTTGCTTCACCTTGAAAGCGCCTCTTCTTCTTTCTCTACATTCAATGCGTATTTATGTGTGACTACTGTGTGCTTATCCCTATATATAAGTAACAATTGTTATGTACCGTTACCATTACTTGCGGGGAAATAAACATAACCGTTAAGCTAACACTTTGCAGCTTTATATTTATATTTATTTATGTGCATAGCGGCTTTATGGCCATTTTATGTGGCATTACAGTGAAATTTAATTAACCAACAACATTCGCCGAGCGCATAACACAAATACGCACACATGTCTGCTATAAAGCACAAATACACACAGCCAAACACGCATGCGACCTTGTATGTGTGTGTGCGTGTAATCCTCGGCATGCTTCACAGGCTATTAATCGAAAGTTATGTATGAGGAGCTCATGTACTCTCATGTGTGAGTTTGTCGAGACTTGCTGGTCAGCATTTTTCTAAGAAGTCACGCTTCTGCAAATCGCTCACTTCTTTGCTTCCCATAAACATACATATGTAGGAACAGTTGCATACAGTTACAATGACTTTCATTTAATGCGCTTGTGTGCATGTGTGTGTATGTGTGTGTGTTTTATGAAATAGATTGATGATCTTACATCTGCTATTCGTCATGACTTCCCCATTCGTTTTTGTAAGTGAAACTTTTATCTCTTTGTTGTCTGAGTTTTGATGCGAATCAGCAAGAAATGGAAAATTGTGCAAATAATTACGAAAGTGGAAAGTAATTGTTAATAAAACATTGTTGTTGGACGATATTCTTCATTTTGCAGAATTACATCATTTTTGTAAGAACGATAATAAATAATAACAAGTAAGGAGGCGCTAAGTTCGGTTGTGACCGTATATTTAATACTCTAGCAATTTACTTATTTAATGTTATTAACACAATTTGGCTCATATATTCGACTTTCACTAGAATAACGAAAATTAGATATAATATACGAGGTCTGGGCAATTCCTGGATCGATTTCAAATATTTTTGCCACAAAGGTACATTATATTTAAGACTATATGCTCACTTCATTTAGCAGAGATATCACACATATTAACCGATATCGGGTAAAAACATTTGCCCTGAATTTCTATAAAATTTCAGAGAGATTTGCCAATATTTTCGTAAAAAATTATCCATAGGCACTGAGGCTTTCATAGCGTTTTTAGACAGAAGCAAATTGATCAATTTACCGGCCTCTGCTCGATTAAAACGCTTATGAAGATCGATTTACCATACAAAATAAAATCTCCACTTATTTTAAATTGAATTTAAATAGACTTGAAAATCAAAAGCAACTCTGCGACAAGAACGTACGATATACGTTCTTTGTCTGTGATTGGCTGAATTTTTAAAAAAATAGCATTAATACTACTAGACGGTAGATGGCGCTGCTGAAAAATAATAATCAGCTGATGAAATTACCAACTTCTTAAGAAAAGCAAAAACAATAACGTATAACAGCTGATCGTAAATCGAGTAACCGGCAGTATAAACGGCAAAAATGGGTTTCTCGATTTAAATTTAAATATATCAATTTATTTGGCTGTCTAAAAACGCTATCTGGGGCCTTGAAAATGTATAGTCCGATTTCGACTCCCAATGTATTATTAGTGCAAAGTTTTGTTCCGATATCGTCATTGGTTCTTGATCTATAATTTGGGAATTGAAATACTCAAATGAAGTTAAAAATTTTATTATATGGGAAGCAGGAGTAGTTGTAAACCGATTTCGCCAGTTTTTCATCCGTAACATCAAGATCTCAAAAAGGGTACGCACCATTTTCGGATGAAAATTTGTCGATAAGTTTATGGGATTCCTGGGTTTTGACCCGTAAAAAATAATGACTGCTTTTAGGTGAATTTCGAAATAAAAATCACATAAAACATACGAAACGCGAAACAATCAGGTACAATTGAGAATACTACTAACTTTTCCGATGGCGAATATCAATGCTTTCGAATTAATGAAATGTTTACTATAACATAGAGGTGGCGCTGTTGGTATAACCTTATTTAACTTTGTTGTTGAAATAGAAAAAGTGTGAATAATTTGCAATTTCAATTTGTATCCGAATCAAACTAAGTACATATATACATAAGAACCGTTATTTGAAATACAATTACAACAAAAGAATATTATTTTACGCTCATAATAAATAAGTGAAATTGGTTTTGTGTGCGAAATAACAGGAAAAAGTGTATAATTTATTGTTTGCCATCGAGTTAAATTTATTTGCAGACAATAAAGTAAACACTCGTTAATTGGCACAATTTTTTGTTGCGAATTTCATTTGAAGAATCATCAAAATAAATTCACTTTGGAGGCAGTAAATAATTGAGGCGACCGCAGTAATTGGCCGAAAATGTTTTGCATTCCAAATAAAACCCTCAACATTATTTGTGCAATAACAACAACAGCAATAAAAACGCTGAAAATATGTCGTGTTGCACATGAGTGTGTATGTGTGCGTGGATTGGAATATTTTATGCAACATGGAATTCATTTTAATATTGCACACAAACGCCAGTGCAAACCGTTGTATGGCGCTGCATCGCCGGGACCCGCACAACAATTGAAGGACGATTGCGAGTTCGGGCGCACACAGAGCGCACGCTTTGCTGGCAATAAAATCATGGAATTGAATAGTCGTTGTTTGCAAACCGCAAACTGCCTGTCAAACACGTGTGGCGAACAATAAAACACCGACAACAACAACAGCAACAATACAAAAAATTAAGCTTCGCTTTTCAAAAGTTCAAAATCAAATGTAGATCTGAGCTTTTGTTGCGGCAGTGGTATAATGGAACCACAAAAACGAACGGTATCAAGCGAGTAAAAACCCTGAAATTGACGCAAAAAATATTGAATTGGCCATGTGTGCGCGCCATTGTTGGAGTAGATGCTTTTACACCTACACTTTCACAAACGCCAGCTGCCCTGCAGGAAATTCTTCCTAAAAACTTCGAAAAAACTATCGACTCCGAGGCTATGATGAAATCCAAGTCTAGCGACATTGAGACCTGCCACATTCACTATCAAAATCCTTTCACTCAATGCATATGTATTCTATAGAATTGGAAGATCTCGTGCTATTTCAATTTCTTCCAGATCAGTCGGATTTTTTTCACTCATATATCCGTTATAATATTTATTTCGCTTTTCCACTGAAGTTCTGCACATTTTTACCGCTTACTGTGAAATCCTTTGTTTGTTGTTGTTGTTGGTGGGGCCACAGCTCGACAAAGTAGTTGGTAAGTGCCTTATGTAACGAGAACAATTCGCTTTTTGCCGCGCTCTGGTGTATTGTCAAAGTTTCGGCGAAAAGCAAAAAATCAAAGCGTGTGGCCATTGTTGTATGGCATTTAAAGTGACACCATAGAGATCTACCGCCACCATGGCTAGGAAGTGCCGTTATTGTGTGTGCGCGTATGTGTGTTGAGCGCCTGAAAGTATGCGATAGTATTTTTTGAGAGCCCGAACCAGCAACTTTCGCACTGTGTGAAGAGTAGTGCATACATTGTCGCGTTGAAAACGTTGACAGCTCTGTTTAAACTACCGCTGATGACAAGGGCGTGACCAAAAAAAAAAATTACGAGTATATATTTACATATGATATATGGAGTGGTGTTGCCACTATTTGTTTTGAACAAATGTTTTTGCTTCATGCGAGCAAATAACGGCAGCTGCATGTTAATTGAATGGCTTTAAGTAATAGTGAAGTGGACGCTTAAGTTTTTTTAAACATTTTTTCAGTTCGGATCAAAATGTATGGCATAAAAATTAATTAATTTCATACCAATTTACTAATTTACATTTTCCCAGTTATTATAAAATAATTAATGTGATACTCAAGCGCAAGAAAGTTGCAAACGAAAATGTAAGAGAGAGTTTTCATGAAATATTCTATAATTTCGAAGTATAAAATGCAAGCGAGCGCAAAAGTATGCTACAAAAAAGCAGCTTCATCATCTTTTGCCTGAAAGTATGCCTTGTCATTTGCAAACTCTTTTTAGTTATAATTACGCTGTGAGAAATGTCGCGTTTTATATGCTTTCCTTTTAAAGCGAAGTTTCTTTACTTATCATGCGATTGCATTAAAAATTATGACGCTACTCCTGCAGCATTTTCCACTTACTTTTTCGACATTCACAATTTAACAGCTTCACCGCTTTTCGCCATTTATTTCTATAAGAGTTTTTGTTTATTTATTTCATTTCCAGTTTTTATGTTTTGTTTCGCTTTTTATAAGCGTGGCACTTTTCACATTTCCGCCGCACTCGGTATGGGCGAGCAGCGCACACTTTACGCGTAGCATACCCTTAGGCGTTGTAAAGCTTTAATCTAGCATTGTATGGAGTAGCAGCATGTTTCGCGCTGTGCGCCATTGCTATCAGCCAACTGACAACTGTCAGCTGTACACAATAATTTATAGATCTCGTTTCGTCCCCATTTTGTGTGGCGATACTTTTTGTTGTTGTGTACAAATAATTTTTTTTTGTTTTTGTTCAACATGAAAGTGGTGTTGCCACTGTTGCAACCATGTGTGCGCCTTCGGGAGTGCATGTGTTGGGGTTTAGACAACAGATGTAGCACTTCTCTGGCTTTTTGCTGCATTTTGGAGGTGGGACAACTCTTGTTCGTTGTGCTTGTTCGTGCATAAATCCTTTCGCGGGTGTTTTATGTATTTTATAGCTTTTTACCCATTTTGCTGTTCATTCTACTTCGCTTATTTATAGTTTTTATATATATTTTTTATAACAATATAATCCTACATGTATCTCTAACTCTTTTTGCTTGAAAATTCTGACTTTAGAGCTTCAGATTCTGCCGACAATCTCACATGAGTATTGAATTTTCGAAGCGCTGCCTTTAAAGGGTTTCCAACATGACTTCTCGTCTTCGAGAAAATTAACAGTCAGCCTGATTTGTCCTCACAATCCTACACTAGAACTCACAAAGTTGCAGCGTCAATTAAAGAGAAGAGCCACCGCTGTTGGGAAAAGCGCCATGAAAAAGCCATCAGCCACTGACAACAACGCTTGATAGCCTTGACCATGACCAAAACACGCTGCTGAAACACCACAGCCCAGAGCTACAACAACAGCAATAGCAGTGTCATTACAACAACATAATGATGAACATAAACACTGTGATGATGATGACGCTAAGACAAGTTGGAGGCCGCCACTGCTGATGGCTGCAGCATTGAACATTGAAAATGCGGAAATAAAAGAGAGAATGCGGCTGCAGCCGCTCGACATGCCGACTGTCATTAAGTGCAAACGAAGCGAACAGCGCTTGGCATAAATTTGCACGACATATTGCTAAATAGAGGCAAAAACAAAAACAAAAACGAAAACGAAACGACCCTAACGACAATCAACAGTCGCCAGTTGCCAGTTGCCTTGCATCACAAACCACGCTGCACTCCGCCGCTCTCTCGCCCTTCTCCATCCTCCCTAAATGCCTGCAGAATATTTTTGCTATTTTATTTGCTATTTATTTTGTTCTTGGTGTTTTTGTTTTTGTTTGGTTGCTTTGTCGGCTTTGTTGCGCAACCGAATACCGCATTTACGCGGCCGATAGCAAAATATTCCACAAACTCTTATTGCCACTGTCAGGGCCACGCGGAGGCTGCAGCTGCCGCTGCCGCTGAGACCGAGGCTGAGGCTGAGGCTACAGGAAGCGTTGCAGCAGCACGAGGGCGCACACAAATGCCGTTATCTCGCAGACAGACCGTCAGCACGTGGCGCTTCAAGGTGGCAAACCGATGGTGGAGCTTCGGTTGGTGGGCATTTTAGATGAGCGGCGACAACACCGCCCAGTCTCTCTCGCCACGCCAGAGCTGCTGCCCACTCACAACTGCGACGCTGCCATTCATTGCTGTTATTGTGCCATCATAATTTATGCATTTCGCCTGCGGCCAACTTTTTCCTTCCTCTTTTTCCTACGCTTTGTTTGCCGCACTTTCTATCAACGTCAGGGAATTTCTCCAGAGGGTCCTTTCCCATTACACACATCTGTACAAAAATGAGTCTGTGTGTGTGCGTGTCGGACCGCATATTTTCTTTGGCGAGAATTTATGAAAGCACAAAGTAGTGACTTTCGAAAGGCGAAATGTGTGGCACGAACAAAAAAAAAGAACGCCGCAATTGCGCTGCAGATTTTTGAATGCAGCCATGAATGAATAAAAATGTAAATGTCTGTAGATGGATAAAGTGAATTACGAAATGAACTGCAAACGAGGTAGCCGAGCTGTTAAATGGTCTAAAGGAGGTGTCTCACTTATTTCAATTTTTAGTGCAAATTTGTTTTTATAATATAAGGAACTCAAGGATGCTGGATTCAAGATCAAAGTTTTCGAAATATCTCGCTAATGATATTTATTTACTTAAAATTTCTTTTAAATTTTATAGTTTTTGCAGATCAGAAAGTTCTACCCTATTTCCTTCTTCTTCTTCTTGACTGGCGTTGACAACGCTTACGCGGTTATAGCCGAGTCCACAACAGCGCGCCACGCATCTCTCCTTTTGGCAGTTTGGCGCCAATTGGTAATACCAAGTTAAGACAGGTCCTTCTCCACCTGGTCCTTCCATCGGCTTCCACCACTCTATTTCCGTGAAACGTATATTGAAGATTGTTTTTACTTTCTTCTGTCTCAAATTCTTTACTTTTTTCATTTTAATTTTTGGAATTAACGAAAACCGGAAGCGTCGAACTTCTAAATTCCAGTGTTGTAGGAAACTTTAAAAATACTGCTACTCAGTTAACGGTATTATGCAATAGAAAACGCTATTCGCACGTGTTAACCCCTTAGAAGTGCCGGGAAATTACAAGCCAATTACAAGCAATTTTATGCAACTCGCCATGTACGGTTAGCACAGCTTAATGCCGCGCGGTGACAATTAATATTACCCAGAACACTTAAATGATTTCGTTGAAAAGTTCGCGTTGCAAGTGCGTTAAACGGTAAATGGCGACATGCAACGAGTTGACATGACTTTGGTTGTGGCTTGTGGCATTCAGGAGCCGAGAAGCGCGTGAATTTCGTAGAAAATTATAATAACTTATAATTAGGGTTGACTGCGGTGAAAGAAAGGAAAAAAGAAAATTTTTTGATTTGAATAAAAAATAAAAAAATTTTTTTGATTTGAATAAAAAATAAAAAAAATCATAAATAATTACAAAAAAAGAAATGTGAAATGAATTTATTGTCCTTTTTATACAAATATTGTTGGTTTCAAAAAGTGTAGTCTACCTTTTGGCGCGCAGAAAAAATCCGAAAAATCGTAATATTACCATTATTTGAAGGGGAAGCAGCTGTTAAGGCGAATTAACGCGACAATTCATCATAACTGAACTGCAAGATTTAAATTAAAGAAAGTTTAGAGAATTTTTAATAAGAATATTTTTTGTATTTTTTTCGTATGTCGAGTCTCAGAATTGTGCATCACTCTATTAGCGCAGCTATTATTCATATTTAATCGCAAATTCATTTCAATCAGCGCTTCTTGGCACACACACACACACATACATGTCTACAAAGAGAGTAAAGTAAAGCTTTGTTTGCTTCCTAATTAAATTTAGAATACACAGCTGTCACTGGCGCAACAACCAGACATGAGTTCCACATATTGTCTATCCTTGCGACATTCAGCTGCTCCTACACACACACACATACAACCATATGTATCCTTTTGAATGTGCATACTTCAATGGCAGACTTTTTGACATTTTTAATAAGAAACCATTTCTGAACGACTGTGTGCACAGTCGCTCGGAGGTAATACATCCATAAGCGCACACACTCACTCACACACACACACAGAGATGTTTCTGTGTGAAGTCACTATTACTCGCTTTGTTGTTGTCGTGCATTTTCACCAAGGACTGTTTTAATTTTTAATCCGATTGCACAGTGCACGCGCGCGCGCCTTTCAACTAACGAAAAGCCAATAACGAACACACACACACACACACTGACACACTCATACACATGACAAACAGTTACTCAAGTAGTTGTTGTTGTGTGAGTTGTGTAACGCCAGCAGCTGTCATGGAGAATGAAGGAGCTGAGCAGCGTCTACAGCACAAGCTGAGCTTGAAGAACTTTACTATCCGAGAGTAATGGATGTTGGCAAATTTTTTTCTTTTTTTGTTGTAGCTGTAGTTGTATAGAGCGAGTGAATGGATAACTGAACCGCCGCCTTGAGTTGACAGCAGTAAAATAATTTGCTTTGCCTCTACTTGAAGCGCTGAGCAAACAAACGCAGCGCTGCTGCTGCCTCGAAGAGATGACGGCGCGCTTGGAAAGCGTATGAATGACTTGACTTTGGCTGCATGAATAAATGAAATATGTACTTTAATATGGCTTGGACCAAGTTCCAACAAACGCTTAATGGTCCGCTGAGCGCTCTCGCGCGTGTGTGTGTGTGTGTGGGTGGCTTGCGTAATATGGGTCACACGCGCTGCCATATTTTTTGTATTCTTGTTCATTAATCGCTTGGGGTTACTGCGAGATTGCTCGTTATAATGAAATCGATGTAAACAGTTAGCTAACATACATACGTGTATGTGTATGGGGGTGTATGTGTGGCAAAGTAATATGCAGTTGAGTGCTTTGTTCTCAAATTGATGAGTTTCTCGTGATCACAGCGATGTTTCTTCTTTGGACTGTCGAACAAAATGTGAACTTGTCAGTGTTTTATTTGAAAAAGTAATGACAAAACCAATAAGTGTTCGCGTTTGTGGTTTCTTCTCGAAGTGGTAACAAAGTAATCACTTTGCGACTAGTTCGAATTCGCACAATTTCATATATTATGCATTTATGACTTATATTTATCTTGTGTTGGATTACATTAAGTTTGTTTTTGCGCACTTTTCTCCTTCTTGGCATAGTCAAGTAGCAATTGTATGCCATTTCTGTTTATTAACTCTCTTCATGATTATGAAAATATCTCCGATTTGAATGAATTAGCAGCATGACAGTGTGGCCAAAGACCTTTAAAAATTGGAATTTTATTTTATGCTTTTGTTTATCAAAATCATACGCAAATGAGTGAAAGCTCATTTTATTAGAATTTAATTACGGTAATATCTTGTGCGAAATTTATGAGTTGCTCTTCGGCGGTGCATCACATCAATAAAAATCCGTCAGACTTTGTCATTAGAAGATAACTCACACACACACATATACATTTCATATAAAGTGAAATTATTTGGCATTTAAACTTGAATTCCTTGTGACCTTGAGACAGCGCTCCATGATATACATATATCTGCCTGCTAATACATTCATTGTTGTAAAAATAAACAACTCAAATAAAGATTTCACTTTCTGCTGAAAGTCTGTCACACCGTGTTGTGTTATTTCATGTTTATTTATTTATTTAATTTTCAAAATTCCATCTTTTCGATTTTTGCCATCCCTCATATTTATGCAGTCATAAGAAATATAAAAAAATAAAGCATTTTTTTCCTCTACGTCAATCAGCAATTACATATGTACAAATGCATGTATGAGTGTGTTAAAAGATAAATAAATAAAATAAAACATGACAGTTGAACAAGACTCATAAAAAGTCCAAGATTTCATAATTTATTAGGCCATATTGGTGTAGGAGATTATTAATATTTTTATTGTAAAAATTATGTTAAAAATATAATTGAAAACTTTTGTTGTATTTTCTTTTAAATTTTATAAAATTTATTTAAAAAAACATTTTTTGGCTTCAACTATGTGTTATCTATAGGTATAGATGTGTATAAAAATTGAAAAAATATAAATTTTTTTTGTCATTAAAATATTAGTTCCTTTTCGTTGCTTATTCATTTTATTTTTCGGAAAAAATATTTGTTTACCAAAATGTGTAATGAAAAATAATATTGCAATAAATTAAAGAAATTTTATTCTACCACCCAGTATTGCTTATGCCTGCTTAAACTAAAACGCGGAAACTGGCAGCCAAACACTGCTGCTGATTTTCCACCAACAACGTATTCAGCCGCTACTCAATTGAAATGTCATCGTTTAAACCCACTCCCCCTCCTCTACTGCTGCTAACTACTACCTTCGGATTTACATTCATATATCGAAATCCCTCGAGATCACATAAACCCAGCACTTAATGCAGTTAACCTGTCATCAGTTTGCTCGAATATCCAGCCCAGTGCAGCTCGGCGCCTTTAATTTATGCCACGTTTTTGTTGCAACGCATTCACGATGACCGACCAAACGCCACATGTACGAGCGCCCATTGCACGTAGTGTGCTTGTGCGACATGTTTACCGAAGTCACATGGACGTGTTGTTGTGATAACGCGCGTTGCGGCATTAACGCAACGCATGTCGGTGATGTTCTTCCGGCTATTTCCTTTCGGACACACATGCACGCATGTACCTACGAAAGGACATGCGTGCAGCAGTATTGCATAACGGAAATTGTGTTGCAATATTTCCTACTTGATTTGCATGTTTGCCGAACGGCACACCGACACTCACACACGCACACACAGTTGGATATCCTTGCTCTCGCTCTGTAATAAATCGGAGAATGCTTGCTCACACACATGCTCACATTATATGCATCCGTGTGCTTGTTTTTGTTGTTGTTGTAGCTGATTGAGCATGTCTAACGTGATTAGGAGCCGCAATTGCTCGGCTGAGTTTTATTATCGAATTTTGCCACAAATTCCGTCTGTCGCATAGTGCCGTCATATTTCACAGTTCGTCCGTTCGTCCGCTCGCTCCATCAAGCAAATTAAATGTGTCTAAATTGAAATCATTTGCCATTTTGCCATGAACATAAATCAAACACAATTTAATTTCCAGAATATCATCGAAATCATCTCACATTCATATTTAATCAGTAAATTGCATTTTTCGTTCGACTTCTGAGTGTGTTTGAGTGTGTGTCGGTGTGTGTGTGTTGACATAATTGTTTGTTTGTTTGCTAATATATCACTCAAGAATTTATTGCTGACAAGCATCAACTAATGTAATTAGTTCTATTTTAGCAGAAACTATTTGAGATAGCGTTTCTTAATTCTGCAATATATTTGGTATGTATGTAATTGGCGTTGAACCTTTTAGCTGGTTATAGCCGAATCGATGAGAGCACGCCACTCCTCTCTTTCCTCCGCTGTTCGACGCCAGTTGGAGATTCCAAGTGTAACCAGGTCGCTCTCCACCTGGTCCCTCCAACGGAGTGGAGGCCTTCCCCGTCCTCGGCTTCCTCCGGCGGGTACTGCCTCGAACACTTTCAGAGCTGGAGTGTTTTCGTCCATTCGGACAACATGACCTAGCCAGCGTAGCCGCTGGCCGCTTTTATTCGCTGGACTATGTCAATGTCGTCGTATAACTCGTACAGCTCATCGTTCCATCGTCTGCGGTATTCGCTGATGCGAATGTTCTGAGGACCATAAGTCTTGCGCAAAATTTTCCTCTCGAAAACTCCTAGTGTCGTCTCATCTGATGTTGACATCGTCCAAGCTTCTGCATCATAGAGCAGGACGGGAATGATAAGCGACTTGTAGAGTTTGATTTTGGTTCGCCGAGAGTGGACTTTACTGTTCATTTGCCTACTCAGTCCAAAGTAGAACCTGTTGACAAGAGTGATTCTGCGCTGGATATCGAAGCTGACATCGTTCGTGTTGTTGCAATAAAATTTAAATGGACATCTTTACTTATGTGAAAACTGTACTGTATATACCCTCTATGTTATCAATTAGATTTTTGTATGTAATTATAGGTGTCTCCCAGTCGATTTAACACCGCTCTAGAGCGCAGAAATATAACATTATCGGAGTGAACAACGAACGTGTCATTCTTTAGACCAAATTTTGAAGATCTAAGTCTAGTAAATGATATGCATATAAGACCGATACTACTAACCATTTGAAAACTGGCAAATTTATTGTTCAAATACAGTCGATGATTCCGAAAAATTGTGCAAATGTGGACTGGCCGGATGTTTCATACATACATACATTTTTACGAAATTAAAATCACAAGTGATTTATGAAAGAAAAAGTAATATTAAGAACACCTCTATTAGTCACATGCTTGTTGCCATCACGGCTTTCCATGAATTCACTGCGTTCCTAGCCTTATTGCCTCGTCTCTTGTCATATGTACAATGCCGCAATTAATTTGAAAGCTCAAAGGGAAGACCTCACTTACCCAAACATGCTGGCAATAAATTACGTCATTACACCACCTCCTTCCTAAATGCTCTGACGGATGCTGATGCTCCACAAGCGTCAATAATTGGTATACCGATGAAGTAGCAAATAATGGCAAATGCCAAATGGTGAATGGCGAACACTGCATTAAATCATTCGGTATTTATGAAGGTATGCAAATACTAACGAGAGCGCCCCTATAAGGGTCGTCAATTAGGGGAAGTGCTTGCCGAGAGTAATCAAATTAAAAAAAAAACAGCAAATTCACCACAAATGCCAACGGAAAGTGGGAAGATAGGCAATGAGCAGCAGCAGCGAAAGCAATTGAAATCACTGCAGAAAAGCAAATATTTGCGCCGGCGAGAAGAGTCCTCATCAATCACTGCCGAAAAGGTCGCAGTTGGCTCGCTCTCTTTTTTTAATTTTCTGGCAATTCAAATGCGATTTACTCTATGGAAGTTTTTCAACAACAACAACAACAACAACGCAGAACTAATATTATTTAGCAAAACAAATTCACTCTCGCACACAGGCGGACCCGCTGCTGACCAATCGCCAACGGTTTTTATTGATTTGTTTACATTTTGGCGCTCGTTTGCCTACCAAATACCAAATACCAAATCTGAATTGTAAATTCATCGTGTAAATGCTGTAAAATTCGTTCGGCTCCATAAAATCCATCGAAGGCAAACATTCCGTTGCGGTGATTGAACGCAGTCAAAAATGAGCGACCTTCACCTCACACTGTAACTGTCAGCCGCCGCCGCCTGCCTCGGCTGCGTCGCCATCTTATCATAGTTTCGCACATTTTCCGAAGGCAAACAAATTGTTTACTTTACAAAATTTACATGCGTGAACACAGACCCACGCAGAGAGACACCTATATTTTGCCGATGTGTGATGCCATTTTAATGAACTTCACCTTCACCGAAGTGAATGCGAATGTGAATGCCGCAAAGACAACGCAAAAGAGCAAATAGTTTAGTTTTCTTAAAATGTCTCGATGCCTATGCCTCGTCCGACTTTGTGCGTTTGTGTGTGTTCGCGTCAACAATAGCCTACACACTCAGTCACTCGCTTGCTACGCTTACTGCTCTGCTCGCTTGCATGTGAGCGTTGTCTAAAAATGAAAATTTTTAATTTCGGAAAATACATATTTACGCATTCTTTCGGTGCTCAGCACATTCTTCGCACAAAGCAGTGGCGCACATACACAGTTCCACAGTGGCGAGACTCGGCCACCGACAAGTGGGAATAGCTAGTCGCTGGCTGACGCGGCGACGGTCCGCTGACTCACTGCGCCGCTTTGTTCGCCTGTCCCCCTGAGCGCCTACCTGCCATTCATGCAAATCAACGCTGCTGCTCTCGACTCTCGAGTCTCTGTGTGTCAGTCAGCGCTCCTCGGGTGGCACTGACGAATCGGACCCTCAGTGGGGCGGCCTGCCCGCCAGTCAGCTGCTGGCCAACAAGTGCTCGTGACGTCACAGCTCTGTGGCTTGTCATTCCTCATATTTTTTTACGTTTTTGAGTTATGACTAAAGCATATTTGCCGCATTCATCTCTGTCTATTCTTGCTCTCATGACTGACACGATTCGAAATTATGAGATGAAATTGTTTAAATATGCATTTGCTATTTGCGAAATTACTTTTTTTATTTCGTTAATGGCACACATTCACACGGTCCTTATATTCCGCATGTGTGCATGTGTTGGTTTTGTTTGTTAAAAAATTATTTGAAAGATAATAATAAATCATATTTTCGGCATATTGTTTATTTAAGGAGAATGTTTTATATTTATTTGTACATTGCCAGTACTTATCTCATTTTGAATGGAGGTGGTTTGTAAAAGAGAATAAAGGATTATACAAAAAATATTTTTTAATTGAAATACTTAGCTTGTGAGCTTGGCTCATGTTTTGAACTAAATATATTCACAAAAGCTTGGAAGATTGCAAACCTATTTTTAACATTTTTATTCAAATTTTTCCTATATATCAGTCTCTTGTTTCCATCACCGTGACATTTGTAAGTTGTAACTCCGAATGAAAGAGTCTGGGTAGCAATGTATAATAGAAATATTATTGGACCGTCTCAGAGGTAAAATTGCTCACACGAGTCTTCTATACATCTCTCTAAACGAAAATAGTAAAGAAAGAGGGATTGAAACCAAATAATAGCACTGGGAAGATTGTAGACTTCTCATCATGTTCTATGGATACACTCAACAGTTTCAGCTTGAAGCTTTTACTTTTGAGATTTGAAAACTTTCGAAACTCTTTATTTGAGATCAATAAACGAATCGTTTAGAAACACTTTATGAATCTCTGGAATCCTTTTGATTCAATAAATCCTATTTTGAAACATGACAATGCTATTTATGATGAGAAGTTGTTGATCTCTCAAAAGCGCTGTATGTAGAGAAATCCTCAGTCCCTATAAAAGTTTCATTGTTGCAAAAATCTAAAAATGCAAATTCAAAAATTTATTTTTTGTTCTTCCTTCTAGCTATTTGTTTATTTTAATTTAATTTGATTTCTATTTTTATGGCCCACCATCCAAAAGCTATTCGGGTATTGCGTCGCAAAGACTGCTCATCTCAATCAAACGACGACATGGTAATCAAATTAAGATATAATTATGTTCATATACACAAAATTGAATATGTTTACACAGCAGAGCCAAGTGTTGAATGATATATTTGGCGATTTTCAAATTAAATACTTTCTTGCCGCGGGTGCGGGTGTGTGTGTGTGTGGTCACGTATAAAAATAGCGGCAATTCGTCGCTAAAAATTTTCCTTTGACTCATTGCTTTGTTATTCGTCGCCAGCGTTCGCCGTGATCAAGCCTAATACATATTCATTTTATACCGTTAATACCTATTTCTGCAGTGGGTTTCTCGTCTCGCGTTTATCATGCCTTTGCGATAATTCGCGCGAACTTTTATTGTGTTTTTGCTATTATAATTAGGTTGTATTTCACATTCTTTCAGCGACATTTCGTAATCATCTCATTACTGAGTTGAAATTTGTCAGTTTTAAAAGTTTGTTTTTGAATTAAGCTGGTTACAAAAATTTAATATTCTTGCTCGACATTTGTTAGATTGTCTTTTTCACACTTTTAGTACATAATTGAGTTATGGTTTCAACCATGACCTTGGGATTCATCTCTTTTATTCTCATTTTGATCATCTCCAATGCTCTCTTGAGTAAGGTGTGTGTTCTGAGTTTTATTAAAATGTAATTTTTTTTTATAAAATTTTCATTCGATTTAAGAATTTTTTTATGAAAATATTCTCCTTCACCACTTCTTTAAAAACATTTTCAAATATTATAAAATAAAAATAAAAAAATAAAAAATATTTTCTCTCTCGAAAATTCTCAGACAGACCCTAAAAACGAATGCGTCGCATATTTGCATTATATTCTTTTAATTCTCCCACAAGAAATTTACTGCGTACGAATGCCGTATGTGTGCATGTGTGTGAGCGGCGAAATTGTCATCATAAATTAAAAGGTTTCATTCTCATTTTATAACCAAATCTTGCACGACCTTGATAGTTTCCTTTCCACAGACGCGATGTTGCTACTTTCTCTCTTCTTTCTCTTGTTTTTTTACTGTTGTACCGTCGTGTTTTTCTGATTTTTGGCGCAGACAACAACTTAAAAACATATGATGGTGCACATTCATACAAATTTCTATAATATTTACGAGTGAATATGTAAAATTTGCTAAAAAATATTTGCATGCAACATTCTTTCCTACTTTCAGTTTCAAAAGAGTTCGCATGTGTGTGTTCTTATTTGCTTTTCTATACACTGATTGTCCTAGAAAAGTTTTGTTGTGACCTTGTGCTGAATCTTGGGCATGAAAAAAATGGACATATCATTAAAAAATTTAGTGGAATCAGCAACATATTTATTGATTTGAATGGTGCAAATATTTTCGCATTTTGCAAAATAAATCTACGATTTATATCAATAGAAATAGTATCATGCGATTATTTATGAAGCATACCTTCAGGCGCATTACATTTTAAAGGGTTTCAGTTCCAAATGTTTGGAGATTTGGACAGAAATTGACGCCATGGATTTTGAAATACAACTACTTCTGGCTTTAAGTCTATCTTGTGACTAAAGAAAAATAAAAATAGCAAGAAACAATGGATGAGGAACATGTCTCGAATCAGAAATCGATATGTGAGGTAACATAATTGTTCCCTGAGGTTTTGTTTCGTTCAAGGGTTAAAGCCAATCGGCACCTTTGGCACTCAAGTGACATTAGTATTGTAAAAAAATAACAACAAAAACATAATGACACTTGTGTAATGCTGACTCAACCGGGGTGTTGCGCGCTAGCAATCAGCAGCTCACTAGAGACGAGCGTAGCTCTGCTAAACTGTCTCACATTTGTATGTTTATGCATGTCATTCTGTTGAAATTTAAATTATTTGGGTCCAAAGCGCAAAACAATGTCATGTCATTGGGACCATAACACTTTGACCCCCAACCACCCACACGGCGATGCTTCTGAAACGGTCGAAGGGGCAGGGATCAGCGAATGACATTTATGACATGACTATGAAGTTCCCTGGCGTGCACACGTGCAGACCCACATCCGCACAGACCTACCCACCGATAGTTGCCATTTTATCTAAGAATACAATGAACGCCCTTTTCTGAATATATGTACTCCTGGCATAGGCCCCCACGCAACACGCACATATTGTCTACATGTGAATCCTCGATTTGTATGTGGACGTGCGTAGTCATTTGTTGATTAGGTCACAGCATCGTCAACGTCATTTTATGTTGTAAATAAAAATAGAGAGAAAGTTTGCGAATGCCCATGCACAGCGTTGCCTACATTTAGGCGCATAACTCGCCCTGCAGTTACGCAGCCATACATGGAGACGTATGTGTGTGTGTTTGCACTTGCCCTTTTCGCTTTTCACTGTACATAAAAGGACACTTCCACTTTGTTGCTGCTACATATAAATCCCATTTGGACTTGTTGGTCCGCTTGTCGCTCCTCCCTAGCCTTTGACTCGTCTGTGCCTCGCTGCGACTTTCGCTGTATTTTTAAACAGCACGAGAGGCCTCACACACACACAGACACTCAACTATTTGTGTGTTTATTCATTTGAGGCAATGCCAACGCACTTACCCTCTTAAATGTCAAATAAATGCCTTTTCATCTGATGAGTCTTCATGTGTGTGTGTGTGTGAGAGAGTATGTGGACTTTATGTGTTTGTGTATTTTCTTAGCTTTTGACTTTTTATTGCCTCAGTGTTTGTTTATCATTTGCTTTTTACTATTTTTTCCTTTTATTTTGTGTTTTTTTTCTGTCCTTCCTTCTTTGTTTCTAAAGACACTTTTTCGTTAGTAATCTTCTATATTATTTTTCACTTGCCATGCCATTCGTGCTTTCATTTCGCTAACTGACAGGCACTTTAATATAAGCCTACGCCAAACAATTTTTTTTGCTTTGAAATAAGCAACTGTGGAAGTGTAAAAGTATAATAAAGCTTAGCATTTAAGTATTTACCGAATTAATGTCTTGAGTTTATTCTAATCAAAACTTTTTTTCCCTTACTTGCAGGTATGTGATTATGATGACTTTCGAATTATTTCCATCATTGTGGTAAAAAGTATAAGTAAAGAAATAGTTTACTGTAAGTAACGGCAGATTATATATAAAATAAGATTTTTAAAAATTATTAAATAGGTTTGTATGTATTTGTAGATATTATATTATATTATATATAAAGCTCGAGTCAGGCTATGTATGTTCATCTAGAAATATGTGCTTTTAAAAATTCAAAATAGGAAATTTTTTAAATCCATAAATTTTGGCATTCATTCGAATTCTGTTAGGTTTAAATTCTCTATAGCTTTGTGCACAAATTATTAGTACAGTTTAAAAACCCTTGATTATGCTCCGAATTGACTGTCGTGTGTCAACAGTGATATTCGAATATTTATTTTATATAATATTCACACAAATTGCTAAAAGAAAGAGCATCAAAATTGGTGTGTCAAAATTTTTTGAAATTTTCTTGGCACTAAACATGTTGCTAATCCCTCGTTGACGCTGATATTACGTCAATTAACTCTTTTCGAAATATTACTGTCATATTTATTAATATGTTTTTGAATTTTTTATTTTTGTTAATATTTTTAAATAAATAAATATTTTTAAACAAATATTCAACAAAAACCAGAAATAAAATTTGTTTGGTTATATTTGAATGTATTTGCGATTTCATTAGAGCAACAGCAGAACAACATTTTATACATTTCCTGTACTAGTTCACTTCTTTGCCTTAAACGAATGACTTTGCTATTATTCCGTTCTGATCGTGTTTTTGCCAGCGGGTTGCACGCATTCGCAATTACGCAGTTCTTCTCGCCAGCCCATGAAGGCTAATTATTGTATAATTAATTACATCAGTATGCGTCGCTGAATGTTTCACATCACAGCTGTGGCACTACTGTCAACACTGAGGTCTCCCAAAAACAAGATCATGAGTAGTGGCAGCACACACTCACACATATTATACATACATGCACAATATAATTTCACTAATCATCAATGAATGAATATTTTAGTGGCGTAATTCAGAATGAAATCCGCTCGGTGTGCCCGGAGACATGCGTGGGTTTGATGCCCGGCTGCCGTTGGAGCTTGCGCGTATTTTTGGCAAAATATTTTGTGATTTATTAAATTCTAAAATTGGCTAGGAAACTCATCGAACATAACACAAATTCCACCAAAAAGGTGAACAAATAATGTAAGTGGAATATCAATCAATAAATGTTGAAAATAGTCTGAAAAAGATTTTTTAAACTCTAAGGAAAAGAATTTTCAAAATATAAAAACATTGGTAGTTCTTTTAAAAGCGTTCTTTTTTCGGTCTACAGCTTTGCTTCCACCGTTTTTTTGTAAATTTAAGGCTTTTTTTTGTATAAAAACGGTTACAAATGTCGATGAGCCTCAGCCGCACTTTTCTTGGAATTAAAAAAGAAAAGCAAAAGCATTTCCCGCATATGTCAAGAATTCGGCTCAAAAAGTGACATTTTCAGTTGAGAATAAGTTTGGGATGCAAACTGATCTCTTCAAATATTTTGTTGGGTTAATGTCGACACAAATGTCCAAGATCGATATAAAACGATTTAATCGATTTAATCGACCAGTGCTCGAGCCCAGAGACATCTATTGGAAAACGGCGGATGCAAAGTTGTAGACCATATAACTCAACATAAAATATGAAACAATAGCAACAGCAAAAACCTGAAACAGAAAAGAATTCTGACTTGCATAATCAAGTTAAACGTATTAAATTTGACCACTTAAAGGAATTATTACACATTTTAGATTTACTTATAGTTAATTGGCGTATAAACAACGCACTTCCTTGGAACCCAAAATTTAATTAAAAGTGTACAAGAGGTCTTACAAATTGGTTTCGTGAAATTACACTCAAATGGCGTTGTAAAATCTTCGGCAAATCCTGAATGGGATTGTTAATTGAAATTAAATCGCAGAAATAAACAAAAAGTAAGCAATTAGAAATATTTTGTAATGCGCAATGCTGAAATTATACAAGTTCACAAGCCGCCCACACGCTCCTCGCACAACCGTAAGATCTGAAAATAATTTGAAGCAAATTAAAAATACTCCCACCGCTACGTACCTGTAAAGCGTTACGCCGAGTATGCCGCATTCCAAAATAGCAATGTTTACATTTGTTTATTTACTCGTCTGCTGCGCAAAAATACAAAAATCGGAGCAAAAAATCAATAATAAACAAAGCGCTGCTCGAAAGTGTGATGTGTCTGCGATGGTTTTTCAATTAGACACCACGCCGCGGCGAGTGCGTAGTGCTTGAGCAGGTCCAGAGCGTGCCAGGCACCGCGTCAGGGAAAATTCCTCCGGCAGCATTTGCAACAATGCGGGCGCGAAGCATAGTTAATTGCTTTTTGATGGCACATTTCGAGCAGCGAACTCTCCGCTGTGCCGCGTTGGCGCTTGGCGCTTCGTGTTTTGAATTCCAGAGATGCCATATCCACACATAGCGGTCCATTTGCGCGTTATGTTTTGTGCGCGTCTTCATTTTTTATGCTTTTCCAATTTTTATTGACTTCGGTAGTTTACTCGTTTGTCTATGGGCAATCGTGACCAGGCACAGGTGAGATTGACGTAGCCGAAAGGGGAAAACTGTTGTGGGCGTTGTTGATGGCTGCGTGCGTTTGTTTAGTTTCAATGTCTGTACTATTTTTAGTTGAGCCGTGGTATGCCGACACACCACAAGCTCATTAAGTGTTCGCTGAGCGCTTTTTATGGTTAAATTTAGTTTTTGCGTGCTAATTGTTTAGCACTTAACGTATTCAATAGTTCATTATCAATTTTGGGCAGCAATTAGTGTTTACGTATGCTAAATACTTGATTGCCTGTGGAATCTAGATTAAGCTGGAGAGCGAGCATAAATTGGTGAATTTGGCTGATATTAAGTAACATTTTATAGCGAACAATTAAGAAATTTGCAGCTTTATTGCTGGCATTATTATATACATAAAATGGAGATATGTTGGTATTGATAAAAGCGAAATAGTAATTAAGGTTGGTCATACCAAGAACTCCAAATGTCCATACTATAACTTCCATAACTTTAAGTACGTGTTCTATCAAAAACCACTAAATTTATTTATAAGTGACCTTAATTACTAGAAGGAATAGTAATCAAAGGTATTTTCAGGACTTTTGACGTCTCAGTTTTCTAAATAAGGAAAGGCATCGCGAATACTAGTTCAACACTCGGGTTCTTAAAAAAATGTCAGGCAAAATCATAAATACAAGCTACCGATTATTTATCTGCTTTTTATCTCCTTCCAAACCGATTTTGTTCCATAAACTACCAAATTATATCATAAATAGACCTTTTCAAGATACTTCGGTTACAGCGCCACCTAGCGGTGCCTTGTAATTCAACTTCAAATTCATCATTTCTTAACTGGCTGCAACTTAACTGAAATTATTTACTTACAGCAAAAAAATAGAGCTTTTAACTAAATGTGAAGCCCATTCCAACGCACGTTATAAAAGTACTGAAGTCAAAATCATAAAATTTAGAAATGCACACGCGTTAGCGCAATAATAACGAAAAAAATTAAATTTTTTTAGTAAATATATTATCGCCACATACGGTAAATCCTTTATGCTCCCATAAAGCTTGCCTTGGCCAGCAGATGCTGTAAAATTTATTCGCATTAGAATGGTGTGTGTTGAAATATTAACGATTTTGGCGATGCATTTAATTAGATTTCAATTTATGTGAAATTATGGTTGCCAAATGTAATTGCCGTAATGCAGAAATAATTGCCTTCGCTGCCGAAAGGTATTAGCATTTCATGTATTAGCCGTCATATTTTGGCGCTTCATGCCAGACACACATGCCACACACGCGCAGCAGTTGTATGTACATCGGAGGTGCCGTTATTCGCTTACATAACCGCGCGATTTGTCGTCAATATGCGTTACACAAGGCGATTAAGTGCGACAAATCCGCTCAAATTACATTTCTAACGGACATTTTCAATTTATGCGCATCACACGCAGCACAGTTTCCAATTACCAATTTTGGGCTGTAAAACTCCTCATTTAACTATGTATGAGCACGCATGGGGCAGACGCTTGTGAAATTTTATGCCGCCGCCGCCGCCATTAATGCCTGTAATCTAATTTCAACGACACCCAGTACAAGCCAATTGAAGCCGTTCGCGTTGAATTTCATCCGTTCAATTGAAATTTCACCAAAATTTGTAGCGTAGTTGTTGTTGTGGTCCCTGGGGCAAGCTCAGTGGTCAGCAGTTATGCCTGCCATGTAATGCAATTCATCAGCGTGGCAGTGAGAGGCGCAAATTTGCTTTAGAACAGCAAGTGGTGAAGACGAGAGCGGTGGATGAATTCTATTTTGAATTTGAAATATTTATTTTTAATAAAAATATTTTCGTCTCATAATTTTCTCTTTCACATTTCAACAAGTTCTTGTCACCAGTGTGCCCCAAAAAAAAAAAACGGTACCTATAATTCAGAAATTTCGAATAAAATAGCTCAAGTTCTCCCTATACTATGAGCTGGGCCCGCCTGCTTTGGCACATGTGTCCCACATGGGTGTGTGTGCGTGATATTCTTCACGTTGAACTTGCAGCAACACTTGTGGCGCATTCCTCAGTCGAATCGTTGCAGCATCGTTTTGTCACTTTAATTAACGGTATGCCAATTTTATAAAGAATTTTCTGCCCTCTTCGGATACGCTCGAGATTTCTTTGTTTGTCAACCGTTTGGTATGAAACATATGCAAAGGCATTCTGTATGCTTATAACATATGTATATGTGTGTGTGTGTCTGAGTGTGTGTGCTTTCTCATAAATATTTTGGCGAAATGTCGCACATTAATTGAAATATATTTAATGGCAGCGCGGATTAGGAATTTTTATTGCGAAAAGTGAAATAAAATCAAATAGAACGCAAACTCATCCACATATATGTATAAAGAGATCAACAAATAAATGTCATACATACATAGATATGTAGATGTGTATATGCTATTTGTGGCTACAAATAAAAATAACATTTTGTTTATTTGGGTTTTGGGTCAAGCAATCGAAGCAGAAAATGTGTATCAGCATAGTTTTCAATATTAGTATAAATATCTATATTATTAGGGCTGTCCTTTATTCATATATATATTTTTTTTTATTTGTAAAAATCTTATTTGAGACTCACTAAGTTGGACATCAAGGCTGTTTTGATCGTTAATAAATTAATAGATATTTTCAAAATCTCGAAATTTTTATTGTCATAAATATTAAGTCGACCTAGAGATGCTGGAAACAAAACTATTTTATTTCTTAAATAGCTATCTCGTTGATTAAAAATGTCACCTTAACATAACGTATATATATTCAGCATACGCGTGAATTTATAAAAACACGCAATCGAGAAATTTCGAGATTTCTTCCAACCACATATACATATATACAGTTGGTTATAAGCATGACACATACTCGTGATTCTTTGTGAATTAAAAATTTGTCATATTTGTTTTGCATAATATAAATTTGAGAATATGTTTTCCAAAAAATAAACAGATTATTACTCACGGATCATTTTGAAATACCGTTATACTGTAAAGGCATCTTGCTTTTCCGCGCAAAAAAATTAAGAAATAAAATTTGTATTACACTGGTCTTGTTAAAATGGAAGCAAATAAATTGGGAATTAATATCGAGCGGAGTTGGATCTGTCAGATGATCTTCGATCTCACTACATCTGAAATAGAAATTTTTTTGGCAGTCGTTGTCTTCATTTCTATTGATTCGATCTTTATCAATTTAAAAACGAATGGCGAGACAAAGTTGCTACGAGAGTATTATAGTTTTGTTCACATAACGGTTGTTTGTAAGTCATAAAACTAAACGAGTTAGATATAGAGTTATGTATATCAAAATTATCAGGGTGACGAGACGAGTGAAAATCCGAATGTCTGTCTGTCCGTCCGTCCGTGCAACGGATAACTTGAGTAAAAATTTAGATATCTTGATGAAACTTGGAACACATGTTCCTTGGAACCGTGAGAGGGTTGCTTTCGAAAATGGGACCACTGCCACGCCCACAAAATGGCGAAAACGGAAAACAGATAAAGTGCCATAACTAAGCCATAAATAAAGTTATAAAAGTAAAATTTGGAACAAAGGATCGCACTAAGAAAGGGCATATTTGGATGTAATTTTTTTGGGGAAGTGTGCGTGGGCCCGCCTCCAAATCGGTTATTTGTATATATCTTGAAAACCAATAAAGCTATGTAAACCAAACTTTCTGTAGTCGGTTCTCTTTCGTACCCCACCAAATTCCATGAAATAAGTTGTAATCGTATAATAACTACGCCCACCTCCCATACAAAGGTTAGGTTGAAAATTACTAAAAGTGGGTCATCGCACTAACGAAACACGTCAGAAATACAAAATTTTACAGAAGAAATTGCAGAAGGAAGCTGCACTGCAAAATGGAAAATGGGCGTGGCATCGCCCACTTATGGGTCAAAAACCTTATCTCAGGAACTACTCGACCGATTCGAATGAAATTCGGTATATAATATTTTCTTGACACCTTGATGGCACGTGTGGAAAATGGATGCAATCGGTTCACGACTGCGACAACTTCCCATGTAACTCAATTTTGAACTCCTCCATCTTATTCCTTCACTTTATAATATATACATAAGGAACCAATGAAGATAGCGAAATAAAAGTTTACAGAAATACTGTATATGATCTGTGACATCACTTGTGAAAAAATTATCGAAATCGGACTATAACTTTTCAAAGCCCCGAATATCGAATATGAAGAATTCAGTGCCCCATGGTAATTTTTCACCGAAAATTTCGGTAAATCTCTCAGGTATCTTTATTTAATTTAGAGGAAATATTTTTCTTCTAATAGTGTAACTTCACCTAGCTCTCAGATACCTAATTATAGGATTTTCAAATTGGATCAAATTGTGCGTTATCTTTATAAAAATATATCAATAAATTGCGAGAGTATAAAATGTTCGGTTGCACCCGAAATTAGCCTTTCCTTACTTGTTTCAGTTAACTTAACTGTATAACAACATAGTTTCTAGAACTATGATTTTTAACCATTTAGTGTGTCTTCCCATTTCCTGTGCATTGCTGTGCATTCCGCAGTAAAGACCGAAATTTTCCCAAAAAACGTTTAATATCCGCCTTCTAGTATGCATATGAAATTACGGTAAAATTTGACGTCATTAATGCCACATATTATACTTGTAATGAGTTAACGTTTCAGTTTTTATGCATAATTCAATTTTACAACTAATTAACGGTACGCAAATGCCGTTCTAAACGCCCAGGAGTGTGTATGCCAGAGTAACGGTGCTTTGAATTAATTGCGTAAGCAACGCAAAATTTACCGGTTAATTAATTATTTAAATGAATTGACAGTAATATCGGCTAATTATACCGCCCCAACTTTCCGCCACAACGAGTTTATGCAGGCGTGAGTGCGTGCGTGTGCCTGCGTGTTTTCAGTTAATTTTAATGAAATCTGATAAACAAATCGAAAATAATTTATAACATAATTTATTACATAACGCCCACAAGCGCAATAATTTTATGGCGTTTTAAAAATATATATAATCGCCACTGCGCTTTCTCTGTGTGTGTGTGTATGTGTGTTCGTGCTAATAAAATGAAAATCGCTGCAATTTAAAATTGTAATTAATGTAATTTCTGCCGCACAAGGAAATCGCTACGAAGCTCATTTCTCATGTACTACACCCCGCTACAAGCGGTGCCCTTGCGCTGCAAGCGAAATGAATTGATTGAGGCGCGCTTTGTGTCGTTGTTGTTGTTGTTGTAATAAAGTGCTACTTATTTCGCCACGGCATGCATGGCGTATGAGTGACATTTGTAAGCACCGCATTTATTAAATGTAACAACGTGGCAGCATTAAGAGCACTTCGCCTTCAAGTGTGGAAATTAATTTCGAAAAAAAGCGACGCAGAAGAATTGTGAAGACGGCAGAAAAGGTTATTTGCCGCATAATTTATTTTCATAATCGTTTAATGGTGCATTAATTATGCCTCCTTTGATGCCTCGTATACTTGTGAATTGAACACATGTATGCGTGTGTGTAAGTGAACACTTGTGCCTATTCTTGGTTTTGTAATGTAACGGAATAATTTTACCTCTTTTGTTTAGGTGTGATTGACTCAAATAAGAACCTGACAATCAACTTTTGAGTTGTTCGAACAACCCAGATGTGGATATATTACTAATTTCTTATCAATTATCTAGGAAATTTCGATAATTGAAAAATTTCAAATATTTTATTTTCATGCTTGTTTATATTGTATCCGATACAAAATGTATAAAAGTCATTATTTTTCGAACAACAAATATTTCTGATTATAACTCTCTATCAATTTTCCATTGAAATCACACAATTAATGAAATCACTAATTTGTGAACACTTTTTGCCCACAAAACACAAAAACACACACACATACATTGTGCACGCCACCCACCCTCTGCTTCCGGCTGCTGCAACTCAATTAAACATTTGCACTGTTTGTTTACATTTTGCGGTCGTGAAAACTTTACGGCCAATGTCCATGTGTTTATTTATGTATTTAAATGTGTTGCAACAAAGTTAAAAATTAATTAAACGCAGACAATTTGCTGCTCAGCAACACTTCATACAGTTGCATGTAACCACAAGCCAAAACACCCAAACCCACCAAGTTTTAACAGTCACTTTCTAGTGCCCTGTAGGAATTAATATCACATGAGCACTGGACGTGATTTGGGTGAGTGTAGAATCAGTTTTTGTTTTATTGCAAGAGCTGCCAACAGCACTTCAGCGACTTCCAACAAGTTACAAATACAAACTTGTTCTCTAATGTGGTCAGTTGAAAGTATAACTCCTTTTTCAGTGTATTTAGTGTTCAGTTTCCACTTTTAGTGGCACTAGAGTTTTCCAGCTGGCTCTGTTCTCCCACACACGCTCGTTGCTATTGTACTGCCCTTTGTGCTGCTAATTATATTGCACAATCATCTGTCAGCGTGACGCTAACTGGCTGAGCGTTAACGAGATTCTGCACATTTCAGCACAAAAAGTCAACTAATGTCAACTGACGGACATGTATGTATATATGTACATATCAAAAATGAAACAAACGCTTTTCGTGCAATAAAATACTTAAAAATAGTAATTCGTTGAATTTAATATGAATTTTGAGAGAGTTGCAGTATATGAGCTTTTCTTTCTATTATACCCCAGTCAAATAATTATATGTGCATTTCTGATTTTGTTTATATTTCTTATTCACTGTTATTTTTTGGAATTCGGTAAATGTGGAATAAAAGGTTGATATGTTACCGTTACTATGCAACGAAAATTGTTTCATACTTTTCTCGTTCGTCGTACAGTTTCGTTAAGAATGTGCTTGTGAATTGGGTATTGCATAGTAAATATTTATATGTGCAAAATCATTTTAGCGGATCTTTCTTACTGATAGTGTCACAGCAAAAACTTTTTTTGCTAAAATTTGTTTTCCAAATTATTGTAGGTGCATTTATTTAACTTTAAGCCTAAAATGCCTCGTGGTACTAGTTTATTAGCCGAGGAATAAGTAATAATCAAGGGAATGCATGAAAACGGTTCCAAATTGGCTCTAGACCAAAGCGACATCGGAACTGTATCTCAAAATTTCTTAAAAACCCCATTAATTATGGTATAGTACGACGTAGCGGACGAAAAACAACATTGATAAGCGGTGCGAAAGGATGATTCGATGGCTAGTAGTTGCGGACTTGATAAGCAGCGATCAAATATGGACCTAGTTAAGACAGAAAATCATAATAAATACAATTTTTCCAATTATACATAAAAATCAGTTTCTGAAACACACCTCCAAAGAAAGTCACAATAAAGCACATTTGAGGTTTGCAAATAAATACCAATTCTGGAGAGATTCGCACCAGGAACGACGGTCCTACTACAAGCGATGTTTTGGAAGCGGTACCTTGATTTCATGGGCTGCATTTTCCTGCTGTGGAAAGCTATCTACATGTTTTATATTCACTCAAATGAATGCTAATATCAATGTAGATCTTTTGGACAGCGAGTTAATAAAATTTGCTGGCAATATTTATGGCATATAACTGGACATATCGAAAGGATAACGCTTCAATCCACACGAAGAACATCTTTAACGACCGGAAAATTCCGGTATTACAATGTGCAGCATTGAGTTCGAACCTAAATCCTATTGAGGATCTCTGGGGGAACCTCTCTGCTCCTGTTTTCCAAAACGGAAAGCAGTTTGAGACAGTACGTCACCTTAAATTAGCCATAAAGCAAGAATTTGCCAATATTTACATAACTATTCTACAGTCAGTAGTTAATTCTCTGATTAAGCGGCTTAATTTAGTTTTAAAATATAAGGACAATTCTACTGACTATTAAAATAAACATTTCTTTCAGTTAAACTCAAATGTATAGGCTTTACTGGTAAAAATAGTAAAATGCACATATAAATATTTACTATTAGCCTAAACTTCAATTCTGTTTTATAGTTTAAAAAATATTTTGAAATTTGTTAATTTTTTGTTTTTTTATATCGTATACATTAATAATAACAAACCTGCATACTCAGAAATATTTTGCAATTTTGAAATTTAAATTTTGTTGCAAAAAGTTCATGCACATATAATTATTTGACTGAGGTACAAAAATTTGAAATAACAAAATTTTTAAATGAACCGTTATTATCCTCAAGTAGAAACACAGAGGAATTAAGTCGCATTGGATGATATATTTTATTTTAAACTGAAAAAGTTACCTATCAACTTGCCAAGTGTTCTGTAAGGACAGACGCCTAAAAGTATGCCTAAAGTCATTATCACATCACAACATTGTTGCAACAACGCGTTTTCTCCACGCTTAACTTAACTTAAGTAATTGTAACAACTTGTACGCCGAAAAGCCTCTATCTGTCATTGTATCATTGAAAATAATACCATGAGCTCTACTAACAGAAATAACTATATGTATGTATGCAGAGGCGTTGCACAAATGATTGCCTGCATTTAATTAGTGTTTCGTTTAGCTATCATTTCATTTCAGTTTATATTTGAGTTTGATTTGTTGTTATTGTCGAAGTTTTGTTGAGCTGTTGATTTATTGTTGTTTGTGTGAGTAAATAATTGCATTGACAGCATTTTGATTTTAGTTTTGCTGGCATAGTTTTGGGCAATTGATGTTCAGGGAGAGGAAGTAAGTCAGATTGCGAAGTTTTGTCTTCAATTAGTTGTGAATAAACTAACTATAAAATGGCGTTGTGTGGTCTATAAACAAAAATAAAGTCTTTTGTCAAGTGTAAGGGTATAGAGCTTAACTGTAATTTGCCTAATTACACATATCAGTTTTGAGGGTGAATATATTATGTAACGGCCTTGAATATTTTGAATGAATTGTATTAAATATCCGAAGATTATGGATCGTGGGAGGTTAGGGGTTACTCCACGTCTAAAAGTATGCTATGATTTCATGAGCACTATTACTTTATAATATTTTTTATAAGATAATGAAAAATAATTGAATATTCTTGCCCAAAGCCATAGTAAAATTCTAATTAACTATCGCTCGCTTTGAGCTTTTCGAACTAAGCAACTCATGTGCCTTCGACACTGGCATACACATGAACGTCCTCTGCCTTTGGCTCCTCTCCATCCCCAGCTGTGAAACTGCCACTTGCAAATGTCACTGCCAGCGAATGCCTGTTTGGTGCCACGTCAAAACTTAACAAAACAAAAGTTTATCGCTCTGCACCTCGGAGGCGCTTGGCAACCGCAGCGTCGCACAAAAGTAGACGCAAGGGCATACCGTGAACTTGTCCGATTGCCGCACCGTTCGCTGTTGAGTATTTGTTTATTTTTACGCTGAATGGTTAGCTGTTAACACACTTAGTGACTTTGAGCGTTTGTGACGTCACTCGCTCACGGGCGTGAGACCCTTTTCAATTGTTTCCTTTAGTTCAGTGAGCTGTTGAGTATTTGTGTTTTTATCGCTTTGGCGTTTTAGTGTTTAGTACATTCCTCCGTTCCGAACAAAAAAAATTAAATTGGAAAAATGCCAAAGTAATCAACAAGGCGCTAAAGGCACAGCAAAAGAATTTAAAAAGTACAAAAATAGGCAGATCTACTAGGGAGGTTGAAATAAAAGACATGCAATTTTTAATAAATAAAAATAAATAATTTTGACGAAATTACAACAACACTTCTTTTGAAAAAACATTTACTATGGCGACGCAGTGGAGATTTCTTCTTGCAGGCTTCTGCTTTACAGGCTTCAAAAAATCGATTTTTTTGTTTTGTTTTAAATCTCTTCCAAAACTATCCAAGAATATGTATGTCTTTAAAATTCTAGAGGCCAATTCGACATATTTTCGAAGTAGAAAACTTTAAAGCGCGTTTTCTCGAGTTTTCATTTTCACAAGTGTTAGAAAACGGTACCGGCGATAGCAAAAAGAATATATGTCCGATCGAAAAAAAACCAAAGTGATCTAGCTTCAGTATTAAATTATCTTATATTTGAACTAAAAAAGTTGGACAGAAGTATTATTTAAACTACTTGTTTTGCAACTTAAAGTCAATTTTTTTTTCTTAAAAAAGGGAATTTTTTTTTCAAACTTAGAAAAAATTTGGAATTTTATAACTTCTTCGGTATTTTTTTTAGTTCATAAAGAAAATAAACTTAAAGTTAAAAAAAAAATTGGTTCGACTGTTTCAGATGCATCGCACGACCTCCATCACCGGCACCGATTTACAAGTGCAGACTCCAGGCGCTCCAGAAAAATACTTACAACTTTTAATAATAAATATTGTTTTTTAAATATAGTACACTATCTTCTTAAAATTCCGTTTACCGCCACCATTTCCTTCCCTTTCAAAAAAAAAATTGTTAAAAAACGCTTTTTTTCGGCTTCTAAAGCAGACTACTGCCTTAAACAAATTCTTGATTTATGCCAATTGAATTAAGGTCCAAACCCAATGCTGGCTGGCTTTGCTTGCTTTGCTGTGGGAACTGTCAAAACTGAATAGAACTATACTACAGCATATGAAAAGAGACCAAATGTAGCTTTGCTTCAAGCGCTTGAAGTTTCAAATAGCTCTATGCTCTATTTGCCAGCGCTTCTGGGGCTTTTGACATTTGATATTCTAACTAGAGTTACCAGTTTGGGCGAAATGTACCAATTTCAGTAATTTTTTTGATGCTACATTGACACTCAAATATTTATCACATATGCGTTTGCCAGTACAAATAGTTAAAATGTAGAATATTTAAAATATTTGATATATGTATGTAGAAATTTACAAAGAGTTTATAATAATATAACATTTAACATGAAACTATTACCAAGTTTTGATTGACTTTTTGATTTACAAAAAATTAAGTGTGTGGCAACAGTGATTGTGACATTATTTTGAAAGCATTCAAAGCACTCATTTGGTCATACAAGCATTCAAAGTACGCAAAGTCAACGAAAGCAAGCAAAGCCAGCCAGCATTGGGTTTGGACCTTTAGGCAATTTGAAGTAGTCGTTGCTTTACTTTGCTTCTTAAAAATTATATTTTTTAATAACAAAATGTATGAAAATCTGTATATATCCTTCCAACACCTTTCTACTTAAATTTAAATTATCAACTTTTCACAAATAAACAATTTTATTCTCTTTCAAAAAAAAAAAAACATGTGGCAACCACAGTACAAAATTTTTCTTTAAAACATTTTTTCGAATTTACCACCAATCTAATGCGCACACAACGGTACAAACAGACACGCATAGAATTTCAGAATTTCAATATACTCGAGCACATCATACTTATTGAAATTCTTTGGCGTCGGCTCGCATATTTGCCGGCCCCTCTGTTCCCTTGCCGCTTTTCGCTGTTTCTTCTTATTTACATATTCCCCCTGTTTATTTATCTTCGATTAGCGATAGTTTCTTTGTTTGTGAAATTAATTCACTTTGAAATATTTTCATGCACACAAAGGTGTGTGTGTCTGCAGGAAGGGAGCACAGTGCGTATGAGGAATGTCGAATCTGTTTATTGAGTGTCTGGCATGGGCGAGTGAGCGCGCGGCTGTTCTCGCATTTATTTATCGCTTCTTCGTGTGTTCGCGATAGAAATGTAGGTGAGTGTGACATCAATTAACGTTTACGCAAATCGCCAGGCAAATGTGTGCTGACGTCGGCAGCTGTGCCGAAAATATGTGTTTCTCTGCATGCCAGTGACTAAATTCCTATAACAAACGAAGCAGCCGATGTTTTTCATTTTATTTTAAATATTTCCTCACACACACACACCCACACACACACTTGTCTCCTTGTTTGGCTACAGAAGACAGGCTTCGTGACATTTTTTATGCGATGTGACATGCGTTGTGCCTTCTGCAATTATCCCAACCACTTCCTGTAACGGTGCGTTAGCTGATTACTTTTTACCGTTAGCTTCACATCTTGCGTTTCTTACGTAAGTTCATCTCGTGTTGGCTGGTTGGTTGGTGTACTTTGTGCTTTATTGCTCTTCTGGCTCTTCTGCTTTGACATGTACCGTCCATTATCTGTCAAGCGATCTATCCAACTGCCGGCCGAAATTGACGAACGTCAAAGTAAATTGATGGCCGTTTTTATTAAACGAAAATCAAGTTGTGTCCAGTTGTTGTACATAGAGTGTAAGCTAAGGCGTGCGAGCTTGTTTATTGCGGCAGTTTGCTGACAATCCGTCATTGGTTAGCGTTTTATTGCTCTTTTACGGCACATAAAGCCGCTTCGTTTGATTATACTAATTTTTTTTCAATGCGAGCAAGTCATTTGCATTCCGCACGGTGTCATGGAAGTAAATCGTCTTCTGGGAGAGAATGACATTTTTTTAGTTTTCCTTATTTTTCAGTTGTTCTTTATTGTAGATTATGATAGCCTGACGATAAATATAAAAACCCAACCCTTAGGCCAGTATTAATATGAGCAGATATTTTGACTGATTATGTTCGTAATATTTTTGTTTTTATTATTATTTCGAAGTGAAATTCGAATATACATGTACGTATGTACTTAAATACGATTTTTTAGAAAGACATTTGTCAGCTCTCCGTATCACCAAATATATTTTTAGATGTAGTAGACGAGGAAAATAAATCAATCATAACTTTCATATATTCAGTCGAATAAAATGGTTTGGCGAACATTTGCGACCAACCGAAAGTCCTACGCCAAAAATATTTCTCTTGCGTTGAGTGGGAATATCTGCAAGGGAGCATCACTCAATTTAGAGAATTCAATGAAAAAATTCACAATTTTTTAATGTAAATGCCGGTGGCGTATTTGAAAAAATAAAGTACACGAACATGCATGTAGAGTCCCAAAAAAAATAGTAAGAAAAAAATTCGGGGAAATACAATCTAATTTTTAGGCCTCTTTTTATGTTATACCGTATTGTACTGTTTTGTTATTGCTATTGTATTGCACGGCTAAACAAACCGCAAAATTAATATTTTTAATGAAAAGAAATCACTTTGGCAAACAAGCCGAACCGCGAACAATGCCAACCCAAGCCACTGCGCCTAAAAATATGCCAACACACACACAAGTGGACGGATTTCAGTGGGTCTCATTCAGACGACGCATTGCAGCAGATCCATCATTTTACTGGTGAATTAGCGAAAATGTTGGGATCAGCGCTGAAATTCCAGCGAAAGAGGAGAAATTCAACCGGCTGATGAAATGCCCATGGGCTATGAGTAGACGCTGCGACAAATGTAGACATGCCATGGCTCCAGCGTTTATTTGATTAAAAAGATATACATAAATACATAGTGGCAGTATATATGTATATATTCATATGTTCAGGCTGATGTGGGGCGGCTGTTATCCCTTCCGAAATGTAAGTAAAAATTCTGTCAGCTTACCACGTTGCTTGTAAGCGGCTTAAGCTAGCAGCCGCCATGCGATTAAGTTCGCATTATAATTATGCCATTAAATTGGCTGTAAAATCAACAATTTTTTCTAAATTAATTTCTTATGCAATCAAAAGCAAATAAAACTGCGCCACGCTGCTAACTTGCCCTCGGTCGTGGGTCGTGAGTGGAGAGTTGAGGGAATAAAAGCGGAAAATTAGCATTTTTATGATTTTTTTTTTTTGCCTTCGCCGGCTCTTGACGTGCTCGCTGGCGTATGAAACCACTGGGACAGTTGACATGCGGACTTCCGAGAAGTCTGTCTTTCTGTTGACTTTCTACTTTCTTATATTCTGTGTACACAAACGCACTCTTTCCAGTGAAAGGCAGCAAGTGGCGTCAAGGAAAATGTCAAAATGTCTACCAAATGCCCGGCTGTGTCGAGTATTTCATATTAATTTTGCTCATTTTCTCATACAAAGGTACACAACACACACACACACATACAATTTATGTGAAAATCACCTCTGCATCATGTGACCGCAAATTTTATTCAGAGATTTGAATTATTTCATCAAATTAATTAGCCGAAAAATGAAAATTCGAGAAAATCGTAAACAGAGCGCCTTAGTATTTAGTATTTCAGGGCAAATTTGCTTTTATTTTAGGCATTTTCGGTTTCTTGTTAATTAAATTCTGCCAAAATTCGACTTAATTAGGGTTGACTAAATGGTTAATTGTGGTAAATTCATAAATTATTATTTCCATTTCAAGATTTTCGAGCATTTTAGTAAAATACAAAATTTAATAAATTTACCATAAAAGAAATGCAAGAAATTTGGACTCGTAAGCACATAAATCACAAGTAAAATTTGCTGCTAATCGCTTCATAAGCTTCACAATGGAATAAATTGTTGAAAAATAGAGAAAAGTGTTCATATATATTTTTTTGAGGTGAGTTAATATTAAAAGCAAATACTATCTCTTTCTTTCTTTACTGATGTGTCTTCAAAGGACTACTCTTAATTCCACTTCATTGCTTGCTTTTTAGTTTTTCTTTTCCATTTGCTGCCAAGTGCAAGCCCTGCGGCCTGAGAATTCTCATAGTGTGCAATTACCACATTTCAATGGGAGCGCTTCATTCTCTCTCTCAATTAGGTGGCGCAGTTTTAAGCTCATGCCGCGAGCTGAACGTGACTTTGTGTGTGTCTGCATGATGCCGCAAGGCAATAAAGAAATTACTTTGTAGTGTGAATTAAATTGCGTGTTTATATTATATTTATGTATGTGACAGACATGCAAATGACACGTGTAACTCGCTCATGAATTCATACATATATTCCTTCTGCTTCTGTAAAAAGCTCATAGTTTGATTTTAAATTTCGAAAATATATATATTAGAGTGGGTCAATTTTTTTCTTGACAAAGCGGTTATCAAAATCGTAAACTACGATGAATTCTAAGAAAATTTGCCTAAGAAACCATGGGTCTAAATTGAAAATCGAGCTTCCGGCTTTTAACGAGAATCTTTCGTATATTGTATTTTGTAAAAAAAAAATCCAATTCCTATTCCACTGTCGATTGTTTGCTTGTTTTGTAGATATCGAAGCTAATTTGCTCAAATTTGGTTTAATGTGATGTTGTATTTAAGCAGAAAATTCGACAGTACAGAAATTTTTTATAGGGGGCGTGGCACTGCCCACTTATGAGTTCATATGTATATCTCTGGAACCACCTCACCGCTTTTTTTTAAATTCTGTATACGTATTACATTATGCCTATGTAAGCGATATTTGGAAAATTATCAAAAGCGGACAAAAACCACGCCCACCTGCAATATAACGGTAATTTTTGAAAACACTAAAGATCAGAAATTTTAATAACTGTTGAAGGGAAACATCTTCAGTTTGGTATTCGGTGTTGTATTGCAGCCAGAAATCCGACTATATGAAAATTTTGGCATGTCACCGTCCATTTTTGAGTGCATATGTAAATCTCTGGAACTACTCTATCGATTTCGTACATTTTAGATTGTACCTAGTTAGGTGAGATTATGAAAATGATTAAAATTGGGCAAAAACTACGGCCACCTCGCATATAACGGTATTTTTCTGTACGGTCACTGCTTTATGTTTTCGACTCTTGTAGTTGTTACTGTTTTCCTTTCCATTTATTAAAAAAAAATCAAATCATTCCAATTTCTGTTACACTTCGATTGTTTGTTTGATTTGCACTTGTTTTATTTATTATTATTTTAATTTTTATGGGTGGATAGGTAACATATAAAAAGTTTCTCGTTAAAAACCGGAAGCTCCATTTTGATTTTAGACCCATGGTTTCTTGGGCAAATTTTCTTAGAATTCATCGTAGTTTACGATTTTGATAACCGCTTGGTGCATTTTTTTTGCTCCATACAAATTGACCCACCCTAATATATATATAATTAGGTAATACACCACTCATGGCATAAAAACATTTCATAACTTTTCTAATTTTGATTTCAATCAGAGATTAATCCTTAACAGTTGACACTGGCTTTTATGAATTAAATAGATTTTATGAGAAACTGCTGCAAGTCTTATAAGCCTCAAGGCTCAAGCAAAGTCCTGCCAAAGTCCGAAAAATGCAACATTCCCAGACTCATGCTCAGTTTCACTTTGTCATTCACAATGAGTCACATAACTGTATTTCAATGCTATCATTTATAAGCGTACATATATGCTATAGCACAATTTCAGTGTAGAAATCACCATTTAACTCCTAGATCTCTGTATATATGTATGTGTATGTGTTTGTGTTAGTGATTGATGTAGCACATTGTCATGACATTTATGGCATGCCATCGCACACAGCTAGTTAATAAAATTTCTCGTGCGCTCTCGTGCTCCCTCTCACCGTTTAACCACAACATAATTTGAAAGTGATAAATGAAAAGTTATATGCTGGTCAGCTGTGGTCTCGTTGATAATCGCAATTACTGCTCAGTTCAGGGTTGCACACATTTATATCGAGTGGGAGTGGGAGTGGGAGGAGTGTTTGGTGAATAAGCGGAATTGCACAGCATAAAATAGAGTTGTAAAAATGTGAAAAAAATCAAGTGAAGAGTACTTTTTAGTATAGCGTACCCGCTAATTAATCATTATGAAAAGTGAAATAATTTCTTTCGATTTTTAGCTAAAAACGAAGCCTTATTTCTCTCTTGTAAAGTTGAAGCTTCTTAGTTTATACAGTTCTAGTATCTTGTAACTAAATTCAGTGCTATTTTTTTATTAAGCAAAAATGGTCGTAAAGAATTTATATTTCCTTCTGGTTCCCGACCCCGATTTCAAAATTCCTATTTTATTTAATATTCAAAATTTTAGAAAATTTACTGTGGAGAAAATTCGATTTCGATTGGACAATTTAGTCGGAATAAAACATGCGCCACACTGCTTCGATTTCCATATTACTCACATCGTTTCTGACGTCGTACTTTCTCTCTCACCCACAGAAACCAGAAAAGACAAGACTGATGCACCGCACGGTGGTAATGGCATCCTATCGCCCAATACCGAACAGCCATCAGGTCAGAGCTCATTGCTGCCTCCGCTCGGCGGTGGCAATGGCGGCGCGCAAGCGAACCACAGCGGAAATGGTGGCAACACCAGCGGCGGCAGCGGTCGTCATCAGCATGACGGTGCTCCACACACACACAATTCCAAAATGGAACGTCCCAATACGCTCGGCACCAGCAACAACAAGGTGTCACGTCGCGTAAACATTTGTTATCATAATGAGCATTGTAAGTTGCCTCCGCCACACTTGTTTCGCATTTAAGCATTTTCGAATTTGCCACCAAATTGTAGCTGTATTTGTAGTCGCTGATTTTCAACCTTCTGAACCTCCTGCTAACTATTCGCCAAACTCACATGTGACCTCAACTTTATTGGCTTACTTTCATAGTATTCCACTCACAGTAATCAAATCACACACACACTCATACACTCACAATTGCTCATACACTCCCCTGCCAGCCAGGCCTAACCACTTTCCCCTCATGTTTCTTCAATTACTAACACCAACGCACACGTTTGGGTTGTTTTGTTTTTGTATTCGTACGTGTGAGGGGAATAGTGGTTAAAAAACTCACAAGCAGCTATGCTGGCCTATGGCAAACTAACCACTTTTTTACCACTTTTGTGGGTTTAAAAAACTTCGGTTTAACCAGCTTTTTCACCACCTTTGGCTGGCAGGGTCCTCGCTCTGTAAATAATCCAAAGCTGTAGACTCTACCTAACAAGTAGTTCCCCCTATTTGTATCTCTGCTATTCTGCTATAGAAATACGATCTTTTATACAAATTAGTCAGAAGCTCTCGAAATATTTGATATAATATTTATATGTGTTTACTTAATTAATTTTAGTATAGAAAATAAGAGAGAGCATGTGTGAATGTCGGTCGCTCTGCTAATTTTATAATTTTAATTGAAATATCATGTTTTCCCTGTAAAATCAACTCGGAAAGTCTTGTAAATATTTACACAAAATTGTGAAGTGCTCCAAAGTGGGCGCTCTCCCTCGGGTGGCTCGGCATGTGTGCTCACTCCCACATACAGGCAAGCACGAACACTATTGCATGGACTGCAATTCAATTATGAAAATTGCCCTGCACTGCGAGTATTTGCATTTTTGTGCCATAAAACTGCAGTGAAACGATTATGCTTGGCGGAGGATAAATCATTTTTGGTATGCCAAGCATTTTATTGCGCAATTCGCTGGCATAAACAAGTTGCGTAATGCTCAAGGAGAGAGTGAATGCTTTGTGCAGCAAGAATTTGTAGGTGGTTCTGACACAAGATGGGTTTTACTCAAGGCTCCACAAAGTGTTTACGGATTTAGTGAACACAAATGTTGCGTGGAAGCAGGAAGATGAATGAGTCAATTAAAAATTGTAGTTAAATGGACAATCAGTGATAATTGTATGCTTTTTCATTATCAGTTGTAATTTTTATAGATTTATGACTCTATTATAAATGGCTTAAGTCGATTTATGTTAAATGTAAGAATTCGAGTAATTCTCACCAACTTATTAGATATTCCACATAATGTTTTGCCTTAAACAATAATTTTGGATTGGAGAGATAAAACTACGATAACATAACTGTAAAGTATATGTCCAGATTTTTGCTAAAAACCAAAAAATCTCCCGTAGTTTAAGACGACTTATGCCATTTTTCATATTACCACAGAATACACGCTTGAAAGCACTGAAAATAAGAACAATGGAGAAGTAAGACTGAACTAAAAGTTTTCATAATATCTTTTTAGGTCAGAGAAATTCTTAAATAAATAAAGGAAAAAAAAGAAAATAATACAAGGGAAAATAAAAAATTGAAATATTTCTGGAATATTTTTTAAATTTTTTTATATTTTAGTATATTATAGCCAAAGAGGAAAAGCATACGAAATGATGAACTGGCAGACTGTGAATATGCCAACCATGATGTTTTAGTACAATTTAAATAAAAAAAATTATGACTTAGTCTCTCAAATAACAATTTACCATATGTAGGCTGTAAAACTTGTACTTTATTATAACTCATATTATTTATAGCTATAAATATGCATACAAACTCGTATATATCCTTAAGCGAATTCACATTACCGCCTAAGTGTAACTGACTCTAGTATTTGTAGTGCACAATCACTCATTTCCTTGCGCTTTTTTATCATCAATTCTTTTTCCATTCTCTACGCTTTCAGATCCCGATGGTGGCGCTGCAGTGAACAATGTAATCGGCGGACCGCCAGGCAGCACACCGCCGCCATACACGGCCGATGGCAAAATGGTGAATACCCAGGGTGGCGGTGGTGGTGGCAATGTTATGCTCTCCGAGTTGCCCGAACCACCGATACCAGTGTCCGAGATTGGCCCAATCCCACCGCCGCCCATGTTCTCCACACCGAGTCCAACATTGATAGCTGGGCGCGCTCATGGGCCGGGTGCGATGAATGATCAAGGCTATCAGGATTATGATTATGATGGTAGGCATAACGGTTATAAATTGCACAATACACACGGCGAGTATGCAAATGTGTTCGTAAGCATTCGTTGCTGGTCGTCTAGTGTTAGTGACGAAGGCAAGGCAAGGCGCAGCGATAATTTCGATAAACGGTGCAATAAATCTCGCTGTTGTTGCTCTTATTGGATAACAGTAATCGTATTTACAATATATTTCATGGCAGCAATGACTCATGCTGCGGAAAGTCATCAGGCATGATAGAATAAGCGCTTCATGGCTTCGATTGATTATGATTTGTTTAAGTGGGGAGCAGAGTGGAGTGTTTTTGTGAGAAAAAAAAATTTGCTTTATTTTTTAAATTGAAGCCTTAAGAGTAAGATAAAAGAGCATTTAGTACATATACATAAGCATAGATTTTCAATATGAAGGCTTTTTTTTATATTTTATTCCTCAAGGTGAGGTTAAGTTGTAATGTAAAAGCGAGAATGTTTGCTCTACATGATTTTCAAGTTTTTTTTAAGATTTTGTAATTATTATTTAATATTTTTTTAAATTATTATATAAGTGAAATTGCAATAATTTTAAAATTAATTTCGAATTTTATCAAAAATCATTTGTCCACGCCTCATTTAATGTATCATTTTGCGTGTAACTCCCGTTAAATATGTTTTACCGTTATATGTGTTTATATACTAACTGCATTTATTTATACAGTATTCAGTAGTATTTGCGCCCACGTGCCATTAATGTACGACTGCTGTACGACGGCCTTGTTTCATTATCCTGTTGTCACCATTTTACGAGTGTTGTTAAGACGGTTTTATTGCGTAATACGATATTAACTCAATGCTCGCGTAAACCTTTTACCGTTAAAGTGTTAATGATGGCTTTGAGTTGTTGTTGCCTCCTTATGGAGAACTCTTGTACGCGCCTAGCATTCACATCAACGAACAGCGGCATTAAGCAGCTGTTCGCGTTTACGAGGGTGATATTTTCGGGTGTAAAATTTCGAGTAACCGTGCCGGAAGTAGGCTTTGCTAAAAGTTTTAATTTCAGAATTTTTATTTTCTTCATTTATTTTTAATGCTCGTGAGTAGATTTGTTGTTGTAAGTTTTTGGCAAAGCGCTCGTAACGTTGGTGCTCTGCTAAATATTGCGCCATTTGAAAAAAAAAGTAAAGTCTTCCCACTAAACGCTAGTCACTACCAACGCTTGTACTGTTATCCCGGCATACACTTGCATACATTTGTACAAATTTATTATATTTCTTGGATTCATTTATCGATTCCTTTACTCCACGCACACAGATCAAGAGCCTGACGACGATCAGCTAGACTCGGATGAGGAGTATATGTTCCAGTTGCGACAGCAACAACAATCATTACATCCCAATCATGTCGATACACAGCGCGTTGAGGAAATTCCAGCCAAAGAGCCAAAACCAAATGCAGTTCCTCTCAAGTCGGCACTGAAGAAGAAGCCCGGCGGCCAAACGTCCAGCTCATCGCCGGCCACGCCCACACAAGATCACAGCAACGCCAATGGCAATGTGCAGCAAGGTGGCGGCGGCGGCGGTGCAGCAACGTCGGCCAGTCAGCGACCGCTGGTGGTGCGTCAAGACGCCACAAACAGTTATTCGCTTAAGTGAGTATATGGGGCGACACTTGCGGGAGTGGGTAGTTTATGTTTATGTTTATGAGAATATGAACATGTGTGATGGAAAATATGTGAAATTCAAGGCATAATATTCAGCTAATAGCCACAAAATATTAAATAAATTTATTAAATGAAGTATTACTATTTTACTAAATATAAAAAAAAAATTGTATAAATTTTACTAATTCGTATAAGGGAAACTAACATTCCACTATGCAATTGTTTTGAAGAAGTTATGCCTAGAAATATGTAGACGAAGAGTTTTAGCAATTTTGGGTTAAAATTTAGTTTATTTATTATTTTTGTAAAAAAATTTTTAATCTCGATTCGCGAAATGTCACGATGTCACTTGCTTCTACGAAAATTTGTCTCCTAAAATAATTTGGATAAATTGCTTTAAATTTATAGATGAGATTCGATATGCCTTTTCTAGATGTAAATATGTTTAAATTAACCAATTTTAGACGTTAGAACTATGTAAATCTAAGAATATGAAAGAAAAAAATTAAGAAAAAACATACTTTTTTAATAAAATAAAAATTTTCCTCAATTTCAACCCAAAATTGTGAAAACACCAACACTTTGTAAATTAAATTAATGCGAATTTACTTCCCCGATTTCAAACTTGGTTCACCAAAAGAAATATACAAAGACCTTACGCAACGTAGTTGTTCCAATTTGCAGAGTTTTTGTCCTTTCCCCTTTTAATATAATCTAAAAACCAACCTTCCTCTCCTTGCATATATTTAATGGTTAATTTTTGCGAATTCCTTCTGTGTCACAGAATTATTTTAACAAAAAAAATATGAAAATTTTTACACATTTTTTACTAACCCAAACGACGCAATGCCCAACATGCGAAACCTTTCCTGCAATTAAACGAAAATCTTGCATAATTTTATTTACTATACTTTCTTCTTTTCTTTCTTTCTTTCTTTCTTCCTACTACTTATTTTCACTCGCCAACCAAATGAAAATAAAACAAAAAAAAAAAAAACATAAAAAATAAAAAAACAAATGCAAAATGAAAAATGAAAAATGAAAAACAATCGAAAAATTAACAACAACAAAAAATCGAAAAAAACACGAAAATCAAAATCAACCGCATTTGTTTTTTCGCAAACGTTCCAACCCCCGAATTAGGCCAATACTACGACCACGGATTAGAATATGGTAATAATTTAGATTATGTTATCAATTTGAATGGTTTCTTGTGTGTATTTGCTTTCTCACTTGCTCTCTGTATCGCTATCGCTGTACACCCACATGCAACCTAAATAAACAATAACACCAATAATACCAAATAACCAACTAACCATGCTTTTAAAATTAATTTCATGAATATTTAAAGAATAACAAATGCACCATTTCCCATGCTCCCAGGCTCCCAAGCTGAACTCCAACCGAATTTGATTTCGATTTTGCATTATTATTATTTATTTATCCATTTTGTGTTTGCGCATTGACCACACTGTGTTATGCCGAGCATTCCAACGCCTCCGTTCCTTCTCCTCATTATACTATACTAAAATTTTGTCAATATCCAATCGTACTCCAACTATACAAATATTCACATCTGTAGTATTTATTATGCATAATTCCTGTATTTGTGTTTTTGTGTGTGTGTGCACCCTTGCGGCACTTCCTTTTCCCTTCACTAACTCCAGTGCGTGCAAAGTGAATGTGCACTTAAGTGTATTAAAGCATGCTCTTAACGATATTTCATTGATATTGTTTTTGGTGTTTTGTTTTTGTAATCCATATTTGCCGTAGTAACTGTGCATGACGAAGTGCTTGCAGACTTCATTATTTTTGAGTGTGTAGAACTTGAAAGAAATTTGTTTTTGATTTATTGAAAATTTTGTTATGAAGTGTATCTATCTATACTCGTATTACATTTAAATATGTCGAAAAAATATTAAATATATGTAAAAAGCTCATATTGAAGAGTGGTTGCTCCTCCGTTCGGTTAGTACGCAGATCTCTGCAAAACAAAAGATTTCACTTAGACAAGACAGCTTAGCGCTATCCAATGTGATACCAGTAAAACTCCCTGTGGATCAAAGATCCTTAAGATTCAGCAAAACGATTGGAATCTGTTACTAAGACGGCTAATGTAGATTCTAGCCAATTCGCTATGATCGCCGCCTTCCGAGGTATTTCAACCTCAGTCTGGCAAAAGCTGGAAAATGGAGAAGGAAATGCTTAGATGATTCCACCTCGCCTTCCTCCATACATCTGTGCTCAGTAGGAAATTGGAAATTTCCGAGGCTGCTAAAGTATGCATACCACTCTCCCATCTGAAGAATATGAATCGAAGTTTTTTAAGCATCGTTTTCTCTACATCTAGTATAGTTAAGGTTTGTGTTACACGAAGTAGTACTGGATGAGTCTAACATCGCCTGTTGCGGTTTTCGAGAACTTCGTCTAATGAGCAGGTCTTTACAACTTTAAACCTGTTCGTTTCAAGCAATTTTTCTCTTAATACCGTTAATTATCGTAAATAATTATTCTTGTCTCTAAAGGCATAAATTGTAACCTCGCCCAGCTTTCAAAGAATTTTCTCTCTTGCTATCGAGTATAGCCCCGAAATTCCTTATTTTTTCCGCAAGTTTCTACTATATACTGAAATGTTTGGTATTTCTGTACCTTAAATCATCGCTATTTCCATTTTTTTGCTCTTTATTTCGGCAATGCCGAACTTATTTGATTTGTTTTCTTTCAATATGTGTCCACTTTATCATAATATTGGAACAAATGTTCGCTGCTGCACCTTCGTCACTGTCAACTTTTGGCATTCGAACGAAAGAACCGAACTACGTATTTAATGGGAATTATTACTAAATATGTATATATGAATGTTTGGCTATAAGCGCATGTACGAAAAAATAGCATTAAAAAAAAAATACAGTTGCGTGGAAAAAATTACAATAATTAAAAATTTCGTTTAATAGAAAATTTTGTTATGCCCTCCTAAAAATGATATGCTATTTAGTTACAATACTCCTTCAGAAGCCATCACTTTCACCAAATACAACGAATGAATTGCTGCTTCATGTCCACTTTATGTCAACTAGAACACTCTTGCATTTCACTCTTCCTTATTTCCCCAAACAAATAATTGTCGAAAACACTTATTGTTGTTGGCTTTAGTGTTACAAAAAGGGTTTTTGAATTGTTTTATTCAGAGACTAGAACTGTTCAGAGAATTGTGAATTTATTTTAGCGTTGCCACATAGTATATATGTATATATAAGTATGGGCATTTGTATGTGTATGTATGTACATACTATATGTGCATGTGAGTCACTTTTAAAAGGAAATTTCGTTTTTCCTTTTTATTTTCGATCATCATAGATGCTAGCCCATACTAGAACGCTTTATTGTACACAAACTCCGTTCTAACTGTAAGCTCATGCCCCAGCATTGTTGATTTGCAAAAAATTCGGAAAAAATTAGAAAAAAAACTTCATCTTTATTCAATTCAACAATATTTCATTTCAAGCGCAACCAAGCGAATGCTCGGCAAGTTACAGTTTTTTTTTTTTAATTTTTTCACTTTTTTTCAAAAGAAAAATATTTTATTTATTTCTAGTACTATGTGCTAAAAGCAAAGCATGGCTTGTACTATTTTTCTGTGTGTGTGTGTGTACAATGACTGTTTGCAAAGTAACGGTATTCATTCTATACAAAAATATTGTGAATTTTCATTTGACTTTATTGGCACGTTGCCGAACTATTTGTATAGTAGCAACAACAATAACAACAGCAACAATAACAACAAAGGAGTAAACGGCAATTTTACATATTGAATTTCAAATTATTTGCTACATTTCACAAAATCACATAAATACTAACTTGATACAGACATTTATTTTGTGCATTCAAGAAGTTCCGAGGAGAAAATTGTCCGAAGCGCTTTGTGTGAGTGTACATATGTATGTATATGTGGAGTATTTGTATGGCAATAAGTTATATATTTTTACAAGTGCATACGTGCATAGAACGTGAAATAAGTTTGTCCAGCTCGCTCTGAATGGACTTTTGTGGAAAATATTTTAAATTTTATATTTTAGAAAGCTTAAGTTCTAAAGTAAACTTTCGCATCATACACTCTAAAGATGATGCATGTGTATGTGGGTATGTGTGTGTATATATACGAGTATACCCTGCCAGCCAAAGGTGGTGAAAAAGCTGGTTAAACCGAAGTTTTTTAAACCCACAAAAGTGGTAAAAAAAGAGGTGAGTTTGTCATAGGCCAGCATAGCTGCTTGTGAGTTTTTTAACCACTATTCCCCTCACACGTACGAATACAAAAACAAAATAACCCAAACGTGTGCGTTGGTGTTAGTAATTGAAGAAACATGAGGGGAAAGTGGTTAGGCCTGGCTGGCAGGGTAATATCTAGAAGATATGACTCAAGTGTTGTATAAATCTATGTATTGATAATATATTGATATAATTCAAGATCCTTTTAAAGATTGTTGCTTTAGACATGTGATTTTCAAGTACTATTAAAACGAATATTATTTAATATTATGGCCAGGAATTTGGCTTTACTATAAGGGTAAGGGTCTGTCATTATGTTTTCAAAATTATTTCGAACAAGAGACGAATAAATTCCAGCCGAGAGGCCCAGTTTTCGACCACTTTTTGCTGTTTTGGAGTAAGTCTATTCAATATGAAACTAAGTATATATGAAGTAACAGCTGTGAAACCAGAACAACTCCGAAAAAAGTATCGCCACATTTAAACCACACATCCGAAAAAAACACCCTTTATTATAAATACTTATTTTTCTTGTCAAAGTTATTCAATCTACGCATCAACAGTCATATATACAAACAAACATAAATAAATACTCGTACAAATATGCCCAAGTCCTTTTGCCTGCGCTCAGCCGGAACTTAACTTAGTCCATATAACTTTTACGTACACACATACATACACACATATTAACTGTTGTATATGTATATAATGGAAGGTATATACTACATGCTATATATACTCGTATTGCCGTCCATGTGTTGGCGTGAAAATACGACGTGCGTCTTTTTTACTCACTCGTTTGCGCCGCCAACGCCATTCGGCGTGTTAAGTGCTCTTAAATTGTTTATGTTGCATAACCACCATGCCCCAAAGTGTGTTGTGTACTCATATTGTAAATTCAGTAAACAAGTTTGCTCGACACCCAATTACCCACAAACACACACACACACTCGCACACAGAACCCACGTCAGTGTGTAGCGCAACACAGTGGCCATTCAAATTCACTGCGAATGCAACAGTGACTTATGACGCACAAACACACACCCGCAAAGCATGCTGAAATATCTTCTCGCATAAATACATATATATATATGTGTGTGTGTATGTGTACGAGTGTGTTTTTCGGGGAACCTTTTTGCTTGCGACCGCGACCGTGTTGCCGCGCGCACCGTCTGTCGCGCTAATAAATATCCTGTTGCGCGGCGCTGCCTGGGTTAACCTTTCGCCTTTTCGCCTAGCGGCTTTTGTCTATATGTCAGCGCACTCGAAATGCTCGAAATGGCTAAAGCACTCATTTTCCAACCTTTTTTCCATAATAAAAAAGGAAAAAAATAATAATAAGAAAGCCATGAAAAGACGCGTGTGCCTTTGTGTGTTCGCTCCGTAAATAGGTGGCTGTGTTTGTTGCGGCAGCATAACTTTGGTTACGCATGGCGCATTTCAAATTTTGCGAGTTCGGTATGCTTTCTTGAAATATTCCCTTTATAACTGGCGCAAATTTTATTTTTAATTTCGCACAGAAGCACACACACATTGAAATCGAAATCGCAAATCATAAAAGTTTTCATGGATTCGTGTAAAATTGAATTGAAGCGCCCATAAATTTGGCAATACAACATTTTTGGTGTTGTTGTGTATCCTTTGACGTGCTCACATGTAATGCGCACCTCGAAGGGCGGGGTGGGCCGCCTAGTGATTTACTGCCGATCGTTCAATTTTTAATGGAAAAGTTGTGCATATCCTGTGTATATTGAAGGCTTTCTCACATTTTCCTGCGCCTTTGATATTAATATAAAGCTCTGACAGCTCATTTACTTTGTAGACACTCGCATGATTCTACCTAAAAATACCTATGGGTGGGTGTGCTTGTATTTTCAGTATATAATTTATCTTTATTTCCGCTTTTGTTTTATGCATAGCGCTTGTTAAATTAATTTAAAATTGTTATAAAACCAACAATAACAATTAATGAATTATATTAGACGATGTCAGTTGTTTAATTTTATTTATCGTAAACAGTTATTGTGTCACCACTGAGTAACCCCTTCATCATACCACTTCAAATGTATACCAACATTTGTATTATATAATTGCTAACAACAGATCAATTTTCTCGAATTATAAATCTTTAAAATGTTACCTTAACTCTAAGAAATGCATAACGACTATAGCAGCTGCCCCTGAAAGCTTACGAGTTAAGGGGGGTAAGGTTTGTTTCGTCGAAAAAAGACCTTTTTTCATTAATTTTTTTAGAAAAAATTATTGCTGTAGGTTTATTTTACTTATTATTATATGAAAGTGCAACATTTGAAGGATACTTAAAAAAAAGTTTTATCGAAAAATAGCGAGGAATAACGGATTTATCGTCGATCTCTGCAGGCACCTCGAAAAAAAGTTGTTGTGCGGTGTTGTGCTACGGCATCACTGGATCATCCGAAACCAAAAAATCAAAATGCTTTCTTTAGTTTATTAGTTTATCTTTCAATTGACGTCGAGTTTTTTTTTAATTTTTAAATTTTTCAATTTTTGGTACCATTTTCAAGCCAAAATGACGATTTTAGACGAAAAAATCGACCAATTTGTTATTGTAAAATTTTTAGTAATTCAAATTTTTGGAAAAACTCGACGTCATTCGAGAGCTATATATATGTAGAATATTTGTTCAAAATTTCAAAACGATCGATGCAGTAGTTTTTTCTGTAGGCTGGTCACCGACTTTAAAAATTACATATTTGGGAAAATCGATTCAAAGTTTTGTACACTCAGCGCAGATAGCTGGAGGTACCGTTATTCAACCTCCTGTAACTTCGTTAGTTTTTCTCCGAATGACCTAAAATTTTAACACAATATTCTTGAGATATTGATGGTTCAGAAAAAAAATTAAAAAAAATTTGAAAAACAAAATTTGTCAAACCTTACCCCCCCCCCCCTTAAGTGACTGGATCAAGGCGAAAATTCAAGAAACTCACTCACATTTTCCAGTTTCATTTCACTAAAGTCGATACAGTTAATTTCCGTTATTTAAATTACGAGTGTTTTTATAGTATGTCAACACCTTATTAAATTCTGAATCAGAGATATCTCATTTGTTTATTTAAATTTTCATTCGTGAAGGCAATTAAATATTAAATTTCAACATAAAATGTATAGCACTCAGCCACATACATATATGTATGTATTTGAACATAAATATGTCTCTGTGTTTGCACAAAATGTCAGAAACGTTGCGAGTGCAGGCAGCAATGCTGGCTCTGTTGCGGCGCAGGAAGGAGCTTCGGTGCTTTCCTGGAATATGCGAGTTCACTTCATTTTATCTTTGCCACGCAATGATCATTAAGCACACCAAACTTAATACATGTTAACTTAAGCTCGGCAAATATATGCATATATTACATAATAAACCCACAAACACACACACACACAGACACATACACTCGCTAGTGAGTGAAGAGTGAATAACTGTGATATCGATGCAGCAACTAGCACAGGTGGCCACGGCAGGATTCGCATATTTACAGCTAGCGTCACCTTTATGGGTACACTGCGTGCAAAAAACGATCGTACATTGTTGTTATTACTTTTAGTAGTCGTGCTCTACTGTTATAAGCTGTTGCTTAAGTTACTTTTGGTTGCAAAGAACTGAGCTCTTCAGTTGTTTGAGCTATATGGAATTAGGTCTTGAGTTCCTTACTTTGGACCCGAGTACTAGATTATGCTTACAAATTCGAATTCAATAAATCCAGTAAACTTTGGGTAAAATGAACTTGTTCGCAGACAGTCTGCACGGGTTTTCCACACAACTATAGCTGTTGTGTCTCCGCACTTTTCGTAACGACTTTGAGTGTGTGTTGGGCTTTTTGACTTTATGTCTTCGCTTTCAATGCGATAGCAGATATTTATGCATATATTTTTGTGTGTGTGAGTATGTGCGTGTGCAAATGTGCATTTACAAAAGGATATTAATGTGCTCACGAATTTCAGAGCAGCACATCCACTGACTTTTATGGTGTCTACAAAAACACACATACACACATCAACACACTGGCACTGAATTCACTTTATCTACATGTTTCACCACATTTCACTTTAAATGTCATCAAAGCGCAAATAATTTTACGCTCAGTATATTTGAATGCCGAGACACACACACACCCATACTCAGCCACTATCATATCCCGCGCTGTCTGTGCTCAAAGCTCAAAGCGAGCGCTCAAGCAGGTGGGAAGCAGGTTCAGCACAGGGCGAATGTCACATTCATTTCCGCACTGCTGACTGAGTTTTAATTCCTTTTTTTTGTTTTTTTTTTTTCACATTTTATTTAACTCTGCCGTCGCTGCGGAACTCGCTGCCAAAGTGCTTGTAGGCGGCTCTCTATGGCAACTGGATGAATGATAAAAAATACCAAACATTGAAGCCTTTAAACAAATTTTTGAATTACTCAAGTAGAGATGAAGCCTTTTAAATGAAGAGAAAGAAACATATTTTTTGATTTGATGAAATATTTATATTTAGTTATTACATTCCGAAGAGAAGAATTTGAAAGTTATTTTAATTGCAATATGTCCACGAGTTCCACAAAGAGTTAACTCTTCTGTGAATGTAGAGTGAGAGAGCCTTAATAAAAAAATATTTTTTCAAAATTATTTATTTAAACCTTAATAAAGGGTTTTATTTAAGACATGGGGTTTTCAAGAAGGAATAAAATGCATATAACTCAATCTTATGGGAGCAAATTTAGCTCTATTATAAAGATAAGGGTTTGCCAATATGAATTGTCAAACCAAGCTGAGACTAAAAAAACAACAAATTTAAAAAAATACCCATTATACAGTGGAACTTCCATAACTCGAATTTCTGTAACTCAAGTTCTCCATAACTCGAACTTTTGAAGTGACAGTAGAAGGCAACTTTCATACAAATTTCTTTCCATAAATCGAACTTTTTGTTCAGGGCATAATACAAAATTTAAAATGTTTCTATCGCTATAGAATTTTAGAAGAGTCCCTCTATATCTTATGGCGGCGAACAAAAAGAAAATTAAAGAAAATTCTATAACTCGAAGTCTCTCTAACTCCAAGTTTTTTTTGTAGATTATGGTGATTCGAGGTAGAGAAGTTCCACTGTACGACGCTTTCTCAGAAAAAAACAGTATTGATGTATGATTCCATTCGTATCGATATTTTAAGTATTTAGTAGCACATTTTAAGTTCACCTTAATTTCTGCATGTCTATGTTGTATGTGTGGCAACCCTTGTAAGTAACTCCAAAGTACACAGTTGCATGCCAAGTGAGACCTTATGAACAATTTGTGTATTTAATATTTGTGCACGACAACAACACTTGCTAGAAACACTACACTGTCTGTATAAGTTAAAGAACACACACGTACACAGTCAATTAAATGTAAAGCAACAACAAAAATTGCATTAAATTGTAATCAAATGAAACATTACCGAAGCGTTTTACTTATCTTTTTACACACTTTTCTTTGCTCTTCATTTCAAACCAAAACAAAACAACTTTCCACACACCTTCAATCGCCTTGCCGCTGACCATTCGGATCACTTCGCCAATGCGTCCGTTTTGCGTGCGACATTCGCTTAACGCAGCAGGCAGCAGGTGTTCAACATGAATCTGCCCTGCACCGTCGAGAACAAGGAGAACGCACGGCCGTTTGTGATACGCGAGAGCAGCAGCGACAGCGACGAGGGCGATGGGCGCATACTCTACCGCGACGACGACAACGACCGACAGGCGAAAATCGCGCGCAAGGAATCGTTGTCGCTGAAGCTGCAACTGCGCCCCGACAAACAGGATCTGATCAACCGCAATATCCTGCATCAGGTGACCGACAATGAGATCAAGGAGTCGAAGGAGGCCATTGGCGCGCGTCTCATACGCCGACTGTCGATGCGGCCCACCGCCGAGGAGTTAGTGGAGCGCAATATATTAAAGAGTGAGTATTGCAATGGAAAGCAAGCGGTCGATGAGTAGTAGTAATACCGTTAATTTGCATTAGGGCCAGCGTGAATTGCGTGAATTTATATAATTATTGTTGTTCATTATTTCTTATTGGTTCAGCACAATCACCCGCCGAAGAGAAGAAGCAAAAGGAGGAGAAGAAATCGTATCTGCTGCGCAAATTGAGTTTCCGACCCACCGTCGAGGAGCTGAAGGAGAAGAAGATCATACGTTTCAACGATTACATTGAGGTGACACAGGCGCACGACTACGATCGGCGTGCGGACAAGCCATGGACAAGACTGACGCCGAAGGATAAAGCTGCCATACGCAAGGAATTGAACGAGTTCAAATCATCGGAGATGGCGGTGCACGAGGGTAGTCGGCACTTGACGAGGTGAGTTGATGTTTTCTCTTGCACAAATTATTGCATTCGACTTTATAGGTCCATTTTAGCCATAATTTCAACCCCATAAGACCTATAAAAAATTAAGTTACGGTTAAAGAGCGCAACGAGCGTCTAATGGGACAAATGTGGCCAGTTCTAAAGCATAAATATAAGTTTAAAGCTGTATCTTTAGAGATTAATTTGGTGATTTTGTTACGTCGTAGAGACAATGTTTCTTTAACCCCATTTTGGGTGCTAATGTGTTGTTCTACATTTCCGCTTTTCCTAATCCCCATTACCAACAATTTGAACTTCAATTATACATTATCTTTTATTTTAAAGACTACCACATTTTACATGCTCCGCTCTGAAGAGTCACAACCGCAGTGAATCGTTTCCGTTTATGTAATTCCCACTGTAGGTGGCTTTCGCCTGTCAATTGGCTTAATTAAAAAGTCATTTGGGCATTACTTTTGCAGACAAAAGACCACTAAAACCATTGCCGTTGCTTCAGCTTAAATTGCCAACTATTAAGGGCCCAAGGGCCCATGCGAGTGTTGTGCCAAAAGCAACGCACACACATCAAAGGATGCTCGAAAGCACGACACGTGTGTGCACTGGATACGAGTATGTGTGTGTGTCTGTGTGCCTGGCAGTTAAAGTGTGAAATGGACAATGTGTATAAATACAACAATTGTTGTAATGACAGAATTTAGTGTTGTCGACGCTCATCCACACACCGACTTTAGAATGTAACTAAAGAAGTAAGGACACCACAAAAGAGATATAGAGAGCAGCGGAAGAGGGAGGGGGAGCAGCAACGTTTGGAAAAATGTTGAATGCACGAAAAAGTTTAATTTCAATGTCACTTCCTGTCACACAATGCCACCGCTGCTCGTCGAGGGGCACATTCATTTCGAGCGCTGCTCACCAGCTCACCAGCAAATCCATTCAAGTTCACTTAAATGCACATGAAACGTATGTGTTTATGGTGCATGCCGCAAATGCGAACGCCATAGATACTACATACTCATGTGCGAGAGAAGATACTATTTCGCTGCAATTGCAACTAATGCAATAAAATGCATGTGAGGCGACCGACGGAATGTGAACAAATTCGGAGTAAACATTCATTGTGTTCGGATGTGACCGGAATGTGACTGGAGTAGGAGTTGGGTGTGTGAAATAAATGGCACAATGTTGAAAAATCCCGTTATCGCACAAAGATAAGTACATGGCGAACACAGTGTGATGATCAATAAATGCGACAAAAGAAAGATAAATATCATCAGGCATTCAGCTCAAATAACGGTGCTTACAACTTATATTTATCTCTCACAAAAGTTGTAAGTGAGACATGAAAGGTTGCTCAAAGCACCCACAAGAAATAAATTGTGCGAACTCAATGAATAGTACAGAATGGTAGACAAGTATGATTATAAATTGGACAATACATAACTTCTGACACGTGACATAAAGAATGTGGGAATTTTAAGCTGAATTAGAGCTATCAGGAGGAATCAACTGAAAAAACCACGGGTCATCTCATGTCTGGTGAATATGGAGGATAATAAAAAAAACAAATTGTCAATTGTAATCTCAAAATCCGTGAAATTTTAAATTCCCGTTATTTTTCGAACATACCTTGTATATTCTATTCTACCCTTCAGTAACAGTAACGATTTCGGTAGAACAAATCAAGCGTACATAGACATATTGCAGACTTTGTTGCTAGTGGCATTAGTAGTGTGCTTTCATGGCAAGGCCACCCAAAACGGAGCATGTGTAACTTGGCAATGGAGGCACATCAACTCGTCCATCGCATGGGAATGCCGTTAAATGCATTGTTCAAATAAAGCGAGCGACTGCAGCAATGCATACCCAAATGACCTTCCATGTTCTTGCTTCCACACACGCGACACACAAGCACACACACTGGCTCGTATGCTTCACATTTTAAGCACGTCCAACATCAAAAATATACGACGACGAATGTGTTAAAAACGAAATGGCCCTGCAGTACTGCAATATAAATAAATAAATGAAAATGACTCGAAAGTCTTACAACATAGTTTAGCAATTATAATGAGGGAGAGAGTCTTCAAATAAGAGCGCACAATTGTTCAACTCCTGTTAGCCAATTTGTCGTATGTATGTCTTCATTTTATGTAACCACAAATAAATAAAATTAGAGGCTGGGAAAACAGCAGTTAGTCTCTCTGCTCTATCAGCTGCCTTACATATGTATGTGAGAGGTAGTGGCACAAGCCGTTTTGGTTCAATTTACAATTTCTATTTTCTATTAACTTCCCTGACAGCCAATTTAAGCGGATTACAGTTTGAGCAACAAAAACCCATTTAAATTAACTTCCTTTGACATCGTTGTATTGGAAGTAAGAGTAAATTATAGTTTCAATTTGGCAGCACCAATTGCGCTGAACCCAACCATGGGCGTGTCTTTCGAAAGCCTCCACCCTCAACCCTCTCAATTTGGTGCAGATGCTGCCCGTTTTGTTTAATTTTGTTGGATTATTTATTTTTCTTTTTTGTTGTTATTATTAAATTGAGGTCTCCAAACTGTTGCCGGTTTTCGATTTACTCGAAGCGCCGTTTTTCGCCCTGCCGGTTGAGCTGGACGGCAAGCAATTTCTCAGCTGAGCGCACTCAATTTCTAATCGAAAAGTGCTGCGGTGAGTTCGGTGCCGGTGTGAAGCGCTTAAACACTCGGTCATACAATTAGATATAGCTATGTGTGTTTTGTACCTTACTTAAAGGTAAATCGGTAATTGATTACACTACTTTCTTTTAAAAGATTTTACTGAAATACGCCCCTACTCCAAAAGTAGTACCGATCTACCAATATTTTGTCTAAACTGGGGTCTTTAGTCAAAACTTCTTGAAAAGATACTTCATTTACCGTACAATTTTATTAACTCTTACACTTGAATTCGAAATTAATGCACAAATAATATTTCCAAAAAATGTACTGTTTGCCATTTGAGGTTATGTAATAAGTAATTCATCTCATGTCTGCAAGATACATCGCCTTCGAAAGTTTTCACTGTGAATTGTGATTATTTATGTATTTATTTGCCGACAATTTTCTGCCAGAGTTCGTGGTCTAAACACAACTTTGCACTTGACTGTGCCTCCGACAGGGTTCACTTGGGGGCTGATGGCGTTTTTTCAGGTTTAACGCTATTTCAGCTTGTATTTTGTCGTTCCTATAAGTTTTTCTTAGCTGTTATGTTATTCAAAGCAATAAAATATTAACCCAACTCTTTTGCTTCTCTTCTCGTTTGTGTTTGCGGCAGGTTCCATCGGCCATGACAAATGCAAGGGCAGCAAACGACACTTGCAGCAGCAGCCACGTCAGCAGCAACATCAGCGAAAAACTCATTTTCCAAATGCAACCAACACAATTTTGTGCTCGAACAGCAAAGGCGGCAACAACAACAGCAGCAGCAAAAGTTCGAGCGTGATGGCATAAAAACGAGAAAATGAAATTTAAGAAAATAAAAACAAAAAAAAATTCCAAAAAAAATTCAAAACTTCACAGAAAAATGGATAAAAAAATCGAAAAATGAAATGCTCAAAGACGGCAAGGCAAAATTGAAAAATCGAAAAAAAACAGACAACAAAAACACACACAAAAAATGTGAATTAGATTGTTGAAAGGAGACGAGCAGAAGAAGAAGTAAAAGGTTAAGAGAAAACAAAGACAAATTGCAAAAATGGCAAATAAATTTCTATTTCTACAGTAAAAAGTAAAAAGTAAATAAACGATAAAACTAATAAATAAAAAACAAAAAACAACAACAAACAGAAAATAAGTTAAAGTATAGAAGAAGAAGCAGCCGGCAGATGCAGGCGCGAAGTTTAAAGTATAAACGCTAAGGCAGTAAGGCGACCAAAAGCCAATAAATAAGTAAATAAATAATAGAATAAAGTTGACGACAGTAGTGACAGTAACAAACGCAACAACAACAACAACCACAACAAAGAACAACAGCAAGAGCAGCAGCAGCAGCAGTAGCAGTTTCTAACGATTTAACATTTGGGGTTTCAACACAAAAAAAGCTGCAGCTAATGCAAAAGCAAAAGGCAAAAACAACAAACAACAATAAAAATATCACACAAAACAAAATGGACAACAGTGCTACTGAGCAACGCTTGTACGGCAGCTTGTCCGGCTTTGTCGAGCGCTCTGCAATGCACATCAACTCTCTAAATACCTGCTTATTTGTCGTCGCCGCAGTGGCGAAGCGGCAGCAAATCCACTTAGCGCGGCGGCAGCAGCCGGCCAAGCATAAAAGGACAGCAAATGCGCTGGGCAAGCCTCAAGAACTCAAGAAGGGAGGGAGCTGTGTTGGTAGCAAATTGCTTGGAATGAGTTTAGAGAGAACGAGTCAGAGCCAGAGCCAGAGCCACAAAAAAATATCCATTCCAATAAGAACGAAAACGTACGGCTACAACAACAATGTCAGCAACAAATAAAAAGGCAGTTATGCAAACGATTTCGCCATGGCGATAACAATTTTCAACAACAACAACAACAACAGCAGCAAGAACATCAATGACGAAACTAAACTCAGCGGCAACAACTACAACAACGGCAATCATTAATGCCACTAATGACAATTATGCCGGTGCAGCTGTAAAACAACAACAAGAAAACTACAACAACTCAACAAAGAAAAAGCCAGTTGAATTTTAATTTGCCCCGTTATTCGCCCGTAAAGCTGAATGGCGGCGCGCACACAGACGGACATTTAAAGTACACTTAAGCACATTATTGTTATTTATATTGCAAAAGCAGCCTCCACCCCCCACCCGCTGACTCTAGCGTCTCTAGCGTTCAGCCAGCAGTCATTCAAGCGAAAAGTTTTCCAGCAGCACTTGTCTACGAAACTGTTGCAGAAGAATTTTCCACTTTCTCTTTATGTTAAGTTGAATTGTTGTTTGTCTTTTGTGGCGCTTGTTTACATGCTCCGCAAAATGATAGCCCCGAACACTTGATTATATTATACACATGTATTCTATTCTATTCTATCCTATTCTATTCTATTCTAAATATAATTTGTAACTAGCAAACGTAATTGTATTTCGTACAATAAATTTGTTTTGTAAACTTAAACTTAATATCTCTAAGAGCAAATAAAACCGAAAAGTACTTACAGCAATGACAGAATTACGAAATGAAATATTAAATTAGAACTTTGAAGTATCGATGTGGACATCTGCAACGCAGAGAATATTTAATACAAAATATTAATAATTCGGATGCGAAATAGTATGAAACAGAAGTTTAGATACAACAGCGAGAACTGTTCTGAAGATGATGTGGAACGTAAACGTAGTAGTGGTACATTGGATTCGCAATGTACTAAAAGATCTAGCGAAACCTATTGAGTTCGATATCGTCTGACATTCTTTTGCCAAAATAAATTTAGAAAGTTTTTATGAACGCACTTGGCTGAAAACTATTCGAGTTCCACTGCTGTGACTCTACCCGATCGAAGTTATTATATTATTTGAAGCCAAGCAGTTGATGATAAATTTCATAGAGCTTTACGCGATTCGTGCTTCTGTTAAATATTTTTTCGCACAAAAAACCATAATTTCTAATTCTTCAACTGTGATTGATTACTAGATTCTTACAATGAACTGCTGAAATGCTTTCCATAACTTTCAAATGTGTTGTTTTGTGCAGCAAGCAACTCTTAACGGTTAATCTATGAATATAATATTAAACAACAGAAAGTTTTTGTGTCGCCAGTTGGGCCTTTGCAGAGTTTTGGTTACATTCCATTTGTATATAAATTCATTCAATAAATAATATATTATAAAAAAACCATACAACTCGGTCCTACTGAACCATGCTTTTAAACAATTAAAACATAAATAAATCGAAATACCATACAACCACATTTGAAAGTTTGTTAACTATTTTCACCAGTTATGTAAGTGTTGTTGTACGAAAATGTTTGCTACTAAGTATGAGTACTAGATCAGTGAGCTGTTTTAGAACGCCGTGTTAATAGTTGCGTGCTGTCATTGCTGGAGTCAGAACATGCAAAACACGATATTTTCCAGAGGAAAATAAATTTTGATTGTTTTGAAGAGCTGCAATAAGTTTATCATTATTTTAACCATTTATTTGTTTTTTATTATTTAAAGAAAAAATTAAATGTTTTTTAATTTCCTAAAGCATTTCATTTGTCCAGTAACAATTTTAAAATAATTTTTAGTATTATGCGTTAAATAAATTTCTTAACAATTTTAAAATATTTATAATATGAATGAAAAACAAATAATAACACGAATGAGTTGACATTTAATAAAATATTTTTATTTTATTTTATTTATCAGGCAGGTTCTGCAATCCGAGTGAAAGCGAAAATTAAAAAAAATTAATTTAAAAAAAATCTGGAAATTGAGAAGTAAAATCGAAATTCAGTACACCAAATATCGATTTGAAAGTGAGTTTGCTTGAACTTCACTCGGAAGTGAATTACAGAAACTGCCTGTATATATCATTTAACTCGCATTTTTATTTCTTTCAGCTCTGATGCTAATGTTTACTGACAAAAACACTGTCCAAAATTTAGTAAAAAATTTTAATTTTATTGTTTGTTAATTTTTTCTCTTTTCAAACATATTTGTTAGTTTTAAATTGAATGTAACGAAATCAACACCACATACATACGTATTTATTGTACAAAATTACAAAGGCGTAGGGTATAGTATATACATAGAGGTACATATATATGTGTGCAAAGAGTCCGCTGTGTTTTGAATGGAGTTTCTTAATTAGACATTAATACACACATACTAATTTCTGCTTATGTCCATCATATGCTGCTACATATGTATGTGAGCGCGTATCGTGAAGTTACAACAAAAAAAACAGATTAATAAATGTTTAAATAAATTGCAAATTAACATATAAGTCAATACATATTTATGTGCGGAGCGCGGGTGTAGAGGCGATAAGGTCACTTGCAGTTAATGCAAAGCTGGATATTAATTCGTATTTGTACTTGTATTGTAGCGAAATGTGTTAAAAAAAAATAAAAGCGTAGAGTGAAGCGTAGAGAAAGAAAGAAGACAAGACGGCGTAGATTTGCAGTAGAGTAGTAAAGCTTTGGCAGCAACAAGCAAACCGTCGCATAAAAGTCGCATATATTGTGACAATGCTCGGTGATAAGCAATACATAAGCCGGCATGCATGCGAGTTCCACTCCTGCAGATATTTCTATTAAGTTTAATATTGTGTCAATAACTACTTTATTACTGTTATAACAGCGAACTAAATACTTTTTTCTTGACATATCGTTAATTGTACGACATTTATAATTAGGTTTGTTAATTCTGTGTTTACTATAATATTATTTTCGTTTTTTTTTTGTTTTTGTGTGTTTTTGCGAACAACAAAAGTGTTTGTGTAATTATCTAATATGTAATGATAAAAAATTGATTAATTTCATTAGCTACTTTCCGGTAATCATATTCGATTGAAATGTAATTATTGCTAAGTTTAAGATATATTAAAATTCATTTAATTGTAATTAACCGTTAAATATAAAAATATAATAAAAAGAGAGAGGAGCGGAGAGTAGCAACCAAGTGAAAAATTATATATTGTAAACAAAAACAAAAACAAAACAAAATACAATTGATCATTATGATGAATTTTAAATGATAATGAATAAACATACTTACATACGAGTACATACACAGAAATGCATAAATACATAACTGTAAATGCAAAATATTAATTGATAGTATTGACAAAGATTTGTACTATTACAAGATACGAAAAGAAAAATTTAATGCAAATAAAAACAATAAACAATAAACATTTAAATTGATTTAATTAAAAGTAAAATTTCTCTTTTTATTTACCACTTTCTCCACAATCATCATCAATGGCATATTTCCGCACTTTTCGAACATATGAATGTATGTAGTGTGTGCACCGTCTCTGGAAGACGCCACCATCTATATATACATAGTATATAGCACATGTAAGATTTTTAAATAGTAAATAATTACCTAAAAACAACGAGTTGCTTATTAGCGTTCCATATATTTTAGAAAGATCAACTTTTCGCCGAGAGACGTCGGTAAAGTAGCCGCAATCGTTTAAAAGAATCTTTCTAGCTTTCACTATAATATAGGCGATGTAGCGTTTTCCTTCAGATTTTCAGTTCTTAAAGGTTCGTGTTTGAATTATTCTCCAGACAATACTTTATTGTTATTGTATTTAATGTTCTATTCAAAATTTAAGTAAAATGGAAATGTGTTCTATCATAGGATGTTGACTAGCATTGTCATTCTAGAGCAAATAAATGTAATATGATGTTAATGAACTTATAGGCCGATTTGATAACTTATCATGCATGTGTATTTGTTTTTTCCAAATTTTTATTAAATTGGAAATTTTTCTGAAGTTATCAGTCGATTTTCTCTCAACTTCCAGAAAATTAAGATTTCGTGAATCAATTAAACCACACTGCTGTACTCTTAAAGGTCAAGGGGATATTAATAATCATTCATTAATTTCTTACTTATTACTTACATCTTCTTCTTTCTAATCTTGTGACAGTTTTCAAGCATTCGGTATTCTCTAAGCTTTAATCTTGTCATATCGTATTTACATAACATCCTTATACTGTGAGGAAGTGATTAAAATTAATTAAATTATTGTCTTAATATACTTAATATTTAATTTATATTATTAGGCCTACAACTTTGCTTCCGCCGTTTTTTTTGTTATAAAAACGGTTACAAATGTCACAAAGAGAAAAGCAAAATTTCCCGCAAATGTCGAGAATTCGGCTTAAAAAGTGACATTTTCGGTTGAGAATAAGTTTGGGATGCAAACAGATCTCTACAAATATTTTTTTGGGTAAATGTTGACACAAATGTCCAAGATCGATATAAAACGATTTAATCGATTTAATCGACCAGTGCTTGACCCTATAGACATCTATTGTAAAACGGCGGAATCAAAGTTGTAGACGTAATATATTTTTATAATTTCTCTGCATGTAAAATAATATTATTTTTATAAGAAAATCATGATTTAATGGATGAAAATTAGCGCCAGCAACCATTTTCATAGCCAATGATTGCTAATGGTAAAGTTGTTTAACAGATAAGGATGTTAAAATGTGTGAGTACTTTCAAATCATTGGAAATACAGGCTGTATGAGTAAATGCGCGTGTATGTCACAACCGTCAAATATGGACTCACCAAAAGTTGAGAGTGAATCCAACAATTTTAACAGAGCAAACACAAATATATTTGATAAAACATGAATTATATAATCATAGTGTCTACAGACATACATACATATTGTATACAAAACAATGCTTAATCACTCAAAAAAAACAAAAACTAAAATAAAATAATAAAAAAACTACAAATTAAAAAGTTTCAGTACTTTAAAGTATTTCTATACACTTTTGGTAGTATCTAAAACGAAAATAAGAAAGTTTACCCAAACAAGTGAAAATATTATAAATGAGGGTTTCTAAAGATCTTAGCACTAATGTTGAATTACGAAAGGCTTAAATCACCAAAGCATCTGTAAATATATTCTCAAAAACAATAAATAATGAGCTCAAATGTGATTATGAGTGCATGTAATTCAAATCAACTAGAGGAGAATGTACGTAAAAAAAGAAACAGTTGCCTGTGGCTTCGTTCACTATGCGCTTAGCCTTAGTTTGCATATTTCGAGCACAATATTTCATTCGCTTTATAAGATCGATTCGTTGCTATAGCATTCAATATAATATAATAGACCAAATTGTTTTCATGAAGATCTAAGCATTTATAATTGGAAAATCTACGGATTCCTTTATGAATATGAATGGAATGGGTTTTTAAAGTACTCTTGAAACTCTTCAAGTATATAATAAAGTGGTTTTGGAATATTATTGCGAAAATAAAAGGGCTTAAAAAATGATTGCTTTCAACTCGGTAACATTTCTTAGTTTCATTAGGTTTCTGAAATGCAAAGCTGAAGCTGGTTGCTGCACACATACGATACTCTTATTATAAAAAAAGTAAAAATAATGAAACATTAATTAAAGTAAATAATTGGAAAACTGGTTCAATGAAAATTAATACTAAACACACAGTGAAGAATATTGAAATGGTTTTAATAACTGTTCTAAATAGACGCTTTTCTACAATATATAATTTTTATACTTCTATGTCTAGCAAAAGGGATACAAATGTTTTTTGAAAACTGAGAAGAGACAAGAGCTACAATGAAAAGTGAAAAATACAGAACCATCGCAGTGCAAGTAGTAGATATTTGTAGTATCGAAACTGTTGTACAACAACATAAAACGCACAAGAACTTTACGATGGCATTTCAGTAGATGTTTTTGTAAAAGCTGAGAGTGGGTAGGAGTGTATAAATGAAAATATACATGCTGGCGTTTCTCCTGTAAGAGTACTTAATCCTTTTCTATGAAAGCAAATAAATTGCGAAAATTACCAAAACTTTGAAACTATTGTAAGAGTTAATGCTCTCATACTCATACTGTAATGTATGGGTATTTATCAAAACAACAAGTAAATGAGAATGTATTAAATATTACACAACAGCAAAAACAATAAGAAAATAACGTAAAATGACGGATTGTAAGAAAAATGGAAAAGAACTACATTAAACACAAATAAAATTAAAATAAACGTATTGTATTTAACTGATGCTCCTGGATAGTTTTTTTCTCTTAAAATGTGTTATAAAAAACATTTCATTTTCTTATTAGGTCTACAACTTTGCTTCCGCCGTTTTTTTTGTAAATTTAAGGCTTTTTTTCACTTCGGACAGCCTTACCGTACGTATCTGAAAACATTCGATGAGCCTCAGCCGCACTTTTCTTGGAATTAAAAAAGAAAAGCAAAATTTCCCGCAAATGTCGAGAATTTGGCTTAAAAAGTGACATTTTCAGTTGAGAATAAGTTTGGGATGCAAACAGATCTCTACAAATATTTTGTTGGGTTAATGTTGACTCAAATATCCAAGATCGATATAAAAAAATATCGATTTAATCGACCAGTGCTTGACCCTAGACACATCTATTGGAAAACGGCGGCAGCAAAGTTGTAGACCTTATAGATTATTACAAATAAAAGTCTCATGGAGATTAAAATGTGTGAGCTTTTGAAAGCGATCGACACACAGTGCTTATCAATGAATTTATATACTAATTTTCTTTCAACTCAACTCTCTCGCTGTAATCAACACAAATGCTGTTTCTGAAGCTGAAATTTAATTACGAAATTCCTCACTCCTAATAAAAGCACATATTGAGACGCATTTGTTAATAGTTAATTATAGGCCATGCGTGTACAAGCCGGCAAATACAGTTGCAATAAAATAACTCGAATTTCAATGCCATTAGTTACTTTATTCTCACCATTTTTCCTGTCCACTGTACTTTTCAAACCCGCTTTCAACGAGATGGAAGTGCCATAGGCCTATATATAATACAGAATTTTAAAGGAGCCTCTCTATATCATAAGGAGATGAACAAAAAATATGGTATTACATTTTTGGATTGCATAAATCAAGTAACAAGGTCAAGACCCAAACAATAGTAAACTACAACCAACAAAATTCCAAAATAGATCTTTTAACGTATGAAAATAAAACTTTTTGCGAAGTAATTAAATAAAACAGTGCAGAAATCTATATTTTACAGCTTTTTGAAAAATTATATATTTCAATGAAAATTCTATAACTCGAAGTCTCTCTAACTCAAAGTTTTTCAGTGGATTATGGTGATTCGAGTTAGAAAAGTTCCACTATATATACTTGTATCAAAAGGAAGTATTCTATGGTAAGTGCAGTAGTAAGTCTCTAGTGTTAAATTAACCTTTTACGTAACCCCGCCGGGGTTAGTGCCGATTCAACTCTCAGCGAACTTTTGAGCCACCCTGTATTTCTCATACATCATTTTAACAACCAAATGTGACTTACCACAAAAATTAGAGATTTATTAATTACACTTTTTGTTAATTTCACTTAATATATTAAACAACGGTTTTTACAGAAGCAAACAATAAGTAGATGAAGTAATTAGTAATTCCCAAACTTGTTAATGCTCACACACGTTCATATGCCAAATACATATGTGAAAGCATGAATGAATGAATATTTAAAATACCGGTTTGCCTCCGATGCTCGCGTAATGTTCTTTTCGTGTTTACAGTTCAAATCGCTCGCAGATCAACCATTGTTATGCATACCTGTTCACATACAAACACATGGCTGGCTATTTGACACTTATAGGTGCCATCACTCATCAGAGCGTTCAGAGTGGCGGACGTGGTTCCCCTCTGCGAGCATTCGTGGAAATGAAGTCGACGTCAAAGAAACTCCAAAATACATATTCCCGTTGTAAACAAAGCAAAATTTTAAAAAAATATACAACAACAAAACAAACAGTGCGGATTTGCTTTATTAGTTTATACGAAGTTAATTAAAATCGAAAAACAGCTGTGGTAATTCCCCACAAATGTTCGCTGAGCTACATAGTTGAGAATACATACGGACGTGACTGATAAGGTGCAGCGCCGGTGCTTATCACTGGCCACAAGAGCAATCGACAAAGCTCGAGTTCAAGTGTATTTAAGTGGCGAAAGCTGCTGCCGGCAGATCATTCAAGCGTTTGACGCCGTAGAGAAGTGAACGTCTCACCATCGCGAACAATTTTCTGTTTTGATTTTGAAATGCCTCGTCTGCTGTGCTTTGTGTTCTTGGCGATCGGTAAGAAGAATATTTTTGTTTTCAATTTTCAAATATTTGCTAAAGAATTACAAATCATAACACTTAACAAATAATTTTGTTTGCACCTCAGCGCTTCCGGCCTGTTTTGCGATCCACATCCAGCCGCGCAGCTCTTGGAACGCGGCGGCTGCTCGCTCCCCTTCGCGCATACCCGGCAAGGTCGACTATGTGATCATTCATCATTCGGACAATCCGAACGGCTGCAGCACGGAGACGGAGTGCAAGCGGCTCATCAAGAACATCCAGACCGATCACAAGGGTCGTCGCAACTTCAGCGATATCGGCTACAACTTCATAATTGCCGGCGATGGTAATATCTACGAGGGTCGTGGCTTCGGCTTGCAGGGCTCGCACGCACCCAGCTACAACCGCAACAGCATCGGCATTGTCTTCATTGGCAACTTCGAGAGTGAGTCCAATTGCATTGAGTAGAAAGACTTTATTTAATTCAAAAACTTTTTTGGTTCGCTTGCAGATACGACACCCTCGCAGACCATGTTACAGAACGCCAAAGATCTGATGTCCCATGCCGTGCAACAGGGTTATCTCAAGGACAATTACACCTTGTTGGGACACCGTCAAACCAAAGCGACCGCCTGCCCAGGACAGCGTCTCTACGACGAAATTAAAACTTGGCCTCATTGGAGGAGTCTCTAAATGTTGCCATGGATGAGGCTTGAGAAATGTTTTTTATAGAGTCATAAAAAGTGATAAGAACCACTGTGCATTGTATTATAATAAATATATTATATAGTTAATTAGTTAAACACAGATAGTGCATTTGTTTTGTTACGCAAGCTGCTGGTCAAAGGTGAGAGCACATTTTAAAAAGTGAGATTTCATGTTTAAAGCATCGTTTCTAGTAAATAATTAAAATTATACCAAAGTAGATGTGTGTTATTGTAAATAAGTTGCCTAACAGCCGGTGTTTAATTGTTTCAATTACCGTCAAACGCAAGAACTCAAATGAAATTCGCTTTGAATATTAATAAAGATGGCTAAAATCGTTGAGGCAGTTCTTCAGTTAACACACAGTGAAAAAAAGTCCAAAAAGTCTCCAATTGCCAACGAACCAAGTGCTCTACAAAATTAAGGGTTGTACGAGAAATCCAAAATTGAGTCTTGAATAATTATTGAAATGAGGAAGAATAATAGAGTAAATGAACCTTCACTGTTACGTGGGCAAGACTATAAAAAATATATATTTAAAAATAATAAAAAGATCAGGTAGATCCCTTCTAATGTAAAAGACTTTTTAGCTGAACTTTCATTTCGCCTTTGTCACTACACTTAAGGTACATCACTATTTTTGTAGATATTGTCAGTTTATAAGGTGTCTAGTTGAATGTTATATATGTAGATAATAAACAGTGTCCGCAATTCGAAACTTGGCACCTTTCTTGAGGTCGCTCACAAAAAGCTTTAAGGTCCCATTACTAAGGCGGCAATGAAGCTATAAAAGTAAAATAAAGTTGATATACAGAAACACAGAAAAACAAAAAATGGGTGTGGCGTTGCCCACTTTTGGGCCAAAAACCATATCTCAGGAACAACTTGACCAATTTCGAGGAAATTTGGTATATACTATTTTATTAAAATCAAATCGGTTCACAACCACGCCTACTTCTCTAACACAATTCCAACTTATTTTTCATAATACATACATAAATATATAAATAAAGTTCGAGTAAAGGCATTAGAATAAAACTTCACTGTAAGTTGGATACTGCTCTTCTGAAAATTCTCAAAATCGAACTATAACTTTTCAATGCCCCAGATACCGAACATGTGAACCTAAATTTTTACCGAAAATATCTGTGATTATATTCTATATAAGTTCAGAGGGAATGTGTTTCTCAGTCAAAAATAGGTAAAATCGGGTGAAACCTGCCCCTAGCACAAATAGCAGATATCTAATATTAATTATGTAAGATATTTAATGTATATTTGTTAGGGATGTACGATATACAGTGGAACTTCCATAACTCGAACACTTGAATTGGCAATAGCGTTTAGAGGCCAAATTTCCTACAAATTTCCTTCCCTAACTCGAAGTTTTCCATAACTCGAACTCTTGAAGAGGCAATAGAGTGCAACTTTATACAAATTTCCTTCCATAAATCGAACTTTTTGATCAGGACATAATACAAAATTTAAATTTTACCACCGAGGCAGAATTTTAAAAGAGTTCCTCTATATTGTACGGAGGCGAACAAAAAATCTCACAAAGGCATGAGACGCAGACGGCTAGAGCCGGACAATTGCAAACTGCAACAAACAAAATTACAGAATACATATTTTAAACTCTTTAAATAAAACTTTATCCGAAGTAAATAAATAAGGTAGCATAGTAGTATAGTAGTATATTATAGCTTTTTGAAAAATTTTATGTTCTAATGAAAATGCTATATATAACTCGAAGTTTTTTTGTGGGTTATGGTGATTCGAGTTAAAGATGCTCCACTGTATTTCAAAAATTAAGTATGAGTATTATTATTTTTGTTTTTAATATTTTTAGAAATATATTCTTAAATTTATCAGAACATCTTTTCAGTGTATATTTTTAATCATTGAAACTGAAACATTGCACATTTCGGCGGCGTCATTACAGTGACTTCCAAACGGTATGCAACAATTGGAGAGCCACTGAGAATACTTTCTTTTCTTTTTACAAATAGTACTTAAGCAAAGACAAAAACCACCTTAGCTTCTAAACTGGAAATATAGGTACAGTACGTAGATAAATTTATTTTTAATACTAGTATATTTTAAACGGCACTAATTTTGAACCTGAGAGCACAAAACACATAGACATGTATTCCTTTCTCGGGTGTACCTAGAATACCGAAGAAGTATCTGACTTGGAATATTTACTTTGGTTAGCCTTATTAATGAAAACAGAAATTGAACTTTAGACATTAACATATGTAAGTTAAAAGTGGTATTACCTTACACTTAAGAGGAAGACAAGAATGTTTGATGAGTTTATTTGTAGTTATCCACCAATTACTGCGCTGTCTGTCGAATAAATTTCTGATCAATTAATTTTATTATTATTTCTATATAACATACATATATGTATATTGTCGGGAGTTCAAGCTTTAAGAAAACTTAGACAGGCTATTCCATCAGCTTTGAAACCGACACAGACTGCTGTGAGACTCATTATTATTATCGATTACCAACAAAGTATTCATTAATTTGCATTATATTCACATTCACATGCATTCAATATTTGCTTCCTTTCAATAACAATTCAGTAATACCAGCTCTAATAGATCAATGAATAAAATGTTTGTATTATTTGTGTATGCATATCGGTTGCAGCTCATTCTCGCGCATTACAGCTTCAGTTAATTGCAAAGCACTCACAAAGCAAAACCAAAATGATTTAATAAAAATAAAATGGCGTTGTGCAAAGGCTTTGCAATTCTTTGATTCATTCGTGTTTTTTGATTTATTTATTTTTCATTTATTTTGTATGCCATGCATGTCGGCGCAAAACGCTCCGAATAAGCGCGCAAAGCTTGTAAATTCTAGCCGCAGCACTTAGTTGCCATAATTGTTGACAGCTGAAAGTGTTACGGCATGCTTTTATGCGACCAAATGCATGCTCATCAATAGTAATCCCACATCAATCAAAACACAGCCACACACTCACACGCTCAGCTGCTCATGCACAGAATGTTTTGATAACTCATCTCTGCATGCAAATGCAGTGGCACCACACAAAACAGTGTACAGTGGGTTGAGTAAGTTGAAATTTGAGTGAATTTAAAAAGGCGTCGTCTCCAAGCTGATGTGAAGTTGATGTGAATAGTAATTGCAAAAGATGATATGATATCAGGCCTTTGTGCGCCTGATGCTGTGCCACAAGAAGAGTACTCCGTTCGAGCCGGTTCACTGGTTCACTGGTTCACTTTCCAACTTATGAAAAAGGCCTTGATTTTTAAAGGGTTAAATGAAGCTTTTCTGTGAATATACATATGTGTTTATAGTACTAAATTCGGTAAACTAAAAGCCAACACTCTTCAGTCTCGAAAATTAATTACTAAATATATGAAAGATAATTTTGACCGAAATAAATTATATTTAATGTTTTGGTTTTGATTATGATTTGATTTGACATTTCCATTGGAAAGTTTTACATTTTTTAGCATAACATCACTCAGAACGTTTTGTCATTTAATCGTGAATTGTTTTATTTAAAGGGAATTAAAAAATTCATCTCGGCCAAAAATGGAATTAACTCGTGAACATTTTCGTGCGATCATTTTTCACAACTTACGACGTGGATTATCGCGACAAGAGTGCATCGATGAACTAAAATCTTTGTATGGCTATGAAGCACCATCCTATAGCACTGTGAAAAACTGGTACAACGAATTCAATCGTGGCCGACGCTCGCTCAAAGACGAATTCCGTGAAGGTCGTCCAAAAACAGCCGTTGTGCCAGAAAACTTCGATGCCGAACGTGAACTGATAATGCAAGACCGTCATGTAACATACCTTCAGATAGAGGCATGCCTATGGATTTCTCCCATCAGCATACATTCGATATTGCATGAACACCTGGCCGTAAAAAAAGGTTCGTTCTCGTTGGATCCCGCACAATTTGACAATCGCTCAAAGAAAGGCTCAAAAAAGTGCTTCGAAAATTGGTTTGAGCGCATGCAAAAGTGTATAAATCTTGATGGAGAATATTTTGAAAAACAATAAAACCATTTTCGTTGATAAATATTCCTATTTTCATTATTAGGCCAGAAATATATATAGCAGCCCTCGTATCCTTCCCTGAATAATGAGCCGTATACTCTTTACACCGCGAGTCTTACAAATTATTTCTCACACTGCCAACCATTTTTTTTCGGAAAGATTCTCAGTCACATGACAAACATGTTTGGTGAATATGGAGGTTGGATCCTAGTTAAAGTATTGTTTATGGTCAATATTTCGAGAACACGCAACGAACTGTGACTGTGAGCGAAAAGCGGAAATCGTCAAGCTTGTAAAAACACGTATAATCTAAGCGGCTGTTACAGACAAAGCAAGCAATGATTACAGCTGACAATTTTAACGTACTTCAGGGGCATATATGTATATCAACATAAAAAAATAAAAAAAAATTTAAAATTTTACTTTTGAACACTTGAAAATTTCAAAATTCCCATTATTTGTTTTACAAACTTCGTACATATATATTTGCATGATAACAATTCCATTTTCACCCACATGAACTTTTTATAAAAATAAATATTTTTTGCCGAAAATAACGCAGTCTGCCCCACAGTGCACTCAACTAAAGGCGCGTCGAATTCATACGCCCTGTCGACCCAACACATAAGTATGCATGTCTGTGTATCTCTCTAACCGTGGCGCGCGCTTATTTAAGCGCAATCAAAATATTGTGTGCGATTTATGTTCATATGCATAAATATTTTGGATATCAGCAGTTTGCGTTTTTGCCGATTTTAATTTTTTTTTGTTTATTTTTAGGTTTTCTGATTGCAAATATGACAGCTGCAGTGATACGTGCTCGGCATGCGATGAGCGCGCGCACAAAGTGTGTGTGCAACCGAGTAATGGACGCGCAACAAGTTCATTCAAATTACTTGCAACATCACTCCGCACTCCAGATGTGTAACAAATGCATGTGATTGCATGGCAGCATGGCATTACGCAGCACTTCGATTGCATCGAAGATCCAAAAGGAAATAGTTGCCATGCAATATGCATAAGGCGCAATGCAAAATGCACTTTATGCAAATGTTGCCATGTGTAATTTCAAATGCGCTCATTTGATTTATTTCACACACATGTAATCACCCACACACGCACAAACAAACTAACAATATTTGCATTTTCATGGGGAGTGCTGCCGTGCCCATTTGGGTGGTGATTGTGTTTGAGTGTGTCGTGGCGTATGAGCAACGCGCTGTGAACACTCGATAATTCGTCGTATAAAATGTGCTGTGGCCGAGTGCGCGCCATTGCAGTAGCCAAAGTGCCGCCGCAACAGCAGTCACAAATCACGAGAAAGCACACACCCACCCACACGCAGTCACCCAGGCCAGGCACCCATCCAGGCACCAGCGTCCGCGTCAACAACTCCTAAAAATATGAAAAATGTAAGTGTTAAATTTTATGGTTCAAAAATCAACTGAATTACTCAATTTCGCCATTTCAATTTTCACTTTTCACTTTACCCCCCACCTCGCTCTCTCCACACCGACAGCAGCTCATTTTCCTGCTCTGCTGCTGTGCACTCCTGCACGCTATTGCAGCCAAGCCGGCTCCGCATGGCATCACCACCACCATCAGCACACCCGCCGTCGCGGCCGCACCCACTTACACGGTCGCTGTGACGCCCGTCGTCACGGCGCATAGCCATCAAGTGGTCGCCCGCCACTACAATGGCGGCCTCTACGTGCCCGCCGGCTACGCGTCCGCCAGCTATGTGCCAGCCGCGTACCCCTATACCTATAGCTATTCCTCGCTCTATCCCTATCCAGCGACGAGCTACCGCTACGGTTACGGTTATTACCCGGCTTACGGCTATAGTTATGGCTACGGCACCGCTGTGCCGACGGCCTTGTGGCGATGATGTGTTAACGCTAATATGCGCAAAGCTCATGCGGGCGCGCTCGCCGTAGTCGGTTGCCTGCATGTAGTGCGAGTGTGCGATTGCCGGCGTGATGGATGCGAATGTGTGCGTGTGTGTGTGCGTGCGGTTGAAGTGCGGATTTGCAGGATACGCGCTGCTGAGTTGATGAGTTTCGGTTTGTTTTATGTAATGGCGGAGCAGCCGCTTGATGCGCACTCTTATCTGCAATGTTTTTGCACTTGGCTTGATGTGGCATGTGGCATGTGGCAGGAGGATAGCCGGTTCATAAGCAACTCGTGTAGCGTGTGAGCTTTAAAGCGGTGCGATGGCGTATGGTTGTTTGGTGTGGCATGGATTCTCGGTAGCAGGCAGGCAGGCAGCGACTAAATACAATATTATGAAATATATGTACTCACATACACACATACATACTTGTTTATGTTAAATATTTTGCATTTAAATAAATAACGGTAAACGAACCAAACAAACGCACACATTAAGGTGATGTAGGTTGGGCGAGACTACGACGAATTGGTTGTCATAATTGGTTGTTGTTTTGACTTGAGGAATTTATTTAGTAAGAAAACAGGAAACATGTATTTGTGAGTTCTGGAAAACACACTTTGCGGTAAGGTGCCTTAACAACACTACCTTTCAACTGAAGGAGTTAAGAAATTCAGAAATTAGTTTCTGTTCGGGGAACGTTGAAGTCCCTGATAAAAGTTGAACGGTCAATCCCCCAATACTTGACCAGATGAACATATTTTCTAAGATTATATAGAAACCTCGATTAATATGTTTTTGCACGAGTATAGTTATTGCAACCATATTATAGCTACATTGATACCGGTCTACTCCTTGTCAGACTCTAACATATGACCTTTGGAGATACACCTTTTAGAGTAAGGCATTTGAGCAATATGGTAAACGTATCTGCCATAGAAATCGTAAAGTGATTCTCAATGATTCTCAATAGGTTAATTAAGATTCTCGATTCTAGATACTAGTTCATCGACTGTTCTTAGTTGGAGTATATGACATAGCATTCACAAAAAAAACTCCTTTCAAATAGCATGAAGAGCTTTGTGCGCAAATATACAAGAACACCTTATATGGGAGAGTGTTCTTTAAGCAAGCTGAATCATTGTAGCTTATTCAGAAACGATGCAATGCTTAGATCAATAACTATTAGTCACACGACCACATCGTATTAGATCATACATCACTTAGTTGATTGTGAAGCACTGAAGAGTAATATAGAATGAACTTGTTACATAATGAACTTTTCCAAATGTGTCTTGAAAGATCTTGAAGAGTTCTAATATCTTTAGTTTATTAGTATCTAGTTCGTGATGAGATGAATTTCTGCTGATTACAAATATTTCAATGAATTATATCACAGAACTCACTGCTTAGAGCCAGGTCTCTCACACTATTGAGTGTAATGAAGTACTTTCGCCTGTCAATCTTTCGACAAATTAGTAATCCATTATATCTTTCGAATATCTTAAGCATTTATTTTATAACAATAAACATATCAGCCTTTTCCATCAATCAATTATCATCCTTTTCTTACCACAAAAGCGGTGCAGATAGAGGAGCAGCAGCAGCATAACGGGCAACGAGTGGAGCAGCAGCCAATGGGGCGCCCAAAGGAGCGGCAGCGTAGTGGGCAGACACCAATGGAGCGGCCAGAGGAGCAGCAGCGGCATAACGGGCAACAACGGGGGCAGCTACTGGGGCGGCGGCGACAATTGGAGCAGCGGCGATGCCATTGTAGTTGCGGGCGATCACTTGGCTGCTGGTGGCGGTCACAACGGGAGCTGGAGCGGCGACAACTGCGGCGGGAGCAGCGTAGGCCAAGGGAGCGGCGGCGAGGAGACCGGGTTTGGCGGCGGCGCAAGCGATGAGGGCGAAGAGAACAACGGCCTGAGCAAAGTGAGAATAAGAATAAACATTAACAATTTGATGAGATAGAATGGTATTTGAATAGAATTAACTTACGTATTTGAACATGTTGAGTGTGTGTTTTAGCTTAGCTGGGATGCGTCTTCTCGAACTTGAGTTGAAAACTGTCTGATGTCACTTTGCGACTCGTCGGCAATTTTTATACCCAACCACGGCACATTCAACTTGGTGCGAAACAAGTGTTTTGGTTTTTCTATTTTTCAAGTTCAACGCAGTTGCCCTTCAAAGACTGCATTTTGAATATAAATATTTAGTTAAAGTAAAAATACCAAGCATTTGGACAATCTTCATTGCAATTCAATGCCACAGTTTTGGTTTTCTTTCATTTGTTGTTTGGGTTTCGCATTACACTTTTGAACCAAATTAAAATGTATGCGCGCACTCCGTTGTAAATTACCCGAAATAGTGTTGTGCGCAAGTGCGAAGCGCCGAGGAATGCCCACCGAATTTGCTGCTTTACAGTGTACACGTACATACATATAAATTAGAGTGATTGATCAAGTTGAAGTTTGTTTGATTAGATATTAGTCACCACCAATATTAATATTAGGCTGCGCATTTACATAGATTCGGGGCAAAGTTGTTTTCTTATGATATATAAGTTAAATTAAATTCGAAATATTTACTAAACCATAATTTTATTTGCTTCAAGCTACAGTCAAGCAATCCAAATAAAATGTTCAAATTCGTAAGTATTTAACGGAGTAAATTCATTGCGTTATGTCTTTTCCACTTTTAGTTTTAGTTTTCCTACAAGTAGTTTCTCAATATTTTTAGACTGTTCTTCTCTTCGCGCTCGTTGCCTGCGTCGCAGCCAATCCCGATATCGTCGCTAACGCTCCCTTGACTTACGCTGCTCCCACCCCCGTTGTGATCGCCACCAGCAGCCACGTGATCGCCCGCAACTACAATGGCATCGCCGCCGCCCCCGTTGTTGCCCGATATGCTGGTGCTGCTCATTTGCCAGTATTTTTGGCTTCCCCACACTATGTAGCTCCGTTTGCTGCTGCCTCTTTCTTCTGGTGAAATGTATTATGATCCCAATTATGGGGTATACCTTTGTGATGTCAATCGAAATAAAATATTTAATTTATATACATATTTAATCATATACAAATTGATTTTTATTTATATGGTAAGTACATTTCCTACAAATAGAAATAAAATTTTGAAAACATGGCGAATGATTTCTCAATAGGAGATAACTTTTAGCTCTATAAATCTGATCCAACTACTTCGACGGGTGAAGTTGACTTTTTCGAAAGTTATTTGGTCTCTAGTATTATTCAGTAGACCCATGTTTCATCGACGAAGTGAGACAGTTTCGTCGTCGTTTTTTTTCATAAGCAATACTTCACTCAATATATGTAATGAATAAACTCAAAAACTACTGTGTGCCGAGCTTTCTGGAAATAGTTCCCAGGTGAGGGTATCAAAAAGACTCCGTAATGGAGAATCTTAATCTGAAACTGAGATCGTCAAAATATTAGAAATATACAAGCTCACTTCATAATCCGAGAGAAAGACATCGGACACCAAAGACTACACTCAAAAATGTAAACAAAAATATCACGTGACCTTGACTTGACATCACGTGATCTGGGCGGGGTCAATGACCTGTAAACAAAAATATCACGTGATCTTGAAATTACATCACGTGATCAAGGTAGAGTCATTGACCTCATTCAAATATGTAAACAAAAATATCACGTGATCTTTAATTGACATCACGTGATCTGTGCGGGGTCAATGACCTGTAAACAAAAATATCACGTGATCAAGGTGGGGTCATAGACCTCATTCAAAAATGTAAACAAAAATATCACGTGACCTTGACTTGACATCACGTGATCTGGGCGGGGTCAATGACCTGTAAACAAAAATATCACGTTACCTTGAATTGACATCACGTGATCAATGTGGAGTCATTGACCTCACTCAAAAATGTTAACATAAATATCACGTGATCTTGATGTAACATCACGTGATCTGTGAGAGGTCAATGACCTGTAAACAAAAATATCACGTGATCTTGTAATTACATCACGTGATCAAGGTGGGGTATCACGTGACCTTTAATTGACATCACGTGATCAGGGTGGGGTCATTGACCTGATCGGGTAACCGGATATGATGTTATCAGAACCGGAAATGGGGCATCCGGAAACGGATATGGATAACGATATTGCCGGAACCGGAAATGGGGTGGCTGAATATTGGTCACTGGAACTGGGAGTAGGGCATCTGAAAACGGAATGGGAAACAAGATATGGGATGACCGATGGAACCAGATATGGGAGTGATGCGCCGGAACCGGAAATGAAGCAAGCGAAAATATTTTACCGGAAACGGATGTTCGATATAGAGCGGACGTCAAAATTACGGAAGTGGAAATTGGACAGGAAACGTCCCTTCTCCAGAAAGTGCTTGTTGACGGAAGGGCTTAACATAAATGTTTCCTGTTCATGTAGGACTTCGGTTTGTATCATATCCGCTTACGTTATGAGACTTCCGTTTCCTGTAATCGTTATCGATATTGGTGTGAAGTTTTATTCCGCTATCTTCATCGGACACTAAAGACTAGAGGTCGTAATCAAGATTTAGCTCATTGCAAATAAAATATAATTTTATGCTCGAATTTTCTTAATTTTACTTTTTAAAATGAACCCACGCAAGAAACGGGAAATACATTCATATGTATGGGAGCGTGTGTAAAAATGCCCTAAAGTTAAATGAAAAGTAGCAACGGAACAAGCCAGGGAGATACATTTTTAGACTTTGCAGTAAATTGTAATGTTATTTAATACACTACATTAATATGATGTGATTGATTTAAAAAAAATAGCAACATAAAGCACAAAACAATGCTTTAAGCTGATTGCCGCACAAGTTACCTCTTATCGTAGAATCACCCATATAATATACGTAGATACAAACAGTCGGATCATCAACAGCATTAGTACGAAAAATTCTAACATTTTATCCATAATTTATTTTCATTACAACTAAAAAAGTCTGGACACAAATGCAATAAATACTGGAATACTGTTCAGTCCCTTATATCATAATGTTACATATGGACAAAATTGCTCGTACGTTTATAGCTTCAAAAACAAGAAAAAGATATACCAATTCATTCGAAATCATTGAAGACTAGACTTTACTAATCAACTATGTAGATTCTGAACTACAGGCGTGTTACACCATATAAAGACTAAAAACATGTTTAATTTAAATCGTAATCAATTTTCTTTTATTTCGATCAATCAACAACGTTTACCAAAGAGCACCAGCCAAAGGGGCAGCAGCATAGTGAGAGAGCACTGGAGCAGCCAAAGGAGCGGCAGCGTAGTGGGCAGACACCAATGGAGCGGCCAGAGGAGCAGCGGCGGCATAACGGGCAACAACGGGAGCGGCTACTGGTGCGGCGGCAACAATTGGAGCAGCGGCGATGCCATTGTAGTTGCGAGCGATCACTTGGCTGCTGGTGGCGGTCACAACGGGAGCTGGAGCGGCGACAACAGCCGCGGGAGCAGCGTAAGCCAATGGAGCGGCGGCGAGGAGACCGGGTTTGGCCGCAGCGCAAGCGATGAGGGCGAAGAGTACAACGGCCTGTTTGATAAAAAATTAAACACAAATTAATTATAACGGTATTTTGAATACTTTTTTGTATTGAAAACTTACGTATTTGAACATTTTTGATGAGTTTTGGTTGGTTGCTTCTTGACTAAACGTTGGCAAGTGATTGATATCATCTGTTCAGTGAATTCGCCTTTTTATAGTAAACTCAACTGCATTAACTGTTTCATCATTATCATTATTTTAAATATGCATCCTCAAATGATATAAAAATCATGAAAAACAAACAATAAAGAGCGTACAAATTACCACTTCCCCTCATTACAATTCAGTGCATTTTGCATCGCTCGTGGTCAACTGCTTGTCGGAGCTACTGTAAGTGACCACAAATGCTCAGGTGCTTGTACAAGGGTGCGAATGTGTATGACACTCAGGTTGTATGCTTTGAATAAATAAGTCCATAGTGCGAATTTTTAACAGTGGGAATTGAAGTTATACCGAAAATGCAAAAGAGACCCTCAACTGAAGCTTACATAGAGTTTTGTTGTAATTCATAACCGTTATGCACTTTACATTTTTACTATCACATCTGATTAGAGTTTCAATTCATTCACTAGCGAGTATTAATGATGTTTCACATTTCTAAAAATTTACTATAAATACCCAACCGACGATAGTCATGAGTATCAATCAATCTAAAGCTTTTGTTCAATCAACAGTCGCAGACAATCAACCTCAAACAATTCAATATGTTCAAATACGTAAGTTTCTTACTAATATTAATCACATATATAATCTCATATCAGATCATTAAAAATTGTATCATATTCCCACAGGCCGTTGTACTCTTCGCCCTCATCGCCTGCGCTGCTGCCAAACCCCATTTCCTTGCCGCCGCTCCATTGGCTTACGCTGCTCCCGCCGCTGTCGTCGCCGCTCCAGCTCCCGTTGTGACCGCCACCAGCAGCCAAGTGATCGCCCGCAACTACAATGGCATCGCCGCTGCTCCAATTGTCGCCGCCGCACCAGTAGCCGCCCCCGTTGTTGCCCGTTATGCCGCTGCTGCCCCTCTGGCCGCTCCATTGGTGTCTGCCCACTACGCTGCCGCTCCTTTGGCTGCTCCAGTTGTCTCCCACTATGCTGCGCCCCAACTCCTGTGGTGAAAAATATGTCGAATCGAAACTTGCCAAACGAATTAATAAACTTAGTATAAATATTTAATTACATTACTTTCTTTAAACTGGAGAATTGTAGAACTTATTTGAAAAACGTGAGACTCTGTCTTGTTTCTTATAATGGTACATAGGTATGTTAATGCACATGGAACCAGTGGAAAATGTTCATTAAATGTTCATTGTATCATGGATTCAATGCAGAATCAGAATAGTCAATAAACTCCGATATCAGTCGTGAATACATCCAAATACGGTCTAATTCAAAATGCCGTTAATTGGATGAACCCTGATAGAGTCAAACAAACAGGCTAAAAATATCCTATAATTTATATTGTTCATGGTTGTTTTTTTTTCGTATTCACTATAGCAATATAGTGAAGAAAGCATAAATTTGGACGCAATCGCACACTAGACACTCTCGTAATTTAAATGAATTTAGGGGCAAGTCCAGTCTAGAATTCTCAAGGAAGGCTATATTAAAAATGTATTTGCATTTTGTATCATTGTATCAACATTTTTATATACATACGTATTGAGGAGTGAGCTGGTCATCATTCGTTAATTATGGAAAAATTAAGGTTACAGTGGAATATGTAGATACTCGTCCAAATTCCAATAGTTTTGGCCTTTCCCACGGCTACAATGATTCTTCTCTGTTTGGGCATTGATCGTTCTTGGTGTTGACATCTGCTGATTTGTGATTTAGTGTTGCGCAGATCCTAATGCGGACCTAAAATACGCTTTGCACAAAACACATAAAATCGATTTTTTGAAATTCCTAGACTGACCTAATCTCTTAAAGTCGTGTTATAGCATATACTGATCAACCAATTTGTCATCACGTTGATCCAATAAAGCGGACTAATAGAAATAGAAATTATAGTATAAACCAGTTAATACATTTCAAGCTGTACTAAGGGTGTATTATGAGAGTCCTATATATGAAATTCGGTTCACATAGGTAGTGCTGTACTGTCCGTTATAAATATTCACTTCCCCTTGTATTTCTATGAATTGGATGGCTGAATAAGTGGGTGAGACAATTATCCGATTCTGCATTTATATGTTTAATATCATTTAACGTTATATCTCCTTAGTTTAAGGTAAGCGCCTAGAAAAAATAAATTTGCTTATAAACCGAAAATGCTGAACTACATTAGTAATTCGTTATAAATGATGCGACGTCAAGTCACATAAGAATACATGGTTGAATTACTAGATCAAATAACTGAAATACTCTCCAAAAGCAACTTTATATCCCGTAAGAAGACAAACAATTTTTTATGAACGAATTTTTTATGATCTAGAAATAGTGACATCCTTGAAAGGGCGCAATATTTTCTGCATGAGTATTACAATGATGCGAATATATTGCTTTGACCCAGTTACTAAAAGTTGGACTAGCGCAATTTTTAGGGCTTTGTATAAATTTACAAAACTATCATATTTTATTTAAATTATCTGGTAAATATATAAAACTGCATACCGAATAATGACCAAAAATTAGTCTATGCATCGAATAATAATGAGACCTTAAGACCATGGCGTGCCTTTTTCTTTGAAGGCTTCCAAAATGCGCCGAAAATACCAAAAGAAATACGCCGCAACAATAATTTTAAATAAATTTTGTAGTCTGGTACATTAAAAATGTAAAACACCGTGAGTGAAACCCGACTCATGAGTCACTATGAACACTAAAACGAATTTCATTAACGACTTCAGCTATAAATATCTAAGCGAACTGGTTTAGTTTATCAAACAAACTTTGAATTCTCTCAAATCACAACCAAACACAAACTAAACTAATCCAACATGTTCAAATACGTAAGTATCCTGTTAATCAGTTGTCCTTTCCTATTTTTGATTTCTGATTAATCCCATTTTATTACATTTTTATCAAACAGGCCGTTGTACTATTCGCCCTCGTCGCTTGCGTCGCCGCCAAACCCGGTATCCTCGCCGCCGCTCCATTGGCATATGCTGCTCCCGCCGCTGTTGTCGCCGCTCCAGCTCCCGTTGTGACCGCCACCAGCAGCCAAGTGATCGCCCGCAATTACAATGGCATCGCCGCTGCTCCAATTGTTGCCGCCGCCCCCGTTGTTGCCCGTTATGCTGCCGCCTCTCCAGTGGTTGCTGCCCACTACGCTGCCGCTCCTTTGGCTGCTCCTCTCGCCGCCCCACTTGCTGCCCACTACGCCGCTGCTCCACTCCTGTGGTAAACGAAATGAGATTGATGTGACATTTGAGTAATACGTTTTCTGTGAAAAATATATAAATTCGAAACAAAGTCGAGTTGTTTTACTTAAAAGATGATCAAAAAAACCTCTTAGAGCTTCATTTTAGAAGACGGACCCCATAGCTTAAAGGTTATTAGAAGTTTTTTTTCTGTTATCAATAAATTAAATATTCAGAGGTTTTACAACAGAGGTGCAACCAATAAACTGTGAGTAGTGATATAATGAAAGTCTTATGGAACTGTGATTTATGAAATACGAATTAATTATATGCTAATTATAACCGACATTTGCGGCTGATCTGTTCGGCAATAGTGATGTCTATTTGTGTTCATTACAGTGAGGCGACCTTTAATTTCCAAGCAAGAAACTCGATTATCGAAGAATCATAGTTTGGACTTTCTGTCTTTTGTGTAAATACATATATAGCAAAAACTAAATGAAGAACAACATTAAGAGAGTATATTTTGTTTGCTTTAAGAATATCCCTATGATCTGCACAACCGAACTGTGGCTATTACATGTAGGACGAACTACTGCAGAAATACAGATTTAAGGTAGCAACAATCAAGAGTTTAAAAAAGGCTTACGGTCAATATATAGATTTCGTCCTTTACGCTTAAAGGGAGCACTAAGAAAATTTGGGTTGAAAAGCCTCAGTAATGTTAGAAAAGGGAAGCATGGACTTTTTTTGGAACACACTTTTTTAGGCAGTCATGTGGTTGACTGGATTCCTAATATTTTTTAATAAAAAGCAAGTTGAAGGCCCTATTTGACGTAAAAATAACAGTGCACAAGCGCTGTTTGTAATTAATTAATACTTTTTGCAAAAAAGGTCACTCAACTTTTCAAAATGGTAAACATTTGCACGAGTGCGACCTTGACACCAATCACAGTCGTGCATAACCGTTGTTGAAGAAGCCAACTGACTCCAATTATGGAAAGGAGAAATAAAACAATTTTAGGAATAGCAAAAGAAAACAAAAAATAAACAATATTTTTCTAAGCTTAACGGTCACTAGGTAGTGTACTGATGAATTCATTGCACCCGCCATAAAAAATACTCAATGAATCGTATGTTGAAGAGAACGCAGTGTTTGCGTACGTGTCACGACTACTCAATGGATTTACGAGTCTTAGACGCTAGCCGGTAGGCGGTAGTGTAATTTGGTAGCCCATGTATTTAAAATTACTATTTAGTGTGAATCAGCACAAGCAGAGGTATCTAGATCATTCTAAAGATATTGCTATAGAAACGTACAAGGAGGATGGATCTTGGAGTACGAGTACGAAACATTTAAGTCGCCAAAAGACGAATAACCAAATCCTTTTGCACAAATTACAACTATACAAAGAACAAAGAACAGGTAAAAGAAACTCTTTAGATTGTTTCAACTCGATTTCTTTATTTCACTCTAATCACATGGTCTTTCCGATTCTCTTGACGATCCTTTATTTACCAAAGGAGGGAAGAGGCAAGTGGAGCCGCGGCGTAATGAGATGCAACCAATGGAGCGGCGGCGGCATAACGGGCAACAACGGGGGCGGCAGCAATAACTGGAGCAGCGGCGATGCCATTGTAGTTACGAGCGATCACTTGGCTGCTGGTGGCGGTCACCACTGGAGCTGGAGCAGCAACAACGGGGGCAGCAACTGGAGTAGCGGCATAACGGGCAACCACTGGTGCAGCAGCAACAACTGGAGCGGCGGCGATGCCATTGTAGTTGCGGGCGATCACTTGGCTGCTGGTGGCGGTCACAACGGGAGCTGGAGCGGCAACAACCGCGGCGGGAGCAGCGTAGGCCAAAGGAGCGGCGGCGAGGATACCGGGTTTGGCGGCAGCGCAGGCGATGAGGGCGAAGAGAACAACAGCCTAGAAGGATAGAGAAAATATTTTAGTTAAAGTTATCGAACAGAAGATATCTAGGGTTGTCCAGCAACTGAGGATACTCACGTATTTGAACATTTTGAGTTTTGTTTGGTTATTTGTGACTCTCGTTTATACAAAAGCAGGAGTTTTAATGATACCAAATACCAAATTTGACGGATATTTATACTAATCACCAAGGATATTATTAAAATAAAATTTCAAATTATATTTCTTTATATTTCTAATGTTATTTATTCACATTACTACAATGAAACAAATGTGCACTGCATATTATAATAATTCGAACCGATATTCTCTGTCGTATCGTTGATCACCTTCTGACATTTTCGGTAATTTCCGATAACTCCACATTACACATGCAAAGTATGGTCTTTAATTCACAAATTGGCTTCACGGGTGAATGCAAACTACTCGCTTGAGTATTATAAGCAGCAAGCATTAGCGCCCAGTCTACTATTCAATTTGTATCGGATAACACTTGTACATAATTGAATTAAAATGGTAAAATGCACTGAATTACAATGAGATGGAAGTAGACATTTCGATGTAAATTTTGTCTTTGAAATAAATGTTTATAGTGATGAATTGTTTATCGCGATTTGACACATAGTAATTCATGTACTATAAAAAGCCTGCGACTTTCAACAAGAGTCATCAAACATTTACTTACAGTTTTTCAAAAAACACCCAAACAACAAATAATCAAAAATGTTCAAATACGTAAGTCGCTAATAATCCTATCGCCCTGACTGTCTTATAACTCAAATTAATCTTAAATTTTTAATTCTTATAGGCCGTTGTTCTCTTCGCTCTGATCGCCTGCGCCGCCGCCAAGCCCGGACTCCTTGCCGCCGCTCCCTTGGCCTATGCTGCTCCCGCCGCTGTCGTCGCCGCTCCAGCTCCCGTTGTGACCGCTACCAGCAGCCAAGTGATCGCTCGCAACTACAATGGCATCGCCGCTGCCCCAATTGTTGCCGCTGCTCCAGTAGCCGCTCCCGTTGTTGCCCATTATGCCGCTGCTCCAGTAGCTGCTCCCGTTGTTGCTGCCCCAGCTCCAGTGGTGACCGCCACCAGCAGCCAAGTGATCGCTCGTAATTACAACGGTATTGCTGCTGCTCCAGTTGTTGCTGCCGCCCCCGTCGTGGCCCGCTATGCCGCCGCTGCTCCATTGGTTGCCTCTCATTATGCTGCCGCTCCTCTAGCCGCTGCTCTGTGGTAAATGTTGCTGATAATGTGAAATAAACGGTCCATAATTCGATACAGAAATCCCTAAAGTATATTATTATCTAGCTTAAGATTGTACACCGAAAAAAATATGGTTTAGTTACTCTAAAGGTTTTGGAGTTCAGTCGTGATATTTATGTATTTCTCAATATTAATATTTCGTTAATAGAGTGTTAAACTTTTTGTATTTGTCAAACGTAGTAGAAGAGGAAAAGGTCAGCGGCATAAAACACAGTGCAAGGTATTATTTGGGTTAGAAAAATGTTTATTCGTTAAATATGATACAGTTCTTTTAATTGTAAAGTAACGATATGTAAGTAATTGTTAGAAGTACATTTACATATGAAAATAATCTCGGTCTAAGCTTGTTCAATAATCTAACCGTTTAGCCAAAGGAGATTATCAACTGTCAAATGTGTTGTAATTCGCCTCTTTCCCTCGCTGTCGGCCTATTTTGTTTACATTGTCAATTGACATTTCTCCTCCATTTTTCCTCTCCTTTCTCGCAAAATTATCGTTAAAACTAGGAATAACCCCGCATTGTATAATCCGAGATTAAATATTAAGAGTCGAATTTTGTAATGTAAATCTCGTTTCTTAATCACAGATTATCGAGTTAAGCTCGTAAATGGAGATAATCTCGTTATATGTTAACATACTATAAGTTTAGTTAAAGCGTTAAATGACAACTACATTCTTGAATGTTTTCCCTCGAAATTTTGAGACACTGTAGAGGTGGATGTAGAGTTGTGAATTAAATCTACACGAATGCATACTAATTGTACAAATTCAATTCTCTAATTCATTACTAATATGTTCTAAAATGGGGTTCACAAATCGGTAATTCATTTCGACCGAATTCATTCCACCATATTGCCTTCAGCATTGCTCGATAAATGGTGCGAAGAGGTTGGATCAAACAGGAGGTTATTAATTTCTCAGTAAGCGAGGAAATTGCACATTCAAATTTCTAATTGATATATTGAAAAGTAGAAATTTCATTGCTAGTAATTTTTGACAGTAATTTGATATTTTAGCCTTGCACAAAGAAAAACTAGTTTAAAATGTATAAACAACAAGTAAGGAAAGGCTAAGTTCGGGTGTAACCGAACATTTTATACTCTCGCAATTTATTTATTTAACTTTATTCATATTATATAATACACAATTTGACCCACATATTCATCATATATATTGTATAAAGTCCATTGAAAGTTGGAAACCCTAATATTAGGTTAGAGGTTAGAGGTCCTCATGTTCGATACATTGGGCCTTGAAAACCTATGGTCCGATTTCGGCGATTTTTAGAATGGGGCTTCCACACTATAAAGGTAGTATTTGTGCAAAGTTCTGCATCGATATCTTCTCTAGTGCTTCCTTTATATATTGTAAAGTTAACGATTCAGATCGTCTTCAAAGTTCTGGTATATAGGAAGTTGGCGTGGTTGTGAAGCGATTTGGCCTATTTTCACAACATATCATTGGGATGTGAGAAAACTATTACAAACCAAGTTTCATTGAAATCGGTCGAGTAGTTCCTGAGATATGGTTTTTGACCCATAAGTGGGCGATGCCACACCATTTTCCATTTTGTAAAAAAATCTGAGTGCAGCTTCTATCTGCCATTTCTTATGTGAAATTTAGAGTTTCTGGCGTTTTTCGTTACTGAGTTAGCTCACTTTTAGTAAGTTTCAACCTAACCTTTGTATGGGAGGTGGGCGTGGTTATTATCCGATTTCAACTATTTTCATGGTGTGTGGTGGGGTACGTAAGAGAACTGACTGCAGAAAGTTTGGTTTATATAGCTTTATTGGTTTGCGAGTTATATACAAATAACCAAATATATACGAATAACCGAGCGGGGACACGCCCACTTTCCCAAAAAAATTACATCCAAATATGCCCCTTCCTAGTGCGATCCTCTATTCCAAATTTTACTTTTATAACTTTATTTATGGATTAGTTATGACACTTTATATGTTTTTGGTTTTCGCTATTTTGTGGGCGTGGCAGTGGTCCGAATTTGCCCATTTTCGAAAGCAACCCTCTCACGGTCCCAAGGAACGTGTGTTCCAAGTTTCATCAAGATATCTCAATTTTTACTCAAGTTATCCGTTGCATGGACGGACGGACGGACAGACAGACATTCGGATTTTGACTCGTCTCGTCACCCTGATCATTTTGATATACACTGGTGGCCACATAATTAGGGACAAAATAAAGTTGAGTAAAACACGCGTTTCAGTTCAATGTTTTTAGCACTAAATTTTCGCCTAGAGACCCACTGTAAATTGCAACGGTATATTATAACTGTGCTCAAAAATGTAGCACGTTTTTGAGTGACAAATTTAGACACTTTTACTAAAATTCGGCGGTTTGATGAATTTATAGTATTTTGAGTGTGCTGGTGCTTGGTCACATAATTAAGGACACCAATTTTTTTATTGGATTTTTTATTATTTTAACACAAAAACTTGCGGTAAGTTGTGTAAATCATTTGTATATTAACTAAATATTCAATATCAAATAAAATAACTGTTAGATATGGGTCGAAAAAAGAGTTGTACTCCAGAATTGAGGAAAATGATTATTTACAAGTACGTGAAGGAAAAAATGTCCATTAGAGCCGTAGCGAAGGAACTTTTATGCTCAAAATCAATGGTTCACAATGCTTTGATTCTTTACGGAGGACAGGGAGTAAAATAAGAAAAAAAACAGTCCAGAAAAACTACTTCAAAGGACGATCGTGTAATTTGTAGAGTTTGCAAGGCGAATCCTTTTTTAACTTCTAGGCAAATTCTTGGCACGATAAAGGATCAACTGACCAACGATGTATCAACACGAACCATCTTCTTGAATCGCAAGAAAAAAACCGCACGTATCAAACAAAAACTTAAAGAGTCGTATTAAATTTGCAAAGGAGTATATCGGAAAACCCTTAGATTTTTGGAAACAAATACTGTTGAGCGATGAATCCAAGTTTAATTTATTTGGTTCAGATGGGATACAATTTGTTCGTTAAATTTTCAATAAATCTATACCTTAGAAGATAATAAATATGGTAACTGAAGTTTAAAAAAATATGTCGCTTTTAAATTATAAAATAAACCAATATTTTAAAAGAAAACGGAGTGTCCTTAATTATGTGACCACCAGTGTATATAACCCTATATCTACCTTGTTTAGTTTTATGACTTACAAACAACCGTTATGTGAACAAAACTATAATACTCTCTTAGCAACTTTTGTTGCGAGAGTATAAAAATTGGTAATATGGAACATGATCTCATATATCGAATTCAAATGGATAACTTTGTTACTCATAGTGAGCAGAGAAATGGCGAATCGAAGACAAGTATTGTTATATTAATTACCAATCATTACATTAATAACTAAAACCTTCTCAAACCAACAGCTTTTCAGTGATATGAAGTATCCGTCTGTTGGAATTTAACTGTAAGATATTTTTTTATATATTTTTTTCAACATTTAAGTAAAACAACTCGACTTTGTTTCGAATTTATATATTTTTCACAGAAAACGTATTACTCAAATCTCACATCAATCTCATTTCGTTTACCACAGGAGTGGAGCAGCGGCGTAGTGGGCAGCAAGTGGGGCGGCGAGAGGAGCAGCCAAAGGAGCGGCAGCGTAGTGAGCAGCAACCACTGGGGACGCGGCAGCATAGTGGGCAGCAACCACTGGAGAGGCGGCAGCATAACGGGCAACAACGGGAGCGGCTACTGGAGCGGCGGCAACAATTGGAGCAGCGGCGATGCCATTGTAATTGCGGGCGATCACTTGGCTGCTGGTAGCGGTCACAACGGGAGCTGGAGCGGCTACAACAGCGGCGGGAGCAGCGTAGGCCAATGGAGCGGCGGCAAGGATATGGGGTTTGGCAGCGGCGCAAGCGACGAGGGCGAAGAGTACAACGGCCTATTTGATAAAAATATAATAAAATGGGATTAAACAGAAATCAAAAATAGGAAAGGACAACTGATTAATAGGACACTTACGTATTTGAACATGTTGGATTTGTTTAGTTTGTGTTTTGTTGTGATTTGAGTGAAGTCAAAGTTTGTTTGATAAACTAAACCAGTTCGCTTAGATATTTATAGCTGAAGTCGTTAATGAAATTCGTTTGAGTGTTCGAAGTGACTCATGAGTCGGGTTTCACTCATCGTGTTTTACATTTTTAATGTACCAAAGTACAAAATGTTTTTAAAATTATTTTTGCGTCGTATTTCTTTTGGTATTTTCGGCGCATTTTGGTAGCCTTCAAAGAAGAATGCACGCCATAGTCTTAAGGCCTTATTATTGTTCGATACAGTGAGTAATTTTGGTCATTATTTTTGGTATCCATTTTTATTTATTTACACGACCCAAATTAATAGAGATAAATACACAATGAAATAAAATAAAATATGGTTGGTTTCATGTCTAAGAATTTAGTTGGTCGCAATTTAGAGTACTCATAAGTTAAAGGTAGTTAAAATGTAAGTTAAACCGTTTTAATTACGCTTAACTGGGTCAATGTCAAGACTCGTTCTCTTATGTTGTTCAAAAATTATAACTTCTACTGCAGACAATTTGCAGACGCTCTCGAAATGTTTGAGAATCATAATGGAATATCAGGGCTTATATAAGTTATTATTCGATTTTACCCATTTATGGCACTGAGGTAAACAATTACAAAGAATTTTCCAAATTCACCTATGTATTTCTGTAATATACAATGAGGTTTAAAAGAAAATGTTCACCCAGTTTGGTCGTTATAACTTAAGTAGTTTGCGAGAAATATTAAAAAAACGTATTAATAGACAAGGCCAGGCCCACTTTCTTAAATAAAATTACCAAATATACCCCTTTGTTTTCTAATCATGTTTACGAAATTCTACATTTATAACTTTATTTTTGGCTTAGCTATTCCATATTATAGCTTTTCAGGTTACCGACCTTTTGAGGGCGTTGAGTTCTCTATTACCAATAGCTCATAAAGTTTAAACGATATGTTAAACAAATCTAAACTCCAAGGAAATATAGTTCAAAACTACTAAAAGAAAATATGGTAAGTCTAGAAATAATTAGGTCAACAACGCTTAATTAGAGAATATAGATGGTATGGAAATTTCCCATTCGCAGTATTGATCATTAAACCCCATGGATCAAATATTCACAGATGAATCCAAGAAAGTATTTGAGCGAGTGAAATCTGCTCCAGTTATAATAAAACTTTAATTAAAGTACTGTTAAATAAGCCCAGAAAGCAGGACCATGGCCTGCTTTTACTTGTTATTGACTATTCCTATCCTGTAATAATTTATGAATCTAGGATAATATCATTTATCTATCTTGTGTATAGATAGTATTTACTATCACAATCTTCACTATTGCTTTTTGAAAACTTTTGGTCATGCACCCTGCAACCAACCAATTAAGAAAAATCTCAAATTAAATATTTAAATGTAGTTTATTAATTCGTTTGGCAAGTTTCGATTCGACATATTTTTCACCACAAAAGTTGGGGTGCAGCATAGTGGGAGACAACTGGAGCAGCCAAAGGAGCGGCAGCATAGTGGGCAGACACTAATGGAGCGGCCAGAGGGGCAGCAGCGGCATAACGGGCCACAACGGGGGCGGCTACTGGGGCGGCGGCCACAATTGGAGCAGCGGCGATGCCATTGTAGTTGCGGGCGATCACTTGGCTGCTGGTGGCGGTCACAACGGGAGCTGGAGCGGCTACAACAGCGGCGGGAGCAGCGTAGGCCAATGGAGCGGCGGCAAGGATATGGGGTTTGGCAGCAGCGCAAGCGATGAGGGCGAAGAGAACAACGGCCTGTGGGAATAGTATACAATTTTTAATAAATGAATTTTAAATGAATTTTATCAACATATAAGCAGGTGATCTATCTTAGTAGGAAACTTACGTATTTGAACATATTGAATTGTTTGGGATTACTTGTCTGCGACTGTTGATTGAACAAAAGCTTTAGATTGATTGATACTTATAACCAAAGTTGGTTGGGTATTTATAGTCAATTTTTAGAAATGTAAAACATCATTAATACTCGCTAGTGAATGAATTGAAACTCTAATTAATTGTGATAGTAAAAATGTAAAGTGCATAAAAGTTATGAATTACAACAAAACTCTATTTTAGGTTCAGTTGAGGGTCTCTTTTGCATTTTCGGTACAACTTCAATTCACACTGTTAAAAATTCGCACCATGGACTTATTTATTCAAAGCATAAACCCGAGTGTCATACACATTCGCACTCGTGTACAAGCACCTTAGCATTTGTGGTCACTTACAGTAGCTCCGACAAGCAGTTGACCACGAGCGATGCAAAATGCACTGAATTGTAATGAGGGGAAGTGGTAATTTGTACGCTCTTTATTGTTTCTTTTTTTTATGATTTTTATTTCATTTGAGAATGCATATTTAAAATAATGATAATGATGAAACAGTTCAAGCAGTTGAGCTTACTATAAAAAGGCGAATTTACTGAACAGATGATATCAATCACTTGCCAACGTTTAGTCAAGAAGCAACCAACCAAAACTCATCAAAAATGTTCAAATACGTAAGTTTTCAATACAAAAAAGTATTCAAAATACCGTTATAAATAATTTGTGTTTAATTTTTTATCAAACAGGCCGTTGTACTCTTCGCCCTCATCGCTTGCGCTGCTGCCAAACCCCATATCCTTGCCGCCGCTCCATTGGCCTACGCTGCTCCCGCCGCTGTTGTTGCCGCTCCAGCTCCCGTTGTGACCGCTACCAGCAGCCAAGTGATCGCCCGCAACTACAATGGCATCGCCGCTGCTCCAATTGTCGCCGCCGCCCCAGTAGCCGCCCCCGTTGTTGCCCGTTATGCCGCTGCTGCTCCTCTGGCCGCTCCATTAGTGTCTGCCCACTACGCTACCGCTCCTTTGGCTGCCCCAGTTGTCTCCCACTATGCTGCTGCGCCTTTGGCTGCTGCTCTTTGGTAAACGTTGTTGATTGATCGAAATAAAAGAAAATTGATTACGATTTAAATTAAACATGTTTTTAGTCTTTATATGTGTAGTTCAGAATCCATGAAGTTCAGAATCTAGTTGATTAGTAAAGTATAGTCTTCAATGATTTCGAATGAATTGGTATGTAAGATAATTTGTTAGAATATATTTCGTACTACTACAGTTGATGATCCGACTGTATCTATGTATATTATATGGGTGATTCTACGATAAGAGGTAACTTGTGCGGCAATCAGCTTAAAGCATTGTTAAATAAAAAACATATTTTTTTTTTATTTCATACTAGCCGACCGCTCTGGCTTCGCCCTATATCGTACATCCGTTTTCGCTAAAATATTTCCGGTTGCTTCATTTTCTGTTCCGGCACATCATTCTCATATCTGGTAACATCATATCCGGTTGTCCCATGAGCTCAATGAACCCAACCAGATCACGTGAGGACATTTCAAAATCACGTGATATTTTTGTTTACAGGTCATTGACCCCGCCCAGATCACGTGATATCAGTTCAAGACCCCCACCTTGATCACGTGATATTTTTGTTTACAGGTCATTGACCCCGCCCAGATCACGTGATGACAATTAAAGGTCACGTGATACCCTGCCCAGATCACGTGATGTAATTAATTACAAGATCACGTGATATTGTTGTTTACAGGTTATTGACCCCTTACAGATCACGTGATGTCAATTCAAGATCACGTGATATTTTTGTTTACATTTTTTAGTGAGGTCAATGACCCCACCTTGATCACGTGATGTCAATTCAAGATCACGTGATGTAATTAAAAGATCAAGTGATATTTTTGTTTACAGGTCATTGACCCCGCCCAGATCACGTGATGTCAATTAAAGGTCACGTGATATTTTTGTTTACAGGTCATTGACCTATCACAGATCACGTGATGTCAATTCAAGATCACGTGATATTTTTGTTTACATTTTTGAGTGAGGTCAATGACCCCACCTTGATCACGTGATGTAATTACAAGATCACGTGATATTTTTGTTTACAGGTCATTGACCCCTTACAGATCACGTGATGTCAATTCAAGATCACGTGATATTTTTGTTTACATTTTTGAGTGAGGTCAATGACCCCACCTTGATCACGTGATGTAATTACAATATCACGTGATATTTTTGTTTACAGGTCATTGAACCCTCACCGATCACGTGATGTCAATTAAAGGTCACGTGATCTTTTTGTTTACATTTTTGAGTGAGGTCAATGACCCCACCCTGACCACGTGATGTCAATTAAAAGATCCCGTGATATTTTTGTTCAGAGGTCATTGACCCCGCCCAGTACACGTGATGTCAATTAAAGGTCACGTGATACCCCACCTTGATCATGTGATGTAATTACAAGATCACGTGATATTTTTGTTTACAGGTCATTGACCCCTCACTGATCACGTGATGTCAGTTCAAGATAACGTGATACCCCACCTTGATCACGTGATGTAATTACAAGATCACGTGATATTTTTGTTTACAGGTCATTGAACCCTCACAGATAACGTGATGTCAATTAAAGGTCACGTGATACCCCACCTTGATCACGTGATGTAATTACAAGATCACGTGATATTTTTGTTTACAGGTCATTGACCCCTCACAGATCACGTGATGTCAGTTCAAGATCACGTGATACAGGTCATTGAATCCTCACAGATCACGTGATGTCAATTCAAGATCACGTGATACCCCACCTTGATCACGTGATGTTATTACAAGATCACGTGATATTTTTGTTTACAGGTCATTGAACCCTCACAGATCACGTGATGTCAATTCAAGGTCACGTGATATTTTTGTTTACATTTTTGAGTGAGGTCAATGACCCCACATTGATCACGTGATGTAATTACTAGATCACGTGATATTTTTGCTTACAGGTCAATGACCCCGCCCGGATCATGTGATGTCAATTCAAGATCACGTGATATTTTTGTTTAGATTTTTCAGTGTAGCCTTTGGTGTCCGATGTCTTTCTCTCGGATTATGAAGTGAGCTTGAATATTTCTAATATTTTGACGATCTCAGTTTCAGATTCTCCATCGCGGGGCATAAATTCAAAGGCGGTCGCATTAAAAAAGTGCTTAAGGGCTCATACCTGACCTGAAGTTAACAATCGCGAAATCCGTCTGAGCGCTGTAGTTTTTTAGTTATTGCGGCCCGATCGTGCGGTATACCTGATTCGCAAACTGATTTTGTCTCTCCCCTGGCAATTCATATATATAATACATATATGATTCCGCATTCTACAATTTCTATAACTTTCATTCTTCACCTTTTGGATGAAGAAATAATCCTTGCATTCACTTAATTGTATCGGGATTTTGTTTATCATATTTGAGATTCGAATACACGGCCATCACGTGTTAGTCACGTGGCGAAATCGCTCGGCTTATAAATTCGATCTTCACATAGATCATTTCTTATGATCGCACATCCCGATTGATTTCAGAATAACCACATTCTACACATATTACCATTAAAGCAACAAGAAGTTATCGCGTCTAAATAGTTTTAATCCGTGAATCATTGGTGGAGGGGAATATATCAGCGCTTTTTGTATTGATGGCTAGATACTTCTGAGAATTCAATAAACTAATGACTGATTATTAAATATTATATTATATGATTATGTTCGGCATAAATTCTGTAAAGCCATACAATGAATATATGTTATATATGTAATACAAAATAATTAAAAATGCCCCTTCATACAAATTCGCATGCTCTAATAAACAGAAACTGCTCTAATATAAATAAAAGTGAAGTACACGGAAATTAGTTTCGAACTAATAATAAATATTTATTTCGTTTAGTAATCACAGGTTCAGTACACTTTTCACCACAAAAGTTGGGGCGCAGCATAGTGGGAGAGCACTGGAGCAGCCAAAGGAGCGGCAGCGTAGTGGGCAGACACCAATGGAGCGGCCAGAGGAGCAGCGGCGGCATAACGGGCAACAACGGGGGCGGCTACTGGGGCGGCGGCAACAATTGGAGCAGCGGCGATGCCATTGTAATTGCGGGCGATCACCTGGCTGCTGGTGGCGGTCACAACGGGAGCTGGAGCGGCTACAACAGCGGCGGGAGCAGCGTAGGCCAATGGAGCGGCGGCGAGAATATGAGGTTTGGCAGCAGCACAGGCGATGAGGGCGAAGAGAACAACGGCCTGTGGGAATATGATACAATTTTTAATAAATGAATTTTAAATGAATTTTGTCAATAAATATAAGCAGGTGATTAATATTAGTAGGAAACTTACGTATTTGAACATATTGAAGTGTTTGAGGATGATTGTCTGCGACTGTTGATTGAACAAAAGCTTTAGATTGATTGATACTTATAACCAAAGTTGGTTGGGTATTTATAGTAAATTTTTAGAAATGTGAAACATCATTAATACTCGCTAGTGTATGAATTGAAACTCTAATCAGATGTGATAGTAAAAATGTAAAGTGCATAACGGTTATGAATTACAACAAAAATTTATTTTAAATACAGTTGAGGGTCTCTTTTGCATTTTCGGTGCAACTTCAAGTTAAAAATTCGCACCATGGACTTATTTATTCAAAGCATACAACCCGAGTGGTATACACATTCGCACTCGTGTACAAGCACCTCAGTATTTGTGGTCATTTACAGTAGCTCCGACAAGCAGTTGACCACGAGCGATGCAAAATGCACTGAATTGTAATGAGGGGAAGTGGTAATTTGTACGCTCTTTATTGTTTCTTTTTTTTATGATTTTTATTTCATTTGAGAGTGCATATTTAAAATAATGATAATGATGAAACAGTTAATGCAGTTGAGCTTACTATAAAAAGGCGAATTCACTGAACAGATGATATCAATCACTTGCCCACGTTTAGTCAAGAAGCAACCAACCAAAACTCATCAAAAATGTTCAAATACGTAAGTTTTCAATTCAAAAAAGTATTCAAAGTTCCCGTTATAAATAATTTGTGTTTAATTTTTTATCAAACAGGCCGTTGTACTCTTCGCCCTCATCGCTTGCGCTGCTGCCAAACCAGGTCTCCTCGCCGCCGCTCCATTGGCTTACGCTGCTCCCGCGGCTGTTGTTGCCGCTCCAGCTCCCGTTGTGACCGCCACCAGCAGCCAAGTGATCGCCCGCAACTACAATGGCATCGCCGCTGCTCCAATTGTCGCCGCCGCTCCAGTAGCCGCACCCGCTGTAGCCCATTATGCCGCTGCTGCTCCTCTGGCCGCTCCATTAGTGTCTGCCCACTACGCTGCCGCTCCTTTGGCTGCTCCAGTTGTCTCCCACTATGCTGCGCCCCAACTTTTGTGGTGAAAAGTGTACTGAACCTGTGATTACTAAACGAAATAAATATTTATTATTAGTTCGAAACAAATTTCCGTGTACTTCACTTTTATTTATATTAGAACAGTTTCTGCTTACTATAACATGCGAATTTGTATGAAATGGCATTTTTAATTTTTTTTGTATTACATATATAACATATATTTATTGTATGGCTTTACAGAATTTATGCCGAACATAATCGTATAATATAATATTTAATAATCAGTCATTAGTATCTAGAAGATTCTCAATTCTCAGAAGTATCTAGCCATCAATACAAAAAGCGCTGATATATTCTCCTCCACCAATGATTCACGGATTAAAACTATTTAGACGCGATAACTTCTTGTTGCTTTAATGGTAATATGTGTAGAATGTGGTTATTCTGAAATCAATCGGGATGTGTGATCATAAGAAATGATCTATGTGAAGATCGAATTTATAAGCCGAGCGATTTCGCCACGTGACTAACACGTGATGGCCGTGGATTCGAATCTCAAATATGATAAACAAAATTCCGAAACAATTGAGTGAATGCAAGGATTATTTCTTCATCCATAAGGTGAAGAATGAAAATTTTTAGAATACGGAATTATGTATGTATTATATAAGAATCCAACCTGGATACGGCCCCCCTTCGAAGGTATGCATATGGCAAGTTAAGAAACTGCCCAACTACGGAATTCTACTAAGATTACACAAAAATCCTTGGTATTTTAATACTACGGTTTTGTTGTAATAAATAAATTTTCAAAAAGTCAATTCTGTGTTCATTCTTGCATTGGATCTTTTGATAAATTTAACAGCATCTAACGAAGTGAGTTGAATATTAATTTCCTGATTTCAACAGTAAACACAAAGATAATACAGTTTCAAATCAAAGGCATTTATTATGAATCAAGGTCATGAGAGGGGAAATCTCGGCCACTCAACACATACCTTATAGGTATTTATCAGCTTATAACAGGACTGGAGCGGCGGCGGTGTATTTCAGTGGCGCTACAGGAGCTACTGGTGCAACGGCGGCAGAGTAGACGGCTGGCACGACAGCGGCGCCGTAATTATGTCTCACATCGATCGAGCTGCTGGCGGAAGCCGCATCCAAATGGGCGTTGGCATAGGCAATGGGAGCTGCGGCATAAGCGGCTGGCACTGAGGCAACGACGGGTGCAGCGGCCCATGGCGCGGCGACTGGAGGGATCCATTGTGGCTTGGCGGCGGCGCAGGCGATGAAGGCGCACAGAACAATGATCTGCAAGAAATCAAACGAAGTGTTCTAGTAAACTGGATTTGAGGAAATCTTTTCAACTTACGAATTTGACCATTTTGAACGTTTTAAGAATACTGCAAATTGCGATTGTGTTTTCCCCCGTTGACTCGGGCGCTTTTATACTCAGCCACATTCGGTGGGAGTTGCATAATTCAGTTCCGCACTTTGCCATTGAAACGTGTGCGGAATTCCATTTCGAATAAAGCGTATTTAGGTGTGCGCACACATACTTGATTGTACGGAATTTGGGCGAATGCAAGAGAGTATAAAAATAGAAACCTAAATATTTTGTACAAAAATACTAAAACCAAGGCATATAATTTGCTTAGAGCTGCTTCGCATAGTTTTTGATTGTTTTTGATAGTTTCTGTTATTCTTCTTTATAAAAGTCTTAGTTGTGTCATACGAGGGTAGGTTATCAGCTAAAGAGATTGATAGTGTTTAAATCTTTCTTTTGATGCTATCAGGATGCAAAGAACCTTTTTCGTTTTATTTCCGAAAATTTATCAAATTCTTCAAATATATTCAGTACAAACCACAAAAAAGTTCGAAAGCGGCACCTTGTTAGATTTTAAAAGTCTACAGTATATATTAATAATCAGTATTCTCATATTAATTTAAAAAATAATAATTTTTGATCAAGACAAAATGATTTTTAACTGGATAAGCCTACATTTGTAGTTTGCTTGTGTGCCTTTTTGTTTTTCTTCTTCGACTATGTCAACCTTCGTACTGTATGTCTATCCCTCATCTTAGATTACTAACCCTCGTACAAGTATGAAAAGCAGAAACAATATTTCCTCTTAAAAAACAACTTTATTGTGTGTGTCTACGAGCTATTTATGTAAATATTTCAGAAAACGAATGCATTTGCTCACTGGAATTTAAAGGATTTGCGACAATCTCATTGTTTTTTAAATAAAATAATAAAATAAAGCAAACATATGCACATTGCCATGCCTAATCTTGTTATAATTCTTATTTAATAAAAACAAAAAGTTGCTGAATATTAAAAATTGTTTGCAGTCACATCTGAAGAGTGAGTTTTTTGTGCACACATTGCACAGAAAGATTAAGTAAAATTATGAATTTAAACAAAGATCGCACTCCGTGTAGGCATAACGAGCTCTCAACTCTCTGCTATTTTGGCAGAAATTACATTATTATTAAAAGCCAGCAGTCATGTGGAGTTGTCGACTCACTCACAAGTCTTTCTTAAAATCTCAAAACCTCTACATAAGTTTAGGATTGAACAATAATATATAATATTTACGCAAAGTCAAAAATCGAAGACGGATTTTAATTTAAGTTTTGAGAAACGAACGCTTTCTTAGATGAGACTGAGCTTTTCGGAAAGCTCAAGAAAGGAAGTGGCTATTTCTGGAGTTAAACAAGCTTAAATTTGAATTATTTGAGTGGGGAGATTGATCGAAATTGCTTGATAATATGCAGGATATACTTACGTCGAAGTAATAAAATTTAATGTATCATCGCACTACATTATATTTAAGGAGCTTTTAGTGCCGCAGAATTGTCGTGCGCTTCCACTTTAAGAAAATTTTATATGCTGAACGGAAGCATTCAACTTTTTATTATGCAAAATTCATTGATACACAAATACAAACACAAACTACACTGAATGCTGACGGTAAAGTGTAGCGAAAAGTAATGCAATGAGTCTGCAGAAACCCACACACATATACACACAACACATGTATATGTATGTATGTATGTAGTAGAAGGCATTACAAACAATAAGAAAACAGCTCGACATCGATTATGTTGTTAGAACAGATGACAAAAGTTGTGCATTTCTCGGCAGTGCCGGCACACACACATACATACATACACCCACATACACAGAGACGTATGTATGTATATACATATGTATATGCAGCGCTTGTAGGAGTAGCAACTTTTACCGTTTCTTTATTTTTGCTGGCTTGTGCCAACACACATTGAAATAACGGTTATAATGCACCCACACACCGAAGTCCCGCCATCCATCCAAGTGCGAATCGACGTTCGTGGGCGTGTGTGTGTGTGTGTAGGTGTGTGCGTGAATCAAGGCGAAAAGTAGGTGAAGAACAGCACTAAAGTTGCAACACAGCTGCCGCTAATACTTACTGTGGCAAAATATTGAAAACGATGATGATGATGAAGAGAACAATTGAGAGAGTGCCATATAGACTGAACTGAAGCGGATGGGGGGGAGGAAAACAATGATGAAAACTTTTATATTAATATCAGAAGAATTTACTCAGCAGCTAGTCGTTGTCGTAACTGCGATTCTTCTTGTTGTTGCCATTGGTATTTTTTATTGTTGCTTATGCTAGCAGCTGTTTTCTACTTTGCACAATTTCAAGTTGCAAATGTAATTACGCTAAGTGCAGGACTTCATATCTCACGCTCCCCGGAACATGGCTCATTTGAGTTTAGAATGAGATTTCGCAATTACTCATATACAAGCTTATACCGATGTATGTATGTAAGTATGTAAGCAGGAGATTATTGTGAGAATTCAGCGCAAAAGAAAGTGCGAAATCAGCAGACCTGTGGCGTTTCGAAAGCGATCGGAGAAAAGATTTTGTTGCCAACTTAGTTTCGCTCATTTCATTGAGTTGAAAAGTATTAGTTTGAAAAGAAGTAATAATAATGTTCTTTGACAGTTGTTATGATCTGCGTTATGAGCTTTCCGTTTAAATTAAGTTCGCTGAGATGATTAAATGATTCTCGTGAGAAATTGTTTTGAAGTTTATGTTTGAAACTTTAGAACAAATAATTTGAGACTGTGCATGAGCTTTCAAAATACAACAACAAATGAGATATCCACTTTTGAAATCAACTCATAGCATAGATATATAATTTTTTCTGATTTTCAGTTGACCTTGATTTCATTCTTATCCTTAGAAGAACCATCAAAGGTTTCGGGAGCCGTCTTGGAACCATGTAAACTCATTTTCAATTAGGTAACTATGTATTCGACGAAATTAAAGTATTTTCCAAAAGTACACAAAATCATTCAAATTTGTATTGAAGTTGTGTGAAGCTCGTTAAACGTAAAAACGTAAAAACTATGAGATAGTAGTGCACGCCACTTGCATGCATATCAGGTATGCATTCGGCGAGTGTGTGAAACGTAAAATCCAAAGCAAAGTAAACTTAAGTTATGCTAATGCAAAACATGCACTCGTTGAAGACGCAGAGCAGCCGGACAGCCACCCTTTGCACTGAACTAATTATCTATGCGACCGCGAGCGCCGAGCTTTCAATGCCGTTCGCTGGTCGCTAAATAATTGGTAGAAAATGTAATATTTCAAATGTTTCGGAACTATAAAAGCGCACAACGACGACAAAGAAGACATACTCACAAAACAGTTCACTAAGCTAACACAGCAAGCAACTGCCGAAAACTAACTCTAACCAAATTTAAAATGGCCAAATTCGTAAGTTTAAACAAAATTGGATTTTTATCGAAATTGAGTCCGTTTAATATTATTGTATTCTTTCGTTTACAGCTGATTGTCCTGTGTTCATTCATTGCCTGCGCTGTCGCCAAGCCAGGTCTGATCGCGCCACTCGCGGCCCCATTGGTCGCAGCTCCACTAGCTGCTGCTGCCATAAATGCTCCATTGGATGCCGCTTACGCCAGCAGCCGTCTTGATATTCAGCAGAGATATGGTGCCGCTCTATTAGCTGCAGCTCCAGCTAAACTTGTAGCGTCCGCCCCCGTTGCCGCTCCCCTAGCTGCTGCTCCCGCCAAAATTGTCGCCTCAGCTCCATTAGCTGCCCGAGTTGCTGCTCCATTGGCTGCTGCAGTAGCTGCCCCTCTTGCCTACTCCAACCTCCCTCTGGATGCCGCTTACGCCAGCAGCCGTCTTGACATTCAACAGAACTACGGTGCCGCTGTAGTTGCCGCTCCTCTGGCTGCTGCTCCCGCCAAAATCGTCGCCTCAGCTCCATTAGCTGCCCCAGTTGCCGCTCCTCTGGCCGCTGCTCCCGCTAAAATTGTTGCCTCAGCTCCATTAGCTGCCCCAGTTGCTGCTCCATTGGCTGCTGCAGTAGCCGCCCCTCTTACCTACTCCAACCTCCCTCTGGATGCCGCATACGCAAGCAGCCGTCTTGACATCCAACAGAACTACGGTGCCGCTGTAGTTGCCGCTCCTCTGGCCGCTGCTCCCGCTAAAATTGTCGCCTCAGCTCCATTAGCTGCCCCAGTTGCTGCTCCATTGGCTGCTGCAGTAGCCGCCCCTCTTGCCTACGCCAACCTCCCTCTGGATGCCGCTTACGCCAGCAGCCGTCTTGACATCCAACAGAACTATGGTGCCGCTGTAGTCCCCGCTCCTTTGGCCGCTGCTCCAGCTAAGCTTGTTGCTCCAGTTGCTCCCGTAGCACCACTGGCTGCCGCACCAGCTCTGTGGTAATTTAGTGATACTAACTTTTGAAAACTTTTTATGGATGACTGCTAAATATAAAATTACAAATATAAATATTTAAAACGAAGAAACATGTGTGTTTATTTTCTCATATCTTGGGTTATTAGCATTTCATATCTTTAAATAAGATTGTTTTTTGTCCAAACCGCAAGAAGGACTAGTAGCCGCAGTGTGAGCCCAAGTTTTTCACCGAATAGAGAAGAAGATATAGCTTCATCCGATAGCACATTGAATACCTTCACGAATTTTTTCAAGAGTTATTCTGCGAAGAGGTGAAAGTTCTGCCACTCGAATTATTATCTTCAGACTGAAGAAATTACATAACAAAGATTTTTTCTTATTTTGAGATATTGTTCTCAATATTACTAACCAATTGCTTTTGTCACTCTATGAATATCACTTTAGGTTTGTGATTTGTAAGATTATCAAACTGGCAATCCTCAAGACATATATATATTCCAAATAAAGACTTTATACATCAATTTCTACTGTGTATAATCTACTTTTTTTCCCATATCTACATTCCCATGGCTTCAGGAAGGATATTCTGGTAACCTTTTTGATTATGGATATGTTTTGGATATGGACATTAAAAATTAAATATTCAATAAAGATTATATTCGTACTCCATTTTGGCTAATACAAAAAAAAATATCTCTCAATATTGATCTGTCGTCGACAGTCATTAAAAAACTTCTCTCAAAGTATATTACTGTTCTTAGTCAGCTATAAACATATTAATAAGTTTCTCTATATGTTAGTTAGACTCGGAGTAATTTGCTGGTTAGATCCTAATACTAAACACACTTCTTTGAAGATTGCATTCCAACATTTCTTTATGATGAGAAGCTAGTATATTCCGCCAAACTAATAGAATGATCAACTGTTATTGGAACTAGCTAATATCAGATGATACTTCAATAATATGATCTTTTCTGACATATGACAGCCTTTGTTTACTTTTTTTGGATAGCATGTAATGAATGGCTTAATACCAATCTACCCATCAAGAAAAGTTAACAACATTTGATTAAGATATCTCAACAGCATCGAACGCATGCCAGATCGTGACATATATACTATATTGGTGGTGAGTTCGATTCCCAAATGTGCCAAAATTAAACACTCAAATAGCATTAAGGTACAAAGTGTGACTGTTATTGTGATGACTAATTGTTTCGCGACTATCCCCATTCCAATCAATGAAATATTGGTCGAAAATGATGAAATTCATTCAACATTGAAGAGAGCCGACGGAACTTTGCCTTTGAGACGAATGTTTTTTACCGTTGGCCACGAGCTATTTGGACAAGGTGACGATAACAGCCGACGTGCATATTCATACGCATGGAAACAGTTAACAAAAGGGACAGAAAACCCAAAATTCTACGCATACGCACACCTAAAAAAAACAGCAGCCATAAAAAAAGTTACAATACCCTAATGCAGCGGTGCAGACGGGCCTAAAAGCTGCGCGTACGTGCCACGCATTATTAAGCGGCCCGAAGAGCCCGCAATGGCGCGTGGAACTCGCAGAATATCTTTCGTGTTATGCGTGGTCAGTGATGTTGCGCTTGTATCTGTTGTGTGTATGTGTGTTCGTGTGCGTAAAATGGCAGCTGCTCAACCCAACGAGGAATGGATATAAAAGTCGAAACCGTTAACTGACAGACATCATAAGTCAACTTGTCTTCACAGAAGCAACTCAAGAAATATCAACAAAAGCAAAATGTTCAAGCACGTAAGTTCAATTGCGTAGCCTCCTGTTATGCACAAATGGATTAATACTCGGATTATTTACAATAATTTCAGATCATTGTTGTCCTGGCCACCATTGCCTGCGCCGCCGCGAAGCCCGGTCTGCTGCACGCGCCATTGGCCGCCGCACCACTCGCCCTGGCCGCTCCAGCGCCGATCATCACTGCCACCAGTAGCCAGGTTGTTGCCAGAACCCACAATGGTATCGCTGCCGCACCAATAGTAGCCCCCGTCGCTGCCCCTCTGGCGGCTGCGCCTTTGGCCGCGCCAATCGCACCAATCTCACCTTTGGTCCGTTACGCTGCCGCTCCGCTCGCCGCTCCGCTCGCCGCTCCACTCGCAGCACCCATCGCACCACTGGCGGCCCCAGTAGCTCGTTACGCCGCCGCCCCAATCGCTCGCTACGCAGCTGCTCCTTTCGCCTACACATCCCCTTTGGCGGCGCCCGCTCCTTTGGCGTACGCTCCCTCCTAAGCGGCGCCTCTGCACTACGCAGCCGCACCAGCGCTTTGGTAACGCAACACGACGACTGATTTTGCTCGAATTAATTTAAGAAATATAAGATAACAAACAATTAAAAATAATAATAAAACAGAATAGTACACACAAAAGCTCGTGCTCTGCAGTACTTTATTTATTTATGTTGCACCATTATGTTGCATTTTTTTGCGTTTTTGTTGGCATCAAAAAGCATTTTCACCAACCTATTTATTCACCAAATGACTGCGATAAATAGTGGCTACATGGAACCTCCCCCGCCCCACACCCTGCCACGCGCACACGCACACAAGTTCAACTTTAATGCAGCAACTGCAGCCGGACCCCTTGTAATATGCCATATTTCTCTTTGAGGCAGCACGAGTCGAGAACTTAAAAAGTAGAATAATCCACTACAAAAGTAACTGCTTTAAACCTTCATCTCAGGTATTCCTATTCAGTGTAATGGCAGCGCAAAACTGTGTACCCCTACAGAGGTGGCTACGCAACAATATGACTCTGTGTACTCCTATACACACACACACACACAGGCATTTGCAGTTTACAGCTACGTGAGTAAGGGTGTATGCCGTTCTTTGTTGTCGAGTATCCGCCTGTGGCCCGCGCACCGTGCTGTGCTCTCAGCTCAGCTTTCTGACTTGTACATAATCCATAATGTAGGTACGATGTTCTCGCATTCTCCCCGCGCGCCACTGCCATTTCCTTTCCGCTTCTTCCGTCTGCTTCCGCACTCTTTCGCACTCCGCTTCCGAAGTCATTTGTTTGTGCTTAATGGTGCCTCCTGGAATTTATGTGCCTAGAACGTTCCCAATACAAATCTACTCTAGTTTTGCGAGCAGCAGCAGCAGCAGCGAGTGGGAGTCGCCACTTCTACTTGACTAGCGAGCGCACTGCATTTACGAGTATAGCTGCAATCGTCGGGGCTTGCTTAAGTCGGATAATACCGCCTCAAGTGCAAGTGACTGCGAGAAAAATGCTTTACTGACTTGGCTTTAAATAAATTACACGAATAGAAAGTAGACAAGTTGGTAAAATGCGGCAAATGCATACACATACAAATATAAATATACATAAACGTATACAAATACAATTATATATACACAATGTACTTAGATCTCACGCTTACAGAAATATGTACATATATACTCCTCGTTTATATGCAGGTATTGGGGTAATCCTTCTCTGCGCCTGTGAGACTTTTAAAAAATTTTACAGTAACCATGTTGTTGTAGCGACATAAAACATTCCCAAAATAATTTAAAAATGCGCGACTCACATAACACTCCTCACCCTATGGTCCAACCCGTTCGGAACAGCTTGTATCCTGGACCTCCCGTTAGATGACCCCGATGACAACTAGATTTATGCTTTTCGTTTGAACCAGGGTATGGAAAATAGTTATAAAAACAACAACAACAACCTAAATAATTTTGTGAAATGCTGTCGATTTGACAGTCCTTGGATTGATAATAATCCGGTTGGGTTTCGGTTGCCGAGAACCTGCTGTATTAAGAAATCCATCAATGCGCTTTGTTTCAACTTAACATGCTCCTTGATGAATAGAATATAGGTCATCCCTTTTCGATGCCTAGCTTTCAACGAAAATACTTATTACTGAGTACCACGACCCTTCTAAGGTAAACCCTATGAAAATATTCTAAATTTCATTGTTCGATTCAGTCTCAACTTCACTAACTTCACCGTTCTCGTTACACGGAAAAAAAACCCCGCAGTTAAATCAAATACTTTTTGCAGTTAAAGTACAGTAAAACAAAAGTATTTGTTTCAACAGCAAAACTCTTGACGGAAATACTTTGCTCTTGATTCAAATACTTTTTTTAAATGCGGCACTTTTGAATCAAAAGCGGCTGTGCTTTTAAAAATCATCTTATTAAAATCTAATATAAAAATAGTTGTTTTAAAGGTTTCGTATTTAATTTTCATTGATTACAGTTTTTTAAATGTAAAAGTATTTGTCACAACCATTTCGCATTTAATTTTACTGTTTCTCCATACGATGACAGGGACGCTTACATTTTTCCATCGATCATTCTAGCAGAAACACGTGTTGCGTGCGCAAATACTTTAATTTGGGTTTTATAGGTAAATATATGTGCTGTAAGTATTAATTTAATTGAAAGTGAATACTTCAAGACATTTCGCGTTTAGTGAAGCTGCGCAAAAGGAGCTTACATAGTTTGCATTTGCATTAGTGTGCCTGCCGCATCGCCCGCTGCTTACGGAGGCTGTTTAAAAGGGACTTCCACAGTGATTTCTTTATATAAAAGACGACATTTGCGAAAAGTCTACTCTGCAGGTATGTTATGGTTTATATACACATTTATTTCAACAAAAATATGTGTTTAAAAACAATTTTTGTGCATTTTAGTTTACACTATGAGTGAGGAGTTGATACCATCAACTGAGCTGTCGTTATTTGCCGAGCAATGTCGGTTGGGAGATGAGTCCCCTACAACGAAAAATGTCGACAATGAGTCCATTGTAATTTTGGATAGTGATGGACAGTTAATTAATTTATTGTGTTCGTGGGATTTGTCGTCAAATGCATTGATACAGTTCAATAGATGTGGTTTAAAGAGTGTAGCAATTTTGCAGATGATCCATTCCCACGACATTGACGAAATTTTTAATGCCAGAGAACTAATTGCGGACAAAATTAAGTTCCGCTACAACTTGCAAAAATTGCGTTTAGAAAATAATGTAAGCAAATCATATAACACGCTTATAAATTATTTATATTAATGTCTTTCTAGTTCGATATGCTCACGTGCTGCAGTGGTGATAGAACTATAACAAACCTTTCATCCATTCGAAGCTGGCTGAGCTCTGCAAGCACACCTTCAACATCCCCAAACAACGAACCCAACGTCGAAGAGGTTTTAAAAGAAACAGTAGCAGGTAACGACATAATAAAGAAGTGCGAAAACTGTGGTTGCCTCCAAGAAAGTGACCAATCTGCAATAGTTCGCATTATTGTGGATAAACTGAACCTGACGTATTACGACGCCATGCTTGGAGCACTTGATGCAAGTAATGTCGATTTCTTCTATTGTGTGATTTTTGTTATTAATTTCAGGTTTTTTATTTAGATTGCAGGCATTATTATCTTATAAACTTACTACATGCAGTAATAACACCGCCGATAGTAAATAAAAACATAAAGCCCTCCATTACAGATGCACAAATGGATATGATGGTGCATCTTATAAATATTAATAACTTCCAGCAAAAACTTGACGAGCTAAATGAAAGCGCTCACAACGAGGGATTAACACTGCAACCTAGAGTTTTTGTTGTTGGTGAGAGTCCTCAAAACTTGAAGGAATTCTATGTCTGTGTTGACAACATTAAATATAAAGTAGGTAGCTTAATTAGGGCTATAGATTTAGTTGTAAAAATGTCTTTTGTATTCAACATTGAATATTCCGTAAAGAGCAAATATGTGTGGATTTTCCTTCAACGATATATTTATGATATTTCCTCTAAAGAAAAATTTCCCAAAATTGAAAATATTTTAAACAAGCAATGTTCAATAAAAATGCACTTGAAGAAAGACCCACACATACTTGCTCTATATGCGGAAATGAATTTATATTATTTGAAAATCTTTTTAACCATCTTAAGATTTTACATCGAACTCCAATTACTTTTAAGTATTTATGCCTTTATCAGAAATGCAATAGATATTTTCAAAACTTGTATAAGTTTCGAAATCACGCAAGCAAGCATGATTTTAATTGTAATCTTAATGAAAGCAGTAGTAGTAGTAGTTGTCACTTTTGTAAACTTTACTCTGTATATTCTCAAATAAAATATAATTTTTATGAAAAAAGTAAATTGATATTGAAATTTTGACTGTGCATAGGGAAGTGGGCGGAGAGAGGTGGGAGGGGGTGTTAAACACAACAATAAAACAAATACGATTACATTTGAATCAAGAGCAATTACTGTTAATCTCAAATACTTCTACTGTTAACATAAATGTATAAGTATTTGCTACAACAGTGCCCCGTATTTCGATCAAAAGTGTTCCACTGTTAATTTAAATACTTGACGCATTTACTTCAACAGTGCTCGCACTTTTAAAACAAATACTCAAAGTATTTGGGCACGTTTCTAATGCAAAAAGTATTTGTGGCAAATGTAGAATACTTTGGTTTTACTAGTTTTTTTTTCCGTGTATGAACTTAACTGTCCAACTTGGGCTTGAGTCTTTTTGAAATCTCTTCTCCCAAATTCTTATTATCACACCCTAATCCTCATCTGTATGCCTGACTATATAGGTATATGCAGGCGCATAATTTGCGCTTTCGTATACATAAGGACATTAGCGGAAATGGTAGTGGCTGCGGATGTGAATCTCATTGAGGATGCTGATGTAGGTGTTCCTCTGTGTACTTTCTGAAATATTTATTGGCGGAATAAGAGAATTTTCATAAAACCAGAAAGAGGACAGAGCACAAGTGAAAATTCATACACCACACCGCCAGAAATACAGAAATATATGTACATATTAATGTAAAGAGGCGAAACAGATGCAAATGTACTCTCAACTAAGTACCATCGCTTGTCTCAAGACCCACCCGCAGAGTGTATTTCGAAAGATAAGCGTTTAACAGTGAGGAAGTAGGAAGAACAAAATTCAAAAGTGTTATTGAGCATTTTGGCGGGAAGTCGTAAAAACAGCAGGAAACGGCGTAATTTTATAAATTCGGGAATAATTAAATTAATGGATGCTTGGTAATACGACGCAAAATTTTTGGTTCCAAATAAGAAGAATCTTCACCCTTGGGTTTTAATAGAGCTTACCTTATATATCATTGCCCGTTAGAGTTCAGAGATTAGGTTCAGAGGCTTATTCTCGCGACAATAGTCATGAAGGATCTCACATGGATAGCTAAAGGTACCATTCAATGTGTAAAAAGCTAATTTCTAATCCCGCCAATCCTCTTGGTTCGCCGAAGGCATGACTACCGAGAAGTTCCAACCTTAGTCTAGCGAACTCTGGACAGTGGAAGAGAGAGTTTCCAGCCTGATGAATAAGTATGTATTTGCCTGCTCCGAAATGGGTCGTCTAACACTAATGGTTTTAGTAAAGCATCCTGCGCCAGCGGTGCCGTCATTTATTATTATGTATGGCTGCTGATTATGACATTAATTAACAATTGACCAATTCTCAAGCAATTCTCTTTGGTTGCAGCTGCAACGGAAAGTCTGCGATTAATGTACTTTCTGAGTGTTTGCACAAACTTTAAAACTAATTAAAAATTCCGAGCACATGCTCGCGAAAATTTTCTGTCAGGTTTTATGATGCAAAAGCGAGGAGCTCGCTCTTCATTTCACATTTTGTATGCAAATAATGTTGCCGACAAAGTTTTTGTTTTACAACAACAAGAAGAATAGAAAAACCGTGCAAAAAACTCCAGCGACTAAATTTGTTGACATGGGTCAGTAACAAAAGAGCTTCATGTAAAGCATTACTAATAAGTTACACAACAGTACCGTTACAACCCCCACTCCGATGACTAGCGGAACTCTGACATTTCAGAGAAAACAAACACGCTTAGACGATACGAATTAGGCGCCTCTCACTATTGTCCATCCCAGAATATTAGCTTGCCTCGGCAATTAGCAACGTTGAGAGCTTTCGAAGCTGCAGCGACAGCAGCAGAACTTGGTTAATCAATTTTCAAGAATGTTCAAATGCGTAAGTTGCTTGTGCGAGACAACGCCCAGAAACATTCACTTTTCGTGTTAATTGATATCAAATTTATTTCAGGCTTTTGTCATTGTTGCCATCGTTGCCAGCGTCATAGCCGAGCCCGGCATTCTGCACGCTCCGGTTGCTCCGCTGGCCGCCATTACAGCCACCAGCAACCAAGTGATTGCTCGCAACCATAACGGCATCGCCATTGCTCCGATTCTAGCTGCTGCCGTCACCCAACTTGCCACACCCTCGGCAGCGCCACTGGCAGCTCATCTCCATTATGCTGCATCAGCAGCAATTTTCCTGTGAACTCTCAACCGAACTGTGCCACAACTAAAGTTGCCTAGTTACTCGCACTAAATGTGCAGTTGTTGTAGATAGACAAAGTAATCGCAATAAAAGTTAATTAGAAAGTATTTAAATTAATTTGCTGGTTTCTAATTTGATTTAACACTACAAAATAGTGAGTGAAATGCAAAAATTACTAACTAACTTTGGCGCAGTAATTGTTTGGCATAAAAGCAGAATTAAATTTAATTTTACAAAATCAAGAGCTCAGTCACATCAGCTCGTTCTTCTCGGATTCAGATAAAGTTACCGAAAGATTCTGTCCCTGGAACAGGGTAAGGCGAAATATTCCTCAACAACTAGTCAGTCGGAACATACCCACAAGGATTTCAGACCAGTATTCAATAGGTTCTACAAGGTTCAGATGAAAGTCGTTCGATGATAGATCGAAATCTTCAGAGGCTTTATAATATTCAAAACTTTATAACAGCAATATACATATGTTCCTTAAAAAGAACGAACGAAAAAAACGAACTACACCGAAAACATTTCTTAAAAGCTTAAGGAACTCGAAAACCTGTTTAACCTTAAAGTTGAACGTTGAACCTCTTAGTAACCTTTCGGTATTCGTATAGTTGGATAACGAATGCTCACGAGTCCTCATAAATTCAGCGTTTTAAATACTTGTTCATATTCCATACTACAGTATTTGTATTCGTGGCTAAACTGACCAAACAATATTGCACTGTGTGTTTGTGAGGCTCCACATTTGCGCTATTAGACCCAAATATTTCTTCACTGTTCCTTCTAAGACACTAACACAATACATAGTCGTTAGTCATATCACGAAGTCCACACTAAGAGAAGTGTCCATAAATTCACGTTCGCATTTCAATTTCTCTTAACTTATGACAACAGCACACTAAAAATAAAAAGGAACGGAAGAATTCCATCGAATTCCTTACAAGACAGCCACATTCTAATCCTTGAATGTGCATACCCAGTGGTAAATTGTATATTTCCCAAGCTTGTATGGAATGGATTCGATATACATAATTATCGTATTCGAACTAGAATCTAATCTAGAACTACTAGTCAACATTGATGAGTCTTGTCACAATACTTAATACCTGATGGTATTTAATATCTATATCGAGTATTCAAAATCACATTTTCAAAAAACTAACATAGAGACAACTCTGGAATCTAAGGGTAAATCTAAACTCGCACTTGAACTATTTGGTAGATGATTTATTGAACTTTTCCCACAGATCCTTTATTCGGTATTCCAGTTAAATAAACTCATCGGTGGAGACTACACCTGGGACTAGATCCTTTCAAGTCGGTTTGGTGCGAGCAACGAAACTAGTACTCTCTTGGAGCTCCATTAAATTCACCACATGGTGTTTTCAAGTACTTATTTGTGCTATTTGTGCTATATGTGCCTTCATGTGTATGCCTGCGAGGTGGTACTTAAACAATTTACTGGCATTTAAGAGCATATTTCTTCCTTTTATTCAGGTACTTGCAATATTAATAATGAATAGTCGAACATAAAAACAAAAGCAAACACAGTGAAAACAATGATGGGTAAGGTTAACAGGTGTCAACTTAGAGCTAGAGAAGAGAATTCACGTATTCGCCGGATATGTATGAATTGATCGGTTTAATAGCAACGCACATGCGAATGAATCGGCTCAGACAACAACTCTTGGTGCAACCAGCTTGGCTGGGGAAGCGGCAACTGGGGCAGCTATTACCGGAGTGGCAGCGGCAGCGGCTACATAACGAGCAGGAGCTGGAGCCACAGCCGCAGCCGCAGGAGCAACATAGTTAGCTGGAGCCACGGGAGCTATGGGAGCCACGGGAGCTGAGGCGATGTAAGGAGCACTATTATAAGCGGTAGCAACAGCGGGTGCGGCGATGGGGGCATATGGAGCTGTATAGGCCGCTGAAAAGGCGGCTGGCGCAACAAAGCGAGCAGGAGCCGGTGCTGCCGCGGCAATGGGTGCTGGGGGTGCGACCAACTTGGCAGGTGCCGCAGCAGCAGCTATCAGTGGTGTTGCGTAGTAATTGCTCTGTATATCCACACGTTGGCTGGCGACCGCAGAGTTCAATGGAGCGTTCGTATATGCGGCACTGTATGCCGCTGAGTAGGGTGCAGCGTACGCTGAAGTATATGCCGCGTAGGGTGTTGAGTATGCGGCGTAGGGCGCACTATAGGCAGCGGCATAGGGCGGTGCCGTGTAAGCGGCGGAAACGTATGGGGCGGCAGCAATAACCGGAGCAGAAGCAACAACTGGGGCGGCAGCAACAGGCGCAGCTACGGCCACTTGGGCGGGCTTAGCTGTCACGCAGCTAGCGCTTAGAGCAATCACCATCAACAACAACGACAACGACAACTAGAAGAATGTGGAAAAGTCAATACATAACTGTGTGCAAATAAAAAGTCGTTTCCTCAATTCAATCAACCACTTACGAGTTTCGACATCCTGAGTAATATTTGATGGGTCTTTTATTTGCTTTTTTGTTGGTGTTTTTGCTTTTAGGTTTCTCCTTATTCTGTGTGGCTTTGTGTGGCTTCCTCCTTGTATTGCTTCTTGTTCGTGGCGAATTCTTGAGTTTGCCGCTTTTAATCAACGATGGTGCGCTGAGTCGTGCATAGAATGCATTCCACTACAGTGGATCGCTCGCATTTTATAGGGTGGAGCCGGTGGTTAGCGCTCATTGCACATCATGCCGTATTACTTAGCGAGTATTCCGCTCCTCCTTGCATATTCCGCTATTACTTACTGCCACCTATTCCATTCGTAGCGCTTCAGCCCAGCCCCCTTTGTCCCGCCGCCACGACACTGAGGTTGGTTGAACGCTTTGCCAACTTTTGTTAACTTCTTAATGCAAATGTTCGTCGTCTGCGACATCAATTTGTCAAAACCGTAGCACTTTGAGTGACGGTATGGTCGGTTGTATGGCTTTTGTGTGGTGTGGTTACTGACTGCCTCGCACATACATATAAACATACAAACATACACGAGTTGAGTGAGGAGTATATATCGCGGTGTGTATAGTTACAAATTGCGTTCTATTGCAAAACAATACAAAAGTGCTCAGTTTGCTGCCATTCAAGGACTTGCCGTCGTTATACGCCGTTGGCAAATTATCAAGGAATGTTTATAGCAAGAAGTTAGTTTTCAGTTAGTAGATATCTGCTTAAACATACATACACATGTATATATGTACATAAATATGTAAATATCCAGCATTTGAAAATTGAAGTATATACTTATTAATGTATATATGTATGTATGTATGTATATACTCGCTCATTGCTGTATGTACCCAATAAAATACAGAGGAAAACATTTTATTACGGCGAATTCATGAACTGATTAAGAGCAGATTCGAGCACCATTCCTGTTGCAGCTTCAATTTAGAATTTAATAGTTTAAGGCTGGCAGATCTTAACACGCCATATATTCACTTACTGTATTATTAAAACATAGCTCTTTTAAATTTGTATAGAAAGTTAACTCAATGGATAATTATCCGAGGCTGATGATAGGGCAATCTCGTGAGACGTTTTTTGATATCAGAAATATGCTCACATTTTGCTCTGCTGAAGATAGATGGCAGTTTTTAGAAAATGTGTTCATTTTCGTTCGTTGGAATTAGGTTCGACAGCAACAACAATTTGATTTTAAAATTGTTAAGGATATAGTCAGCTCAGTTACCAAAATCACGCTCTCATCGAAAATGTTGTTAAATGTGGTCTTGGGACGAAAATACTAGTAACATGCCCTACCAATATTGGCGAAATGTAGTCCCGCGAGAAAAAAATATCGGAAAAGCGGTGCCCATACCAATTTAGAAGTAATTATAAGCTATGTTCAGTACAAAATCTCAAAATAATTTCTCTAAGGAACTTTATTTGAAGTCGGCATGAATGAAAACATTTATTTGAAGCCCTTATTTAGCAACTACAAAGCGAATACAACAACCTGACTATGCGACAATATTATTAAAACCTATTTTTTCCCGAATGGTGGAATGCGAATAATGGTAAAATCTAACAAATACATTCACTGATCCATCCCTCATCGTCATCAATCATTTTCTCTAGTGTCTCTCACTGGAGCAGAAGATCGCATTAAAGCATATCCATCTCGTCCTATGTTTTTTGCTCTCATCTTGAGTTCATTCCACGACTTTCTACATTCATTGATTTCTTTTTGCAAGAATCTTCTCTATGTGACCTTAGGACGGCCTCTCTTTCATCCTTGGAGGGTTCCAATTCATAGCTTGTTGGCAAAGTGTGTCACCTATCTATCTTCATACATTTTCACATTTTTAAATAGGTGGTCGTAGATTCCAAATAGTAATTTTTGTATGAATTGTCGTGGCGGTAGGCCTCCAAACCTTGAGGATACGCCGTTGGAACCTGATGATAAAGCTCTGCATCTATTTCCAGCAAGATGGTCGGTTTCAAGTCAGGTTTCAATACATAGACAACGTTGAATGTAAATTGTCTGATTTTTGCTTGGAAATATACTTCGGACGAGTTCAAAATCTATGCGCCTGTAGCTTTAATTATTCTGTTCTCTGCGAATATTATACAGTCTAGGTAGGTAAATTCTTCGACATGATCAATTTCTCTGCCACATATTAGTATAAAATGGTAGTTAGTTTTAGTTTCTAATTAGTTTTAAAACCCAAAGGACTTAAGAAAGCATTGAATGTCCTGCATTATCAAGACAACGGCTTCAGCATTTGGGGGCTGCACAGTACGTTAATCTGGAAGAGATCTCGTTGGTAAAGCCACAAAGCCTTTTGAAATTCGCAACAAGCGCTGGCATCCTAAAGGATGACTACTTCTCATTAACCAAGTGACGGCACTCCATCTGGTTTCACAAAGGACCAAAACTGGTCTATGTGTGGCGTTGTAGCCTGCCAGAGTAACCTAACCTAACCTAAGAAAGCATTTTTACCGACTCATGTCAATCAGTCAACAGTTGGTGTCGTGGTCAATACTTGAAGTTGCGAAATGTTCACGAAGGTTGTAAAATAAAATCTGCGCCGTATTAATTGTAATTCAATTGAATTTGCTTATTATTCGGACATTTACTTATTTATTGGGCATTGGCTTTATTTACAAAACATTGTGGGACCAAGTATGTCTGTTTGTATTCAAATATATGTATATTAAAAGTATTACCGCGCTACTGAAATATTTAAAGCGTTCGAATATTTTTGTTTAATGGGAATTCCATGTGCGACGTGTGGCGGTCGCCGGTGCGTTGGTGCGCTTCGCTTGATTCATTGGCGCGCAGACTTAGTGGCTAAATGTGATTAGAATATCAATTTTTTCAAAACTGCATGCATATACTATATTCACTCCCGGCATTTACAAGTATGTATGTATGTGCTTTGTTGATTGTATTTTTGCTGAGTAAGTGGTAGCGGAGGGCCGGCAAGTCGCGCTATTGCGCATGCGCAGCACCCATGCATCACTCGCTGCATTTTGAGTGCGCCGCCGCAGCTGTCTGTGCTGTTGGCTAGCCAAACTTGGCAATTATTCTTTTTAGGTTAGTAGCGTGGCGAGCGTTAATTGACACTTGGCTGTCAGCGCATTGCCGTCATTTGTCGCAATCCCGTCAACGCCAGCGATTGCGATTGAAAGTGAAAAAGACAATTTCATTTAAGGCATTAAATAATCCTCCACACACAAATTCGAAATATTTTCAAATAATTTGCAAAGCAAGTTTAAAAATGCACTCAAACCCCATTTGAGTGAAATGTTAACACTCTCTTTGCTTTCATCCAATCGTCCGCATGGAGTGAAGTCAAAAGTGTGAAAAAATACATTTTCAATATAAAAGCAAAAGTTTATCAGGAAATCATAAACAGTTCAATAATCGTTAATTGCAGAGCGCAATCCAAGGACTACTCGCTAAGAAAATGTGGCTAAAAGTGAATACAAACACACGGAATTTCTTTGATTTATTTTACATTTAAATTGCTTTGCAGCTCCTGACGCTGTGCATCTGCTCTGCTTCCGCATTCACAAAAGTGCAAGCAGCTGTGCCGCTTCCCGTCGCCTCGCTCGATCCAGACGTGGAGATCCTGCCAAGTGCGAGCGCCGTTAGCAGCCAATATGTATACCGCGTCCACAATAAGCCGTTAATTGGACCTGTTGTAGCGCCAATCATCGAAGTCAATCCTCCAGCCTTGGCCGCTCCGTTAAACAGCTTAGCTTTTCCAGCAGCGCATACAAATCTGCCGCTAACAGCACCGTTACCAGTTTTGAGACCGCCCATAATACCCATAGCCCAACAAGCCGCGCCTTTGTTACCGCTCTCACCAAGTTTGTCCCCACCAACCGTTTTTCCTGCTACTTTAATCTCACATCCAACACGTGTTTATGGACCACCAGCTTTTCCTTACGCTCCTGCGCGTCTGACACTCCCCTTTGCGAACTCAGGACGTCTGCGCTCCAGATTCAGTTATAAGCGTCGTCCAACTGCTATAGCTCTGCGTCGTTATCCGACCCACACAGCTTATCAGTGGTATGGTTAACTAAATCCAAATGTCCTTAAATTTATGTAACTTATTTGAAACTAATCTTTTCTCAGATTAGTATTGATATATAGTATATTTAATTATTTCCCAAACAGTAATCAGTACACACTCGCATCTCCCATGTAAAGTTTTAGCGAATATATTTGAATCCGCATCTAGCAAATACACCTGGATATTTAAAATTTTTAGCGTTTTTGAAAGATTGTACTTGATTGGTGTAGTACGAGATTGGGTAAAAGTTACCACTATCTTATTGCAATAAGATGTGGAATAGAAACAATTTGGAACGATATTACTAAGAACATGCAAAGCTACTTTAGAGAACGTTATTACTCCGGCTTAACCTTCTGATTCAGTTTATAAAAATGGAAAGTGATTCACATTGTCTTATGTTTTGCCATGAGATCAAGAGTCGTCTGCATTTGCTTTACTGCAAAAATTGGAATATTGAGTTATATTGGCTGCAGTTGACACCGCGATGTTACCTACATCATTTTAAACTGATCCGTTGTGTTGTCATAACTCACTGAAACGTTGTTCTGAAACAAGCTAGATTATGTACCGTCACTGCGGCTTGAGTCCATCACAATATCCACTGGGCGGCTGCAGTAGTGGTAGCCATGATTCAATTCAGAGTCAAGATTCGATTCAACCTTAGTCTCGCAGAAGTACGACTATCAAAAAATTGCTGAGATGTCTCAACTTCAACCTCTTCTTGGCAACTGCACCATCGAAATAAGGCAAATTTATTTAGCGTTGCCGTCTGGAAACCAATTACATAAGAGAACAAGTAAGGAAGGGTTAAGTTCGGGTGTAACCGAACATTTTATACTCTCGCAATTTATTTATTTAACTTTATTTATATTATATAATACACAATTTGACCCACATATTCGTCATATATATTGTATAAAGTCCATTGAAAGTTGGAAACCATAATATTATGTTAGAAGCACCGAGGTCCTCGTGTTCGATATATGGGGCCTTAAAAACCTATGGTCCGATTTCGGCGATTTTTAGAATGGGGCTGCCACACTATTAACACAGTATTTGTGCAAAGTTCTGCACCGATATCTTCACTAGTGCTTACTTTATATATTGTAATGTAAACTATTCAGATCGTCTTCAAAGTTCTGGTATGTAGGAAGTAGGCGTGGTTGTGAAGCGATTTGGCCTATTTTCACAACATATCATTGGGATGTAAGGAAACTATTACAAACCAAGTTTCATTGAAATCGGTCGAGTAGTTCCTGAGATATGGTTTTTAACCCATAAGAGGGCGACGTCACGCCCATTTTCCATTTTGTAAAAAAATCTGAGTGCAGCTCTCATCTGTTATTTCTTATGTGAAATTTAGTGTTTCTGACGTTTTTCGTTAGTGAGTTAACGAACTTTTAGTAATTTTCAACCTAACTTTTGTATGGGAGGTGGGCGTAATTATGATCCGATTTCTTTCATTTTTGGACTGTATTAGGAAGTAGCTAAAAAATGACTGCTTGGTTTATATAGCTCTATTGGTTTGCGAGAGGCGGGGCCACGCCCACTTCCCCAAAAAAATACATCCAAATATGCCCCTTCATAGTGCGATCCTTCATACCAAATTTTATTTCCATAGCTTTATTTATGGCTTAGTTATGGCACTTTATGTGTTTTCAGTTTTCGCCATTTTGTGGGCGTGGCAGTGGTCCGATTTTGCTCATTTTTTCGAAAGCAACCTTCCTATGGTGCCAAGATATAAGTGTGCCAAGTTTCATCAAGATATCTTAATTTTTACTCAAGTTACAGCTTGCACAGACAGACATTCGGATTTGAACCCCACTCTTCACCCTGATCACTTTGGTATATATAACCCTATATCTAACTCGTTTAGTTTTGGGTGTTACAAACAACCGTTATGTGAACAAAACTATAATACTCTCTTTAGCAACTTTTGTTGCGAGAGTATAAAAAGAGTTTTAATATGAAACCCTGAAGACTTAAATTTTGTTTTAAGAGTGCAAGCATCAAACTTCTTCGCATCAAATCTAACGCCTAAAATACAAAAAGTGATGTTGCATTGCTAGACACACGATAAATTTTCGTTATAGCGTAAAAGATTTCAGCAAAATAACGAAGGCACAATTAAATTAATACTCCATGTTGAAACGAGTTTGTGGTTACTTGAAGCATTTTTGATATTTAATTCTCTTTTCCATTTTATTTTCTAAAATTTGATTTAGTTTCAAGGATTTTAAATGCACACGCCGGAAATACACCACTACAAACACGCGATACATACAAACAGACACACACACACCCACACACGAGGGCACGTGAAGCGGCGGCGTGTAGTTGTAGTCGAAGAGAGGCGTGTGGGAGTACATTTTTGATATGCCGGCTAGCAAAACAATGTTCCGTTAGTAAAGTTTGTTGCATTTCAGAATTTGACAGAACGGCTTGAAGCATCCGTGCAGCATACCGAAAATCCTTATTGTACTTTATTGTATGTATTTATAATTTTTCTACGTTTCTATATACTGCCATCTGCATACTCATATATACATACATACACACACGTATATATATACTAAATGCATATAGATATTAATATTGCAGGAATAAAAAATCATTTAAAAAGGGGGTTGCTTGTGAAAGCAATTAAAACGTGTTGACTAAGTTGTGTAGAGCGCAGAAGCCTCTGCAGTTGTAGTGGTTGCTCAAACACACACCAACACACACACTCGCGCATACACAGACACACGATCCATTATAAGCATCGGTGTGTATAACAAAAAAGTGGACATCCAATATTCACGAATGCATCTGGTCTAAATTGAGTGACCTCCAAAGTTCATTTATTCAAATGAATCATGGGCGAAGAGTTCATTCCGTCACATAGCCATAAAAAGCTTATGTGAAAATATATTATTATAGTATTTGTATGTAATCTACCGTGTGTCTCGCAGGACGAACCATAACTTTTTCCCAGATTTCATTTTCGATAACGAAATTCTTCGCATTCAGCACAGCAGCATTCGCATTTAGCGAGGACCAGAACTTGTCGTGTTGTTTCATACTTCCATTGCCATAAATATGCATTCACGAATTCGCATTGCTTACTACGATATTACAAAAGTCCTATATTTCAAGCCCATTTCGGAGTTCGAATTCGAGTTCGAAATATTTACTATACGAATCCTTTAGGATGTCAGGAGCGTAACTCAACTCCTTGCTACGAACAAAGCATGCAGCCATTTTATGACGTCTACGAACCACTTGAAACGGAAGCAAAGCTTTCGAACTGCGTTCCACTTGAAGTCACTATGGACACAAACTAACTTTTCTTAGTCTAAATGAACATAATTGGCGAATGAAGCAGCGGTGTGCTAGTGGAACCACAGAACTTGTGCTCAAATATATACAAATTTCATATGAGAATAACTGGCGGTGTAAAAGTGGTTCCATAGAATACATTGACAGCTAGTTGTACCTATGGTGGTTGTTTAGCTAAACGTCTTCCACCAATTCTTTTGAATTTTTGGCACCCTACATCATGCACTCTTATTTCTAGACACTTCAGAACGGCTGATGGATCTTGCGAGAAACTTTGTATATTTAAAAATTTCTATCGGAGATTTGAAAGTGACTTCGAAGAACACCCGCTAACAAACCACAAGAAACGATTTCTATTAACTAAGATATTCCTGATACAGAAATATGAACGCACAGTGCCACGAGCCACTTCATATTAAGACACCTTATGTCCACCGACCTCAACTGGTGCACAACCAATAAGCGACGACCCGACTAAAAGCTTACCAAATATTTACTATCAAATATTCAAACAATTTCTTTCCACAACTGTAGAGAATTCCCTGGTGATTATCACGTCTTCATGGTCAAGGTCACTCATTATGGCTTATCATCCATGGCCTATGCTCCACCAAAAACAACATAAGTGTGTGAGTTTCTTCGCCGGTCTTCACGAACTCGCTACCGACGCTGCATAATAAAGTAGCGCTGCAGACACATTTTTGGTTTTAGGGAAAACACAAAACGCTCGCTTAAAGAAAGACGAATTGTATAGTTTATTGCGTTGCGTACGTGGTTACCGAAGTGTCTTCTGCAACGGAGACCATGGACTTGAGAACACTGTTTCGCCCTAACAAGTTGGTTAGCTATAAAACGCTTGTGCTCACCGTTATCAGATATCAAAAGCATTCGCAAGCTCAACGTGAAGACAGCTCGAGTAGTCAAGAAAAAGAAAACCAAAGCCTTTCAAAATGTTCAAATACGTAAGTGATCCCGTTTGCTTCCCTAGTGAATCTCCCGAAATAACAAACAGTATATATGTATTCCTTGTAACTTTTCTAGGCTGTTGTCATCTTTGCCGCCATCGCCTGCGCTGCCGCCAAACCTCATATCCTAGCCGCTGCTCCTTTGGCCGTGGCCGCTCCGGCACCAATCATCACCGCCACCAGCAGCCAAGTTGTGGCACGCACTCACAATGGCATCGCCCTCGCCCCAGTGGTAGCCCCAGCACCCATTGCTCCAATTGCACCTGTCGCTCCCGTTGCTAAGGTCGTCGCTCCATTAGCCGCTGCTCCATTGGCTGCACCAATTGCCCCTCTGGCCGCTCCAGCACCTTTGATCGCAAGATACGCTGCCGCTCCTGCACCACTTGTGGCCCGCTACGCTGCTGCTCCATTCGCCTACTCAGCTCCTTTGGCCTCGTACGCTGCCCCTGCTGCCTTCTCGTATGCCCCCGCATACGCACCAACTCTGCGTTATGCCGCCGCCCCCGCTCCAGTTGTCTGGTAAAAGAGAACAACAAACGATATGTTAAAGATAGACTGTGATAGTTTTTAAGCGATTAAAAAATATTATTGAAATATAGACAAATAACTAATAATTACTCGAAACCGTTTTGTATTTTCTATTCTATTTTCGCATTAAGAGTTGCGAGTAGTAATTGACGATATTGGTTAGTGAGCGCTGGGCCCAGTTTCAATATATAGATCCAGTGTTAATGAAGATATCAAAATATAAATAAATAGTGCCACTAATATGAGATAACTCTCATTTAAAAATGGTCGAAATCGGTCGATATATACTCGTATTCCAAACCACGAATATGGAATGAGAGGATGTACATACGTATCTACAGTAAAATCTCTTCTATACTGAAAATTTTAATCATTCACTCCATATCCTTTCCCTCCATTTGCCCAATGTTATGACCAGCACTCGATTGACTTTATAGCGATAATATATAAATTCGCCTTTTATGATTCTGTACTTAAAAATCGGCTAACTTAGTTAACTACTGTTATATTTTAAAATTTATTTGGTCGGGGACTTATTTCAAAGATCAATCAATTCAATTTCTTAACTCTTACCTATATGGATAACTTCGAGGGAAGTTGTGTCCAGGTTGGTTTGTTATATATGATTCCGCATTCTAGAATTTCCAGAACATACATTTCATTCTACGTCTTATAGTTGAAAAAATAACCCTTGCATTCACTCAATTTTCGATATAATATTCCCACCCTTAAAACAAAAACAAGTTGTTCGGATATAAAATTTTTTACTTTGTTAATCATTATGGAGTACATCAGTTACCACAGATAAGACTTTTTGTATTGGTTGTTGAATACATCGGAGAACTAAAAAAAAATAATGACTAAAAAGTAAATATTATACGATTATGTTCGACATAAATTCTGAAAAGCCATAGAATTATTATATATTACATGAGCGTCAATAAATTACATTACTGACTTTAAAGGCATTTCGAAATCAACAAATTGAATAGACGAAAATAGGTACCCTACTAAAATATGTAGTACAAAATAAGTAAAAATGCCCTTCAAGATCTAGTAGCTTCTAGTAGCTGATCTAGGAACTTCAAACTGTGTTAATATAAATAAAAATTAAGTACAAGGAAATTAGTCTCGAATTAATAATAAATATTTATTTCGTTTAGTAATCGCAGGTTCAGTACACTTTTCACCACAAAAGTTGGGGCGCGGCATAGTGAGAGAGCACTGGAGCAGCCAAAGGAGCGGCAGCGTAGTGGGCAGCAGACACTAATGGAGCGGCCAGAGGAGCAGCAGCGGCATAACGGGCAATAACGGGAGCGGCCACAGGGGCGGCGGCGACAATTGGAGCAGCGGCAATGCCATTGTAGTTGCGGGCGATCACTTGGCTGCTGGTGGCGGTCACAACAGGAGCTGGAGCGGCAACGACAGCGGCGGGAGCAGCATAGGCCAAGGGAGCGGCGGCAAGGAAATGGGGCTTGGCGGCGGCGCAGGCGATCAGAGCGAAGAGAACAACGGTCTGTGGGAATAGGATACAATTTTTAATGATCTGATATGAGATTATATATGTATGTGATTAATATTAGTAAGAAACTTACGTATTTGAACATATTGAAGTTTTTGGAATTAGTTGTCTGCGACTGTAGATTGAATAAAAGATTTAGATTGATTGATACTTATAACCAAAGTTGGTTGGGTATTTATAGTAAATTTTTGGAAATGTGAAACATCATTAATACTCGCTAATGTATGAATTGAAACTCTAATCAATTGTGATAGTAAAAATGTAAAGTGCATAACGGTTATGAATTACAACAAAACTCTATTTTAGGTTCAGTTGAGGGTCTCTTTTGCATTTTCGGTACAACTTCAATTCCCACAGTTAAAATATCGCACCATGGACTTATTTATTCAAAGCATACAACCCAAGTGCCATACACATTCGCACTCGTGTACAAGCACCTGAATATTTGTGGTCACTTACAGTAGCTCCGACAAGCAGTTGACCACGAGCGATGCAAAATGCACTGAATTGTAATGAGGGGAAGCGGTAATTTGTTCGCTCTTTATTGTTTGTTTTTCATGATTTGTATATCATTCGAGGATGCATATTTAAAATAATGATAATGATGAAACAGTTAATGCAGTTGAGCTTACTATAAAAAGGCGAATTCACTGAACAGATGATATCAATCACTTGCCAACGTTTAGTCAAGAAGCAACCAACCAAAACTCATCAAAAATGTTCAAATACGTAAGTTTTCAATACAAAGAAGTATTCAAAATTACCGTTATAAATAATTTGTGTTTAATTTTTTATCAAACAGGCCGTTGTACTCTTCGCACTCATCGCTTGCGCTGCTGCCAAACCCCATTTCCTTGCCGCTCCATTGGCCTACGCTGCTCCCGCCGCTGTTGTCGCCGCTCCAGCTCCCGTAGTAACTGCCACCAGCAGCCAAGTGATCGCCCGCAACTACAATGGCATCGCCGCTGCTCCAATTGTCGCCGCCTCCCCAGTAGCTGCCCCCGTTGTTGCCCGTTATGCCGCTGCTGCTCCTCTGGCCGCTCCATTAGTGTCTGCCCACTACGCTGCCGCTCCTTTGGCTGCCCCAGTTGTCTCCCACTATGCTGCCGCCCCTTTGGCTGCTGCTCTTTGGTAAACGTTGTTGATTGATCGAAATAAAAGAAAATTGATTACGATTTAAATTAAACATGTTTTTAGTCTTTATATGGTGTAACACGCCTGTTGTTCAAAATCCAGGAAGTTCAGAATCTAGTTGATTAGTAAAGTCTAGTCTTCAATGATTTCGAATGAATAGGTATCTGAGATAATATGTTAGAATATATTTCGTACTACTGCTGTTGATGATCCAACTGTATCTATGTATATTATATGGGTGATTCTACGATAAGAGGTAAATTGTGCGGCAATCAGCTTAAAGCATTGTTTAGTAAAAAACAATATTGTTTTGTTTATTTCATACTAGTTGACCGCTCCGGCTTCGCCCCATATTGAACATCCGTTTACGGTAAAATATTTCCGGTTGCTTCATTTCCGGTTCCGGCGCATCACTCCCATATCTGGTTCCATCGGTCATCCCATATCTTGTTTCTCATTCCGTTTCCAGATGCCCCACTCCCAGTTCCAGTGACCAATATTCAGCCACCCCATTTCCGGTTCCGGCAATATCGTTATCCATATCCGTTTCCGGATGCCCCATTTCCGGTTCCGGTTGCCCCATGAGCTCAATGAACCCAACCTGATCACGTGATGACATTTCAAAATCACGTGATATTTTTGTTTACAGGACATTGAACCCTCACAGATCACGTGATGTAATTACAAGATCACGTGATATTTTTGTTTACAGGTCATTGAACCCTCACAGATCACGTGATGTTAATTCAAGATCACGTGATACCCCACCCTGATCACGTGATGTAATTAAAAGATCACGTGATATTTTTGTTTACAGGTCATTGAACCCTCACAGATCACGTGATGTTAATTCAAGATCACGTGATACCCCACCTTGATCACGTGATGTAATTAAAAGATCACGTGATATTTTTGTTTACAGGTCATTGAACCCTCATAGATAACGTGATGTCAATTAAAGGTCACGTGATACCCCACCTTGATCATGTGATGTAATTACAAGATCACGTGATATTTTTGTTTACAGGTCATTGAACCCTCACAGATCACGTGATGTCAGTTCAAGATCACGTGATATTTTTGTTTACAAGTCATTGAACCCTCACAGATCACGTGATGTTAATTCAAGATCACGTGATACCCCACCTTGATCACGTGATGTAATTACAATATCACGTGATATTTTTATTTACAGGTCATTGAACCCTCACAGATCACGTGATGTCAATTCAAGGTCACGTGATATTTTTGTTTACATTTATGAGTGAGGTCAATGACCCCACATTGATCACGTGATGTAATTACTAGATCACGTGATATTTTTGCTTACAGGTCAATGACCCCGCCCGGATCATGTGATGTCAATTCAAGATCACGTGATATTTAATAAGTGTAGCCTTTGGTGTCCGACGATTTTCTCTCGGATTATGAAGTGAGCTTGAATATTTCTAACATTTTTTGACGATCTCAGTTTCAGATTCTCCATCGCGGAGTCTTTTTGATACCCCCACCTGGGAAGTCTTTCCAGAAAGCTTAGATTGTAGCCTATGTTACTCGAAGTGAATGTAGCTTTCGAATGATGAAAGAGTTTTTGAAATCGGCACAGAAGTTTTTGAGTTTATTCATTACAAACATACATACAAATCTTTCCTCTTTATAATAGTAGTATAGATAGTTTTAAAAGTTAACATTTGTCCCGATTTTTTTATGTATCTACCCTGCCAAATTTTGTTCCGTTTGTACGACATAAATTCAAAGGCGATCGCATTAGAAAAGTGCTTAAGGGCGAAGGCCGTCTGAGCGCTGTAGTTTTTTAGTTATTGCGGCCCGATCGTACTTGATTCGCAAACTGATTTTGTCTCTCCCCTGGCAATTCATATATATAATACATATATGATTCCGCATTCTACAATTTCTATAACTTTCATTCTTCACCTTTTGGATGAAGAAATAATCCTTGCATTCACTCAATTGTATCGGAATTTTGTTTATCATATTTGAGATTCGAATACATAGCCATCACGTGTTAGTCACGTGGCGAAATCACTCGGCTTATAAAATCGATCTTCACATAGATCATTTCTTATGATCATACATCCCGATTGATTTCAGAATAACCACATTCTACACATATTACCATTAAAGCAACAAGAAGCTTTCGAGTCTAAATAGTTTTAATCCGTGAATCATTGGTGGAGGGGAATATATCAGCGCTTTTTGTATTGATGGCTAGATACTTCTGAGAATTCAATAGACTAATGACTGATTATTAAATATTATATTATACGATTAAGTTCGGCATAAATTCTGTAAAGTCATACAATGAATATATGTTATAATAATTAAAAATAAAAAAAATTAAAAATGTCATTTCATACAAATTCGCATGTTCTAGTAATCAGAAACTGCTCTAATATAAATAAAAGTGAAGTACACGGAAATTTTTTTCGAATTAATAATAAATATTTATTTCGTTTAGTACACTTTTCACCACAGAAGTTGGGGCGCGGCATAGTGGGAGAGCACTGGAGCAGCCAAAGGAGCGGCAGCGTAGTGGGCAGACACTAATGGAGCGGCCAGAGGGGCAGCAGCGGCATAACGGGCAACAACGGGGGCGGCTACTGGGGCGGCGGCGACAACTGGAGCAGCGGCGATGCCATTGTAGTTGCGGGCGATCACTTGGCTGCTGGTGGCGGTCACAACGGGAGCTGGAGCGGCAACAACAGCGGCGGGAGCAGCGTAAGCCAATGGAGCGGCGGCGAGCAGACCTGGTTTGGCAGCAGCGCAAGCGATGAGGGCGAAGAGTACAACGGCCTGTTTGATAAAAAATTAAACACAAATTATTTATAACGGTAATTTTGAATACTTTTTTGTATTGAAAACTTACGTATTTGAACATTTTTGATGAGTTTTGGTTGGTTGCTTCTTGACTAAACGTTGGCAAGTGATTGATATAATCTGTTCAGAGAATTTGCCCTTTTATAGTAAGCTCAACTGCATTAACTGTTTCATCATTATCATTATTTTAAATATGCACTCTCAAATGATATAAAAATCATGTAAAAACAAACAATAAAGAGCGTACAAATTACCACTTCCCCTCATTACAATTCAGTGCATTTTGCATCGCTCGTGGTCAACTGCTTGTCGGAGCTACTGTAAGTGACCACAAATACACGAGTGCGAATGTGTATGCCACTCGGGTTTACGCTTTGAATAAATAAGTCCATGGTGCGATATTTTAACAGTGGGAATTGAAGTTATACCGAAAATGCAAAAGAGACCCTCAACTGAACCTAAAATAGAGTTTTGTTGTAATTCATAACCGTTATGCACTTTACATTTTTACTATCACATCTGATTAGAGTTTCAATTCATACATTAGCGAGTGTTAATGAGGTTTCACATTTTAAAAATTTAATATAAATACCCAACCAACTTTGGTTATAAGTATCAATCAATCTAAAGCTTTTATTCAATCTACAGTCGCAGACAATCAACCTCAAATACTTCAATATGTTCAAATACGTAAGTTTCCTACTAAGATAGATCACCTGGTTATATGTTGGTAAAATTCATTTATTAAAAATTGTATCATATTCCCACAGGCCGTTGTTCTCTTCGCCCTCATCGCCTGCGCCGCCGCCAAGCCCGGTCTCCTTGCCGCCGCTCCATTGGCCTATGCTGCTCCCGCCGCTGTCGTTGCCGCTCCAGCTCCCGTAGTGACTGCCACCAGCAGCCAAGTGATCGCCCGCAACTACAATGGCATCGCCGCTGCACCAATTGTTGCCGCCGCTCCAGTAGCCGCCCCCGTTGTTGCCCGTTATGCCGCTGCTGCTCCTCTGGCCGCTTCATTAGTGTCTGCCCACTACGCTGCCGCTCCTTTGGCTGCTCCAGTGCTCTCCCACTATGCCGCGCCCCAACTTCTGTGGTGAAAAATATGTCGAATCGAAACTTGCCAAACGAATTAATAAACTACATTTAAATATTTAATTTGAGATTTTTCTTAATTTGGTTGAAATGTAATCCTTTAAACCAACAGTTTAGTATTAAAAAGGGTTAATAAGATTTATTTATATTTATGCAACACTGAATGTAGTGACAGTGAATACTTTTGATCTTTTATACACAAGACCAGCCTTAAATGAAATCATTTTAGAAACATAATTGAATATGTATAAGAATAGCTGGGTTTATTTAACACTCTTTTCATACTAGTTTCTTTTATAATTGGATCAATTCGACTCCAATACTTTCTTGGATTAATCTGTAAATATATCATCCATGGAGTTTAATAATATGTACAGCGAATGGGAGTTGATTTCATTATCACTTTCTTTTCGTCAAAATTTAACTAATAACAAGTAAGAAAGGGAGTAACCGAACATTTTATACCAGGAAAATATTATAAACCAAATTTCATTGATATTCGTCGATTAGTTTCGGAGATATGGTACTTGGCCCATAAGTGGGCGAAGCCACACCTATTTACAATTTTGTATATCAATTTGAGAGCAGCTCTTCTGTACCTTCTCTATAATGAAATTAAAGGTTTCTAGTGTTTTTCTTTACTGAATTAAGGCATTTTTAGTAGTTTTCAACATAACCTTTGTATGGGAGGTGGGCGTGATTATGATCCGATTTCCTCCATTATTCGACTATATAAGGTAGTATATAAAAGAAATGACTCCAGAGAGTTCATTTGCTTTAGTAGTTTACGAGATATGTGCAAATAACTTAATAGTAGGCGGAGCCAAATAAGCCCCGCCCTAGTGCGATCCTTTCTACATACGGACAGACAGACATCCGGATTTCAAATCTACTCGTCACTTTGGTATATATAACTCCATACCTGACTCGATTAGTTTTAGGTGTTACAAACAACCGTTAGGTAAACAAATAAAATAAATAAAACAAAATGCAAAGCCGTTTCGAGTAATTAATAGTTATTTGTCTATATTTCAATAATATTTTTTAATCGCTTAAAAACTATCACAGTCTATCTTTACAATATCGTTTATGGTTCTCTTTACCACACAACTGGAGTGGGGGCGGCGGCATAACGCAGAGTTGGTGCGTATGCGGAGGCATACGAGAAGGCAGCAGGGGCAGCGTACGAGGCCAAAGGAGCTGAGTAGGCGAATGGAGCAGCAGCGTAGCGGGCCACAAGTGGTGCAGGAGCGGCAGCGTAGCGTGCGATCAAAGGTGCTGGAGCAGTAAGAGGGGCAATTGGTGCGGCCAATGGAGTAGTGGCTAATGGAGCGACCACTTTAGCAATGGGGGCGATAGGCGCAATTGGAGCAATGGGTGCTGGGCCCACCACTGGGGCGAGGGCGATGCCATTGTGAGTGCGTGCCACAACTTGGCTGCTGGTGGCGGTGATGATTGGCGCCGGCGCGGCAACGGCCAAAGGAGCAGCGGCTAGGATATGAGGTTTGGCGGCAGCGCAGGCAATGGCGGCAAAGATGACAACAGCCTAGAAAAGTTACAAAGAATACATACATACTTTTTGTTATTTCGAGAGATTCACTGGGGAAGCAAACGGGATCACTTACGTATTTGAACATTTTGAAAGGCTTTGGTTTTCTTTTTCTTGACTACTCGAGCTGTCTTCAAGTTGAGCTTGCGAATGCTTTTGATAACTGTTAACGGTGAGCTCAAGCGTTTTATAGTGAAAATTATTGTATTTGAGACAAGAGAGTGTTCTCCCGCGACTGCTAGCGAAGCCATGGCACCTCATTGCAGAAGGCCTGTCCATGAAAACCTTATGGTTAAAGCTCACACATGCGAAGAAATTTGAATTTGAATGCGCGAGTTATTTGTATTTTCCCCAATTATTGCTGTTACCTCTTCGTCTGCTTATTATGCAGTGGCCGTCGCGTATGCCGCACATACCAGTTACCATACAAATATTTACAGCTTGTCTTTTTTCGTTTAGTAGTACAACTACCGAAATTATTAAAAGCATGTACTTTGACATTGACTTTGTAACGTGTGAAATGAAATCTTTTAATGAAAAAACCGACTCAATTTTTTTAAATAATATGAATAAATTAAATGTGGGAATGTTTGCAAACCAAAAAGAGATCGTTGGTAAACAGCTTTATGATAAGCTCTGAAGTTCGTTTTAGCTGTAGAACTCTCGAAAATTAAAGAAGAAAACCGGTAAGGAAGGGCTAAGCACAAACGCAGCCGATTATTCTATATTTTCAAAGAGTGTATAGACTGGTGGAAGGAATAGACCGATATCGCTATAACGGTACCGAGATGTTTGGTTTAATATTTTAAATGCTTATTTAACAAAAAAGTAAGGATGTATCCGAATCGACTCGAATTTATACTCACTCAATTTTTTTTATTTTATTTATTTATTTAATTTTGTTAAGATAACACTCAATTTCACCCATATATTTGGCATAAACTCCACTAGAATAACGAAGATCATTATATAAAGTATATAAGGGCATATATAGTATGTAAGGGCAGGTACAATTCCGGGGCCGATTTCGTTCAATCTTTCCACAAATGTATTCAAGATTATATGCTCAGTTCATTTTGCTAAGATATCTCACATATTAACCGATATAAATGGTATAAAACTCACCATCTCACAGTGGTTCCGCCATAGGCCAAAAATCAAAAAATCCATATCAGGATTTTTTGTCAAAATGTATACAGATGTCTTCTAAGTTGTCCAAACTTCCTATTTGCAAACCGGGTTTTGCTAAAAATCTAACGGTACTTTCTAAAAATAGAGTTAAACGCATACCTGTATTTTTTTAAAGCACATCAATTTTTTTTTTATATCGCAGCAACAACGAACTCCAATTTGTTCTGGTAATTGATCAGGGTATTTGCAATCATCAAAGTAATAACGCCCTTTGGATTAACTATTTTTAAGTTCAAACTCATAATAATTGGGCTAAAAAAGCTTGGTAAGAAGGATAAATCGTCGTTATTTCAATCTGTGTACGGTTTACTAGAGGAGACATTTTCAGTTTTTGTTCTAATTATAATGGAAGTGAAAAAATAAACTGTATTAAATTGTTTGATAATTTACTTTTTTCCTACATGATTTTTATACTCTCGCAACTAAAGTTGCTAAAGAGAGTATTATAGTTTTGTTCACATAACGGTTGTTTGTAACACCCAAAACTAAACGAGTTAGATATAGGGTTATATATACCAAAGTGATCAGGGTGAAGAGTGGAGTTCAAATCCGAATGTCTGTCTGTCCGTCCGTCCGTCCGTCCGTCCGTCTGTGCAAGCTGTAACTTGAGTAAAAATTAAGATATCTTGATGAAACTTGGCACACTTATTTCTTGGCACCATAGGAAGGTTGCTTTCAAAAATGAGCAAAATCGGACCACTGCCACGCCCACAAAATGGCGAAAACCGAAAACACATAAAGTGCCATAACTAAGCCACAAATTAAGCTATGGAAATAAAATTTGGTATGAAGGATCGTACTATTAAGGGGCATATTTGGATGTAATGTTTTTGAGGAAGTGGGCGTGGCCCCGCCCCCTACTAAGTTTTTTGTACATATCTCGCAAACCAATAGAGCTATAGAAACCAAACTTTCTGCAGTCGTTTTTTTTAGCCACTTCCTAATACAGTCCAAAAATGAAAGAAATCGGATCATAACCACGCCCACCTCCCATACAAAAGTTAGGTTGAAAATTACTAAAAGTGGGTTAACTCACTAACGAAAAACGTCAGAAACACTAAATTTCACATAAGAAATGGCAGATGAAAGCTACACTCAGATTTTTTTACAAAATGGAAAATGGGCGTGGCGTCGCCCACTTATGGGTCAAAAACCATATCTCAGGAACTACTCGACCGATTTCAATGAAACTTGGTTTGTAATAGTTTCCTTACATCCCAATGATATGTTGTGAAAATAGGTCAAATCGCTTCACAACCACGCCTACTTCCTATATACCAGAACTTTGAAGTCGGTCTGAATCGTTTACTTTACAATATATAAGTTAAGCGCTAGTGAAGATATCGGTGCAGAACTTTGCACAAATACTATGTTAATAGTGTGGCAGCCCCATTCTAAAAATCGCCGAAATCGGACCATAGGTTTTTAAGGCCCCATATATCGAACACGAGGACCTCGGTGTTTCTAACCTAATATTATGGTTTCCAACTTTCAATGGACTTTATACAATATATATGACGAATATGTGGGTCAATTTGTGTATTATATAATATAAATAAAGTTAAATAAATAAATTGCGAGAGTATAAAATGTTCGGTTACACCCGAACTTTGCCCTTCCTTACTTGTTTTATATGATATTATTCTTATAGGTTGAATGTGGGGGTTGGATGGGGGAAACTATAACAACAAATCATGTTCAGCTTGTTTATCGCTTTCTTAAAAGTTTTTACAAAGCCTTACTGAAAGTTTTGACGCTCCGACCATGATCATAAGAAGTATTTTGGCGCATCATTGCCATATAATGCCAATTACTGTTCTATGGGAGCTATAGGACCTAGTAGACCGATGGGGCCAATTTTTATACTCTCGCAACAAATGTTGCTAAAGAGAGTATTATAGTTTTGTTCACATAACGGTTGTTTGTAACACCCAAAACTAAACGAGTTAGATATAGGGTTATATATACCAAAGTGATCAGGGTGAAGAGTGGAGTTCAAATCCGAATGTCTGTGTGTCCGTCCGTCCGTCCGTCCGTCTGTGCAAGCTGTAACTTGAGTAAAAATTAAGATATCTTGATGAAACTTGGCACACTTATTTCTTGGCACCATAGGAAGGTTGCTTTCGAAAATGAGCAAAATCGGACCACTGCCACGCCCACAAAATGGCGAAAACCGAAAACACATAAAGTGCCATAACTAAGCCATAAATAAAGCTATAGGAATAAAATTTGGTATGAAGGATCGCTCTAAGAAGGGGCATATTTGGATGTCATTTTTTTGGGGAAGTGGGCGTGGCCCCGCCCCCTACTAAGTTTTTTGTACATATCTCGCAAACCAATAGAGCTATATAAACCAAACTTTCTGCAGTCGTTTTTTTAGCCATTTCCTAATACAGTCCAAAAATGAAAGAAATCGGATAATAACCACGCCCACCTCCCATACAAAAGTTAGGTTGAAAATTACTAAAAGTTGGTTAACTCAATAACGAAAAACGTCAGAAACACTAAATTTCACATAAGAAATGGCAGATGAAAGCTACACTCAGATTTTTTTACAAAATGGAAAATGGGCGTGGCGTCGCCCACTTATGGGTCAAAAACCATATCTCAGGAACTACTCGACCGATTTCAATGAAACTTGGTTTGTAATAGTTTCTTTACATCCCAATGATATGTTGTGAAAATAGTCCAAATCGGATTACAACCACGCCTACTTCCCATATACCAGAACTCTGAAGTCGATCTGAATCGTGTACTTTACAATATATAATGTAAGCACTAGTGAAGATATCGGTGCAGAACTTTGACCAAATACTATGTTTATAGTGTCGCAGTCCCATTATAAAAATCGCCGAAATCGGACCATAGGTTTTGAAGGCCCCATATATCGAACATGATGACTTCTGTTCTTCTAACCTAATATTATGGTTTCCAACTTTCAATGGACTTTATACAATATATATAACGAATATGTGGGTCAAATTGCGTATTATATAATATAAATAAAGTTAAATAAATAAATTGCGAGAGTATAAAATGTTCGGTTACACCCGAACTTAGCCCTTCCTTACTTGTTTTAATATATATTTAAAATATTTTTCTAGATTTTTGGTAAAAATTTCATAGCGATATCTCAACGGGAAGTATTTATGACCGAGGCTTCATACAAGCCGAACCACTGTGCATCTGTTTAAAAAATATTAAATAAATGTAAATTTTTGGCGTTATTAAAAGAAAAAATTCTGCCTTAATTTTCATAAAATACCTTAAAGATTTACCAATATTTTCAGTAACAGATTAGGCACAGCTGCTGAGGTATTTATGTTCTATATATGAGGCCTTGAAAATTAATAGTCCGATTTCCACCTTTTTTAAATGATCGATGCCACACATCCAATGCAGTATTCGTGAGATGTCACGATTTTTATGATTTACCAAAAGACGCTTCTCAGCTCTTCCCCTGGGGATCAACCATAGAAACGAAACCGACATAATCAACCCCTCCTTAATTTGACGCACTACACCCAGCCCAAAGTGTCGAGGGTATAAAAACCTTTTCTGACTAAATAATTAAATACTGTAGATTGGAATTTAATTTAGATACTGTATATTTGTTCTTAATAAGTATGTATATTTGTCGTTACATAATTTCTGTTTTTTATTTGTTTTTTTTCTTTCGCAAACTTTTTCGAACAAACCAAAGAAATGCCGCCTTCGTCTTCAGCGTGAGTGAGTATGCATTGATTTCCATTCATATTGCCGTGAGACTTAATTTCATATATCGTCGATATACATATAGTATTAGTTATTAAATATTGTTCATTTGCATAATTTGTTCGACCTTTTGCCTTCTTTTCTTTGCTTTTCTTTTTTTGCTTTAGTTGCATTGCATTTTAGTATTAATTAACTAAATTTACTTAATTTAAGAGTTGATGAGTGTATTATGTACGTACATAATATTTTGTTCGTAACTACGCGTCTATAATCATAGTCGTAATCGTAATCATCTTATTTTCGTTTCTTATTGGAATTACTTTTATTTTAATTTCAATTGTTTTGAATATTTTTGGAATTTTTGGATTTTGCATGAATGACAATTTGGATTGAGTTTCTTCGTCTTGGTTATTGCTACATCATTATATTATTATATTTGAAAACACTTTAGTGAATTGTTTGAACGAAATCTAAATCCTTTAACACTCTCATTTGCTGCTTTTACTATAATAATTATTTAGTTGCTATTGTTGTTGTTGTTCTCATTGTGTTAGTTTAACAGTGTGCTGGGTTGTGTTCAATTCTTTATAATTATGTACCTCGAATACTATGTTTGTTTGTATGTATGCCATTATGTATATATGTATGTATGTATGTATGATTAGTTTACAATTAGTCTGCAATGATTTTAACTAGTTAATATTATTTAGTATTTATTGTAGTTTTTTAACTGAGTGATGTTCGAATACATTTGGAACTATGGCTGCGCTATACTGCACTTCTAGCTGCTTCTTTATAAATAGTATATTATATACGTATGTATGTATGTAATTGCGATATTTAATTTAGTTTTACACATTTCAATTTGATAACACTTCGTTAGCCGTACTAAATAATGTTGTTGCAACAACACCTCGATTCTCTCCAACACACACACACACATGTGAGTGTATGTACGATTGCATTAACTAAATATTTATATTATATATATATATATGTATATGTATGTACACATAGATATTATAAAGTTACATAAACATTGCTTCATTCATTTAATTATAATTTAATTTGATTTCCTTATATACACGCACACTCACGTCGCCAGTTTGGTTACTTATTGCTATTAGCCAATAATTAATCATTAAAAATCATAAACATAATGGAGAAAATAACACAGTTTTATTACAACTCAGATTATGTGTGCACAATCCGAGGCGAAAGCAGCGCTCAACACGAAATACAACATGTATTCCACATAGAATCCACAGTGCCGTCCGTTGTGAGTACTTGGTGATTACAATTTGGTTGCATTATTTACAAACAATTGGTGAGTATAAATCAAAAAAATATATTCGTTTTGCTAACAACAAAACATTGCTTAAAATAAAATCTCAAATTGTCGAAAGCTTGTGGGGGTTAAGAAAGCACACTCCACAGCATTTGGGGCGCATCCCATTTATATGTATGAGTATGATAGTATGACACATAGCAAGTATTTGTAAATATGTAAGCGTTGACCTCATGTGCCCATCCTATAGAATATCGTATTTAAGGCGGTACATAATCAAGTTCTTCATTAGAAAATTTAAGGAAACAATTTTACGTCGACACTTCTTCGTATTGCGCAGCAGTGTGCCTTTAAGGCTTTCGTATTGTTGTTGATGTTGTTGTTGCGAGTGATGTTTTTGTGTGAAATAACCGTTTTCTTTGCGCACTGTGCCGTTGCCGTATACACCGTGCTCAGCAGCGATGGCGCAGAGTGCCGCCGAACTGTTCGATTGTTGTAATTGTGTTTGCTGTTGTTGTTGCTTATGTTGTTCCTGCTGCTGCTGATAGTAGTAATCATTTAGATTGGTTATGTAATAGTAATCATGATCGGCAATCACATTAATCTCGGCATAATTATCATCTTCGTCTTCCTCGTCGCTTGGCGCCATCGTGGCGACGCTTCTAAGCCGAATCCGGTGCGTGGGCTCATTGCAATCACCTGGTGGTTCAACGCTCGACAGATCACCAACATTTGTGGTTTGCTTTTGTTGTTGTTGGGTTACATGCTCAGTTCGGGCGTTTCGTGCAAACAATTGATCAAATCACATATTTTCGTCGAATTTGGCGAAATTGAAGTCGTCGTCACATTGAAACCCGCCACCGTTGCCCGCACCCGATTTACCCAACTGTTGTCCGTTGCTGTTGTTGTTATTGTTGTTGGCCAATATGACATCAGTCGGTGCCTTGAAGAACTCATCGTCCTCGAAGGGATCCTCCGATTTCTTGCCGAAAATGTTGATGGACTCGGATTTCTTAATCAATTCCTGTCTCTGTTGCAGTTTGCTGTTTCGCAGATTGTGTTTCTTCGCAGCGGTCGTCATGAGCGCTGCGTTGCTGGCGCTTTGCAGTGAGTCCGCGTGCCACTGGTCCTCCTTTTCGAAATCGAATTGCGCATTGGAGAAGTCGTCTTCGAAAGCGGCGTCATCGAACTGTGACACCTTCACATTATCGTCGAAACGCAATTTCTGCGTGATGATTGGTGGTATTGCATGCGTTGCTGGTGACTGCGTGCTCTCCAAATCCAACTGTTGCGAACTGCTTACACTGGTGGAGTTTGGTGGGAAGCCATGCAATTTTTCACGTTCGGAGAAGTCATTTGAGAAGCGGAAGGACGACTTAGTTGCTGGTGTAACGCAAGCGCTCGCTGTGGTGGTGGCTGCAGGTGTAGAATTGCAACTGGACGCAGTACCAGCGGGTGCTGGCGGTGGGGAGCTTTGGTTGAAGTCCGATTCGAAACCACCGTCAAAACTAAATTTCGTTGCACTTCCAGCGCTGCCAACGGCACCAGCTGTAGCTATATACGAGCTGGCGGCGCTAGCCAGACTGGCGCTCGCATTCGAACGCGATGTGGGAGACTGCTCATAATCGTCGAAATCATATTCGCCGCTTCTTGTGGGGTATTTCTTTGTTGCTGCTGTGGGAGCACTGCATTTGAGGGAACTTATGGGTACTTTCCCCATTGAATGCTGTCGTCGTTCGCTCTCCAACATGCGTTGATGCATTTCGTGGCGACGTCTGTTCAAGCGTTCGAATTTGTCCTCATCAGTGGGTGGTTCGTCATAATCCTCGTCCGCATAGTCTTCCTCATCGTCGACATCGTCATCGTCGTATGTTATATACTCGTAATTGTCACGAGGATGAGTTGCTGCGGCAACAGTGCTACTATATCGACTACTAGAAGTGGATGGTGGCGGACCCGAGCTGGTATAAGGGATATCTTTGCCACGCGACCGTTGCTTTTTGCGAAACCTGAATAGAAATAATGTTGATAAAAATAGGTTCTTAGACTGCACAAACCATGACCTACCTGCGATCTTTCTCGCCATCTGAGCCGGAGGGTGTCTGTCCGAGTGCGGCCACCCGCCTACTCTCGGCCAAACGTCGTTCTGAGTCGGCCGCACTTGATGGACGTTTCCATGATTTTTGGCCAGGCAATGGTGGTTCTTTAAGAGGGGTACGTTTAAGAAAGATATTCACAGTAGGAAAGAGGTTTATATTACTTACCTTCGCCATCCCAAGGACTGGAACCGCTACTCTTACGCGCCCTTGGCTGTCCAGGCCCCATACTCATGTTGCTTCCCGTGTTACCAGATATTAACTGATTCGGACGCTGCAAACTGCGCGTATCCGGGGCATTAATACTATTTCCACCGCTGCTCATACGTGTGCGTTGATGAAAATCGTTCTCCGAATCTTGTTCGTACTCAATATCACCAGCCGCTCGCAACTTCATGCCCTTTCGCAGTGAACGTGTCTTCTCCGGTCCATAACGTTCGCGAAACTCTTCATGGCTCTCCATACTCCCATAAACATCGCCACTTCCGAAACTGCGCCGACGTCGTGTTGCACTCTCAAACGATTCGACACTTTCCCGATCGAAGGATTTACGCTCTCGATCGTACATATAATCGCCACCGCGTGTCTTATAACCACTGCTGCCACCAACACTACTACCGATCATACCACTCATGGGTGAACGGCCCTCGTCGTAAATATTCTCATAGTCGGCGCGTCGTCCAGCTTTCGGTTTCTCAAAACTTCCCGCATCACGATAACGGTCATGGGGCGAATCACCATAATCATCGAAATCGTAATTGGGACGTGCATAGTCGCGATAGTATTTGTTGCGTTTGTCGTAACCACTGCGTCGATCATAACTAGAAGATGCGTTAGGCGGCATTGCAACGCCGCGTTTGTCGTAGACGGGCGGTCCGTATGTGGTGCGCTCATAGGCACTGCGTTCGAAGGCCCGTGCGCGCATGCCAGCTGCTTGTTCCATATCCTGCGGTGACCAAGTGTGGTGTGGGGCATGACGATACCAACTGGGAGATTCTGAAATAAGAATTACGTGGTTAAGTAAATACAATAAATCCACAAGCCAGCAGTATTTACCTAAATCAAAATTATCTCGGCTACGCGAAAGTCCTGGCTTCAACTTACGATGATCACGTCGTGCGCTGAATTCCTCTTCGTAACTATTAAAAAAGTAACAGATAATTAAAAACAAGCAAATTTCTGATACTTCACGGCTTGGAACCTCTCCAATGTTACTTACTCATAATCCTCGTCACAAGAGTTCAAACGACGGGGGTGCCTCATATAGTACCCATGGCGATCTGAAGATGGCGGTGGTATCGGGGGCACCACGTTAGGAATGCGTTTTTGTTTCTGAAAATCAGAGGGTTCATCATCGCATGGACTGATATCGCGCGATGAAGACGAAGTCTGATGACGATCTTTCCTTTGCCAACGACGACTGACGCCCGCACTCTTACTCCAACCGTAATCGCGTGGATCAGACGAACATGGTGATTCGGCAGTATCGTTCTGTGAGGTGTTCGAAGGTGGTGGAGGTGGCAAATGTAACAATGAATTCTTCGCCGTAGACTTCGTCGCTGCTCTACCGCGTTTATCCACCTTTTCGATACTTGGCTTAGGTGAGTCGAAAGTCGCCCAAAATTCCTTAGAATGTTTTACTTCGGGTTCTTGCTGCAAGCTGCTGCCTGTGTTAATTTGTTTTGTGGCTGTGTCGATTAGGTTCGAGACAGCCGATAGCTGGGATAAGACTGGTGAAGCCTGTGGTGATTTGCTTAGTGGCGATCTTTGTTGCTGTTGAACAGCACCTGGTATAGGGGACTTCTGTAACGGAATTGGTGAAGTGCTAACATCATTGAACTGCGCCTGAGATGAGAGTGTCGCGTTTGGGCGTGGCAAAGCAATGGAACTGCCCGATGTCACTATTACAGTGGGCATATTGGTCGCTGAATTCGCAGGTGAGATGCGTTCGCGGGAATCCAAAGATAAATTGGATATGGCACGTTGCATGAGTTCATCAATTTCCAAATCATCCTTGGAGGAGGAGAGTCCGCTGCTGCCTGCTACCGTTAGGAATTTGTTATCCTGTTTGGCATTCAATAAATTCGATGATGGCTGTGAGGCACAGCGTTCGGGTTGGCTGCCATTCAAATCTAGCTTATCGGATTTTTCACCATCTAACTGTTGTGCGGATGTTGAAAGCTTTTCGTACTTATCCTGCCCGCCACCACTCACTCCAGTGTCCTTATCATTGCTGTCCAAACTGCTTTCGCCACCACCATCATCATCTTCGTCGTCGTCTTCGACAGTCAAAGCAGAAGAGGAAGGCTCCGCTGGTAAACCGCGGCTGTCCACCAAACCTAAACGGTCTGGACCACTACTACTGGCGCGCCCATCCATTATATGCTTAAGATCTTGATCTTGATCTTCATTGAACTCATCGCTGAACTCGGGAAACTCTTGTGAGGCCTGCAAAGCTACTGGCGTCTTATTGTCGAAGAGGTTCTCAACCAGAATTATGTCACGAAGGGCAGCGTAGCGATCTTTTGCTTGCGCCACTACTTCCGTTATTTTCGTATCAATCTTCGGCGGTTGCACCTGTGGACCCACTGAGCTCGTAAGAAAGTCGTCATCATCAAAGTTTGCTTCAAAGTGTGCCCCAATGTCATCCATTACCGCAGTCATCCCTCCAACATCAGTTGCAGACATTATGTTGCCACTGACGTCTTCACTCTCATTAATCACTTCGCCAATGAGGTCCGCGTTTTCCTGCTGCTCTTGTAGCTCTTTGTCAATGATCTCACGGAAAACGGCATAACGATCGGCTGATGGCACAATCGGGGCGCTTTGGCTAGTGTCCGTGTATATTGGAGGCGGTCCAACGGGTGGTTCATTAAACTGCTCGAAATTGGCAAAAGCATCTTGTCCGTGGCCATCGGCGCTGTGAGAGAAGTCCTCTCCAAATGTATCGTCGAATTTCGCCACAAATGTTGCTTGCTGATCAAAGTTTACCTTAAACACGCTTGATTGAGTCGGCACAGGCGATGGTTCCGGCTTAATGGGTGGCATGTCAGCACGACGTGTCGGTAGAGGACTCATATGGCTTGCCAGCGTTTGCTCGCGTTGTGGCTTTGACTTCTCAATGAACTCCGAGAGATACGATGTTAGTTCGACCAGAGTCATAGTGCTTAGCTTGCTCACCGGCACATTCAACTTCACTGCCAGCTCATCCAAACTTAGTGTCATCAGCTGGCTCAGTGTGATGTCGGGTATGAGGGACGCTGTTGCCATATTGGCTTCAGCGCCGCCATCAGTTATCACTTGCTGTCGCTTTTGATATTGTTGTTGCTGCTGCTGCTGTTGCAAAATCTCCAATTTGTTCTCGTAGATGTCCTGTGACTTCGAAAGCGAATGCTGACGTTGTGCACGATTGCGCGACGAAATTTGCGTTGGAGGTGGTAAGAGTGGTGGCACATCACCCGTGGCGGAGCTCGCGAGGCTACCGATACCACTAATAGGCGCCAAGTAATCGTCCTCGGTATGTCCAGGCTTACGTGGTCGTCCAGGCCCAGGATAGGTGCCGTCCGAGCGACCAACACGTCGTGATGGCAATGGTATCGGTGGAACTTCGGCATTAGCGCCGCGTAAAGGCTTCGCCGTCATATTGACGAACTCATACCGACTGTTCACAGACGCCGGCGCGACGGGAGGTACCGCATTACCCGAGGTTACACGCGGACGTATAACAATATCGTTGAATTGTTTCTTGGGCGGTAATGGCGGCGGTTCTGTATGCAGTGCTGAATCGGGACGCGGTGGTGGCTCCGGTGCCGTCTCATTCTCGCTTAGTGAGTCGCTCTCCTGTAAACGGCACATATTAATACTATTCGATTCACGCTTGGAGAAACGTGCCTGTCCAAATAAGTGTGGCATCTTCTTGTTACTAATGCTCGAGATGACATCCGCTGTCTGTTGCTTGAAAGCGGAAGAGGGCTGGCCTCCCGATGACAACTGCCCCGAGGGTGTGGGCCGCAAACGCACCGTGCTATTGGCGCCAACTGCCGTTATCGCACTTCCGTTGCCCATCGCCGCGACCGGTTCGCTCATCTGACGCTCGAGGCGCGCCACATCAGCACGCCATTGCGCTGCTGTGTTCAGCGGCTGTGCTGTCGTGGGGGAGAGACTGCTCTCTGGAGGCAAGCTAACTTGTAGCGGACCATTAAAGACATCCGCAGAACGGCTGGCCTCCGTGCTCGCGTTTGGAGAGCCTTGTTGTTTGGTTGCTTCGCCGCTGTTGAATTCAAATTCGAATGGGTCCAACTTGGCAAACACGTCGCCGCCCTCCTGAAATGGGTCACTCTTCTTGCGCGTGGGCGAGAATGGATCGGTGTCACGCGGCATCATCACAACATCGTCCGTTGTGCCAGCAGCAGTCGCCGTGGAGTCTAAAGTGTAATGATTTAAATGGAGATTAGTGGGTATGGTTGTTGTAGTGCACGCAGACGATGCCGACGATAAAGTCGGCTGGTAATGGTGCATTCTTAAAGTAGAAGCTGTTGTGGTATTAGTAGAGTAGGTAGAGGTTGTTAGTAAACTGTTGCTAGACGCTAGTTGGTGGTTAGTATTCGTTAGTCTGGGTACAACAACATTAGAAGCGGTGCTCGTGTATTTCGTACTGCTTGTAGTGCAGGTGCAAATGTTAACCGTGCATGGTGGTGCGAGCACACCGATTAGTAAAGTTGTTGTAGTTGTTGTTGCTGCTGTTGCAGACGCCGTTAGATTAGCTACTGTTTTATTAGTGTTTAAGGCTGTTTGCAAGCCGGCTATACCTGATGTATGAGTAGTGTTAGTAATATTAAGTGGTGCTGATAGAGAATGATGTGTCTGCTGTGACGTTTGCGGAGCCACTTCGCTTTGCTCATCCATACCGGCGGCTAGAGTATCCTCGAAGAGACCCTCTTTGCTGAGAAACTCATCGACCACCGCCGAGGCGGCTGTGTAGTGAACACCGGTAGCCGTTATGTCTACAGTGCCGTTTCCACCGGACGACAGGTCGTTGAGTACTTTTTTGGGTGGGTTTTTAAGCTCCTGGAAGAAGTATTTCTTATCGACATAGGGACGTATGCGACCGGTGCCTAATGGATCCAAATCTGTAAAAGCATCTAACACATGGGAGAAAGTGATGAATCAGTGAAACTGCCCCTTAGCCGAGTGCGAGCGGGGATGACAATGTTATTGAGTGTTTAGTAATGGGAATAAGCGGGTCACGCTAATAATCAAATATAACTGACGAAACAAACACAATCATAGAAACCAAACATATGTATGTACTATATATCAAATAATATGGATCTGTGGCAAACCGGAAAGTAATTTAGAGTTTTCGATTAATTCAATCAGATTGTGACAAGTCTTCTAGTATTGCAATAGATCCGCAGGGTAGACAACAAATTGCATGCTATAGTTACAACACAATACCCGTAAACCGTTAGAAATAACTTAAGTGAACTTGTAGAGGAGTCAATTAAAAAACTATGAGTTTGTTAAAGAAAAGTTTTTCCAAATAAAAATCAAAGTCTTCCAATCTACCTGACTTCACTGCACCGCCAGCAGCTGTCTGTGACGCACCGTCGCCCAAAATCGGTGTCGGCGAAGACGATGTGACGCCCAAGGTGGACGCTGATGCGGACGTCGCAGCCCTACTGGACGGTTGCATGTTTGCGTTGCTGGCAGCAGTCGCAGCTGCATCGACATCGACGAGTGTGGAATGCTCACTTAATTGCTGTGTCGGGGTCGACGTTGATTCGCTGGGCGCGAGTGGTGCCATTGGTAAGCCAACACCTATGCTCATATTGCCGGCTTTCGAAGTGTCAAACACATCGTTTTGCTGGTCCAGCTCATGCAGCCAACTGTCGTCATCGTCTTGTTGTAAAGTGCCGGTTGAACTGTTCAACATCGGTGCAGCCGAAAGTAAAGAGGAGAGAGTGACATTTTGTCCGGCGCTCACTGAAGTTGTTGTTTGATTTACCGTTGAATCAGCTGACTTAGTGGGCTTATGGCGTGAGCGTCCCGATTCTGGAGGAGGCAAGAGATTGTAAGTCTGAAAAGAAACACGTACGCTGTTAGCTGCACAATAAATATGATAACTAAGAAAGAACATACGGGAAAGCTGGTGAATGAGTCGCCAAAAGGATCATCCTCGTTGACTGCCTTGCCAGCGGCACTGCCTACTGCAGGTTGTCCTGGCTCGTTGGGTGTGATCCGTTCCATTTGTGTAATGCCGCGTTGTAAAGAGCTCAACTCCTGCTCCAAATCAACCAAATCCGCAACTGATTCGGGTGACATCTGCAAATGGCATATTTGTGAGTCAAAAAATTTACATTCAAGTATAAAATGTTGAACCTCTTTCGCTGCACCCTTGCTATCCAAATTGACACCCAACCTATTCGACGCTGTTGCGCGACTTGATCCACCGATTCCACTTAGCATGGACAGCGTGCTGCCGCCACCGCCTCCGCCACTACTGCTAAGATCATTATGCGCACTCAAACCGGTTCCAATACCACCAGCGACGGACTTCAGCGACGACAATGAGGCAAGCTGATGTTCATGTATGGACTTCGATTGTATTTGCTGACGCGCCAATTCGATTTCTTTCTTCTTCAATTCGAAAACAACCTGAAAGAGATCGCGCATTGCCAGCACGACCTAGAAATTGTGAAATTAATTTTGTTATTTCCGTATTAATAGAAGTAAATCGCTTACCTGACTAGCCGCCTTGTCAGTCTTTATGCCAAAGAAACGGTGTCCGCTATCTGGTGAACCAAATATATAGCCAAACGCTCGAGAATCGGTCATATCCTGCGCAATGAAGGAAATTTTGTGCACCGGATGGTGGTAGAGAGAGTCTCCTGTTTTCTCATCGCGTAGCCTCAGTCCATCGATTGTCACGTGTATGGTTATGCGCTGCTTATGTTCGCCAGCAGCGCGTATGGCAATTTTGAGGTCTTGCAAGGCTTCTTGACACATGCGATCACCACGCGCCTCGCCCACTTCGAGTATCCCAATGAGCTTCGCTTTGAACTGAACGCCATCGCCAAAAAATCGACCCGGATCATTGCGATCTGTTATTCGAAAATAGAATATAGTGAATTAAAAATAAATAATAACAATAACACATAAATATATTTCTCTATTGTTTGCGAGAAATGTCTTTATCGGCATTGATTATTATAAACCAGGGTATTATCACAATATTACTTATTTTTCAACTATGTGAACTATGTGCTCTTCATTATAAAATTTGACTTCAATAATAATGAAAATCTAACAAAATTGAAAAATAAATGGATAAACAACAAAATGAATTTGATTTGAATACAAATGCTAACGTTTTGCGTAATTCGTCTCCTGCACACCGCTGCTGCTACCGCCTGTGCCCACACCAACCGAGGAGAGCGTTGAAGCGAGCGATAAATTTGATGATGCGGCCGATAGTTTCGAAACCAACGACTTAACCATAGTCTCTGATGACAATGTGAAGCGCTCAACCGCGCTCAACCCCAATCGCTATGTATTAAATGCTGTTTTGCTCGGCTTATTGTGGTGATTGCCTAATACGTGTATTACGAGCGCACTTGCAGTGACATTTCTCGATGGAAATCCAATATAATCACTGACGACGAAGCTGCTATAACGCGTTTAAATTGACAATCTGTGAAATACGATCTTATGGCCTTTTCTGTCAGCGACTCACCGCTCGAGCTATTATTTGCGATATTTGGAATGTTTTTCTTTGTATTCTTTCGTTTTGTTCTGATATGATCCGTTCTCACCGAGCATGAGCTTCAAATTTGACTTAATTTATATACACGTATATACGTTGCTTAAATTGCTTGTTATTATTGCTTAATGTTGTTGCTATTGTTAAATCAAAATAGCTAATGTTCGCTATATAAAATATATGTACATTTGTTTTATAGTTACACATGAATGCATTTTCGGTAGCTAAAATAAATTTGTGTGTTTTTCTAAAGCGTTACTACGAAAACACCCAAACAGGCGTCAACGATCACATCATCAGCGTTCGTAACATCCCCAGTGAATTCAAGTAGCGCCACATTGCCGGCGTTTTCACCCACTACCGCTGCAGTTTATCTCCAATCGTTGATTTGTTTTCTCCTATATTCACTTATTCGTACAATTGAATATGGGGTAGGCCGGCGCAGGGTGAATTGTGTGCGAACTGGAGATTGCCTCTGTCTAAAACACACTGCTTACTTATATTATTGTATGCGGTCAATAGCGCAAAATTGCTCAGCAGCCAACGCGTTCACTGTTTGTTTGGCTACAGATACATCTGCACAATAAACATATCTCTGAACGTAGATTAATGGTATTGCAGGTTCCCCTCACTGCGCCGTGCTGGTGATTGTAGGTGCGCTTGTACTATTTTTTGTAGGCAGTAGCGAAATATGTCTGGAACTGACAGGCAGTCGCAGAAACATATATGTGTGTAAATAGATATATACTAGGTGTGCGCATATGCGCAAGTATAAACAAAACGCTCTATCTAGCTGTTGTCTAGGTTGACATTGCTGTGTCGTATTGTTTATATTTATTCACTGATTACGATGTCCAAGCGAAATGGCAATTGACTCCAGCACAATACCTTGCTCAAAGTATGCAGGTATTTTTGGTTTCCTTCATGCTATTGTCTGGTAATATGCATACATATATTTGTGTGTATAAACGTCAGCTCCTACGAATTGAATTCGTAACAACAATTCAGCTTGGTCGCATTCCTTCGTCGGCAGCGGGCAACATCACTATCAACACACGTACATATGTATTTCCTTTCGTGCCTGTCGTAATGCCTCCTTTGCGTTTATTGATTTTTCATGTGCAGATTTTTTCAGCTAAGCAATACAATTACCAATGACACCAAATAGTAAATTGCAAAACTTTCCACAATTCACTCTTTCAGCAGCCTATACAATAAGTAATTCAATAGGTCAATTAGTATCACATCTTCACTTTTCAAATTTCTCGGCAAGTGCTGCAACTGATACGCGATCAATATTTGCACATTTTGAAGTTGTGTGCTGAATAAAACATCAACTTTCTACTATTAAATAAGTTATTGCTTTCCGATTCTATTTTATTTCGAATTTTGCACACACACTTTTAGATTAATTTATGTAGTGGCTATTTAAATCTTAAATGTAAATAAAATCACTGTGCAGCTGCCTGTCAAACTGTAAATGCATCTAATAAATAAACTGTAAATACAAATGTATCTGAAAGCAGACTGTTCTTCTTGCTACTGTTTCGTTTGGGCAATTGTCAGATACATTCGTTTTTATTTACGTGTGTGTGACTGCAGGTGCAGATACTTCAAGCAGAGTTGCATTTTGTGTGATTATTTTGTTCTAAAAACTCTCAAAATATAATAAGTTAAGAAAATGTATGATCATACAGTTTTATAATAAATAAAAAATACTCAAATTAATCATTTTTAGCAAAGAGAAAAATTTTGAATATGGTAGTATTATTTACATATAGGCACTTACATTTACAGGGACTGGTCTTTTTACGTAGAGTTTGCATGTTGGTCTCTTTCCAGTTTCTCTTCGCCAATTTGCGAAGTTTCTTATATTGTGTTGCTATCTTTGGTTTATATTCGAGTAATATTTCACTTTTAAATACTTTGAAGTATTTACGTACTTATCATTAACATAAATAATTTTATCTTTGGTACTTGGAAGGAGATTTTCAAACAATATCACAGTAAAATTCGAAAGTATTTTCATTTGCGCTTAATATCAATCATATAATCTATTACATATTTGCTGAAATTAATTATTCATCCAGTTATTTAAAAACAATTTATTTGATCATTTAGGATTCACCTATCTGGCTGTTAGGATTAATTGAACAATGCATACTAATTACATGCCGTAATGTCATGGAAACCCATTGGCATTTTTTTCACTTACAATTCATTCATTTTCATCACTTTTATTTGTTTTGTTTACTTTCATAGGAATCGCGTAGTTTGTTTTTGGCTCTTTTTATCGCACACCTCTTTGTTTGTATTTTAGTTTTGTTTTCGTGTCGTATTCTTGGTCGATGTGTAGATGAGCAATTTGTTAGCCTTTTAGCCGACAGCCCGACGATATGACTGCATCACCGGCATTTCGAATACAGCAACTTTTATCGATTTTTCACCCTATCAACGCCTCGGTGCTGTAATGAGGCTATGAAGGCTCGGTCGGTACACCGTATGTGGCATGTGATAGGAGGGTTGTTATTTTCATTAATTTTGTAATGAGTAAATAATCATCTATTTAACATGGGAAACATTTAATAAACTAATATTGATCATGGCGATGGACCATCAACATTTTAGGATACACAAAAGTACCTACTTCACACTTGCAAAGGACATTTTCAAAACCCAATGCCGTCAAACGTAACACTTCCGCTTAAGTAATGCAATTGTACAGTAAATTGGAACACTTTCTTACGTTTACGAGTTTCAGCATACTGCACTTTCATTGCTAAATTTATTTGCTTAGGATTATGAATTTTTCGGTGCAACGCCTTTCATTGTCGCCAAACTGATGACCGAATTACTACTTTCATTGGAAATTCAATGACGGAAAAGGATATGGGAAGGATAAGAAGTGATTGACACTTCGCTATTGTGAATAGTCGATGTAATATACGAGTCGCTGCATATGTGATAACATAATTAACGGATCATTTTAAATATAAACATGAAAAGCTGACTTTATACTCTCAAATTAACCTCATTAAATTAATTGCGTATTTGATTATATGAGTGTAAAGAAATACCTTTGCTATAAAGAATTGTTATAAATATTTATTGTGAATAGCAACATTTAACCAGATGTTTTGCCTGGCTGTGTTTAATTGACTAATCTGTATTTTCTTGAGTTTATCGATGGGGTAGTTGGACCCATGTAAAAACCAAAATGAAGTTCGCAACTCTTTCAATAAAAGTTTATACCAACTTGTATAACCACTACGTCATATTAATTTAACATGTTTTTAATTTGGTTGTCCAAAAATATCTTCAAAGATAAATCCGCAAAACTGCTGCTTGAGCGCTGATTGCATTGAATGACAATTTATTGTGCAGTATTATTCCACAAGTGTTCAATATTTTTCAGGTATAAATGCGTTTCTCATGCCTATACAAAGCAACCCTGTGTTGGCTCCAGCGGCGGCAATTGGAGCGACTCCAGTTGATTCGTGTTTTTAATTTTGCTTTTATTCAGTCTTTCTCTTGCGCTGGTAGTGAACTTGTAATTTTATATTCGCGTAACAGTTACATACCGTTTATTGCATTTAAAAATATACCTTTCAGAGGGAATTCGTGAATATTATCCGTATTGTTAATGAAATATATGTAACGAAGTGCAATTAGTTGAAACGACTCAATAGCGCCAATCTAATTAGAAATTTTCCCATTGCGGAAGCTATAAATATTTCCCAATTGGTTATAACTTGGTACTTGATTCAGCCATTTGCCGTTGATCGTGTCGCGTTTCGTTACTTTGGTAGTTCACAGAGCAGAAAAAGCAGAAAAAGAATTGGCAAAGTTGAAAAAGTGTGTAAACGAAAAGAGCAGATCTGAAAAAGTCGAATTCTTGTAAAACGTTCACCCAAACAACACAGCCAGTGCACAAACAACATCGCCTGACACCAACTGGATTTTTCTGATTGAATTTCTATATTCGGTCTGTTGGGTGTTTTCAGTCACTTTTCAGTTCTGTAGTTTATTGAAAACAAGCACTAGATATTAGAAATTTTACTACAACATAAATTTGGGACTAAATTTTCTGCAAAATAATTATTTGATCGGTGAACCAATACAAAAGTCTTAAAAATTGAAAAGAGATTAGTGTGTGATATAATTAAATAAAGCAAACAAGATTTTTGCTTTCCAATCGCAGTTACAAATTTCACAAATTACAAAGCCTAGCCACATCCCGGTGAAACGAAAATAATCACAATAAAAAAAGCATCCATAGGTGACTATAGTGCGCACGCGTGATCCACTGCATCAACAGGCGAATAAATAGCAAAGCAACACCAGTAGCTGCAACCGCTAGCAGAAAAGTCGCAAAATGAATAAAACTTGTGCGCGCTGTCAGAAAGTGGTGTATCCCATTGAAGAGCTGAAATGTCTGGATAAAGTGAGTTCAAGTTTATACATTCGTTATCATTCTATAATAATATAAATAAATATCAGGTGGAAACTAGTTGCACCTACATACATACATATGTATGTAATTTTCATAAATTCTTGTACATAGGTTGGTTATCGAGGCTGGGAACTGGTTGTGTTTCCCAGTTTACATGTGCAAAAGAGGGACAACAGGTGTTGCCAAAGATTGACAGTCTCTTGTGCATTTGAACTTTTTAAGAGATGAGAACAGTTTGCAAATTATAATTTGTTACAAATATTGTAAATATTGAAATCGGTTTTTATTACTATTTAGTTATTAATATTGTTTCAAAAATTCGACGCTCGTGTGACAGACAAACAACCGAACAAAGAGACAAACTTTATATGTGAACAATCTCAAGGAGTAAACAAATCTAAATGTTTTGTTACTAACAATTTTAGTTGGAATAAACGAAAGTAGCACATATATATGTATATAAGAATTTTTACTGATAAATACAATTAGGAATTTTTGAATATTTTTTCTATATTAAAATCTAGTTGAAGATTAGTGTAGCGTTATGAGCATACTTGCAGTGAAATCTTAGTTTTATACTATGCACTACCATGACCGTTAAATACGCCTGAGTAGATTTGTACATACGAGTTGTATGTGTAAATAACAATTTTTTTTAAGATGTCCCAACTAATTTTAGTATAAAACACGCCAGCATAACCATAATTTTGTTCAATGGCGTACATACATATATTTCTACAATCATGTAGATTTCGCATAACCGCAAACCGGAAGCAATTTTCATACATTCACACTTATCTCTGTATTTATATGTGTGAGTACTCAAACAAATTGAAAAAAGGCATTCACAAATGAAGTCCTTTGCTGGCGGCTTTTTTTATTGCTTAATTCACCGTGGAAGCTATTTTAGTTACTGCGATAATTCCACATTCATTGCGCCTAATACTGGAATGCCCATAATGAATAAAAACTTTGCATTGCAAAGCGAAGAATAAAAAGCCATCCAACTGATAAAGAATTTCGTGAAATTATTAAATCACTTTTATGCATGCAATTTGCTAAATGGAGAACTGTTATTTCATATAAGCATACATACATACATACATCTGTACTGCCGGCCAAAAGTATACACATGTAAATAGATAAGTGGGGCTAAGCATTTTGGTGTGATGACGCAGCTGCTGAGGCTGCCGACTGTTCGCCGAATGCTGTAGAAGTCTAGGGTCTAACTCGTTGGTAAGTTGCTGATCTCATATTACCAGCACGGACGCGTTTATACGCGGCGAGACATATGTATATACAAACATAGAGTATATTCTACAGAGTTAGACAGTAAGCGAGTGAAGTTGTTCTGACAGTCGACGAATCGCTGCTCGTGGAGCAGGTTTGTTGGCTTACTCGCTACACCGGCGTCTGGGAAACAAGCATCGTACGACATTTATAGTATTAAATACACCAAAGGAACTAACATAATTTCTTTATTTAATTAAATTATCTGTTGCTGTGATATCTGTCTGTCTCGGCTTCTTATTCTGCGATGACGTGAGAAAATGTGGTTTTTGCTGCTCTACTGGTTACGTCGCGCAGCTTATACAGTACAAAAATAGCGCTGGAAGAACTAGCTGAGAAGTTGGGATAATTATAGAATTTATGTGATGGGATTGGCTGGGAATAGAGCGGTGTAATATGTACACAACGAATTGCACAAAGCGAATCCAAAACACAAACTAAGAAGGAAATGTGAGCAATAGTCAAGTATACAATAATTCCTGCAGGCGTCAATATGTAAGTTGAATATTAACGAACTCGACTTGTCGAATGCTGAAGAAAGTCAGGCGCTGCTGCCAATCAACTAAAGTCTTCATCAAAACTGACCATTAATATGATAAATTCAAAAGTGCGCGGCATCCTGTTGAGCTTCGGAATGCGCCACTGGCGTTACGCGTGGGTGCTGGCATAGACCAGCTTAAGTTTTACATGTTGCTGTACCACTGCATCCTCTTGCGTTTGTTGCACGAAATGCTACGAGTCTGTTGCTGGCGGTTATGCACAAGTAGGCGCTCAACATCAATTTCCACAACGATTTGTCTGCACTTTAACAACTTCGAAAATGAATAAAGCAAACAACAACTTTTACAATTTGGCAGTGCAAAAACTACAAAATGATAGTGAAAACGTAAAACAAACTGTGTGATTTCTAGCATTTGCGCTCATTTGCAAACGACAGAAATTGGCTTGGAGGCATTTGGAATAGGTCTATTTACTTCATTTGCTTGCTTACAATTTACTTACGTGCTTGGTCTCGTGCGATTTGTGAATTTCGTTTGGTTTGGTCTATGGCCTGTTCCGGTCTGGCCAGTTTCCGAATGTGCTGTGGAATGCTGCTGCTCGTACTTACACTATAACATGTACATGTACGTGTACGTCTTTTGGAATTCGCCACCAACCGACCTTGGGCATGCTTATTGCTTTATTATGGTTTCTTTACATTCTCTTGTTGTTTTAATTTTCTAAAAATCCAGTTTTCTGTTTCGTCATGCACATTTTTATGGTGTTGACTTTAAGTATTATTATTATTATTATATCATGCATGTTGTATACACATATGCTCAAACTTATAGTTTTAAATGTGTAATTTCGCAAGTTACTTTTGCTCTGCACTTCACCTTTACACTCCTCTCTTGGGCTCTCTTGTGCACACAAACATTGCAAATATGTAATTACAAACCTCTCTACAGTTAATTTGCAAAGCTAAAAATTTAGGTTGAGAAGAAAATTAAGAAAAATTCTTGGAATTTGCAATTTCACAATCATATTAATATTAATTATATACAATTTTGATTCATAAAAACTTTTCTTGTATAATCACTACATAGTATAAAATAAAGTCGCATTTTCCGTCCCTATATCCCTATGTGCGCTTAAATCTTTAAAACTACGCAACGGATTTTGATGCGGTTTTTTCCAGTAGATAGAGTGATTCAAGAGGAAGGTTTATATGTATAACACATGCTTCATATACTAAGGCAACATTGCTAATTTTAGAGGTTTCTAACATGATGTCGTAAATTAACGTATTTTTTTGTGCTTATTTAGCAATTTAGAAAAACGCTGCCTAAACCCTACGAGTTAGATCAAATTAATAGTACATTACATTTAAAAGTACAGTATTGTACACCATAAAAAGGTCTACAAAAAAGTCCGCGATGGTATATGTTTATCTTTTAGGGATAACCCACATTAACCATTTTTATTGTTTACTTTTTACGTGAAAAATGGCTTATTTATACCCAAGACACACATGTAGTAACAATACTATTGTTCGTACGAATACAAGATGTGTGTCACCAAATACCAGCACTTTACTATTACTACGTTTATGCTTCTTTTCTACTCGGTTATATTATACACGGGTAAGTTCAACCCACATGCATAAACACTTTTTCAGGTCAAATCAGTTGATTTTTGTGCCGGTGTATATGGTTTTGACAAATTGCATATACAGGGTTCCCGTATTGTCAATTTTTCGCTAAAAACCCCTACCCCACTTACTACCGAATTTTTGCGGCAAACGCCTGGTACTGTGTAGTACTACAGTAACCGGTAATTGGTTACTTTTTGGCACCGGTTTTTTTGTGGCACACCTGTGGCACTGTGGGTAGTCGGATGGTGTAGCGAAAACCGGTTATTTGCAAAAACTTCGACGAGTGGGTAGTCGGTTTTCGGTTTTTTTGGGTCGGTCAGTGGTCGGTTTTGCTCGTGCATTTCTGCCCGAACACTTCTCAACAGATTTATGCCGCACACCCCGTATATCTGGAAAATACGGACATATGTATAAAACGTGGCAGCCCTTAATTTAATTCAATTCAGAATTTACCTCGAGTAGAGTATTTGCCGTTTATGCTTATAGGCTTTACCCATGTAGAATATAACCGTGTAGAAATAAAGCATAAACGTAGTATATGTGAGCAATGTAGTATTTTGCTGGTAACAATATCAGCATTTTTTTTGTGGTATTTCACAGCTGAAAATAGGTTTGAAACCTAGAAAATAAAATAAATACATAGGTAAAAATGTAAAAAGAAAATAATTTAAAAAAATAAATAAATAAGTATAAAAATTAAAATTGTATGAATTTAGATATTCCAAAGATAGCAGGAAATCTTCATAGTAAGTATAGGGAAAGAGGAATTGTTTTACTCCAAATTGAATGCATGCAGGCCAAGGGCAGTAATGAATGAATCAAAAATACTAGATCGATTTTAATCATGTTTTCATTGAGTAACATAGGCATATATATTTTATGCCCGTGCAAAGTCGGAGCGGGCCGCTATGTTTTCATATACAACGTTCATAGTTTTTCTGTAGTGTATTTAATTTAGTATCAGCATTGCACCCGTGCGAAGCCAGGGCGGGTCGCTAGTATTTTCATAATATTCTCAAGCAAGATTAACTGCTAAATGTAATTTAGTCAAGTCAGAATGTTCGAATAATTATGGCACGAACTGTATAGACATTTGCCACTATTTAAGTCCAATTTGTGCGATGTAATTTTGTGTTTTTCTGTGGATATTTGCTGATTGCCTTATTTTAATTAAGCTGACATCATGCGCTGTAAGACAAACAGACATGCATACATACATATGAGTAAGAGCTTAGAAATTCACAAATGCAAATAGAACTTCAATGGAATAATGTGAACCTGTCATCATTAATTATGGATTACACTGGCCTTAAGCTTTCGAGTGCAAATCATACGAATAAATTCATTGATCTCTACCTTAGGCGATATTAAATTATCCAAAATATTTCATCCAAATTATAATTATTAGTGTGATTTATTATTACAAAAAAATATTTTAAATTTCCCTGACACTTGCCTACTTTCGATTCGTTGCGATTCGGACTGAACTTATTCCACAATTACTTGCTATTATGCCGCTAGAGACTGTGGTTCGCTTAAAACTTTTAATGAGCCATTCCTCAGTGCTGAGCAGTGTTGAGCGGTGGGCAATCAAAAACTTCCAGGCCACCGCCACAACTTCTGTTGGTTTCTTAGTTATCTGCTTGTTGTTTGCTATTCTACTCGGACAACTCGTTATGTGTGAATGTGCGAGTACGTATGAACGAGTGAGTTTGTTTGCGGCCACTTCTACGTGAGAGAAAGTACGAGTAAATGACCTCTTTTGGCCTGGTCCACAAACTATATGCGCAAAGCAGCCAGGCAAACAGATAAACAAACAATTACACATGAGCCAAAAAGCAAAAGAAGGCAAAAGAAGGCAGAAAATCGCAAACCACCGCGGCGGCCAAAGTGGCAATAACAAGAGCAACAACCACAAACATCGCAAGTAAACAGCTAACAAATGTCAAAATGCATGGCAACATAAGGCAACAACAAAACCAACAACGAACAACCAACGGCAGCCAACAGGCAACAATATGCAGTCATGCAGCAAATCCACGCGCAGCTGTTCGCCACTCCGGCGGTTGGCTGGCGGCCTGGCTGACTGCCCATTGTCGTCGACCGCGCGCTCGGCTGTGACACGCGCTTAAACTTGCGCGTTTTCAAATTTCAATTTTTCTAATTTTCATCTTTTCTTCTATTCTGCGAAGCCTTGCCGCACGGCGCGCGGAGCCAAGCAAGCAGAACCGAATTCGTACAAGCAAATTGTGCACTTACAAGCGTGGAACTGCCTGAGTATCAAGTCAAATATACGCCAAGCCAAGAAAATGACGAGATTACCCGCGACCGCGCGAAAAGCGAGAAGAGCAATTGCTGAAAGAACGTTGCTCTGCGGGCAACAACACTGAAGGGGGATAATTTAAGCAACATTTACGTTTGTTTGCAGCGGCTGAATGGCGGATGTGCGCGGGTGGCTCGTCTTCGCTTTGTGTTTTCTCGCGCCGTTCGCACTCTGTCGGCTCATTCGCACTGTTGTGTCTTGACTGGTGTCTTCACCAATTTGTGTGTGGACACAACGATTTAACACTCGCTAAGTCTTGGCCCCCCCAACCACTTAAGAATCCATCTTTGTAGTATTGCGTATGCGTGAGTGTGTGTTGGTGTGTAAGCGAATTGCAGTTTTTATTTCATTTTTATCGCAATGATTCATCGCACTGCTGTGAGGCATTCGAAAAGATACGAAAAGATAAAACTCAAATCAACAATATGTGCCAGTCAACCAAACGTGCCCTTGTTTCCACGGGGAACGGGAAGTCCAATTCGTATGAAGTGCAAACACTCGAAAAGTCGCGTTTCTTATTTGCCTACGTTTGCGGTTGTTGTTGAATTGAATTCTTTATTTTTCTTTGATTGAAAAGAAACTTGTTGTACACCAAGTGAAAAGTGGTTCCATTTTCAATGACTTCAGCGTCTTTCTTGTAAGTTATCTGTAAGACAAAATAAAAATTTTTTTGTAAATTTTAGAAATAGTTTTTGGCGATTCATTGGAGTGTTAGTTCTTAGTAGATCGGTCGAATAATGGGCTTTGCCTAGAACACCCAAAATTCCGGGTTTTATTGTTAATCCGAGATTTTTGAATCCGAGATTTGTGATCCTGCTTACAATTAGGTTTGACTCAAGACGTGGGAACAATTGATCGCACTTTCATGGCAGTCGAACTTAATCACTTGAGCTTCTACGTTTTACTACTGGGTCTACTTAGGGTTATGAATGACAATTTAAGTTTAAATTTGCAGTTGTGTTCGAGTACTCAGTTGTAAATATTTTACACAATTAAATACGTAAGCATATGCAAATTTTACACTACGTTTCATGAAAATAGTACCATTTTTTTAATTTATGTTAATAAATATTTTTTTGTATTTAAAAGAAAATTTAAAAAATATAATTTACAAAACAATTTTGAATATTTTGAAAAATTCGAAAATTCTATAAACATTGGAAAAATAAATGAAATAAATGTTTAGTGCTCACCACTGTGAAACACACTGTACGCGTACGTACCGCTGTGCAAGTAAATATGCGATAAAATACCATATTATTGTTATAGCTTTGACTTATTTTTGAAACTCACTTGGAATGTAAAGCGAGCAGCCACAAGATAATTTCGTAAACAAGTCAAGCTTGAAAATAAAAGTGGTTATTCCGCCTCGACTCCCAGAGCTGCGAACTTCGCTTTAGTCATCCAACGGAGTAGGGCGAAAGAGTAACAAAGGCGAGTGTGCAGTAAAGAAGCAAAGAAGCAGAAGAAAGAGGACGCTATGCTAATTTAAACTTTTTTGGTTTTGTTGTTTTAATGGTTATTATTACTGTTTGTTTTTGTTTTGAGAAATGACAAGTTTCCGCTCAGGCAGTCGAAATGGCGAGCGCTGAACGACAAATTGCTGCATAATAAGAAAACATATACACATGTGCATATCATTATACACATATTTAATTTATAGCTAAATTTGTAATTATTTTAATTCTATTGGCAAAATTCTAAGAACTTCGCTTCAATAACTCTCTCTTCACATATTTTATGCTTCTACGGCTTTTAGAGCCATATTTTATAATTTGTCTTCTTCCTTTCTTCTTTTCATCTTTTGTTCATTTTGGCATGCTATTGAGCTATTATTATTGCTAGCTTGTTTAGAAATTCGTTGCTCCAACAACAATTATTGCTGCTGTTTTGTATTTAACGAGTTCAACTTGCTCTTCAACGGTGGACAAGGGTGAACTAGTTTGGTGCGTAATTTGGTCTTAATGATCTTTTAAATTTAGTAATTATATAGACATGTGATTCGCGGAAGTTTATTGGCTGCTGTACAGCTGAACGCAAACTGGCAAAAACCGCGATTTTCTCCCAAGAAATTCGAATATTTATGGAGTCAGTTAAAGAGAGAAATCTGCGAGTTATTACTCAATCTCCTAATAGAGACTGTCGATGTGTTTTCTAAATAAATATTATTTTCATAAACCAATTTCTACCCATACACTCACTAAGTTCCAATATTTCGAGTCTTTAGACTTCACTTTTTCAAATGAAACGTTTCCATCATTTGTAAGTTTGCCAACAAATGAAGACGGCGTTTTTGTTGTAATTTCCGTCTTGTGTAGGAAATTATCTTGAAATCTCGCCAACTGTGTAGCTTCATTAAAATTTAATCACCACTCTCTTCGGCGCTTCTGTCGCATCGTCAACAAAGCTCCTTTGTCTACTTCCCAGCACACAAAAGCTTTAATGAACTTCCATTCTAAGTCTATTGTGCGTACTTAAAGCGTTTTACATCTTTCCAAATGGCTATTTTCTCTTTTCTGTCTTTGTCCGCTCGGACGGCGGCTCGTTCACATTGACTTTGTGCGTTGTGCTACCTTGACGTCCGCATTAATTTCCCGTTACATACAATTTGGGTCACTTGGGTGCTTGTGCGATCGCTTACACGATTTTCCTAACAATTAGTCGAGATGAGTGGAGACTGCCGTTTTCACTAGCTTTCCGCTGAGTTGACTTGCGACTGCTTTCTTGCATTTACAGTCTCGCGCTGTGGCCGGTCATTGTGAGATTTGTTTTTTTTTTTTGCTTTCATTGTCATTGCTATTTTCCATTTCTCACCTTTGCTGTCTGTGCCTTTGGCGTACTACTAAGTGCTGTGCTTTGTTAGCCATTAGTCGCGCATCTGCGATTGGACCACCTCGCCAGTTCGCCGTCCTCCAGCATGTAGCATTAGAGTTCCCAATATTTTTATTTTACTTACCGTTTCTCAGTTCTTTCAATTTGTATGCATGTTCTCCGGCTGTTGTGGCACAGAATGTTTCCTGTGACTCACCCTTTGTCGCTGGCGTTTAGCACTTGTCGCGGCGCTGCCGTTTGTTAGCTCGCCCATTACTTATTGTACTCGAATTTCGCTTGTAAATTTTTGACTTTCTAGCTCTCTGTCAACTGCTGCTGCCTCTTCGCATTGGAGCTCCTTCCGCTCACCCATTGTCGCTTTAATTGTTGTATTTCAAGTGCTGTCTGTCTGTCTGTCGGACATCGGTTCGCTGTCAGCTCGTGTGTACCGCTGTAATCGCTGAAAATTTATGTTTACTTTTATAATTAGTTATTTGTTCTTGTTGCAGTTTAATTTTTCCACCATAAATTTGGACGCTCTTTCACTTGCGATCGCAAGTTGTGTTTTTGTTGTTTTCCACATTTTCACTTCGCGTAAAGAAGTTGCTTGACCTTTTGGCTCGTTTGCATTTTTACTAGCCATTCCCACTTCTTTTTTAGCTCATACCGACCTCCACATTCTCCCCTCATTTCGCTTCGTTTAAATTCAATTGAGGTTTATTATCTTTAGAAGTGCGTGTGTGTGTGTGTATGTCTTCCCTGCATTGCATTGCCGCGGATAGACGAAAGTCAGTCATGTCACAGCGTCTATTCGTAATTGTTGCATGCAGCGTGCTCTCGTATGTAGCACGCTCTCCGCTTGCAGTCAATCTGTCTGCTGCTTGTGTTCCCCCATTGGCGTTGGCACCCGACCGAGGGAGCTGGGCCCGCAAAATCGAGGCACTCCTCCCGTTTAACATTAATATGTTGGTATGTATGTATTTGTTGAGGAATATGCTTAATTTTTATCTGATCTCGTTTCGTTTATGCCTATCTGCGCCCTGACCGCACGCTTCTACTCGCTTCTTGTCTCTTCAAAGACATCGGGTTTCCTCGTTAAGCTTTTTATTGTTATATTCGATATTTCCGTTGTTGTTGATCCACTGCTTTCGTTGTTGTTGCGATGCTTCTTGACTCTTCCCCATTCTTATTGACTGTTGTTGTTATTGTTGTTGCAGCCCATCAAGTTTTATTGCATTTAGTTGGTTCATGCGTCATTTAACACACGTTGCCACTTGATTTTGTCCGCACAACAACACCCCCCTCGCCCCACCTTTTAATGGTGCGACTTTTATTTGCTGTTAAAGAATCTTCTGTGTTTGTTGTTGTTGTTGTATATTGCATGCCAATCATTCGGTACTCGTTGCTGTTTCGTAAGCATTATTTATATATTTGTTGTACATATGTATATTTGAAGTTACCGCTGTTTGTTGTTTTTGTTGTTGTTTTTGTTGTTGTTGTTACCATTGCAGATGCAGCAGCTGGTCTTGCTGTTGTTGTTCTGAAGGGTTCATTTATTGCAATTGAACTTGCTGCCGCTCACACGCGCTTCGGCTCAAAAAGCCACACGAAGTGCAAGGCAAAGGGCAAAGTTGTTGTTGGTAATTGCAGTTGGACGAACAATTGTTGTTGTATTAATCAATAAAAGTCTCAAAATGGTAATACTTATGTAATTGTTTCACTTCAACTGGCAACATTACATATTTACATTGATGTAAAACCAATTCTCAAAATTTTTTAAGACATCTTTTAAGACTTTTAAGCTATAAAACTTTCCCGTTAAATGCAAATAAAACTATTTTAATGTTCATCAAACGTTCTAATATCCATATGGTTACATATGTTATTTTAAGAGAGGGGTTGGTACTTATGTAGCGGGGCGTTTGAGATATTTTAATTTCCTTAGAACATTCATATCTGCCTTAAAGCCTTCATAGGTGGTCCACGGATTATTTGGTGTAATATTAATCTATTTTCGTGCTTGTAAGTACCGGAAGATGAAGTTGTAAAGTCTATATGTCGGTCTATCTGTTAAATCAAAAGTTGGAATACTTTTTTTGTAAAGAAGTTTAGCTTAGGGAACTTGTGTCATAACTTTTCAAAATCGTCGTGGTTTTAGAGGGAACTGCATAGCATATGAGCTCGTAAGAAAGGGTGGTGCTCTATTCACCATGTTGAGAACGAACCCTTGTGCTCTAGCGCTGGATCGCTGAACCTCTCGCGAGCCTGAGGTTGAAACATCTCGGTAGCTATACACTGGACGAACCAAACGAACTTGCCGGAATGGATATTAATCGATTCGGCGATACATAACAGTCTTCTTTGCGATCCATACTCAGGAGTATTTTGGACACCACAATGGATCGGTGAGTTTAGTTATCCAAATGAGATATCGGAACACCTGTCGCGAGGCACAGCCTTTGAACCTATGTAAACTAACTTGATATTAATCTATTTTCGTGCTTGTAAGTACCGGAAGATGAAGTTGTAAAGTCTATATGTCGGTCTATCTGTTAAATCAAAAGTTGGAATACTTATTTTGTAAAGAAGTTTAGCTTAGGGAACTTGTGTCATAACTTTTCAAAAACGTCGTGGTTTTAGAGGGAACTGCATAGCGTATGAGCTCGTAAGAAAGGGTGGTGCTCTTCACCATGTTGAGAACGGACCCTTGTACTTTAGCGCTAGAACGCTGAACCTCTCGCGAGCCTGAGGTTGAAACATCTCGGTAGCTATACACTGGACGAACCAAACCAACTTGCCGGAATGGATATTAATCGCTTCGGCGATACATAACAGTCTTCTTTGCGATCCATACTCAGAAGTATTTTGGGCATCACAATGGATCGGTGACTTTAGCTATCCAAATGAAATATCGGAACTTCTGTTGCGAGGCTCAGCCTTTGAACCTATGTAACTAACCTACTAACTTAACGGTTTTATAACGGGTTTGATACGAATCTGAGAGGTATAAAGCCTTCGATCTTGTCAAAAGTATTGGCTTTTGCATGTTAATACATTATTCTGAAATTTTTTCGGTTTGTCCTCGTTTCATTGTACGTTGTAACATTTGCTATTCTGCGACTTTGGAAACCAACTGAAATCCTCAATTCTTCCAAAAGTGATTTCCAATTTGGAATTCGAACACTGCGAGCTCGTACACACTTTTATCAAATTCATTTTCACTTCATCAACCATACTTTGTGTGCCTGTGCATGTGGAAGCCATACCCCCTTCATTGAATTCTAGATTTATTTTATCTAATATTTGGGTCGCGCGAGACAAAGCCATCTGCCAAAGCCAAAAGCTCTTATGCACATCGTTTATGTGTTGCGGCAAAGAACTAGTTTTTTTTGTTTTTGTTAAAGATAATTATCGATTGTGAAAATCACTGCGGACTAGCGCACACACGAAAGTGGGGCTTTATCTTTTCAATATCAGCACAATGGCTTGCAAATCGCGCTACCCCACTTTTGTCGAAACTTTTCTATTTATTTATGCATGATTTTTTATTAGCGCGCTATCAATACGTGCACACACGCACACACACTTACACCCAAACACACATACGGACGCATAAAAGTAGAATAATGTCAAACTTTCAATATTTGACCCAACTCTTGTCATGTGCAATACAATAGCGGTACGAGTCAGCGAGTTGGCGAGCGGACTGTGGGGCGACGGTTCGCCGATTTTCCACAACAACAATCGGCAGCTAGTAGTAACTGGATTTGCTTAGCTGTGAATTGTTGCATGTGACAGACGAGGCTACTAGAACCGCAAAGCCACCGCCGGCGGTGAATCACCGCGCAGCCATACATTGATGAATGGTTACTCGTAGAAAGAAATTTATGAGCTGACATGGCAGCAACAACAAAGACAATTGCAATTGCAATTGCAACTGCAACTGGAGCTCGAACTGGAATACGAGGCGAATCGGAGTTGGAATTGGGGCTGTGTGCAACCGCAGAGAATGCCAGCTCAGCAGCCGAGGCAGCTGTGGCAACTTCCTGCTTCGCTTGCGTTGCCAATAATGGCCAATACGCTTTCAAAACTATTACAATATGATTTCCTCTTGTCGCTGGCCATACAGGTATGCATGGAAGCTTTTAGTTGTAGCTTTGTAGCAAATGCTTTTCATTTCTGATGCCACTTGACGCGTGGCACTCACAGACACTCGAGCCTGTAACGGTAGCCGACAACTTTCTTATAATTGCATTACATTGTTGCCTGCTTTGTTGTTGGCATTTGCGTGGTTTTCACTATTTTTGGCCGTAGCTCCTGTCTTGCAACGCTTGTGCAGCTGGTTACACCACGGCGCTGGAGTCTGCGCCGCCCGGCCGCCGTCCATAGTAGGCAACGGTCTCTTGGTGTTGGTGTTGGCGCTGTCGCCGCGTTCACTTGCTTTATTATGCAAGTTTTGTATTATGAAATTTTAATTGAGATTTTCAACTTCATGCTATTCATTAACTCGAAGCATACTTGCTCGCTCGCCCGCCATGATTGCACAGTCGCAATTATGTTCGTACATGTGTCTCGCGTTGTGCACAAGTGTGGCACTGTTATTCGCGTTCGCATGCGAGTGCGAACATAATCTCGTTGAGGTAACGAGTCCGCTCCGCATACCAGCCTCAAGTCTACGGCTTGTCTACTTGACGCTGTTTGTGTAACGTTTGTTTGCCTTTCGCCTAGTTTGCTCTTACTTTTCATTCCACTTTAAAGTTTGTTTTGGTAATATTTACTCATTTCCTTTTTTCTTTTTTGATTTTTGTAATATTTTAATGCGTTTCTTTAGTAGATATTCAATTATTGCTTTCTGCCCAAAACTTTTAATGACGTTATTTTGACTAAATATGTTCAGATAGGAGTCATTAGGCGTGCGTTGAAGGTAATACGTACAGCGTAGCACCCAAAAGTGCGAGGCTGTTAGTAGTTTCAAAAATGTTGATCGAGAAAAAGAGCAAATTTCACCATCGCTTTTGTATGGATATTTTGGATATGATGGGTGTGATGTATTTCAGTAATACAATCTTTAGAGCTGAAAAATCAGCCTGGAAAAAGACGCGAAAGAGCTTGGTCTTGTTGTTATCGATGGCAAGACAATTGTTTGGAACAGACTCCTCGCGTCTTGGGAACTACGTCACGGTTGGCAGCCTAAGATCAAGTACAAGCAAGTCTAAGATCAAGTACAAAAAATCTCTTGCAAACTTGTGCTATTTCGGGATCGACTCGACCTATATAAGTCTTTTTATATCCCCGTCTTATTATATACTGCAGAAACATGGACGATGACAAACCGAGATGAGAACGCACTTTGAGAGACCTGTTCCCCGCAAGATCTTTGGAGCCGTCCACGTGAGCGAGTAGTACTTAATAACATGGAACCATGAACTATCATATAGACATGGATATAGTAACAACAAATACACTGGCTGAGCCAGGAAGACGATGCTTTAGCGGAAAACCTTTTCGATTCGAGACTCATGGATGGACAACGGAAGCAAGGGCGCCCAGGCATCCAATGGAAGGACCAAATGCATAGAGAGCTGTCTACACTTGGGTTGTACAACCGACCCATGGTTGTAGTACAAAGAAGAAAATCCAGGAAAACCTGAAAACCAAGTTCAGTACTACCAAGATACATAAAACAGAATTTATTCCACAGCTATTTTAACGAACATGTCATGTTGAGTATGCCACCGAAATGAAGCCATCAACGCTTGAAAACAAAACTCACTTTGCATGCCACATATCCATGCGACCACTAAAGCCACCAATACTGCTGCACATATAAAATGAATTTATAAAATTTATATGACATTTATTTTTTAAGATGCGGGTTTGGGACAACATTATTATGCTTGACACACTTAACTTCCGAATATGAACATCAACAACAACAAACACGCCGCTCAGAATGCGGGTTAAACCGAAACATGGAAAACCTATTAACAATAACTAATTGAACAGAATGTGTGAAATATGGCGATGACAATGGATCAGTGGGACAAGTCCAGAGCCACAGCCACAGCGACGGAAAATGCACTCAATGACATAAGCTACACAAATTCTTTTATATATATAAATATATGTAATTGGATGTATGTATGAATTCCTGTACAGCATCACATTGTGTGGAGTCAAGCGAAATTCATCCACACACACACACAGACTTATAATGGCGACGCAGCTTTAACTGAACAATGCGAAGTTGACTTTTTTGCTCTGCACTCTGCTCTATTCTATGGGCGAACACGCTTACAGATATATGTATGTATGTATGTATGTAGATGCTCGAACATATTTATTTTGTTTATAGGCGAAGTGAAAATGTCACATAAATAATTTCATTTAAAATTCATTGTACGCATTGCAGTGGCGCAGCATTCGTTTCCAATGGAAACACAACCGAACACATCCACAGACCCACTTCTCACTTGCGGTACAATCGCTTACATACAGTTGTTGTTGGCTCATAAATGTAGCAGTTTCTATTCTATTTTCGCAGTAGTGCCGTAATGATTGCAGTTTGGGTCCATTTCTGGCGAATATGAATTATATAATAGTAATCTCGGGTGCCTACAGACTGGAATCTATCCGTAGTAGAAACATAGTCATAGGAAGAAGGACATTGAAATGCCGAAACGACTTTCACAGCAGTTATTGGGGCTTTGACTAGCCGAGCAACTCGATAGGAATAGGCTTAGTATTCCTGGAACACTCTTTAGAGGGAAGTTTTCAAAAATATTCTATAAACTCCCATATTTGAGTTCCAGGCAATTTTAAGTTCTCAATTTATGTTTCTGGCACTGGAATCTCTATTCCTCATATAAACTAGTGCCATTTCAGTATTATAATTGGGTTTACTGTAGGGATCGCCAGCCGTACATAGATAAATGTTCGCCAGTGTGTGGTGACGCATTCACACTGTAGATATGTATGTATGTCAGTGTCAGTGGCAAGTCGGCATAGTGCGGCTGGTATTGGAATGCTGCTAAAACATGAGCTACAAAGAAGAGTGTTTGCTTGGTAAAAAAGAGCAAGAGTGGTGCACATTTTTTGCATATCAACAGTGTTGCCTACAAGTATAATGTCACAAGTACCACATATGTATGTATGTGTGTAGTTGTGTAGTTGTGTTTGCTGAGTCCTTTCAACAGTAAACGAATGCTTTTATAGTCCTTCGGCGACGAGCGACCTGCTTATGTCAATAAATGCCATTTAAACTAATCATTTGCATCAAACAAACGAAAAGTCACACACGAACCAAGCAACTCTGTGAGTGTGTGTGCCTGTGTATATACAAGTGTGTGTGTGTGTGAGTTTGATTACGGAAGTTGTCGTGGAGCAGTTGAGTGGCAAATACTGATGTTGGCGGCATTTCACACAAGTAAATACATGCAAATGTACATATGTATGTATGTCCATATGCAGATTTCCATGTGTGTTCAACCAGTTGCTGTCAACAAATTGCGGAAGCTCTAACTTGGTTAGTTTTTTGCAAATATTTTCCTTTCTCCTTTGGGTTGAATAATTTTCTACAACTTTTTTACTGTTATACTACATATTCACAGTTACATACATAACTACATTCCTCTAATACTATACACAGCCATACATCTATTCATTTAAGTACATAAATTCCTTCGTGTAATGAAATCCGATTCGCTGCTCTGTGAAGCTACTCAGTTTGAATTTAATTCCACTTAATTGTTGTTTTTGTTGTTGTTGTTCATTCATTTCTATCTATGCAAATAAAATCCTTTGATATTATCCTAATCGAAAGTTGTGCGCAATCGATGAGTGCATTTGGCGGAAAATGCAATCGAAATGCTCTTTGACTCAATTATCCCACATGCTATTGAGAGCCATTTAAACGGTTGATTAACTTTGAGTCTGCGGGAGATTTCACTGCATCCGAAAATGCGCCTAAATCCTGAAGGATTGAAAGAATTAAATGGAATTACAGCAACTAAAGTGCATAATGAGGAAGTTATTTCAAATATGAAGTTCTTTGTTGGTTGCTTCCAAAAATATTGGATACATGGAGATCACGTCTATACTCTTAGGAATGACTTAGCTATACTTCCATTCACTACTTTCGTTCGAATTCAAAACCACGTTTAATGGTTCCCACATTTCTGAATCTTCAAGTTCTGCTTGTTCCAAAAGAAGAACCTCTTAAACAACGTCTAAACATTCCAAAAAGTAAAACAGAAACGAAACAGTAGTCGCATTATTGCATGCCAAATAAGGTCAAGTTAAGTACGTGTGGCAAACGATTTATCGCCATACATGTTTGGGTTATTTCGATTTTGGATTTCCATACGAAACAAAACGAAAACATGCGAACGTTCCGCTCCAATAAATATGAGTTTATTACTGGAAAAGCAAAAATGGGCAAAGCGAAGCTTGTAACCAAGGCTTGTACAAGCGCTAAGTGCTTATAAACATACTACAGACTATACTATATACTCGTATGCATTTGTAACTCGTCGAGACAAGGTCAAGGTAAATGGTAAACGGTGTTGCAAGTTGTTACGTTAACACGTAACACGTAATGAGCCGATATTGTGAGAAATGAAAACAATTCATTAAATTATTTGATAATCAGCTAAACCATACGTGAAAACTTCCACAAAATAATAATTGTCGAGTTATTTCATGAAGTAGGCGATTTCAATATTTTTCTTTAGATTTCATCAAATTGAAAACATGTTTTGTAGAAGCTCTAGTACAGAACGTGCTGATTGTGTAGAATTTCCACGCTGTGCTTACCCGCGTTCGCCGATCGGCACATTTTTCTATATTTGCACACGAATGTTGTGACAGTTCGCCAAAAAAGGTAAACACATAATTGTCAACGCCGTGTTCGTAACATCAAACAACTTTGTGTTTTGTGGCGCGTATTTTCAGCTAACACAAGCCTATAATATTGATAAATTGCATAAATTTTAATTATTATTTGCTCTGTGAGTTCAATTTTTACAATTGCTTTGTAGCCGCTTTTCCATATAAGTGCAGTCCACATTCACTAGTTTTGCCCATAATATTCTCATGATTTCGTATGTCTCGGGTGTATGGAGGTATGTACGGAGTTATATTATTATTTAGTAAAAATAACAAAACATTAATTATAGATTTGAAAATTCTCACCGTAGCGCTTATAGATTAAATTATTGAGTCAAGAAACGAGCTGAAAACGAACAAATGGTCACGAACCAGCGCTTACATAACTGCGAAAAGCTCGAGAATTAATGCAAAAATTCAGTATTCTCAATTCATATGCATTTAGGGAAGTACTGTGTTCTGTTCCCACGTCATTAATAGTCAGTATAGTACGAGGGCTGCTATATATATTTCTGGCCTAATAATGAAAATAGTAATATTTATCAACGAAAATGGTTTTATTGTTTTTTCAAAATATTCTCCATCAAGATTTATACATTCAAACCAATTTTCGAAGCAATTTTTCCACTCCGATTGAGACACCTCCAAAACATGGTTTTTGAATGCTTCAACAGCATCTTCTGGCGACGAAAATCGTTGACCACGCATTATTTTCTTGATGTGTGGGAATAAAAAGAAGTCATTGGGCTGTACGGCGGATGACCCATCAATTCGACGTTTTGGCCGGTCAAAAAGGCGCTGGTTTGAGCCGATGTGTGAGAGCTCGCATTGTCATGGTGCACAATGATTCGTCTTCTCTTGTTCGTTTTTCGAATTTCTCCGAAGACTTCAGGCAAACAAATGGTGGTGTACCACTCAGAATTGACCGTCCTACGTTGCTCAAGCGGAACAGTCGCCACATGACCAGTTTTGCCGAAGAAACAGGCGACCATTTGCTTCGAAGTGCTTCTTCCACGAACAACTTTCGTTGGATTTGGCTCGTCTTGGAAGACCCACACGGTCGATTGCTGTTTTGTTTCGGGCTCATACGCATAGATCCATGATTCGTCACCTGTGACGATCTTATAAACGTCTTTTGAAGTACCGCGATGGTATTTTTTGAGCATTTCTTTACACCAATACTCACGAGCCTTTTTTTGAGCGATTGTCAAATTGTGCGGGATCCAAAGAGAACAAACCTTTTTTACGGCCAGGTGTTCATGCAATATCGAATGTATGCTGGTGGGAGAAATACATAGGCATGCCTCTATCTGAAGGTATGTTACATGACGGTCTTGCATTATCAGTTCACGTACGGCATCGATGTTTTCTGGCACAACGGCTGTTTTTGGACGACCTTCACGGAATTCGTCTTTGAGCGAGCGTCGGCCACGATTGAATTCGTTGTACCAGTTTTTCACAGTGCTATAGGATGGTGCTTCATAGCCATTCAAAGATTTTAGTTCATCGATGCACTCTTGTCGCGATAATCCACGTCGAAAGTTGTGAAAAATGATCGCACGAAAATGTTCACGAGTTACAACAGTTGGCAACACTTAGTGTTGTATAGGCCAGAAATATATATAGCAGCCCTCGTATCAATGAGCAAGTAAAAGTGAATACTCCCGTCAAAGCCTTTTTATTCGGTTGATTAACACACCTCTTTGTCAATTAAATTTCCTTTTCACGTCTATTACCTAATGTTCCGATTGTTTGGTGTGAGACCTAAGCAAATATGTCGTAATGGCCAAGGTAATTAAGAGTTTACTGTCAATTGGTTTCATTACAGATAAATGGTTTAGTAAACAGCGGTTAAATAAGTATCAGGTTTACAGTTTTGTAAATACAGTTACAGTTAACAGGTGGCAGCTACACTTTCTCACGATTACATACTGTTTACTGTAATTGTTAGACTTGAACTCAACTGAATATAATGACAGATGTCAAGGAACAGCAAACAGTTCGGTAAAACACGCTAAATAGTCTTGAATGAATTTTCGTATGTTTTTAGAGGAATTAATAAATAATAAATATACATAGGGTCTTGAAAAAAAAGCCGGAGGAGTATTCAATGATCCACCATATGATATTGTAGACCTAAAGAATATTTGAAACTATGAAAATTAACGTCATCATTGACTTTGAAACAAAATGTGCTGTCATAGAATACACAGCTTCTAAATCTGCGAGCTTCAAAGTCCAGTTTTATGTTTCGCAAGAATGGCACATTGTGTCCACATGTTTACTATACAATTTCTAAGAGACGACCTCGACATAGATAGCTCTCCCAGCTGCGCCGTGTTTTGTTCATCTGAGTTCTGAAAAAAAAGAATAATGTCCAAAGCAAACACATAATTATTCCACAAAGTGTATTTGTATCTGCTTAATGCCTTATTAAGAGAGCTTCATGCGAACACAAACGAGTTGCGACACAATTCGCCAAAGCGGCAGCGTGGATTTGGCTTGACAGTTGTGCTGCTCCAGCTAAGTGCTCTTGATTTCTCACCGACCGATTGCAGGCTGTCGGTTCTAAACTTCAGAAATGCACACGTCACACATTGGCTTGTGGAATGTGGTGGGCCATCTGTTGCTTCGCTTTTATGTATGTAATTCGAAACGCGTTATGTGGCAACACGAGGACAGCAGTTGCCTTTACTGTCGTCACAGCAGCTGAATGTGTGGGTGTGTTGGTGTGTGTGTGCACAGAGCTCCAATTAAAGTGTAACTAAAATAAAACTGAAATGCTCAACTGAAACAGAGTTGTTGGTGTTTTTCCTTCCTCTATTTACTTGAGAAATGTAAACACTTGCGCGACTTTTGCCGCGAGCAGAATAAAACGTGCTAATGTCGCGCATTTCGCAAGAGCAAACTCCCTCCCTCACTCCCTCTACAGATCCCTGCTCCATCTCGATCAAACGGGCGGCGGATGGCGAGTCAGGGCGGTCGGTGTGTTGTTTACTTTAACATGAAATCAGATATTTAAGCAGCTGCTGAGAACACGCTCGATAAGCGCGAATACGCTCTCCCCCGCCGTCGCCGTCCCGTTCATCGATGTGGCCATTAGGCGCTCACTACGGCCAATTACCTGTCGTGTGTGTTCATAAAAAGCTTTACTTTTCCAGTTTGAATGCTTGACTTTCGGTTATTGTTTTATGCTTTATTACTGTTTTTGTTTTAACCTTTCGTGTTTTCATGTTTTCATTTTCCCTCTCTCACTTGAACTGATGACGAGTTGCCCAACTAGTTTTTTTTTGTGTTTTCCCCCTGTCCCTCCTTACCTTTCGGACACCTCAACTCGTGCGAACTGGTTCGTTTCGCCGCGACAATTTTATTTATTATTTAGTGTTTTTCGCTTTGTTTTTGTAGGCACGAGTGCGCGGCGAATGCGCGGTTTATCATAAATTGTAATTGGTATTGACTTTATTTGTTGTTGCAGTTGCCGGAGTGTATCATTATTGCCATTGGCGTGCTATTAAAATTATCACATGAAATGAGTCATTCCCGCGTTGGCCGCTCGACGTGTGGATTTGCGCTTACGTTTGCCATTTTTCACGTTGCGATTTGCTTATTTCACGGCTTTAATTGCAATATGTGCAATTGCTTGGATCTGAATTCGGCACTCGTTTTGTGTTCGCTTCAGAATTGCTTAGTTTAATTTTTATGGTTGTGTGTGTGTATGTGTGAAAGCGCTTAAATGAATGGGACCTGGTGGGCATTAAATTACAGTTGACATCTCATCATTCATTTACGGTGGTGGGCGTAGAAATGCGAACATCCACAATTTATTGCAATGACTTTCAGTTACGACTTTTTTTCGTATTTTAATGATGGACATTAGAAATGCAGCGTGCGTTTATCAAAACGCTTTCTCATGCCACTTGCTGCGGCTCTTCCAGTCTTTCAGATAAAATCTTAAATTCAAACTCAACATACAAATTATAAAATTGAAATGAAAGATTGACAGTCGAAAATCGATTGAATTGAATCGACAGATTGAAAATCGAAAATTTATTTTATTACTGCATAAAGGGTGATCCATTTCGAGGTTCACTCCTTTTTTAAAGAAAAAACACAGACAATTCAAATTTAATGAGAAATGTGTATTATTATTCTAAATAGCATTCTTTGGCATTAATTTTTTAAAGAATATATTAATGTTGGCCGCAGCTACGTCTCAGATGGTTCATATATTGAGTCCAATTTTCGATGACTGGCCGATTGGTAACTGGCAAATGACACGCGTGATCTTTTGGTCCAAGGCCTGATTCGAAATGGGATTGTCCGAATAGACTTTCAACTTTAGGTATCCACACAGGTCTAGTCTAATGGTCAGGTCAGTCTAATGGTGTGACCGAAGTGACCAATAAATCCATCTTGTTAAAACCAAATGTTGCCTTCAATTCAGTCGAATTTCAAGTTCAGTCGGCTATCATGGCGCGATAACGGTCGCCATTCGAACGTTCTTACCAGCATCATTTTTGTAGAAATACTACTTGGATTGAAGTAAAATGTTTGTGTTGAGCTGTTCAGCTGAAGAAAACCCCATATCCTCTTCGGACTCCCAAAACACCTGATCTACTAATCAGAACGGACCGTATTTTCATCCACCGAGGGCTGTTAACTCGACAACAATGATTCAGGGAATATGTTCTGTTCCTCCTACATCAGAAAACTAAATAAATGGATGGATTAAAATCAAAAATTAAAACAATCCAAAATAAAGTATATACAAATGTCCGTGGAAGTGTTTTCATCACATACAAAGTTGGCTAAATAAAATATAATTTGTGAAAAACATTAGATAACGTCGGACTTATCTACGTCAAAATTATCTAATCGGCCTATTAATATTACTTATATATTAGAAGTGTTTTATTTTTATGGTAGGCATGAATAATAAATTTACATTTTGAGGGGCCGCTGTTAATTGAAATATCCCCTCTATATTTTCGCCACAAATATTTATAGAACAAACACTCATTATGGTAATTACGATTTGTTTAAGTGAATATTGTCACATTTTCGGAGAACGTTTCGCGGTTTCGATAGTAGACACGTATAAATACTTATGAATCAGGGGCTTTTTAGTGGATTATTTATTTTTAGAAATCCAAATCAGCTTCAATATCGAAGTGGATTCAGTTTGACTAATATAATATATAATATACATTATATAATAATATTCTCAAGTATAATACAATTTAACGATATATAAATACTTAAGCTTGGTGACTAATTCGTTTTTACTTTGTACGATAGCTGAGAATCACCCACGAACTTACCCAAATTTTTATCGAAACCTGCTAATCTTGCCTCCGTAAACTGCACTGAATAACATATAAATATAATTGTTGTTGTTTTCCCTATGGCATCTTGTTTCTTAAACACGTGTAAGAAGGCCCAGAGACACTCTGGAAATAAATCATTTTGCACTCGGCACATAGAATAGTAAATGAGATGAAAAACTTGGCGCCAATTTGAGTTGTATATCTCTAATAAATATTTCAATTGCCGCGTTGCGCCGTCTGCGAAGCTGCAACACCCACCGATTTGTTGTTGCACTACTTTTCACCCAACCAGCCGCAATGAAAACTGACAGTTGCATTACAAATCATACTTAAATTGAAAACAAAATAACAAAGTGTTCTGGAAAGTGTTTCTTTGCTCCTCTTGTCCTCACGTTTCCTTCAAAATTTTCATCTACACTTTTTTCTTTTTGTTTTTGTTTTTGTAGATTTGTCGAGTGTTGCTGAGCTGAAATGCGCTCACTGCTTTTGATTGCTTAAACAGCAAACTTCCGCAATTGTAATCGTGCCAACGCTTGTCCCCCGTCCCCCCCGTCTACATATACATATATACATATAGAGTGCTATCAATTACACCTTCTCTGTTTACAACGTCAAACCTCGCGTTGCATGAACGAAATACCACCCTGCAAAGAAGTCAACTAGTAGTAAACTACTTTATAGCTCATATGGACCATAATCCGCACTAGTATCAAAGATAAAGAAGTAGATCGAAATAAGTTATATTTATTTTTTATAAAAGAAATAATTCGAAGAAGTCAAATTCTTCGACGTCAAATGAAATAAATCACCCAGTCATCACTTTTAATTGGTCGATGTAAGGCCTTTTTCGGACCAATCTCTTCAGTTTGTACTTCTTCTGACTATGGTATGACACTCAACTCGCTGGCCATTTGGTTGTCTTTTAATTTTCATAATTATATCTTGCAGCGCTGGCTGTTTATGCTTTGAAAGCACTTTATTGTGTAAACATTGCGAGATCGGCCCATCGTCGACTGCTGGCGAGTGAAGGGTGCCGTTCAATTTGTCCTCGGACTTTCAATTCTGCGAGTGTGTCTTAAGTAGTTTTGTGCCAAAATGAATACTACAGCATAAATGTTGCCGCGCTGCCACCCACCCGGTCGCCCTAAGCAGCGCCTGCAGCCCCAGTTCGTCGTACTTCAGTTGTAGATCCCATTGACTCGAGACAAATTCAAATGCATGCCGTGTCTCCACACGGACACAAAATATTGTCGACAAATTAAGACATTTTCTGGCGTTTAAGCAAAAGCAATTGCGTTGGCATTCACGTTTGACACCCGACACCTCCTGCCTGTGGCGCATAATGATTGTTGGTCGTCAGTCGAGCTTGTAAGCGAGTGAGTGAGTGGTGGTGGTGTCTTCATTCATTGTTGCTGCTGCCACGGCTCGAATTGCTGCTGTTCAAAATGGTAATTTCGTGGTGTTTAGTGTCGATGACAACGAAATTACCGTCAGTAATGAGCCACAGTGGTGGCACTCGGCACTCGGCACTCGCTGACCAACCCACTTTTCGAAGCGAAGCAGTCAGTTATTGTGCAAAAGAGAAATTTTTCAAAGTATTTCACAAGTCGTAAAGGCTTAAATAGCGTTGTGGCGAGCGGTTGACCCCTCCACTTTTGAATTAAGCCATTTAAGCGGCTTTGGCTGATATAAGCGATTCAAGCGATTGCTGGTTTCGAGTTCTTGTCTAAATATTTCACACCTGGCTTGTGCTCAATACAAAAACACTCGGAATGCATTTATGTGACACAGTTCGAATTTTCGAAATTCGAATTTTGTAGGTGAACATGTTTTGAGACTTCGAAACGAAGTCTTGATTAAAAAAATGTGTTCCAACGGTAATTACGATGCAAAAGTGTCTCTCCTGAGTTTTTAGTATTTTTTATTGAAGATCATGGCATTCATCTTCGACTGTAATTCATTTGCAATAAAATTGCATTTATCATCAGCGCATTGTTGTTGGCATTCGCGGTGCAACGGCATTCCGTATGCCACAACCTGTAAAGCCGTAAAATGTTGAATGTGAAATCAATTAAATTGTACAGCCACAACAACAATTACAGGGAGAGAGAGAGGAGGAGAGGGAGGGGAAAATGGAAAAATGACAATTACAAATGTCATTCAAACGAAATACAAAACTTAATACGCGCTGCTGCGTTGAATACTTAAATGACTGCATTCCAGTTGCCGTCATTTCAACGACATTTCAAGCCCCACCGGCGCATAGACAAGCGACAAGCGTCGAGCGACGAACGGCAAACGAAAAGTGTCACTCCGGCGCATGCGTGCCAACGGCCAGTGGCGCTGAGGTGCAATTGCATGGCAGAGGGGAGGGGGCGCGTTGCTTATACAACGGTCGATGACGAGTTTTTTCGAAAGCAAAAGTGATCGTAAAATACCACAGCAGATTATGGCGCGACACAATCCAAGTGTGAGAAGACGAAGAAACAGAAGAAGAAGAGGGAAGAGGCGTAACACAGACTGGGCGGCACAAAATTAGATAAAATATGATTACAACTTTCGTTATGCGCCAAGCGCAAGGGGCATTAGACGGCACACACGGGCACACATTTACATATTTATTTATCTGTATGTATGTATGGAAGTATGTAAATGTTTTTGTAACAGTAAAGCAACGGCAAGCACAGGTGTAATGACATAAAGCTTGATAGCTGAAGAGTTGATAATAAAACGAAATTTTACGATGACTTCGGCCAATAGCCACTCTCTGTGATTGATAATGCTTTATAACGGTACATTTATAAGTGCCGTTATGACGATAGCATATAAAATGACGATTTCAATGGAGAAAATATTTTTGAACAGTCGCACTAAAATGCTTTGGAGGTCTTAAATTAACAAAGCTCGGATTTGAAAAAAAGAGTCTGTTCGCGTAAAAAGCTTAAAAACCATTTTGGCTACTGTTAATGATGTAAGAGCAGATACTTTCACCACAAACACCATTATCAGTTGCCATTAAACTATTCAAAATGTTCAGCTCCAAGCTCTATCTTACTTCCGAGAGGTTTTAGCTGAATTCTACTTCCTCTACAGCTTACAAATATTTCTATGATCACCGCCTTTGGCTCTTCTGCATTTCTTACCAAATTCCAATCACTAACGTCAAATATCTGCCTCTATCTTCCACCGCCTCAAACAGAATTACCGAATGGCACGCATAAGTAAGCAGCTGTTGCTGGCTCTCGCCACACGGCACACCCACTTTTGCAGTTCTTCGCCCAAGGCTAAGCACATTCTTCGCATGGCATGCAGCGGCGGCAGCACACACACCGAAATGCGCCAAGTTAATCGTGTGTTAACCTTCGATTAAACATTAAGCTCCCAGCCAGTTTGCCGCAGCCATTTAGCTTTATTCTCGTCTATCACGTGGCTTATGGGGGTATTCACGATACAGAGATCGATTTAGCGTTTGATAATGCCGCGAACAATGATGCTAGTGAAGCAGGGGGATTGAGAAGACTTAAGCGGTTCCGACGAACTTTAGGTCCTAAGTTAAGGCTAAACAATTCTTCGGACCCTTTATGTTATTTAGACATCCCTCGGAAAAATAAGTCAAGTCCTGCGACCACTCAACAACAATCCATTGGAAACCATTGGTAGCCACCTAAGCTATTGTCTTCTTACAGTTCGAAAACTCCAACTTAATGTCAGTCCTTACCAGTCCGCAGCAGATTGCAGGACTTCTTCCCAGTTAAAGTCCGTCTAACTGTAAAATCGACTAAAAACTCCAATCGTTGTTGTTATTAAGTGAATACCCTTATACTATGGAGTAAGATAGAGTTGGCAAGCTGACTGACTCGAAGCTAGAATGCAGTTGCCCAACCAGTCGAGCTTAATAACTTATACGTGCAACGTTGGTGCATGCTGCATGCCACAAACTTCAACGTATTGTAATGATGTGTGAATTTGTTAGTTGTTGTCTTATTCACTTTGCAGAACATAGTTTTTCAGCACGTCAGCAAGAGTCGGTACAATTCAGCGACTCCACCATGCCCACATACAGACATATGTGTCTTGTTGCTAAATTTTTTCTAGTGCCTTCAATGGCATCACGCCCAACTGCATCGGCTTCAGCGCTAGTTGTTGCCTCGTTTGCTTTGTGCGATTTGATCAGTTTGGCGTGCAGGCAGAGAAGGCGCGCGTCTGCGCATTGCACCATAACAATTTATTCACGTATTTTGACATGTTGGCGCGCTCGTGTATGGCGAAGTTTCGCAGCTCGAATCCATGTGTGTGTGCGTATTTGCAAAAGTGTCAACCGAACGCACACGCATTGCCGAGCCTAGTCCAGTTTGCGGAATGATAGCCTTGATAAAACACATAAATTAGAGACAAAAGTCCACAAAACGGGGAAAAAGAACTCACAAAGAGTGACTAACTGCATATCAAGCAGACATCTTCTTTACAACAAAGACACGAATGTGTGTGTGTGTACAGTAAGAGATTTTGATTCCCAGCACACTTTTTTAACCGAGCTCATTACAAATAGATCGTTACACTCGACCAAAGATTTTAGAAAAAAAATATCAATGGACTGCTTCTGCTTCGTGGTTCCTTCAGAACATATTTAATAATTCGAAAAAGTAGATGAACAACCCTAGCAGGTTTGGGTCTGTGTCTTTCCCAATGGTAAATAAGAGCATAGCAATTGATCAACCTCCATCAAACCCCTTCTAATGGTCCAAATTGCAGTTCAATTTTTTATGTTTTAAGCTTAAAGGGATTAGAAGTTCTAATTTCTAATTTGGAACATTTAGTTCCGTTATTATTTTGCATTTTAAAGTCTCCGACCTTGCTGCCTCTTTATACTCGGAAAATATACTCTATACATATTTATATATCAACTGCAGTTTACGTTTGTCGAATCACGCGTAAGTTTTCGCTCACGACCGCAGTACCACACATGGCAGCACCCTTCATCCGTACATATTTGCGTTCCACTGCCGGGCGTGCAAATCAACATTTGAATGCTCGTGCGAATGGATGCGGCGAACCCAGAAAAGCAATGGCTCCCGTACGTGAATGTAAAGCGGTGTCTATGTGTGTGCAATTGCCGGCCTCGGCCGTGCCGGTCAGATGCTGATGAGCGGTCAACCGGGAAGGTGCGTAATTTTCAACCTCAACACCCCGGTTGTTTGTTTGCACGCGCCACGAAATGGTGCATCCGTACACTTTGCTCTGTTTCAAGCACAATTTCACGCGCAACCAGGTGTCTACACACATGTGTCAGAATGTGTGAATGAGCATCCATAGAGGCCACTACTGTTGAATTTTACAAAGAGCTGTTTTCGGCCCACATTTATTTTTCCCATTTTGCATGTCGTTTGTGCTCCACTCCGCACGGCACGTGAACTATGGATTTTTGCATTTCGTTGCTGTAAAATACTTTGGCGGATAAGCGCTTAAACGTGTGATTGACGGACACATGCGGTAACCAGTAGCCGTAGTCGGAGCCAGAGCCCGGCACATCCAAGTGCAGTTCATCCGTCAGAGTTTGTTATGTCGCTGCAATGGCGTAATCCGGGGTTGAGCCCCTCTGCTGTGCATGCAAGCGGAGTGAAGCTCCTCCGAGTGACATTTTCCGCAAGTAATTTTTTTCTATTTGTGCACCCACACATATATACATAAGTAAATAGTTATTACATATGTAGACGTTGCGTCTGCGGCTCTTCTGCTCGCCTCCGCTTGTTTGCAGCTCGTCAGCGGCCGTCCATTGTCAAATTAATTTGAATGCATTGCGTTTCCGCGCAGCTGCGTATGCGGCAAGATACACGTATTAATTAGTCGGACTGCCGTTGCTGCTACTGAGCGTGTGTTGCGGGGAGTTCGGGCAGGCTGTTTGCTCGCTCGCAATTAAAGATGTACAGATGTTGCTGTAATTATTTAATGAAGCTATTTATCATTGCTTTTGTGTGTTCATTCCTTAATTTATCTGCATTTTCGCGGTTCTTCTCCGTGATTACTCTCCATTTGTTTGCTACTTAATTATGTGGAGCAGATGCCGAATCAAAATATTCCTCCTTTGCTACGAAATACGAAATGTTAATCGGCATAATTGCCGATAACGGTAGTTATATAAATTTGGACTCCGATTTACCGGCAGTGTTATGTGTTTCAAAGCGAACTCAGCTCAGAATGGTTATTCCGCCTGCTTCGAGGTCGGGGCCATACAACTGGGACGGTACTGGATTCATATAAATTCTTGGACTTACAACTCAACGGCAATCAAAATCACGTATACTGAAAACCTCGCACTTCTAATAAGACAGAATTAAAGATGATTCTCCGTAGTTAATCTTAAAGCTACATATATGAACGTCTTGCATACGGTTACGGTTTCGGAGTCTTTTCACCTTTAAGGTTGAATGTCTTCTCAAAATGTTTAATTTATTAAAATCAATCAAATTTATGTTGAACAAATGTGATGTGGCATGTATGAGTAATTGATTGTTGTTTTTGTAATTTTGAATTCCTAACCTCTTTGATATAAGTCTGCCTGTATATTCTAATGCTTTTGTAGGCATCTATACAAATTTCTATATGTACGCATTAAAGCGCTTTGGAATGTAGCTGTAAATATTCTTATCAACTATTTTGCCTAATAATAATCTATCATAACTAGTTGCTGTCAGCAGTTAGTCAGTCACGGGGGAAATTCCTATACTCAACGCATTTGCATTCACCGGAGTACATGTATACATACTCATACTTATCTATATACAAATGTTCATGTGTTGGTTAGTGTAAAATTTACAGTAAATGATTTTTGGTTTGTGTGTGAGCTTGCAGCCACTCGGCTATTAGCTATTTGCGCACAGGTATTTTCAATGTAAAATGTTTATGATTTTCTGCATTCCAACCGCTGCCAACAGCGTACAGATTCATATAAGTGAGCGTGTAAACCGCTTAGTCATGTTGTAGTTGTTGTTGTTGTGTACGAGGGTGCGCAACAAAGTTCGCTGGATCACAATTTTCTCACATACAATTCTTACGGCAAAGCGAACGTTGTAAATGTGTTTATTAATAACAGAGTTCCATACAATAATAGATGGAACAATATCAAAAACACAAATATTATTTTATGATTTACATAGCCCTCTACTGCCTGAGCTCGGCTGTTCGCCTTATATTTTTCAACTTTTTTTTTAATAAAATACTTTAATACTTATAGTTGGGTTATAATTTGCAAAGCAAATACTTACTAATTATCATTGAATTGCATACTAATTTTCGAATTCTTCTTCTTATCTTTCAGACATGGCACAAGACATGCTTCAAGTGCACAGAATGTGGCATGGCATTGAATATGAAAACATACAAGGGCTTCAACAAATTGCCATACTGTGAAGCGTAAGTACAAATCACTTAAGAACTGCATACATACATACTAATATATAGTCACTAAATAATTGCTAATAGTTCACTACTCGCTTTGTTAGTGTGAAATGAAAATATGTACAGTTATAATAATGAAACCAGTTTTATTGGAATCATTAATGAGAAAGGAAAGGCAAATTGCCACAAAAATATAAGTTTCTTTGCCCTTTTTTTACGTTCAAAAGCGAATACTATATCACCATAATTAGTTTTCATAAAGATAAAAAGAGTTTATGTGGCAATTAAGACAAGATAATTATGTAATCGTGAACGTGAAATTCGTTTACAGAGTGTTCGTTTGCCATTGACACAGTTGCGTTGGTTGATAAGCCACATACCATTAGGGTGGGGTAATGAATTTTCAAAAAAATAATAAGAATAAGAATAAAATTGTGATATGAAGCTCAACACTGCTCACTAACTCACTCACTTTCTTCTCTATTAGACCTTATGCAAAGAACTTTCAGAAATTTATTAACACACTTGATATATTCTCGCAACAACGAATAATTACCACGCCCACCTCCCATACAAAGTTTAGCTTCAAAATTACTAAAATAGCGTTAACTCACTAACGAAACACGTCAGAAACGCTAAATTTACAGAATAAATACCAGAAAGAAGCTGCACTCAGATTTTTTTACAAAATGAAAAATGGGCGAGGCATCGCCCACTTATCGGTCAAAAACCATATCACAGGAACTACTCGAACGATTCGAATGAAATTCGGTATATAATATTTTCTTGACACCCTGATAATACGGATAAAAAATGGGCGGAGGCGGTTCATAACCACGACTACTTTTCTTATAACTCAATTTTGAATTCCATCTTATTCCTTCACTTTATAATGTATACATAGGGAACCAGTGAAGATAGCGGAATAAAACTTTACACAAATCGTGCAAAATTGTCGAAAACGGACTATAACTTGTCAAGGCCCCAGATATCGAACATGTTCAACTTAGTGCTTAAGGGTAAATTTTAACCGAAAATATGGGTAAACTCTCAGATAATTTAAATTAATTCAGAGGAAATTTTTTTCTCCTAATTGTGTGTCTCTGTTCCAAAAATTATTAAAATCGGATCAGAACTTCCCCTAGCTCCCATATACCTAATTATGTGGGGGCTTTATTCCGCATGTATGTATTGGTTAATATGTGAGATAGCAAAATTAAGTGAAGGTATAGTCTTGGATATAGTGTCACTTTCTGGTGAAAATGAATGAAATCGGTCCAGGAATTACCTCAGCCCTCATATCTATATATGACGATTTTCTTTATTCTATTAAACTTTATGCCGAATTTATGGGTAAATTTGTGTAGTATGTAAATAAATACTCTTCAATAAATTGCGAAAGTATAAAATGTTCGGTTACATCCGAACTTAGCCCTTCCTTACTTGTTAATGCTATATTTAAAATTTAATTCACATTTAAGAAAATATATTTGCGCACCACTTCTGATATTTCAGAAATGTAGCGTTTTTTAAATCTTTAAAAACATTAAATGCCACATATTCTTCAAAGAATTTTTTTTCTAAGAAATTGTTCAGCCCTAATGCTCGTATTTACTTAACACTTTTGAGTAAAACTGCTTGACATGCTGAGCGGTAATTTAATGGTGCTGAGAAAAATAACAATAAAATAGTATTTAAACTGTTTACATTGACTACTTAGGAAAGCGCTAGGTAATTATTATTATTATTTGAATTTGATTTCATTTAAAATTCTCACAGCGTAATTGCAACAAATACTTAAATACTTAAAATATTATAATTCGAACGCCTCAGACATTTATTTTCTTATGATAAAACCGTTATCTCACTCAGGAGTTGAAAATATATATAAATATAACGGTATGCACACACCTACCCACTTTAAATTTATTTGCTTTGGCAATGCAATTGTGTGTTTATCAACTCACTGCTGGTGTTGCTGTTTGCCGCATCTAAAACTGTGTTTCGTTTCCCATATGAAATGTTGTTACAACAACAACTCCACAATCATATTTATTGTCTTTGAAAGTTTCGCTGCGCTGTTGTTGTTGTTGCTATTGTTGCGTATGCGTGAATGACATTTTGTTGAGAATGTCACACCTCATTGCGGTGTTGTCACTCTTGCTGTTGCTGTTGTTGTTGCCGATGCGCTACAATTCTCGATGCTGCTCTCCCCACTTCTAAATGCCGGCGCTAAGACAACAACAGTCTCGCAATCCCAACGACACTCCCTCCCACTTGCTTTGTTGCAATCGCTTTCATACGTTTACACTAGTTGTTGTTGCTGTTGTTATTTTACCGGAATTGTTGAAATATTTATTGTTGTGCGCCTGGCAACTTCTTCGCAGTGTTGCCGAAGGAGGAAATGCAGTAGTGGCACGCTTTGCGACAGCTGAATGGCAGAGTGAAAACAAAGTCAATGGGGGAAAATGAAATTCAGTTGTGTGGACCTACATACTCGTATGTGGGTGTGTGTGAGCCGCAGCGAATGCTCAGCTATTATGAGAATTTAATTAAAAGCAAACGAGTACTTATTTCCATACTAATATGGTTTGATATGCCGAGTGTTGTGTTAATTGTTCGAAGATTTCTCCATAGGGAATTTATTTATTTTTCTTCAGACACACAAAATGACAAAGTTTTCATATTTATTATTAGGTCTATATAACGATGAACGAGAATGTAAGGAAATGATTAGCTATACTAAATATGCGGTCTAAAGTTAACTTTGGACCGAATCATAGTTTACAGAAGCATAGTCAAGGTTTCAGACAATTAGAAAGATTCTTCTGGAACTTGAATTTAATTTAGAAAATTCAAAAATTTTTCAATATGTTTATTTTTTAATTTTCCGATTTTTTCGCTTTAATCTTATATATCAAATATTTTTCTTCCCTAGAAATTATTTTAATTTGTCAACTTCTATAGGATGAGAGTAGAAAAATGCGAAATTTTTGATTCTTATTAAATTTTGATTAGGAAAATCCCATGATTTAGTACACCAATCAAATCAAACGCATACAATGACATATCAACCCATACATACTCACTCATGTACATCTGCAAATTGACAAGCTCTTCTTTATTACCCGCTATCAGTTGTCATGCATCGCTACACTGAGTGAATGGATAATCCTTATCAGTTGGAGCAACTTTCGAATGGAATCCCATCGTTAGCTCGAAATTCAATCAGCTCCTCACATCGTCAACGTCGTTTTTAACAATTTTCGCATGACTATCAACGCCAAGTGTTGGCACTTGAACGTCTAAGTTAGTTCCTATCATATTTCTCTGATTTTTTTATTTTTTTTTGCTACAGCTCAGCACTCAACTGTAGTCGAGTGGCAGCATCTACATCGATTCCAATTTGATTTTCCACATTTCATTTGCGTTTTTACGGCGTTGTATGACAGAAAGGATTTGGCATTTTTCAGCATTTTCCCTCGCAATTTGCGTATTGCCAATTGCTACAGCTTCGAACTGGCTTCCTCGAGGCTCCTTACACAAGCCAAATGTAATCAAATGCTTTCGATGCAAGATGGATGCCTTTCTCGTAGAGGCGGCAACAGTCACTTCCTGCAGACGGACGGACGGACGGACAGCAAGTAAACTACTGTCATTCATTTGTTATTTGGCAACTTGCCTCCTCGAGTTGACAATACTCATATGCAATGAGCTCAGAGCTTTGAAAGATGGCAAGAATGCCACTGTTGCATTACATGTTACAGTTATACAAGTAGTTGGCAGCAGGGACATGTGTACACATTTATTTTGACTAAATATAAATACGAACAAATGGCAAATGGTGAATGTCTGGTTGCGGAAAATAATCTGGAAATGTCCCCTATTTCCATGCATTCATTGCTCTTCTCTAATATCAGAGTGCATGTGCCGTGTTGGATTGGTTGTGTCACCGGCGGTTTGTTATTTGATATTTTATTGCTGTTTTCTTTTTGTTTGCCTCTTATTTGCTACTCCTTTTTTTGTAACTGGGCAGCCCACTTTTCCTTTCAGCGATTTATCGAGAGCAGAGAATGACTAAACTAAGTAATTGTTGTTTTAGTTGTAGTTGTAGTTGTTTTCATTATGCCATAGCCACTACAATGCTGTTGTAACAACAATTGGACTAACAACAACAACAACGACAACAACAACATGTCCTGCCCATCATCGTTAGTACGGTTGAAAGCATTGGATTTGAAATAAGTTTTATTGCAAGTGCGCTTCCTTTTTCCAATTGTGGCATAGTTTTATTCAAGCGACTGTCATTGCTGCCCCTCCATTATCTCCATTATTATTTGACTACGTTGACCCAATATGCCCGTTGGCGGTATTTTAATTGTTGCTAAATGCTCCGTTAATCCTGCAACAAATTAAAAGCATTTAAACCCTTCACTCTTCGCTGGCGCATTGAACTGCAAATGCCGTTACAATTTCCCTCACCACTTGCCCCATAATTATCTGCTATTTGCCACGGACGACGGTTGTGTTGCCAGAGAAAGTTTGCGGTGATTAAAAATATATGCAACATTAGGACTCGAAATGCAATCAATATAATTGCTGGGGACACTTCTGCTTGAAAACATCTCCATTCGGTGGGGAAATCGGAGGGAATAATTATTAAAATTTTCATTCAACCAAAAATATTGGCAAAAGTGTGTTGGAGTGCTATCAAACAATGAAAGAGGTCACTAATAAATCAATCTTTGGGATAAGATTGATACTAAAACCTATTCTAATTATTATGGGAGCTGCTGGAGCTTTTCGCTTTTGATAAAGGACGAACCTTCTTAATAATACGGTATAAGTTCTTCAATTGGACGCTATATTCCTCTATAGGGAAAGCTTTTGTTAAGCTTAAATTCTTTAATTGGGAGCAACATGGTTTCTTCAGGCACATCAGATCAGATCCTGAATAATGTAAACTACTTTTTTGTTCTCCGATGTTATCGTCCAAAGGTAATGTTATTTATAATTCCTTTTTTAATATTTTCCTATTTTCCAGTACAAAGTGTCTTCCTAATTTTTATAAAAGAAAACAGTATTTTTAATTTTCATGAATCCATACTATAGACATCATCATAAAAAGGCGAAGAGGTACAACTGAGCTTCTAACTGAGTACCCCTAATGTACAGGGTGTTCTATGAAATTCTGAGATCTCGAAAGCTATATTCGAAAAAAGCTTTCTAAAAGCTTTCTGAAACTTTTACTATTTGGGTTATGCTATTTATATTCTATTAAAGTTCAGCGCCTTAGACCAAGGAAGTCACTGTTGAAATGAACTAAATGGATATCCGGGTCATTATTGAAACTAAATATGCGAAAAGTGCCGATTCTTAAATATTAAATTAAAATACATTAAGATTTTCCGTAGTTGAAGTTGATTTTTAGTCGAAAACTTTAGTCATTAATAATAATTAATGAAATCTGGAAATCTGTGAATGTGGATTTGATAACAGCTTTTTCATACCTAAGGTGACTTATATAATCCATATATTTTTATGCAGTCAAATTGTATAACTGCACTTTCGCTTAGCTCGTGGAAACCCCGAAAGGCAGTCACCCAAATATTACCAGAGACCACAATTTCATAAGAACCCCGTGTGAGCATTAACCCAAATGTGGACAAAAAAAAAACACGGTGACGAATGGCGCGGAACTTGGCACATGTCTCTCCTCCATAAAACATATTGGCGAATAACCATTAATAATAAAACCATAAAAAATGGAAAGTGGAAAGTGGCACACAATGTGAGGGGCGACGCTGCCGAACAAACAATCAGGTTGCAAATGCAGCCAGCGAAAAAATTTGAAATCTATCCAAATCCACATATCACGCGGTTGCACACGTATGCAGCCCCGAAACCGAACAACAAAAACAATTTCGATATTATGAGCTTACGAGCATTCAGTGCATTCAGCGTTGCATATGCTTATCATCGTTACCTATTTCGTGCATAACGCTTTTACTTTCATCGCTCTTCGCCAGACTCATTTGCCTTGCCAGCCAACCGAAGTGATCTCATCCAGTGACACATATCGGCAGCGCCACCGCACCACATAGCAAAAAAATAAAAAATAAATTCGCAGTTGAGTAAATAAAAGTTGAAAAATATAAAAAAAGAAATCCTTTCAATTACCTAAATTGTTAAATTTTTTTTTTATTTTTTTGTCGGCATTTATTTGTGCAACAAATTTGTATCGAGTGCGCCAACATCATAAAAAATCACGCTGGCAACTTTGTTGAGCGTGTGTGTACGCTCCGCCTCACCTTGTGTGCAGTCGACTTTCATGCCTGGCTTATGACGCCAGTAACGACGTCGACGCCGACTGCAAGCTGTAGAACGGTACTGCTCGTGTGAGGCGTGCCGGCCATTCATCACTGCCATATTTAGAGTGCTTGCGAGTACATCCACTGCTATGAGGTTGTGGGGCAGTGATGTCAGTTATTGTAGATGAAATGCGCATTGGAAATCAACCGCCAATTTCACTGAAAATAAGTGCACTTTGTAGAAACAAATTCATAACTGTTTGCATTACTTACATACCGACATAACTGGCAGAGCTTTTATGCTGAGTGCAATTCTGTTCGGTCCGTCAGCTCGCCTGCCCACAGCCCAAGCGGTCAGTTCCAATTGTTTATTAGCTGCCTCAAGCGTGTACACATTTTGGCGGTCAAATATGTCTGTCCGTCAATTAATCGGCCATCACATTCAGGCACTTACTCATGCCAAGAGAAATGTTCACTAGATAACTCTGCCAGCGGAGCTTCTAGCGTCAGACATATGGGTGTTTCCAGTGATTTGGTGTCTATTAGTATGCCTTACTAATCGGTTTTGAACCATTATTTATAGATTCATAAAATATCGGTCCTTCTGCCCATTTTACAAAAATAAATAAAAGCAGAGACAATCTGTTCTTTAACAAAATGCTATTAAATGTCGAATATTTGGAATTCTTTAGTTTTTATGGCAATTAATTGATGCGAGGCCGCTTTAAAGCCCATAAAACCACCAAATTAAATCCTTGCTATCTCAACAGATACATACTCACGCACACATTTGTCGTGCTCTCACTTGATAATCTGCTTATTTTAACAATGCCGACTCAGCGGGGAATTGGATGCGTTTGGACAACAACAAAATCTGAAATCACGCTTCTGTCTTTTTATTGAGCTCTCGATTGTTTGTGTGGCTTGTGATTGTCGTTATTGTTTGGCTTTCGTTTTTCGCTTTGCCGCCTTGCCGCCGCTGTTAGCACTTAAATCATCAACGTTTCGTTGACCTATGGCAACAGCTGCGCGCATTTACCGCGAACGACAGCGCGCTACAAAACCGAACCGAGTCGCGGGGTGGGGCCGTGGCAGGGGCTCGCCTGGGTGCAAGGGTTGGAGGAAGATGGTGCCGTTGGCCAACTAAGTAGCGTGTGTGATTTGTGGGTTAGGAACTGGCGCATGCATGGCTCAGTTGTGGACACATCGGCACATCGGATTACAGCCGCGCGTTGCTGACGCTGCTTCGCCTTGTGCGTTTTGACTCGACGGGTTCTCACATAGCTTGGCTTGGCTGCTGTCACCACTTTGGCGTTTGTCGGCTTCCATGTGCCAAACGGTACGAGTATCGAGTTCAAAAGTTACCAGCAACCGTTGTTTTTGTTGTTTTTTATAATTTTCGTTCACCGTTTGTGTGTTTGGCTGTGTGCTGATGGTGTGTTGATGGGTTGGTCATCAAACGGCCTTGTGCCACTGTACCAAAGCACCAGATTTTGCTCTTGCGTTGGGTATGTTGTTGGCTTTATTGTTGTTTTTGTATTTTGTCATCATGTTTTGGCTGTCGTTGTCACCGATTTGCCACTCAGGCAGCGCACTACATTCGTCCACCATTGTTGGTGGTGTGTATGTGGTCGGCCTACTGTGGCTGGTTGATGGGCACATATGGACGAGTGGTCTCCAATAAGTGGTGTGGTGTCTTGCTCAATGACTTGTTGCTGCCGGCCCGTCGATACCAGTCAACTATAACCGTTTTATTTACAAATTATGCGCTTTCCATTATGAATTCATCATTGTAATCGCCAGCCCATCGCACTGCCAAATCCCCCGACCATTCGCCTCATGAGTGAAAATCGAATCGAAATTACTTGAGTTTGAGTTAATGTCTTCTGGGGTTTCCCCTTCCGCCATCCTTTAGTCGTGTCCTTCCGCATGAGGTTCATTGACCCGTGTGGCATTTTAAAGTTGTTTTCTGGTCACATTAACTGAAGGACCGTAGGAAATACGCAACGCCACAGACAACAGTCGCGTACAATGCACTTTGCAATGCTCACACACACGCACACACACACACACACACACACATGCGCGCCCATTAACAAGCGCGCAGGCCACTGTATAACTGTACAACATATCGATTTTCCTTTAATTGCTTTCGAAGCATTTAGCCCATTAACAAGCGAGGAAGCCGCAAGTGTAACAAGCATAAGACAATCCGTTGTGGCAGTGCCACGAGCACTTATGCCACACATTTCTTCACAGCGCGGTCATCCAAAAGAGCAATTGAAGCATTTCGCAATAAAAAAAAAGTTTTGTTTACACACGGAAAGCATTGGTCGCAACCAAGCGTGGCAGACTTTTGTGTCCTTTACGGAGGTTTGCGTTTTTGCAAGAATATATGGGGAGTGCTTGGCAAGTAGATGGGTGTATTTTTATACTCTCGCAACCTGTTGCACAGAGTATAATAGTTTTGTTCACATAACGGTTGTTTGTGTCACCAAGAAATATAAGAGTTAGATATGGGGTTATATATACATAAATGATCAGGATGACGAGTAGATTTGAAATCCGGATGTCTGTCCGTCCTTGGAACACCTGTTCCTTGGCACCCTGAGGAGGTTGCTTTCGAAAATGGGCACATTTGGATGTAATTTTTTTGGAAAAGTAGGCGTGACCCCGCCCCCAAATAGGTTTTTTGTATATAACTCGCAAATCAATAAAGCTATATAAGCCAAACTTTCTGCAGTAGTTTCTTTTAGCCATTTCTTAATACAGTCCAAAAATGAAAGAAATCGGATAATAACCACGCCCACCTCCCATACAAAGGTTAGGTTGAAAATTACTAAAAGTGGGTTAACTCCCTAACGAAAAACGTCAGAAACACCAAATTTTACTTAAGAAATGGCAGAAGGAAGCTGCACTGAGATTTTTTTACAAAATGGAAAAAGGGCGTGGCGTGGCCCACTTATGGGTCAAAAACCATATCTCAAGAACTATTCGACCGATTTCAATGAAATTCGGTATATAACACTTTCTTGACACCCTGATGACACGGGTGGAATATGGGCGAAATCGGTTCACAACTATGTCTACTTCCCATATAACTCAATTTTGAATTTCATCTGATTCGTTCACTTTATAATGTATTCATAAGGAATCAATGAAGCTAGCGGAATAAAACTTTACACAAATACTGTATTTGAGCTGTGACATCACTTGTGGAAAAATTGTCAAAATTGGACCATGACTTTTCAAGGCCCCTGATATCGAACATGAAGAACTCAGTACCTAAGGTTAATTTTTCACCGAAAATATAGGTAAATCCCTCAGATATTTTAATGTAATTCATTCCCTCTGCATTTTTTTCTTATAACAGTTTCTCTCTGTACCTGAAATGGTAAAAATCGGGTCATAACTTCCCCCAGATCCCATATACCTAATTATAAGTAATATTAAATTAAGTGAGCGTAAAGTCTTCGATACATTGTATCTTGGTGGTGAAAACGAGTGAAATCGGTTTAGGAATTACCTCAGTCCCCATATACTATTTATGATGATTTTCGTTATTCTATTGAATTTTATGCAGAATATATGGGTCGACTTGTGTTATCTTTATAAAATTACATCAATAAATTGCGAGAGTATAAAATGTTCGGTTACACCCGAACTTAGCCCTTCCTTACTTGTTCTTATTGTAGAATTTTTATGTTAACCTCCAGTAATTTTTTCTGGAACATGCCGTCTCTCATCAAGATAGCTCGCACTCCAAAAGTGGGAATTTCGTTTATTTACAGATTTGTTAGGCCACAAATGTACCACCGAGATGAAGAATATTTGAGCGGGTTTTTACTTTGACAGTTTGCTTTAAGAAATTAATTCCATAGCTCTAAAAATCACCCTATATGTGATTTAAGAAATGTGTACCATTAGACAATATTAGACAATTGCTTCGGTCGATGGTTTTTTTCCTCTTGAAGTGTTATTAAAGCCCACGCTTAGACTTGCTCCTACTTATCCAGACGACAACAACAACCCGCGCTATACAAGAATAACTCTTTCATTGGCAAGGGTGTTAATCTATATTGATCGGATGGTGATGGGTTCCATATGTAATATTTCGAACAACAAAATGGTATTTAACAGAAAGATCCAGAAGGGTGTTGAAACAAATTTCAACGGCTAACTAGATCAACTTTTGGGGTTTTCTTAGAAATTATAAGCATTTTAACATTTTACTTATTGAAAACGACCTAGTGCATCCCTTTAATAATGAGTCCAAACGGCCCATGAAGTATCAATTCAATTGTTATGTTGCTATAAAGGGCTATGTATAATTAAAAACACGTAATTTAGTATTTGCTAGGTGAGGTGAGTCATATCTATAAATAAGCCTCGTAGGCTTTCAATTACTCATACGCCACGTACAACTTTCTGACTCGTACTATACTGCGATAGCATCTTTACAATAATTTTACAGCTAAAATCATCGAAGAAAATTTCTAATTCCAATCACGTCGAACATGTAGCAACATAGTTGCCATATTATTTGGCAATATCCACGCATAAACAATTGTAGTTTGACAACAATGTCAGTTAAAAGGTGGTGTTACATAAACATCAATATCTTATCAGTTTGTGCTTTATGAATGAAGCAAGCAGAGAGAATTGAAAAAAACATAAAAGTATTTCCCGACTGTGTCAACATCGTTAGCACGTCGCTGCCACCCCACCAATTATCGCAGTAATTGGTTAACCGCCACTTTTTTTGTTGTTGTCGCTTTTGTAACGCCTCAAATGGCGCTGGCGCACGTTCGTATCGCTCGCCTTTACCGCAAAATGATCACTTTTTTATGCTTTACCCTCTCTGCCTTTCACACCCGCTCCCCGCTGATTGATGGCTAAATGTCAGCAATGCAATTCCTTTGTTGTTTTTGTATTGTTTATTACAAAATTTTACGATGCATCGACTGGGTTGAGGGTGACACACAACAACAACAACAACTTGCGTTAATTGCGAATGCTCCGGTGCTGATTAGTTGGTGGGTTTGCAGCCGCACGTGTGAGTTTGTATGCGTGTGTGTGAAGAGTGGAGTGTAGAGTAGCCTTTGTTTATTCAGTTTATTGATCGTGTTGTTTTTTCTCTTATTTATTATTATTATCGCCGAGATAAGATTTCATTAATTCTTAATTGTTCGATGGAATTGGTTAGGCAAACACTTGTCAGCGATGGCCGATGTATTTCATATTATTTATCATTTGTATGTTTATACTTATATACAGTGAAGAGCAAAATTATTTCTAAATGATCTAGATAAACGTTGGAGATTTTACTTTGGAATTGTTCTCACAGTAAAGAACACGTCTGGATTCTGGGTTCATTTTTTGATTGAGCTTTGAGAAGATATCGGTTTAAAGAGGTTCTAGGGTGTCGGGTTGGGCTAAATTAGGTTACGTTCTATAAATGTGAGAGGAAACAAACTTAGAATATTAAGGACGGTCCTTTGATGACCCCCTAACTTAGATTTAAGAATCGCAAAAACGCCTAGAATCAACTACAAATATGCAGAAGTTTGCATAGGCATCCCTATGACTAGGGAAAAATTAAATTTACTGATGCCGAATAGTTCCCTAGTCGCTTTCGAGTTTAGAACCTAGAAAATATAGTTTCAGATTTTCCATATATTTCCCTTTGATACCTTTCCATTACTAATCTTTTATTTATTTTCGTTTTGCAGGCACATTCCAAAGGCCAAAGCAACCGTTATTGCGGACACACCCGAACTGAAGCGAATTGCCGAAAATACAAAAATCCAATCGAATGTGAAATATCACGAAGACTTTGAAAAATCAAAAGGCAAATTTACACAGGTCAGTGAAGGTTACAAGGTACCAAAACACGAAACATTAGCATACATAAATCCATAAAATAGGTGAAATAAATTTGCAAAGACAAAATGGGTTTCAAATGTGTTTCGAAGCATTCTCGCCTAATTAATGTCGAATTAATTATTTTTGTTTTGCCTTTCAATATTTATTTACCTACAAAAACTATTTCAACATAAATATTGGCATATTTGTATTTGTAACAGGTTGCCGACGATCCCGAAACTTTACGAATCAAGCAGAATACAAAAATCATTTCGAACATTGCGTACCATGGCGATTTGGAGAAGAAGGCGGCTATGGAGAAGCAGCGCGAGGCAGCTGAGATAGCCGATGTGCGAGGTATGTGCTGCTTGTTGTGACCATTTGTTAATTGGAAATCATGTATATTTATTTATAACTGTGTAAAACGTGTGCACCCGGCTTTGCGCCTCAAGCTAAACCATTTTATGTGCTCACATTAATCATCCATTGAATGTAAAAAAGGCGCTAGAATAGGAGCAGCTAGTTCGTTTGCTAAATATTATTTCCATACATAACAGCCATATTTTGTTTCGAAAATCAAACTAAAACTGTAAATTATAAAAGTGCCAACTTTTTTGCTGTTTTTCGGCTTAACACTGAAGTGAGGGACATTTGTTGATTAACCAGGAATATATTAAAATTATGGTTTATGGTCACTTACATACATACATAAATACATTTTTACTTTGTATCAGAGTTTAATTTATTATTTAACATTAATCATTAAAAAAATATCTATAATGAAGGTAAACATAAAGTAGGGAAAGCTCGCAGGCCTCTGGTAGTTTCATACATGGTACTCTAAGCGAGTAAGCGTAATATTATTAATTTAATTAATATAATTTATTTGTTTTTTGATTAATTTTATATCTAAACTGATCACTACAGTCTTATTAGCATAGCAAAAGCGTTGAAAAATCATTTTATCCTCATATTTTTGGTATACAAATCCATTCAATGTGTATAACGTATCAAAACTCATATACAATGCAACAACAACACTTTCAAACATAAATATTTATACGAGTGCTAGACACAAATCAAATTATTATACAATGGTAAAACACTTGTTTATTTTTTTATTTGCTTTTTTGTTTCATTTTTATTTCTGTGACATCGTGCATGTGTTGTCTGTTTACGTTTTCATTTTGTGGTTGGTTACAATAAAAAATGAAAAACACTTCAAAACACACAAACAACAATGCGAAACACTGTACATACATACAAATGAACACCACTGCCTGTGCGACAATTATTAACCCTTCACTGACGGCACATGAACACAACCACCCACACTTGAGCACCTGCATCATCATCATCATCATCATCATCATCATCATACTAATTGCAAATCGCATTTGAAACCTAATACAAAAACAAAAAAACAAAAACGAATTGAAAAATGCATGACTTTGCGCTTGAATATGAAATTCAGAGGAAACGGAGTATTTCTCTGAAACATTGGCTGCCGAACAGTTCTCACAATATGCTCCCACACCACCAACAGCAGCAGCTGCAGCGGCCGCCGCCGCGACACTGCCACCGCCACCGATCCAGCACCAGCCCCTCAATACGGCGGCGATCGTGCCGAGCACTCAGGCAACCGCGATCACAGGCAACACACACAGCAGCATTTACAACAACCAACAGCAACAACAACAGCAGCAGCAGGCGCTGCAGCAGCAACAACACAGCACACAGAGCCACAATCACAGACAGCAAACATTGCAGGCACAACAGTTGCAGCTGCAGCAACAACAACAGCAGGCACAACTGCTCAAGCAGCACACACATCCACACTATCAGGCACCGCCGGCACAAGCACAACATCAAAATTATCAAGCACAACAGCAAGCATCACAACAACAACACTATCAACACCATCCACACCACCAACAACATGCACAACAACAACAACAACACGAACAATATCAACATTACCAACAGCCACAGGCGCTACGCCAACAATATCACCAGCAGCAACAGCAATTGTTGCAACAACAGCAGCAACAACAACAACACCACCAACAGCAAATGTTGCAACAGCAACAACCGATTAAACAATCATCACATTTGTATTCAACAGCGGCAGCAAATCATGCGCAACAACAACAGCAGCAACAACAGCCGTCAAACACCTACAACCAGTTGCGTTCAGCGATTTTGCACAACTCCCATCACCCAACTGGTGGCGCACAACCCGCGCACCTCAACGAGAATGTGGCCAGCGCCGGTGGCGGCGGGGGCGGCTATGGCAGCGGGACCAACAGCGCCACCTATGACCAGTATGACAACTACACGACCGCCGCCTCGGTCAACAGTAACAGCAACAGCAACAACAATAGCAACAATAACCATTTGAATTACCAACAACAACAACAGCAGCCACAGAAGACCGCCTCGTATCACAGCAACACGAACGCCGTTAGCGCTGCCAACGCCAACAATGGTGCAATCACCGGCACCGGCCACACCACCGGTGGTCCGCAAGCGACCCAGCAACTCTACGCCAGCAACAACTACAACAGCCACTTCTCGTCGAGCACATCGTTGGGCGGCGCACCGGGCGGACTGGCGCATCACAACAGCAACGGCGCCGTGAGCACCGGCGCGGCCATTGGCAGCGGAAGCAACAGCAACCACAGCCATCCAGGTGTGGGCAACAACAGTGGCCTGGTGAATGTGAATAACGGCAGTGCAACGGCCGGGGCAGTCAACAGCATCGGAAAGATTGCCGACTACGATCCGTTGACCGATGGGCCACGCCCCATGCCCAACACCGGCCGACCCAGTACAACGCTCATTTACAGCTCTGACAGCCGCGGTTCGGGTGAGTGTAGGCTAGTGCCCGCCGAGGCTAAGCATTCGAATTGAATTCAGTATGTTAAGTACACGCCTCTTTTTTCAAATGGTTGTAAATAATAACGGTAATAACGGTACGTGCGTACCTTTGTGGTATACTGTATTATGTAGAAGAGACTTCCAAGCATTTCAAACATTTTTTGTGCGTTTATCGTTGTCTGCCTTAAGCAAATCGTTTCATATTTCATACCTCCACATGAGTCCCGTTTATCGCTACGCGCGCCGCTTGTGTCCTTTAAGTTGTCCCGTCATACTATTTAATACTGTACATGTAAAATTAAACCGTTTTTTTCTCGTTTATTTGCCATGCAGTGAACAACGCCTATCCGAAGCGGATCGGGTCCATCGCTGATATTGATCCCGCTAACGGCATTTATAGCTCTTTGGCCAGCGACTCTGCATCGCATCACCAATTGCACCAGCAACAACAGTCACAACAACATCACCAGCAGCAGCAGCAACAACAACAACAGTTATTGCATCAACAACAGCAGCAACAACAACGTGCGCTTCAGCAACAGCAACAACAACAACAACAGCAACAGTATTATCAACAAATGATGCAACAACAACAGCAATCGAAGCCAAATCTGGTAAGTTATTTTTCGATGGAAGAATGTATTTTAGAAAACATTTCCCCAAAATATGCGGACCCACTTAGTACCGTTAATTAACAATTATAGAAAAAAAAGTGCAATAGAGGGAGTTTTTAAAAAATTGTCAGTCTAATTAAATTCTCATTTGATATGGGAGACGCAATATGGTACATTCTTAAAGCCTTCCTCCAGATGTCTCATATTCTATATTCTACCGAAGTTTTTAATTAATTTAATTATGAAGATTTCCAGAGCTCACTTTCGAAATGAAATGAAAAATTCTGAAACCTTTCTTTTATTCTTAATAAATAATTGAATTTTCTTTTTATTATCTCCCAAGCTTGCAAAGGAGACATTGATCTAATTAGTAAATCTTCCGCCGAAATATTTTTCAAAAATTCAAAAAGCTTATTTTCGCAATTTTAGGTGAGCAAATAAACCCAAGTAGCTTTCGCAAAGTAAATAGTTAAATGAAAATATAGTAAAATAGCTCTCTCGTTTAAGTTTTAGGAATGTTTCAATGAGAAGAATTATTCGTTCTTTAGGGATACTTCCCTTCTTTAAAAAAAAAATTAAATAGTCTGTATTAATAGTCCTGTAGAACTAACCTAATATTATTTCCATTGTATATAATAGCATAGTATTTTTTCTAGTAGTACCATAAAATATAGAATATTATTTGAAGTTAATAACTGTTTTCTTCTATTTCTTCCCTGGCAGCGTGTCTACCGCGCACTGTACGATTATGAGGCCCAGGACACCGACGAAGTGAGCTTCCGTGAGGGCGATGTTATCTTCGAAGTGGAATCTGCCGATTCCGGTTGGATGACCGGACGCGTCGAGCGTACTGGCAAGACCGGAATGCTGCCCGCCAACTATGTGGAACAGGCCGTTATATAATAGGGAATGTTATATTATTGTTGTTGTCATCATCAATTTGTTGTAATACTAATTTGTATCCTTTATTTGGTAGTCGTATTAATATTCTTCATTAACATATTTATAGCTGATAGCAATAATGATTATGATGCCGATCATTCGAAGAATTTCGATGATGATAACTACCACAGCCACAACCACCATCATCACCACAACCATCATAATCATTATCACGAGCCACACAGCCCTAGGGACATGAAATCCACAAATCCACAAAAGCCCAGCAATCAACCACAAGTCGAGACTGATTTCTATTATTATTTCAATCATGTCTTTTGATTTCCATTCGATTTCTCTAACGCCAAACGAATTTCACTTGTACACAGCACATACATATTTGCCTTGCCGTTATGTATGTAAGTATGTGTGTGGGTACATAACTTGGATTGCTCCACTTTCGAGCAGCGAAAGTGCATTGTGTGTGAGTGTCCCTAGGATGCATTCGGCCGAACTTATTCAATAATTAATTAATTGCTCCTAACGGGAGTTAAAGCATACGAACGATGTGAGAGTAGTAGGATAAATGCAAAATGCATAAGCATTAAATGCGTCGCGAATGCGCAATTATTGTTGTTAAAAACAAACAAAATGCTAAAGAAAAAGCAAAAAGCAAAAACAAAAACACGAAACAAAAAACAAAACTAAACATTTTTATTAAACGAACTCGTTAATACACAACCGATTTGAATTTGAATTGAAAGGAATTTGCAAATGATAATGTTTGTTATATCACAACTTAGATATATGCGTTTACATATATTATAAATATACATACCATACATACATACATATATTATATAAAATTTATATAGTACGTATATACAACACAAACAAATACAATAAATACTGGCATACAATGTAATTAAATTTAATTAGTAAAGAAATAAAAACAAAAAAAAATCTTTCAATAAAAATCACAAACCGAATGCAAAAAGCGAAAAATGAAATTACTATAACGATTACTGGTACTTCGGCTGCTTATAGCTGAATTTAAGCCATCTGAGCGAATGCGATGGCTATTGAAGCAGGGAGTTCATAAAACAATTAGTTTAACTTTCACTTTCTGATTTGCAAAAGAAGAAAAGAAAAGCGATTTTGGATTTAAATTTAATATTTAAAATTTTAAAAGAAAATAAATTGATTTGCTCTGTTCAAGTCGTCCTCAACCGCATATAAGCAATGGTCAAAAAGTCGGAAAGATGATAAATTACATTGACGTATGGAATAATGGTTCAAGGAACACCTGTATTAGTTAGAACAAGAAAGAAAAATTTAAAACTCTGAATTTCGGAATTAATCAAGAGGTATTGAATTTTCTTTTTTATCATCTAATACTGTAATTATATTAAAAGAGTTTAAACTTAAGAATATACAAGATTTTCAAGTGCAAGTTTGCAATGAAGAAAATCCCAGATTTTGTCGCTGCGCCAGTGCCAGTGAAGTAGATGAATTCCAAGCCTCTATTCTAATTTCAACATTTATGTATAAATTTCAATATTATTTCTGCTTTGTTTATATTCGCACACTTTTGGTGTTTACGAGAGATATCGAAAAACGGTCGTACTGTAGAAACAATCAACTTTATATACTAAAGATATAAGAAATTAATTTTGAAGATTTCTTAAACTAAACTTTTTATAAAAAACAGGGACTTTGGAAAAGTGGCCCATGTTTTGAAATATATTAATAGCATTTAGCCATAGAACTATGAAAATCATTTAAATGAATGTCATTCGAACGAATTTGCAATATTGAAAGGCGATGCTCTAACACTTAGGATAGTCAATATACGATAACATACATACATAATTCTATAAGTATCAACTAAATATTGGCCAATGCATATAAAAGTGGCACGAAACAATTTGAATAGAATTTGAAACCAACTGCTTTTTATACTCGAAAACAATAACGATTATCGAAATACTAATATCCGGTTATCATGTGATGCCTCTAGTGAAGCCTATTGGACTGAGTATTCAAATATTTAGCTGATCTTTTTTTAATAAAATCGTAGTGAACACGAAAAACTTTGATAGCTTCGAAAGCATGATTTACGATAGATAGGACTAATTCTTAAAGCAAAAAAAAAAAAAACGAAAAATCATTGAAAGGATATGATTACTATCAATTAAATCCCTAAAGTGCCTTTTATTTGCAGCAACCTTAAATAATGCTTAACTACACGCGGACACACATACATATAAAGAAATATATAAAATAATCATTGCTTGAATACATACAATATTAAATAAAAAATATTAAAAAATAGTTAAAGCTCTTTCATAAATTATCAGACTATCGTGTTTGATCAATGATCAACGAAGTATTTTGTAAATTACCTAAAACACGGTTTTTTATTAGTGAAATAAATAATAAATTTTAGAAATAATTCAAAAATTGTTGATTGAAAATGTTGATTTTATTTTAGGCGGAATTAAATTTTTTACTAATTTTTAACTTCTTTTTCAACATCATATGCTTGCAATATTTTCTTGTACTTAAATTTTACATTTCCATTTTCCGGTACTATTATTTTTTACTGCCTGAGTCCGTTTTGAATTTTTGAACTTCTAAAAAAAAAATTACTTTTAATTTTGGACAAACATTTTCAATGCCAATATATACATATTATATAATAGATATGTATATTAAATTTTTCTTCAATCTATGATCCTCATATTTTCAAATTGCCAAATATTATATATATTTATTAACAAAAACTCTAAAATATTTTAAAATCAAGAAAAAAGTTTAGAAAATTGTTTAGTTCACTTGCTGAAAACAAAAATATAAAAAATATATATAAACGAACAATATATACTAAAAGTAAAATAATACGAAAACGAACTATTAAATACCAAACTAAATATTTTCAATGAAAATTCAGTGAGACTCACTTTCCACAAAGAATTCAACTAAAGATCATGCACGTTTCACTCGATTAATATATACATAACATACAACATATAACAGTAAATGTAACTGCATTAAATCATATAATAAAAATTCGAAAATGCAGATCGAAACGATATCGAACATATACTAGAAAATTTTCCAATCGTTGGATGAATAAAAACGAATTGAATAGCAATAAAACATAAATAAAACTATGAAATACAATAAAAATGGTCTGTAATTCAGCAAATCATTTTATAAATATAAATATAAAAAAGTTCTTCAAAACTGGAGAAAATTCTTTCATTTATTCAAATAGTTTATATTAATAATTTTAATGTGAGTATTTTCCAAAGTATTGAAAATTTTTGCATCCTAAAATCCATACAAGGAACTGCTGAATTATTTCATCATCTCGAAAGAATCTTAGTTGCAGTTGCAGTTGTGAACCAAATTATTGATTTTTTACACCATGAAATAAATTTCACGTAATTTCAAGTTGAAGTAATGGTTAATAAAGAGAAATAATCGTATTTATCGCCATTATATGCGGAGCTACACCGATTTGCCAGTGCTGATCTCCACCGACAAGGAAGCATTACTGCGATGGCCCAATAGGGTCTCCAGCACAACGCCTTTGGAACTGTTGATGATCTCGGCAAAAGAGCGTGCATCATTCTCCTTTTCCTCCTGCAGATGCATCACCTTCTCACTCAAGTATGCCAACTTTTCCTGTGCATATTCGAGCCTAATCATTTTCAGAGAAGAGAGTTTTATTAAGTTATCAGAGACATTTTGAGAATATTTGCTTACTCATGCTTCATCTGGTAGACCTGTGCTGGTGTGAATTCGTCATTCGCCCTTTGCGACAAATTATTCTGCGATGTATTTTCGAAAACGAACGTGCTCATTGACGCTGTTGAATTCACACTGCTCACGTAGTCGGCAATGCGTTGCGAGCGCTTCTTCCGCTCCGATTGCAGCTCGAGCTCCCGCTCCAGCTCACGCGTACGCGCCTCCATGCGTGAAATGCGCACCTTCTGCTTGGCCAGCTGATCGTGCAATGCGTCGCTCTTCAAGCGATCCTGCTCGCTGCGTTCGATGAGTGTTTTATTATGTTTGAGCAGCTCATTCTTCTCGGCTTCCAAGGAGTCTAGTATAGTTATGAACTCTTCCTGTAATAAAGAAACAAAAATTTTGGCGGGATACACGAAACGACATTGTATTTGCTCGCCTTGCGTAGCTCCCGACATGAGAAGAGAAAACCACCCGACAAGGCCTTCAAATCGGTTTCCAAACGCGATATTGTCTGATTCAAGTCCTCTATGTGTGTTTCTTTGCTCTGAATCAAATTCTCCATGTTTTCCAATTTCAGTCGCAGTTCCTCTTCACGAAAGGCGCCGTCTTTATGTATGCGCTTCAGGTCGTTTAGTTGTCTCGCCATCTCCTCCAAGCGGCTTTCATAGTGGTAGCGCTGCACATTCATTTTCTCATTCATATTCGCCAGATTCAAGCCGTTGTAATCGGTTTGCTCTTCCAATGAGCTCGCTTTTACTTTGTACTTCAAGACTTCGTCGTTGAGCGTTTTGTTGCGTACTTTAAGTGCCAGCACTTTGCCTCGTTGCTCTTCTAGTTGTGCCTTAAGAGAAGCGATTTCTTTCTCCAGACCTTCGACTTTGGCCCGATGCAATATCTCAGTTTTTCGCACGACTGTGTTGTAGCGGTCGAATGAGGTGGCGCTTACATTCGACGCAACATTTGCTTCCACGTGACCACCCGCCGAACGTGCCCCGCTCTTTGCGGTGTTTGAGGCACCGAGCTCAACATGCGTGTTGTCTTCTGCGGCAAAAGTGATGGGACTACCCTCCGCGTATTGTCTATCTATAATTTCTAGACGATCTTTCAACTCGTGCACCTTCTGCTGCAGGTGAATGATTTGCTGAGCACGCCCACGCCAGTTGGAGTTCTGCGACTGCGAAGCCATTGTAGCCAAGTTGAAGTTCTCTCCTATTTCCTGTTGCAAACACTTTTGTGCGAGCTTCAGCTGGTTCTGTAATTCGGTATTTTTATTGCGTGTCTCGAAGAGTTTCTGTTGTATGGCGTTTAATTTAACACGCAGCTCATCCGATGGATCCTGAAAGAATCGAGCGAATGAATATTTGTGGGAATTAAGAGGCAAATAAATAACTGTACACCTTTGGCGTTTCGGTGACTCCTTTGTGTAACTTATCCTCGAGATGCTTTATGTCACGCTCCAACTTTTGTATTTGCAACTCTTTTTTGTTAACTCTGTTTTTGTTGGTTTCGAGTTCGGCTCGTAGCAAGCGATTCTTTTTACTTAACTCCAATAATTTGGAGCTCGCTATGGAGGAATTGCAACGCAACTCATCGATGGGAACTGAGTTGAGCACTTCATTGAGTGATTGGACTGAACGCTTCAAATCTGTTATCTCCGCGTTTTTTGCGTTAATGCTTTTGCTCAGATTTTGGTTTTCTTCCGACAATAGGACCACCTTCTGTTTCAGATGCATCTTATTACCCTTTTTAGCCACACCTCCATTGCTAAGGTCGTCATTGCCTGCAACAGCATCTTCGATGATCTTTGCTAATTTCTCCCTTGAGCGACGCTTGACCTTTGGCGTCTCGGTAACTGTTGCCTGGTCCACTTTATGTACAACATCCATTTCATACAAAATATATGGCGATCTATGTAGTTATAGACAATATGTTGGCAATATGCTATATTAATACGAAATATATGGTTGATTGCTGATTAAAAATGAAAATGTTGGAATTCTTTTCTAAAATTTTGAATTTTACCTGTCACTCACTATTGTGAATACCACATTTCCTCCAACTCTATAGGAAATGTCAGTGATGCCGGGTAATGTGAATTCGTGAATATGCAGTTTTCTGCCAATGGTGAATTAATACATTCCTCTCCAATAGATGGCGCAATACACTTTCACTTTTAAGCCAATAGATGCCGCTAAACATACTAAACGCAAATGTACCCAAGTCACAAAATTGCTATTTACAGTGATATATACTATTTTTTTATTATAATTATTAAATAGTATTTAATAAATAAGTAATATTTTATTTAATTTTTCCAATTTACTTAGTAACCAGAAAGAATTCTTAAATTTCAATTATTTTCTAAAATATGCCAAACACTTTCCAGACGCTTGCAACCCTGTGAGCGGTTGACGTGTAATGTAAACTGTCAAATATCAGACTGCCGACGAAAATAATCAACTTAGAATGGAAGGTTTTATGATGGTAAATTTTATTAAAATGTTGCAAAATAAAGTGATAAATAAACATTTTCTCATAATAGGAGCCCACACTTAACTTAATCAAAGGCATGTGCATTATGGACAATGATGGCAACCGCATATTGGCCAAGTACTACGACAAGAATGTGTTGCCCACAGTGAAGGACCAGAAGGTGTTCGAAAAGAACCTTTTCAGTAAAACACATCGATCCAATACAGAAATCATTATGTTGGATGGTCTCACCTGCGTCTACAAAAGTAATGTTGATTTGTTTTTCTACGTAATGGGTAGTGCATACGAGAATGAGTTGATCTTACTCTCCGTATTGAATTGCCTATATGACACGATAAACTTGATACTGAAGAAGAATGTGGAAAAGCGTTTGGTTTTGGATAATCTCGAGATAATCATGCTGGCATTCGACGAGATCTGTGACGGCGGGTATGTATGAATATTGGATATATGTGTCTGCATGTTTAAAAACTGCTCTGCTATTTTTGCACAGAGTTATCCTGGACGCGGATCCAATGTCAGTAATTAAACGTGTTGATTTGCGCAATGATGACATTCCCATCGCCGAACAAACCGTCGCGCAGGTAACTAATAAAATCAATGGACTATTTTGGTAGTATGACGCATTTATCGTATAGATGCCTTATTGCTAAAGCAAGAAATACGCTCGAAGCGCATTTACGTAGATTTTCGACTTTTCCCTTTTGGTTCTTTACGTAAATGTATTTTAAAAATCTCGAAATTAACTGTTATCTACACGAAATATTTGCTAAGCAAATTTTTTATTTGTAATTATTAATTATAATTTAATTGCAATTGTAAGTGCCTGGTAATGAATGCCAAACATTCAAGTGAACTCCCCTCAGTAATAAGCGCTTAAGTATTATGTACATTTATATAAACTCAAAACAGGTGCAAATGTACTCACATTGGAATCTTAACTTTTAGCAAATTGGAAAGTTTATACAAATAAAAAATGTGCTAAACGTTAAAGTGTATATTATTTAATTTTTATTCATTCGGTTGATGTTTGTATGCTTTTTAATGTTTGCCACAATTTGTGTAATATTTTGCTACATTTTCCTCAACAGTACTTTAGAAAGAATGGTTTTACAAAATGCATATATTTTACCTCTGTTTTAAAATTAATTTATTCACTACTTTCTACCTTTTCTTTATGATAACTGCCGAAAACAGCTGCTAAAGCGGAAACATTTTATTGCAATTTAGAAGTGCTTCTCTGTTGTTGTTAATATTGTTATATACTTTATGCCAATATTAAATAAATGCAATAAATTCAAGAAAATTTTACTTTTCTTTACTTACTACACAAGTATTTAATTGTTTAATATTACATTTTATATATATTTTCAGTAAATAATTTTAAACAAATAAATTTTATATTAAAATCTCGTGCATTTACAGGTGTTGCAATCGGCGCGCGAACAGTTCAAGTGGTCCATACTTAAGTGAGCTGTGTTTGTGTAGATCTGATGTGGCAGAGGAGGCAAAAATCACGTTTTTTAACTATACACAATAATATAATAAGTTGACTTTTCCGAAAAGCGCAGTACATTCGATTTTTATTGTAATCATATTATAATTTAATACCATATACAAAGAATATATAGCAAAGTATGTCGGCATTTATATGTGTGTGTGTATGTAAATACTGTTAAACGTTTTTCTTCTATTTTAAATTATTCAGCTTGTTTGGAGTTGTTGAAAAGGTTTTGGAAGCTTCACTGATCCATTGAGGTGAAAATAAAGAACACTTCGGAGAACTTAATACAAAGATAGTAAAGAGTTTAGCTTCATCGGGACGACCCACTCTAATGTTAACCGTTGCGCGCATACACCTATGCAAATACAATAATTTGAGTGTGTGTGTGTGTGTGCATTTGCGCTTTCGTACAATTATAAGTGGATAAGCAAGCGGCGGCCGACACTCCTATTTATTTTTTCATTAAAAAAGACACATCAGTTGTCTGATGCGTGTTTATTGATATGAGTTTGGCCACACGCGAAGATCCCGTGCTATTGCGGTATTTTATCAATGCAGGATGTTTTCGCAAAACACTCATTTCGGTATGTTCTGTTTATTTACATCAATTTTTTGGATTCTTATGTAACACGCATGCATGCATATACTTGTTGGTGGGCCATGCTACATATTAGGAAATTCCAAATACATATACACAAAATTAAGCCATTCACTGATTTTTTCGGAGGAAAAAATTATGATATTTATATTTGTAGAAAGCGATTTTTTATAGCTTTTGGGATAACCTTGAATTTGGAATTTCTATTGACATTGACTATCGCAAATCACTTCGAGGCTGCAGAAAAGCACTTGCTTTTGATATATTAGCTTCATAGGCTAGGCGAGGTCGAAGATGACTATTATTATATTATTGCTTCGGCTAGTATTCAGCATTCAGCTTTTTCAGCCGGAATATCTTCCTCAAAATGCTAAACTCAATCAAGAACGTAGTTAGTATGCATGGTTGTATAATTTGTTGTTGGTTTGAGTTGAAAAACAATATTAAAACTTTTTTTTATATTTGAAGTGTGTACTGTTATTATATTATTACTAAATGTACTTTGTCGTTTATAAACAATAACAATAAATTCTAAATAATCTCGAGCGAATTAATATTTTTCCCAGAAACTATATAGTAGATATAAGCCCAACAAGTATTTAGGTATACTGAGAGTCGTATAGAAAATGGTATACTCTTCCGTGCATAGAAACATCGAACTAGTCAGGAAGGTATGGTTCTGAAAGAGATCATAGAAGAACCAGAAAAAACTTGACTTGCCAAAGGGCTTCAGTTGGTGTAAAATACCAGACAGTCAGCTGATTAGTTGGACTTCTGTTCTCCATTTGGAAATTTTTAACTTAAATCAAATCAATTAGAAATTCTTTTCAAATAATGTTTCATTTATAGATCCTCTCAGTCGTCCTCAACAGTACCTTGTAAACTTCATTTTATTGATCTATCAAGTTATCGACTCGAGGAGACTGAAAAGAAAGAAGAAAAAAGAATAATGTTTAAAACGCAACAACAACTCTCAGCGCAATTTATTTTATGACCGAGTTACGGCGATATGGCAGGTGAAGCTTTCGCAAACAGTATCAATGGTGCCATGGCGTTTTAGTGGTCACGCAGCGCTTAAAGACTCGATCTAGTATAATAGCTACAGATTAACGATAATCATTCATATCAAGCCATTTGGTAATCCCAAGTATTAAGACTCCGGATTTGCTCTACATGTGTGTATGTGAGCGAGTGTATTAATTTTTAGTTAGATATTACTACGGCGCATTACCGTTATAAATTTAAATCGGGTTATAGGCTATAAATCTCTTTATGAAAACTGGTAGCCAACAGGTTCGAGTGGCGGGGCAATTTTCTGATTAGTTTGTCAACAAAATGTTATAAAGTCCGTTTGCATGTATGAAATATCGTCTGTAGCGCTAGCCAATACAATCGGGCACATTCATCCATATACATATATACTTATACTTATATGTTTTTATATAACATGTTTCGATTCTAATCTCAAACGTCGATAAATTCGGTTTGGCAGGAAGAGTCAAAATTATTATCGAGATACGACACATACACCCACCCATCCACGGAAGATACATGCAAAAATTCGAATATATAGACATGAGAGCGATTTAATCTGCGGCCTTCACAAGGTTCAAGTGTGCAATAACATGTATCTATATGTAAGATATCTGTGCATATGTACATACATACATACCTATGTATATACAGAGATTGACACATTAAGTTATGAAGTAGATAAATACGTATTCCTGATTATCTTTATATGCGAGTGCGAACATTTTTCATAGACACGAAGAGAACACATCATAAATATCGGGGAAATCTGAAAGACACCTATGTGTGACTGTCTGTAAGTTGGTAAATATATGCTGGAAGTAGTGCAAAAATGATATTGAAGCCTATTAATGGAAGGTCCAAACTAAACAACAGTTACCCGGTCGCAATAAATAATTTTAAATACGTGGGATAATTGCTATATTTATGATTCATCATACTTTCGAACGCAATCACCGGGTTGCCTGAGTTGTAAATGCCGACGGCGATTGTCATGGCTTCAAGAGTTGAGGAGTTGTTACCATTATGTAGATTATACTACCAATGGAATTATAAATATTCGAGACGAATTTTAATACAGAGGAGAGCTCATTACCAGACCTACAATCCCAACCTCCATCTTGTAGCTCTGACTTGGTTTTTTGAAGCTATTGGGATCTTAATGTCGTAGAACAAAACGAAAAAACATTCAGCATATTGAAAGAATACCTCGGGAAAGTATAGGTTTAGATGACGCAAGACGAATTTGGATCCTCGGTTGTTCTGAAACTTCAAATTGTTGCTGAATTTTACTGAGATATGACATACATACATTCTTCAGTGAAGACTGTTAAAAGCAGATAAATCTCTCCAGAATCAAGCAAAATATTCGATGATATCAGAACTAACCTAAAATGGAATTAAATTATTTTCTCTTGGAAAAAGAACTGTTGGGATCTCAATCTACATAATTATGTTGAGATTGTCATAAAACATAATTATGTTGAGATGGTAAAGACTTGGAAACATAGTTAAATAGATCCAACTTTAATCTCAAAGTCATGAAAAACGCATTAACCAAACTAATTGTAATGATCTTTAATACAATAATGATTTTGATCTGAAACAACTACCACGTCCATCCAAAATTCACCTGAAAAATTTCGACTCTTTTTTTTTTTGGGAAATTTAAAAGCATGCGACGCAATTGATGGGAAATCACTGTTGAGACCGCTGATTGCAATTTAGATAAGTGAGAAACTGTTGCCGTCAACTTTTTGCAAAAAAAAAACAATTTTTTGATTCATGTGTGAATAAGAGCATAGGTCGAGTCTTGAAACTTGAGCTGATATATTTCTAGGAAAGACAGTGCGTTTCTGCTAGGTACTCGTGTATGTTTGTATATATGTGTGTATAAAAAGATGGCACATATATAATGATGATATTTTTAGATCTTTCATTTCATTTCCTTTTTTTGCAAAAATCAGACAACCACACGCTTTTTATCGGCTTGTTCCAATCAGTGGTTCCATTAAGTTTTCTACCGTTATCAGTGAGCGCGGCTGCTGAAGAATCACATCATCAGTGTCAGTCAAATTGGCCCATTTGATAGAATGCAGGTGCCTTTGTTGTCTGTATACAATGTATGAGTGTGTGATGCCACAAAGCTTTTTTCTATTATTATTATTTTCGTTTTTGTTTTGCTTTAAATTAGCCGAGAATTAGCGAAAGCGAATAAGGAAAGAAAAAACACTCAGGTGACAAATGACATTATCGCATTCATAGTTTTCTATCAGCATGACTGCCGAAATGGAGTGAGTCAGCTGACCACAAAAGCTTCAAGCCACTTCAGATGCCCACATATATATATGTATATTCTAACAGTTAGAAAGAAGAAGAAGCGTACAAACCCAAAATATTAACGAAATCCAAATAAACAGTGCAATTGTCTTGAGTCCATAATTTCATCATTACCGTTAAATGATACCCACTTGCGAGTGTCAGTGTTATGCTTCCTTGATTTATTTCAATGTTTTTTTTTTTGTTTTTCATTTTCAAAATTAAGTTCAATAGCTTGTTAGTATTTTCGTTGATGGGTTTGGTGTTTTATTTGTTTGAGTTTCTGCGAAATGCTCGATTGTAAAGTTATTTGCTTTTGTTTTATGGCGGTGCAATTAAGCGAGTTTGTTGTCTGTAGGAAGAACACACTGTTCTCGTGTGTTTCTCTTTTGCAGGAGTTTGAAAACAGCCCAATTGCATTACCGTTTGTTTTACAGGCCGTTATAAACACAACATTCGCATATTGCCGAATTTTGTTTTCCAATCGAATTGATTTTGATTGATTGTGATATCATGAAGCATATTAGTCATATCAACATTACAATAGCAACGCCGAGTAATTTATGACCATCAGATAATGGGAATATTGCTGTGTGTTTGTGGCTCTGTAATTATAATTGCCGTTCACACCTCAGCGACATGTTTGGCCGAACTTCACAACGTTTTTCTATAGACATTATTCTACAAACTTGCTCCATAATGTGGATTTTATGAGGAGCTGTGCCAGAGAGGTCTTGAGAAAGAGTCGTTTGATGATTGTAGTTCTAAATGAACTTTTATAGAATTCCCGATTTGACTTAGTGTTGAAGTTGAACACAGACTCCACCCATCAATAGTTATATACTTAAGCAACTTCCTTCCTTTGGCAATTACCGCGTTTGCTAAAGGACTTCGCCATTTGATTATATGTTCTCTGATTGCCCACTCGAAGTGTCATCCCAAAGGTTTCTTTTGAAAGGTAAGCCCTATTCAATCTCTCAACTGTTATTATAGATATCTCTATGCCTGAAGGGTTTCTAGCATAGAAAGATTCCGATTCACTCAGAGGTGGTGAAATTCTAGGAGATCCCTATTTCGTTGTAACCGCTCTGGAACCAATGAATTACAACACAGATATGTGAAATTGCTCAAGAGGTTCCTAACTGAGAAGACATGTCCAGCATGGTGGAAATGGAACAAGACAGGAAAGAGTTCCTCAACATTAAATGTTACTCAGTGTCTTCTTCAAATAACGCTGACATATTTAAGTTAAAACTAAAGAATTAAATTAATCAGGACTACAAGTCCATAAAACAATTCCAAGAAAGCTCATGCAAAAAGCAGAAACAGCCAAGAATTTAAATTCCGTAAATTCCAAAATCCACATCTCCCAATGGACCATAGAACTACCGAAGGCGGATGCGTCACGACAACAGGTTTCAAGCGTTTTCCTATGCCTAATCAGGCAACAAAGTAGATCAAAAAAATAGAAAATGTCTTTCGGTGCTTATCTTCATTGAGGCGTCAGTTGCCACCTGGTTAACGCATGACAATTCCGTCGTAATTTTTCAGGTGTTCAAAACTATCAGCAGTGACCGGCAACAATTGCTCATCGCTCGATGTTCCCGCTGGTGTCTTAGCAACATACGAGTACGAGTAGAAGTGTGTTTATTTACCTTTCAGTGGCTTTGAGACTAGTCATAAAAGCTAAATTGGGTTAACGCCCTACAATAATTATTTGATTGCATTATCTCTAATAATGGTGGAAATTTACCCGCCACCATATATCCACATAGTGGAATATCGGCATATATTTATGTGCGTGATTATTAATGGAAATGTGTGCGCTCTCTCTCGACGATAAGGCGATGTGGTTGATGAGTCTGTGCGCTGTCTCCATGCACCAACGATTCCTTAGGACCATAAATTTCTATTTTTCATAACAGTGGAAATGTTGGCTGTGAGTTTATGTCTGATGCTAAGCGCCTCCAGAATGGGTGTGAGAAATGTTGGAAAACGTGTGCAGTTATCTGTGGCACATGTGAGTGCCTACAATTTTGAAGTTGAGTGCGATGTTCTCAAGATCTTCATTAGAAATCACTCATGAAGTTTCCTGTTTGGTGCGTTACTCTGCTTCTTCACGCGTGAGAACATATATGATTCTGAAATTCTACTTAACTTTCGAAGCACTTGGCTGCAGATATCAAGTACATGCCCCCATATAAATATGTATCTGAATAGGTCTGTGTATGTTTAACGATTGGGCACTCAAAGTTCGTGTAGTTTTAATTTATTACAATTGATTAGCGATCGCTTGAATTACAGGAATTTTAATTGCCTTCGATTGAGCTATTGTCGCTAAAATCAAAATATTTTTGTTTACTTCATAACCCCAAAAGAGACACACGGATTCGGACTGAATAGCGTCTCATTAAAAGAAATGAGAGCACGTGCCTTTGAACGGCCCCTCATATGTATGTTTTTGTTTTTATTACAACAAATAAATAGCATGTACACACACACCCACATCTCTGGCGACGAAATCGCATGCGATGGCGAGTGTCCAACTTAACGGAAATCACTCAAAAGTTGGCAGCGGCACTCAGGCTATCGAAACAACTTAATTTATCACTGTCCATTATGATCTACATACGTCAAAGTTTTCGCGACGATTGCGATCTTCGTGGAATGCGAAGTGTAAATAATTTTAATAAATTATGAAAAAAAGAAATGAATACACAGAAAACACACAGCCGGTCGGGTGGATCGTGTTGTGTACTTGTTTGAGAATTTGTATTTTTTATCTTATTTATTGATTTTTTTAAGTGGCAACATTTCGAAGAATTTCAAAATATTTCTCGAAAATATCTTTGGAAAATTTTTCGAAATGATTCATGAGTCCAGGGATCATTTTGATAGAACTTGAGAGCACAAAGGTAGAGAGAGGTACAACTTAGTATCTTTGGGGCAGAGGCGCTACTATCTAATATGGATATATGAGTATGCTTTTATCATTTTTCATAGGAACCCGCTCTAAAGGTGTGCAGTCACTTTCCCCACTGTCTTCAACCGTCATTTCGCTCAGTGTATCGAATGGAACTTTTCGAAAATGCTTCAAATTATTGGTGTGATAACAGAGAAAAAACTGTTAAGTAATTTATCATAAGTCATAATAGAGTGGAAAGTTATACACGGGCACTTGAGGTGAAGGTGATTTGAACGAAAACTAGTTGAATAGCCCCCCATATGCGGCTGCTCAGAAGGGTGTCTGTTTGTCTTTCAATAAATCTGAACTTTTACTAATTAAGATAAGGCTGTTGAGAGATGTCCAGCCCACAAGTACTCGTACATATGTAAATAGTGTGTGTGTGGGTGTGTGAATGAGATGGTGAAATTTTGATTTTCATTAAACCATATTTGGCAAATAAATCAAAGCAAATATTTTGAATGACAATTTTGATTAAAAAATCGATTGAAAAAAAGTTAAAAAGAAATGATTTGGCTTTTTAAGCAGACACTTTCCAATATTTTAATTTTTGGTAGTGTTTAACCGGTTTGGACTGGTTTCAACGAAGTAATTAATGTTTTATTAAATAATAATGAATAAATGAATTAAATTTTTATTGAAGCTATGAAATTGAATCTTTGAGATTACATTCAAGTAATTATTTTTATACTCTCGCAACAAAGTTGCTACGAGAGTATTATAGTTTTGTTCACATAACGGTTGTTTGTAACACCTATAACTAAAAGAGTTAGATATCGAGTCATATATACCAAAGTGATCAGGGTGACGAGTAGATTTGAAATCCGGATGTCTGTCCGTCCGTCCGTCTGTCCGTCTGTGCAAGCTGTAACTTGAGTAAAAATTAAGATATCTTGACGAAACTTGGCACAAATATTCCTTGGCACCATAAGAAGGTTAAGTTCGAAAATGGGCGGAATCGGACCATTGCCACGCCCACAAAATGACGAAAACCAAAAACACATAAAGTGTCATAACTAAGCCATAAATGAAGTTATAAAAGTAAAATTTGGAATAAAGGATCGCACTAGGAGGGGACATAATTCGATGTAATTTTTTTGGGGAAGTGGGGGTGGCCCCGCCCACAAATCGGTTATTTGTATTTAACTCGCAAACCAATAAAGCTATATAAACCAAACTTTCTGCAGTCGATTCTCTTAAGTACCCCACCACACACCATGAAAATAGTTAAAATCGACAACTTCCCATGTAACTCAATTTTGAAATCCATCTTATTCCTTCACTTTATAATGCAAACATAAGGAACCAATGAAGATAGCGACATAAAACTTTACACAAATACTGTATATGAACTGTGGCATCACTTGTGAAAAAATTGTCGAAATCGGACTATAACTTTTCAAAGCCCCGAATACCGAATATGAAGAATTCAATGTCCCATTGGTAATTATTCATCGAAAATTTCGGTAAATCTCGCAGGTATCTTAATTTAATTTAGAGGATATATTTTTCTTCTAATGGTGTAACTTCCCCTACCTCTCATATACCTAATTATAGGATTTTCAAATTGGGTAAAATTGTGTGTTATCTTAATAAAAATATATCAATAAATTGCGAGAGTATAAAATGTTCGGTTGCACCCGAACTTAGCCTTTCCTTACTTGTTACGACTGTCTTTGTCAATATCCACAAGTGAAGATGGCGAACCATGAACTGCAATTGAACTATTTACAAAATCTAATAGACAAAGAGCTTCAAACAACTCAAGCATACAACATATTTTTAGTTTCACTTTTCACATATTATTTGTGATAATCTAACTATTCATCAAATATGTTTCTTCTCTACTTTTCGTCGCGATATTCGAGATATCGCTTGACGATCTCTTGTTGTTCGCTTTGTGTCTTCACTCAATTAATAATTATGTCTGCTACTTTGTTGTTGCTCTATTATATGCACACACACACACACACATTCAAACTCGTCCATAAGTGCTTTATGTTTGTCAATATTGCTCTACTAAATTTGTAACACGATTGCCACAATAAATTCCGAGAGATTGCTGTAATTCTTTAATGATGTCATTATAGTCAGGCAATCAAGTGTTTCTTCGCTGTCTTTCTGTTTTGCTGTTGTTGTTGTACAACTGCATTCTAAGTTGTTGTCTTTTTATGTGCACTAATTATTGCATCGTCTTGCAATCATAGATAGCACTCACACTCATATCTATCTTCAGTTCTTCTTCTGCTTCTTTCTCGCGCGATAACACCCACTGTGACCAACTTTCGCAATAACTGTAGTGGTGGTCACTGACACATTTGCTCCAATTTTGCTTTTGTTCACCTTTTCCGACAGGGATGTTACAACAGCTCGATTGCAGCAAATGCACATGAAGTGCCATGTTTCTATGAGGAATTCATTCACCCAGCCAGAGAGCGCTCTGTAACACCCTTATAACGGGTGATTTTTTTGAGGTTAGGATTTTCATGCATTAGTATTTGACAGATCACGTGGGATTTCAGACATGGTGTCAAAGAGAAAGATGCTCAGTATGCTTTGACATTTCATCATGAATAGACTTACTAACGAGCAACGCTTGCAAATCATTGAATTTTATTACCAAAATCAGTGTTCGGTTCGAAATTTTTTTATCGACAAATTTTGTTCAGCGATGAGGCTCATTTCTGGTTGAATGGCTACGTAAATAAGCAAAATTGCCGCATTTGGGGTGAAGAGCAACCAGAAGCCGTTCAAGAACTGCCCATGCATCCCGAAAAATGCACTGTTTGGTGTGGTTTGTACGCTGGTGGAATCATTGGACCGTATTTTTTCAAAGATGCTGTTGGACGCAACGTTACGGTGAATGGCGATCGCTATCGTTCGATGCTAACAAACTTTTTGTTGCCAAAAATGGAAGAACTGAACTTGGTTGACATGTGGTTTCAACAAGATGGCGCTACATGCCACACAGCTCGCGATTCGGAGAACAATTCATCTCAAGAAATGGACCCGTAAGTTGGCCACCAAGATCATGCGATTTAACGCCTTTAGACTATTTTTTGTGGGGCTACGTCAAGTCTAAAGTCTACAGAAATAAGCCAGCAACTATTCCAGCTTTGGAAGACAACATTTCCGAAGAAATTCGGGCTATTCCGGCCGAAATGCTCGAAAAAGTTGCCCAAAATTGGACTTTCCGAATGGACCACCTAAGACGCAGCCGCGGTCAACATTTAAATGAAATTATCTTCAAAAAGTAAATGTCATGAACCAATCTAACGTTTCAAATAAAGAACCGATGAGATTTTGCAAATTTTATGCGTTTTTTTTTTTAAAAAAAGTTATCAAGCTCTTAAAAAATCACCCTTTAGATAAGTGCGAGATATTTCAATAATGTTGCGTTACTGTGCGGGCACTTGTAATCATTGTTTACAGCGCGTAAATTGCCACAATGAACGGCTGATAATCATGTAAATCATATACTTGTACTAACAAAATAGCGCTACAATTACTCCATAAATTATCGAGTATTATTTATATTAGACTATAAGGGTTTGGCTTAAATTACAATGGCTGGGAAGTAGCTCAGCGCCCAAGTGTCTTTCTGATGCCGTAAAATCCCCAGCACTTGCAGCACACTTGTGTTTCAAGGCCTCTGGATTAAGTGCTTCATGGGAGTGCTTCGAGAAGCAGCTGCTTAGCTACCGAGGTCGTTATTCCCACACTTTAATTATTATGCTCGGTGAATACCCGACTTTTCCAGGTCTAATTGTTGGGGATAGCACTAAGCAGACATACATTATGCTGAGAAGACTTTAGAAACACCTTTTAAGCTGAAACAAATGTTGAGTTTCGAATATCTTGAAACCTTAGAAAACATGTATTGATATGTGACAATGGTGGTGAACGAGGACAAGACGAAATATCTCCTGCCGTCAAACAAACAGTCAGCGCATTCGCGTCTTGGCTCCCACGTCACTGTTGACAGTCATAACTTTGAAGTTGTAGATAATTTCGTCTTTCTGGGAACCAGGATTAACAACAATAACAATGACAGGTGCTACTATGGACTGAGTAGGCAATTGAAAAGTAAAGTCCTCTCTCGACGAACAAAAACCAAACTCTACAAGTCTCTTATCATTCCCGTCCTAATTTACTGTGCAGAAGCGTGGACGATGTCAGCATCCGATGAGACGACACTAGGAGTTTTCGAGAGAAAGGTTTTTGCGGAAAATTTATGATCCCTTAAACATTGGCAACGGCGAATACCGCAGAAGATGGAATGATGAGCTGTTTGTGTTATTCGACGACATAGACATAGTCCAGCGCATAAAAAGACAGCGGCTACGCTGGCTAGGTCATGTTGTTCGAATGGATGAAAGTGCTCCAGCTCTGAAAGTATTCGATGCATTACCTGCTGGGGGAAGCCGAGGAAGAGGCAGACCTCCACTCCGATAGAAGGACCAGATGGAGAGGGACCTGGCTTCGCTTGGTATAACCAATTGGCTTCAAACTGCCAGAAGGAGAGATGCGTGACGCGCTGTGGTGAATTCGGCTATAACCGCATAGGCGGTGACTACGCCAGTCCAGAAGAAGAATGGCGAAACATGGCGTATACGTAACATCCGGAGTGAAATTTTTTTTTCAATTAATATAATTTGCATATTGTCAGATTGCTGTCTGTTAAATAACGAAAACAGTTCTTTCAATAATTTTGACAATTTTCATTTTCTAATGAGCTGATTAGGTTCCTATATGTAATAAATTTGCATTATAACCAAGAAATTTCAGTTTCCTGGTTAGGAGTATATATTAATATGTATGGGAGTATATTAGTAATAATAAATATTTTTAATTCGACCTTCTTTAAAATGATGAATTATTTCCTTTCTCACGCATAAAGTTTTTTTCCAACAACTATTATTATTAATTATAGATATCCAACAAAATATATAATATATCTGTCATTACCCACAAAAGCAGTTTGTTGTTGCTTCTCGAGTCTCTTGATTTTTGCTTTACTGCAAGCTTTGAAGAGGGACCTTCGATGGAACTTCCACGAGTGACTGTGAAATCGGTCAAAGATTTGAAAATTTCTTTAATGTATGTTCCTCTCGACTCTCTTCATAAATACATATAAAGTTATATACTTGAGATGGAAGTCTTATGTTCAGCTTTTCGACACTAAGATTAAATATATATATTTATACATATGTATGTATGCATGTATGAAAGTAATATGCAACATTTCACATAGTAATTATCAACGTTATTTTTGTAACAGTTCTGTTTACAATATTTGTTTGTGTTGTTTTCCAGCGCTCGCTTTACTTTTACACTTAGCAACCTAACAAGTTGAGCGCAAAACTATTCAATGTTATATATTAATTAATAAACCAACAAGTTTACATGTTAACCATACTGTCTATACACACACCGTTACATACAGACATCGTGCGCCATATACCCGTATATCGTGCCATGGAGTAATTTATCACCTGCCAATTAGAGCATTAACATACGCTTAGCACAGAGTCGCAACGCGCCGACGTCCGAGCCACGCTGCATTGCCCCTAATGACAGTTGAAATGCAAAATTGAAGGGAGACAGAAGAGGTTCGATTTTTTGTTTGAGTGAGATGCACCGTGTAATGGGCGGTGGAAGAGGGCGCAAAGTGCAAGGCTTCAGTCAGCTGGGGGGCGAATGTCAACTGCGGAGTGCTTGCAGGGGATTTACAACATGACGACCAACGAACAACGAGTAATGTACAACAAGTTGTTGTTGTTTACGTTCTTAATGCTAAATAAATATTTTTTTACATGCGCCTCTTTAGTTGTACAACAACAGAGTGACATGTGCAATGGATAAGTAGTCAAAACATAAACAAGTTGGACACATTTTGCTCGTTGTTCTTTTTGTTGTTATTGCTGGCTGTTAATGCCAATAGAATTGAAGTGTTTTTGTTTGAAATAACTGAAATTCCAAAGTGTTTAATCATCAAATAGGAAGTGAAATCAATAAATGGGGCATAAATATTATATTAAAGCGCACGAAGTTTCCGCTCTCCGAGTGTTAACCCGTTGGCGATGCGGTAGTGGAGATGATACCGATGTGTAGAGAAGAGAAAATTACTTATGACAGCAAAAGAGACCTAAAACTGTTATAAAATATAGGTTATTTCATGGGACCTGCACATTCGGTTTCACCTTTTCCATTAACCGAATACTTCGAAGTCTGCATGACAGCGTTGATTCGCAGCTCACATTAAACCACTTGACATTAATTATGTTAGAATGTTTGAAAGAGACAGCTATATGTTTCCAGCCACGATATTATAACTCCACAGCCCTCAGTCTTCATACAAATATTGGTTTAAGAAATATTTTCAAAGAAACGCAGTTATATTATGTATGTCACCTTTCTTCGAAATTACCATTTGTGGGTTCTCGACGACTATATAAGGGGTTTCGGACCTTATGTTACTACAGTTTTGACTTTAAGCAAACCGATGAGATGAATATAAGCATAGCCATACAATTTTGTTCAACATTCGCCAATTTCATTGAAGTGAGAAACGTTTCCTAATTTCACCGGGTCTTAAAAAGTGATTCTTCTTCTTCTTAACTGGCGTAGAAACCGCTTATGCGGTTATAGCCGAGTCCACAACAGTGCGCCACGCATCTCTCCTTTTGGCGTTTTGGCGCCAATTGGTAATACCAAGTGAAGACAGGTCCTTCTCCACCTGGTCTTTCCACCGGAGTGGAGGCCTCCCTCTTCCTCGGCTTCCACCAGCGGGTACTGCATCGAAAACTTTCAGAGCTGGGGCACTTTCATCCATTCGAACAACATGACCCAGCCAGCGTAGCCGCTGTCTTTTTATTCGCTGGACTATGTCTATGTCGTCGAACAACACATACAGCTCATCATTCCATCTTCTGCGGTATTCGCCGTTGCCAATGTTTAAGGGACCGTAAATCTTCCGCAAAACCTTTCTCTCGAAAACTCCTAGTGCCGTCTCATCGGATGTTGACATCGTCCACGCTTCTGCACCATAAAGTAGGACGAGGACTTGTAGAGTTTAGTTTTTGATCGTCGAGAGAGGACTTTACTTTTGCCTACTCAGTCCAAAGTAGCACCTGTTGGCAAGAGTGATTCTGCGTTGGATTTCCAGGCAGATAAACGAAATTATCTACAACTTCAAAGTTATGACTGTCAACAGTGGCGTGGGAGCCAAGACGCGAATGCGCTGACTGTTTGTTTGATGACAGGAGATATTTCGTCTTGTCCTCGTTCACCACCAGACCCATTCGCTTCGCTTCCTTATCCAGGCGGGAAAAGGCAGAACTAACGGCGCGGGTGTTGTTTCCAATGATATCGATATCATCGGCGTACGCCAGGAGCTGTACACTCTTATAGAAGATGGTACCCTCTCTGTTTAGCTCTGCAGCTCTTATAATTTTTTCCAGCATCAGGTTAAAGAAGTCGCACGATAGCGAGTCACCTTGTCTGAAACCTCGTTTGGTATCGAACGGCTCGGAGAGGTCCTTCCCGATCCTGACAGAGCTTTTGGTGTTGCTCAACGTCAACTTACACAGCCGTATTAGTTTGCGGGGATACCAAATTCAGACATCGCGGCATAAAGGCAGCTCCTTTTCGTGCTGTCGAAAGCAGCTTTAAAGTCGACAAATAGATGGTGTGTGTCGATCCTTTTTTCACGGGTCTTCTCCAAGATTTGGCGCATGGTGAATATCTGGTCAGTTGTTGATTTTCCAGGTCTAAAGCCACACTGATAAGGTCCAATCAGTTTGTTGACGGTGGGCTTTAGTCTTTCACACAGTACGCTCGATAGAACCTTATAAGCGATGTTAAGGAGGCTTATCCCACGATAGTTGGCGCAGATTGTGGGGTCTACCTTTTTGTGGATTGGGCAGAGTACACTGAGATTCCAATCGTCGGGCATGCTTTCTTCCGACCATATTCCGCAAAGAAGCTGATGCATGCACCTTATCAGCTCTTCGCCGCCGTATTTGAATAGCTCGGCCGGCAATCCATCGGCCGTCGCCGCCTTGTTGTTCTTCAAGCGGGTAATTGCTATTCTAATTTCTTCACGGTCGGGCAATGGAACACCTGTTCCATCGTCGTCGATAAGTGAAGCGGGTTCGCCATCTCCTGGTGTTGTACTTTCACTGCCATTCAGCAGGCTGGAGAAGTGTTCCCTCCACAAACACAGTATACTCTGGTCATCAACCACTAGATCACCGCTGGGGGTCCTACAGGAGTGTGCTCCGGTCTTGAAACCTTCAGTTAGTCGCCGGATCTTTTCGTAAAATTTTCGAGCATTACCCCTGTCGGCCAGCTTGTCAAGCTCGTCATACTCACGCATTTCGGCCTCTTTCTTTCTTTTTCTGCAAATGCGTCTCGCTTCCCTCTTCAGCTCTCGGTATCTTTCCCATCCCGCTCGTGTTGCGGTTGATCGCAACATTGCGAGGTAGGCAGTCTGTTTTTCTCTCCACTGCGAGACGACAATCCTCATCATACCAGCTGTTTTTTGGGCTTTTCCGAAAGCCAATGGTTTCGGTTGCAGCTGTACGTAAGGAGTTTGATATGCCGTCCCACAGCTCCCTTATACCGAGATGCTGATGAGTACTCTCAGAGAGCAGGAGTGCAAGTCGAGTAGAAAATCGTTCGGCTGTCGGTTGTGATTGCAGCTTCTCGATGTCGAACCTTCCTTGTGTTTGTTGACGTGTGCGCTTTTCTACACAGAGGCCGGTGCGTATTTTAGCTGCTACAAGATAGTGGTCCGAGTCGATGTTGGGACCACGAAGCGTACGCACATCAAAAACACTGGAGACATGTCGTCCATCTATCACAACATGATCGATCTGGTTGCGAGTGATTCGATCCGGGGACAGCCAAGTAGCTTGATGGATTTTCTTATGCTGGAATCTAGTACTACAGATGACCATATTTCGGGCCCCGGCGAAGTCGATCAGCCTCAGACCGTTTGGTGATGTTTCGTCATGGAGGCTGAATTTTCCGACTGTTGTGCCAAAGACACCTTCTTTACCCACTCTGGCGTTAAAATCGCCAAGCACGACTTTTACATCGTGGCGGGGGCAGCGCTCATAGGTGCGTTCTAGGCGCTCATAGAAAGCATCTTTGGTCACATCGTCCTTCTCTTCCGTTGGGGCGTGGGCGCAAATCAGCGATATGTTGAAGAACCTCGCTTTGATGCGGATTGTGGCAAGACGTTCATCCACCGGGGTGAATGCCAGGACTCTGCGACGGAGTCTCTCTCCCACCACAAATCCAACACCAAATTTGCGCTCCTTTATATGGCCGCTGTAGTAGATGTCACAAGGACCCACCTTCTTCCGTCCTTGTCCCGTCCATCGCACTTCTTGGATGGCGGTGATGTCAGCCTTGAGTCGTATGAGGACATCAACCAGCTGGGCAGAGGCACCTTCCCAATTAAGAGTCCGGACATTCCAGGTGCATGCCCTTAAATCATAGTCCTTTATACGTTTGCCGTGGTCGTCATCAAAAGGGGGGTTTCTCATCCGAGGCCTGTGTTTCTTATTCACTGGTTATTCGTTTTTATGTGGTGGGTCCCAAGCCCAACGCACAACCGCATAAGCAGGATTCGCCTTCTCACTTTAGCTCGCTTCCAGACGGATGTCTGTTGGCTACCCAGAGGATACTTGGTCTAAGACCGGAAGTTGTGAGCTGCTTGAGCCACATGTAAAAGAATCGTTCCTGGCCACTCCCAAGTGAATGGCAGTCAGAAACTTTCCTCACTTACGTGAACTTCTACATATGACTCCATCCTCCATCCTGATTATGTGGACTAAATAGAAAGCTCTAGGAAAGAAACATAAAACATAAAGCTTACCCAAAACTTCTAAAACCTTAACTTGAAAATAGGTCATGCCTGTTGGTTTATCGAATGAAATCTGTAAAAATATTTGAATTACACAATCATCACGTTTCAAAAAGATAAAGCATACAGAAACGTGATTCTATTTTTTTGCTTTTGGTGTGTGCAGACAGCTTTATTGTTTGAATCAAAGGTTATCTTCAGATCGCCGAAGTGCCATGAAATTGTTTGTTGTCGCACTGAAGCGCAAATTTTAATAAAAATATTGATAGAATATGACTCTTCCTCAACAATTCGCGCGCTAGAGGGTTAAAGGTGTCTTCAGTGGTGATTTCTGATTTGGATAACACTTTTTTTTTGTGGTAGAAGGTAGACGATTGCTGTCAACAACAACTGTTGCTGTTGTTGCTGTTGCAGGGGTGTCACCTGGTGGTTAAGTGTTGTGATTTTGTTCTGTGAAAATCATTAAACTCACTGCGCGCTTATCGGCAGAAGACGACACAAACATGCCTGCACTTATTAACATGTTTGTCTCCATACAAATTATTAACAACCGACTCTTGTCATTATATCCAATATACAAGAGCCAATGTGTGTGAGTGTGAGCCAACGAAAAACACTTCAAGTGCCGAGCGAAATATGCAAAGTCAGCCGCACGTTTGAGGAGGGGCGCCTATTTGCGCAGGGGATGTGGGTGGCGGCGGCGCAGCGATAAGCGCCTCGACCAGCCGATCCCCCAAACACCGCGCGCCACATTCCATTCCGCCGCATTGCAGCAAATTCACCTATATACACACACACACGTACATTTGTGCAGCTGAGCGCACTGCTGCCGTGGCAACTCTGGCAGGAAAACGAAAGAAACACTGATCGCGCTGCCGCTTTCGGTGGCACTTTAGGTGCGCGGCGGTGCAAGTGTTGTTGGGCGGCGCTACGACGCTACGGCGCTTCATTAACTGGCTAAAGGGGCTGCGCGGTGGCGGCGCGGGGAAACGCACTTCACCCTCAAACAGACGGGCGAACAGCCGGACGAGTGATGCTAATCTTATCTGTGGTGTACCATAAATTAGACGGGCGTACAAGCAATTTGTACGATATCGATAGGACAGCAGCAATTTCTGTACAATAATAATAATTGCCAGCGATAACGGTGCGCTGTGCGCGGTGATATTCGACTTCGTTTAAAAGTTTGTTACGGCGCGAGTTGGCCAACAGTTGAGCGAGTGAATTCATAGCGTTAGCACACGCAATCAAGTGTTTCCGAGTGTTGAACTTCACTAGGAAAATTAAATAACATAACAAATCCACACACCCACACAGACATTCCTTCGGGCATACAGAGACAAAGACTTTCAAAGTGCACCAGAGCCAAGTGTGAATCTTTCAAAAGTGAATTGACAAGTGAATTAGTGAATGCAACAAAAAACAAAAACAATTAAGAAGAAACATTAAAGATAAACTAAGAAGTGAGACAATAAAAATCAAAGCAAAGTTTAGCTAAAAATCTGAGTGAAAAAGACACACACAAACATTGCCACATCGAGAGCGCACAGTTGTCGAGTGATTTCTTGGAATATTCGGTTTATCAGCATTTTGTGACACCCAAAAATTTACAACAACGTTGGCCAAAATGAAGTTAAGGTGAGTTCAAGATTTATGCGCTTACAAAACGATTACAAACAAGCGCACACTTGTGTACCTCGGCGGTGCTCGGCATACCAGCAAGTTACACATAAAACAACCGTTTATCGGTCAATATATGGTTTTTTCACCGTTATATTGCGTTCATATTAATACAGATGTGTGCCTGTAGTGGTTACTTGGCTATAAAACATTCGAAGTTAAGATTCTTTTTTATTGACTTGGCATGTGATCACTTTGTATGGCCCATTATTGCCAGCCAAGTGACCATTGACTCGATGATTGATTAATTTATTAAGGAAGTTATGCCACTTCCAGTGTAAACACAAGCATCGTAACAAAAATAAGATTTTGATTGGGGTTTTCCTGCTAGTGAATATTTAATCTCAATGTTCACTCTAGATAATCTTCAAAACGCTAGATTTAGATTATTAGAAAATATATATTTTACTATCTTCTATTAAAACTAAATCTTTATTATAGCTAGATGGCTTTAGATTTGACTATCGGCTATATAAAGTCTCGAAAGGACATTTTAAGGCACTTTTATCCGAAAGTGGGAATATTTATATTCTTGAACAATGTTAGACTTCTAGTACAACCAAATCAATACAAAATACAACCAAGTTTTCTTAATGCGTATTAGAGTTGAAATTGCTTCTTGCTCTCACTGGTGTTTTGCAAACTCCGTCTGTCTTCGAGTGGTTTAAAGGTGGCGACGAATTTTGGGTGTGCGACTCAATAAAATTTCAAGACTTCATTTCCGCAATATACCATACTCGTACATGGTAAATATACCGTGGATGATAATGTAGTTAAATTCTAGCAAATTCTATTCGAGTTCAGCCTTTAGCAGTTCGGTAAGTGTCTGCTACTTACTTTGTATTTACTTACTCCTCCTATTCGGTTTGAAACCTTAAAAAATAATTCAAAAGTCTCCAAATAAATAATTTCTAACCAAATATTGGAGTTAAACTCAAGGATCAATCGGTGTTGATTTTCAGAAGATATCTGATATTGTCATACATTTCTTTGAAATCAACACATACATATAATACAAGGGCGAAGTTAGTACTACTATACCGCTACATACTGGGTAAATCGATAAAAAACCATATGCACGAGAGCAGGCGAAAAACCCACGTCAAAAGGGTAAAACCAAAGCTCGCACAAACACTTCAGCTTTTATCTAAAAACACAGAAGAAAAAAGCCGATAAAAGTGAAAATGTTTTGCAACACGTTCACCAAAAACCAACAGCAGCACAAGCAGTGATGGATGCCTAGTATTTACATTAAGGGAGTTTATGCGAAAATAATATGTTTTATGACATAAACAAAATGATTTCAATTACAAACAACCTTCCGACCGCGTTGAGTGGGCGTCGAAAATCGATTATGGACTATCTATTTCTATCTGTTTACTCGCATTTACTCGTTTTTATCAAACGCCCGCGCAGCCGCGCATCATATCTGCCTAATCATTTCGCTTAATTGCATAATTAAGGCATCGTAAATAGCAGCGGCCATGCAGCGCTCGCTCATTCACAGGGATTTCATAGAGGGCGTCAATATCCGCAAATAACTGGACATTAAAGTGCACCTCTGTTTGTGTGTGTGTGTGGGTTCTTCATGAATGACTGATTTACAGCTAAACTCTGTTTAATTATTGTGATAAAAAAGTGAAAAATGCCTTTGTATTTGTTGTTGTTGTTAGAAATGTAATCGAATCATTAAGATATGAGGGTCGGAATATTTTTGAATGCCAGAACTTGGGTACAAAGTGTAGAATGACTTTTGCTATTGTTGTTTTTGCCTAAATAAAATTCTTTCAAAGGTAAATCAATCTACAAATACAACTGAAGTTTTTTATATTATACACATTGACTCCGCAAAGTGTCTTCATTCATGAAGCGGTGACTCACTTGTATATTCTACTTCGATAGACTAAATGAAGTAATGGAAACTTCTAAAAGAAGCCTATATTACTACCTCGCTTCACTAGATGGAACCCACAGAGCTTCAATATATCCATACAGACTCTTACCCCGCAACCTTCTCAGCAAATAGCTGTAAGTAAGGCATTCGAGATAAGAAATTTAATTAACATGAATTTGACAAAAAGTGATCTTTCTCCGAAATTCTGCTCAATATGCCACGCTAATTTGAAATCACAAACCGTCAGTGTGATATTAATTAGAGAGACTGATGAGTTGAATAATAGTAGGCGCTGAATCATCGTATTTGGCGCAAGCAGAGGATAACAATTATGCTGACATGTGTCTGAAAGCTGATAACGCTAAATAGGACTTTCCGGTAGGCAGACATACATACAGACCTACATACGGACACTTATGCGGCTTTATCATAATTTATGACATAAATGTCTCGCACTGCAGACTGATTTATACAAACTGAGTTTGCACTAAAATAGTCAAATAGTGTTTACATAGAACATTAGAGCAATTACGCCTCCAAATAGAATCCCAAAATAATATACATATTAATGGAAGACACTAGAGATCGGCAAATGTCGACTGGTTAGATAAGAGGTCTGCCATTTACTGTACTTTCAATTAACAAAACAAGCCAAACAGCAGTGCACTTAATTAAATAGTGTTAATCACACGAGCATAGCATATTATTTACTAATTACTTTTCAATTAGCGAAACCCAAAATGTACATTTTTGGAAATATGTGGGAACCACCCACGCATTATCTGGTCGCAAAGCACTTTATCACACGCCAACCACTTACAACTCAATTAATTAAATGCTCATTTCGGTTGTTTTTGGAAACCAATTTTTTGTTGTGTTCCCGGAACTAGTGTTATCGCGCGAATCTCGAATTCCATAGAAGCATTTAAGAATTAGCTATAACGAGACCTCCGGTTTTTTCGTCTAATGTAAATATTTGTGAGATTTACGCCGCTAATTTTGGCCACTTTGATAAAAAAGTGCGCGTGGCACTGTTTGCTCGGCGCTAAATCTTTTCGCGCTTACGTCTATTTTCGGCAAATTCACGCAATTCCATTTCATGTGTACTTATTTGTTATCATTTCTATGTATTTTTAGACTCTTACGTTGTTTACGTCACACGAAGCCGCAAGTGCCGGACGAGTTCCACACAACGCCACAGGATGTGGAGCAACAGTTCACCGAAGTGCGCAAATCGTTTCGTGAGGCCGTGAAAATTCTGCTGCTGGGCACCGCCGAGTCCGGCAAGACGACCATCATCAAGCAAATGCGCATACTGCACATCAACGGATACACAGACGAGTAAGTTGCATATGAGCGATGGCGATGGCGATGGCGATGGCGCGAGCCAAACCGAAAGCTCACTTAAGCTCTAGAGTAGTATAAATCACTTGAATGAAATAATTATGGAAGCTTATTGCACTGACGGTGAAAGCGATTGGATGTGTTTGCCGATGAAATTAGTCGGAAATTCCATAATTATTTTCAAGAATCCGCTAGTTAAGATCTGAAAGAGTTCGTAAATTAGAAAAGAGGCGTGCCTTCAAGAGTGCCATATTTTAAATTACTGTTAAGCGACACTAATCTAAGAGTGATGAAGCAGAAATTAGAGATAAACCGCATCCCATAAATCTCTCAGTAGTTATGATTTCATCCACCAAGGAAGCTAACAGTAAATTATTTTTAACGTACAATGCCACTGAAAGTAAATGCATATTTATACTCATAAACGCGCCTATTTGGTTCAGCCGCAGAGAGGTTACATATAATTTTCTTATATAATTAAGTATAAGAGACTTCATAATTTTCTAGGTTAAGACTACTACTCTTTATTTCTCTGTAATACATATATTTATTGTAATATTTTCTTCTTTACAGAGAACGCTGTGACAAAATCCCCGAAATCTACCAAAACATCCACGAATCCATCTACCAGTTGGTGCAACATATGGCTATACTGGGTATACAGTACCAGAGCATAGCGAGCAGAAAGTGTGCGGAATATATACTCTCAATGGGCGATCAGGCGCCGGAATATATGAATGAGGTGAGTTCTGGAATTAATCAACATATTTTTAAATGAAATAAGTTCTAAGTTCGAGTGTGTTTTGCTGATTAAAGAGTAATAATTGTAGTGTGGGGTAGTTCGAGATTATTGAGGTTTCGGGTTTTGAACTAGATCAAATTTGGAAATAGTAATACAATTGTTTTAATGTTTGTTGTTATTTACAAAAAATTATCTCGATTTTTAGATATTCTACTCTTCTCATATCCATTTATTTTCAATATGATGAATGAAATCGATTTTTGCCTCGTTTTCGCAAATGTCATATGACTCTCATATCAGTGCCGAACTTTATTGGTATTTTTGCTGAGAAGTTGTACATGTGCAACCACAAGTGTGTGTATTTACATTAAATTTACGTCAAATATAATCTCAGAGTAGGCACTTGGGCTCTTAGATTATATTGATTGTGCTGTGGTCAGAACAAAACAGCACAAAACAAATACAAATAAATTTCGCAAACACAGTGATTAATTTTCGGAAAATCACAATAAATAAATAATAAAAGTAGTAGAAGAAAAGAGGTATGGTGAGATATGGTTTCCTCTTTTTCGATGAAATTTTTTGGTATTTCTCTGATCCAATGTTTAATGTGAAAATTTTGAATTAAAAACAAATTTAACAAACCGCTTTACCTGAACCTGGACCCACGTAATGAAATATTTCTTCGTTTTGAAAACCTCAAGTTTTGCTGAGGAACTGAATTTTTTTAAGTAATTCGAAATAGTTGATATGATTATCTATAATAAAGGTCTACATTCCATAGTTTTGCTCCATAGTTATGCGAGCTGGTTTCTTATCAGCACTTTCCAACACAGTGCCAGACTTTCTAATACATGAAAGTCGATTTTTATGACTGATAAAATAATGATTAGTTTATCAGATTTATTATATTAAAACGTGTGGACAGAAACAATTAGGAAATACCCACATTGAATTCTTTAGTAGCCATAGGATTTCATTTTCTCTCAAGTGAATTTCAATAGAGGCTGAGAGAAAGAGACCTTCACAAGAAGTACCGCTTAGCTGAAATATCCCTTAATCTTTAGTTTAGTTGTTTATTCAGAATTACAAACTAACTGTGTACATTAAGCAAACTAGTAATGATTCATGCTAGCGCTGGTTCTGGTTCTGCAGCTGCGTTCACACGTATTGTGGTCGTGCTGATAGATAAGCTTATCGGCGCAGATATGCATGCGAGATTTCCAAGTGACTGGTTAGTACTGGTTAGGGGCGATAAAGAGTGGGAGGTGGGGTCTATTGTGTTGTTAGCTGAATTTCATTCAGAATATTCAGCCAAGCAGGGAGTGCTTAACCCAATGGCAGCCATTTTTTGTATGGAAAATTTAGATTTATATTGAACTTAGACAATTGTACTGTAAATATAGCGCAGTGTAAATATAAATTGATAAAGACTTGTAATTAAACATTCCCTTTTCTCCTCTCATTACAGGAATACTGCGATCATATAATCACTTTATGGAACGATGTCGGCATTCGGACGTGTTTCGAACGCTCCAATGAAATTCCGCTGTTGGACAGCACGAAATAGTAAGTATCCAACACGCGCTGATATCGACTGCATACAGTCGTCGGCAGCAAATCATAATCACTTTAAAGCAAATGAAATTTCTAGCATATTATTAATGAGTGCGCTTTTTGTTTCAGCTTCCTCGACAATTTCGAACGCATCTCCGACCCCGAGTACATACCATCCACCGAGGACATACTGCACAGTCGCAAGATCACCACCGGCATACACCAGATCACGTTCAAAGTGAAGGTGCCGCGCACCATGGGCGGCGGCGTGCAAGAGTTCCGCATGTACGACGTGGGCGGCCAGCGCGATCAGCGCAACAAATGGATACAAGTCTTCGAGGGCATTCAGGCGGTGCTCTTTCTCATTTCCTGCGGTGACTTCGATCAGAGTCTGCGTGAGGACTCGCGTCAGAATCGTCTGCAAGAGGCGCTCAATCTGTTTCGGAGCGTGTGGCAGAATCGTTTTCTCGCCTCCGCCGGCTTCATTGTCTTCCTCAACAAGCAGGACGTGATGGAGCGCAAGATACGCGCCGGCAAGCATATTGTCGATTATTTTCCCGATTTCGAAGATTTCTGCAATTCACCACAAGACGGCAACTACTTCGACGAGTCGGATTGGACGAAGCGTTTCATACAGCACAAGCTCATCGACATCACGCGTGAGCCGTTCAAGCGCAATTCTCGAAATAACATTGACTACTCGAGGCGCGAGTGCTACTACCATTTTACCGTCGCCACCGATACGAGTTGCGTGCGGAAGGTCTTCAATGACGTGCATCAGATGATTCTGCATCAGAACATCAAACTGATGGGACTGCTGTGATGAGACTGCGCATTTAGCACGAATGCGAGTTCGTGCAGCGAAAACAATTTGTAGAAATTAGCGTGTATATAAGTACTTAAGTATAGAGTTAAGTAAACGATAGTATTGTAAATACATGAGTTAGCAAGTACGTGAATAGTTTAAGGTCCGTGCCGAATCTTTGAATTTTTGAATAAGCTACAGAATTTAGTGAATTCCTATTCTGCAACTGTGATTTTAATAGGGATATTTATTGTATAATAAGTACCGCAAATAGTTTTTAAAAATGGACTTTTCTACCGAAATTTGTACTAAATTATGATGAATAGGTGAAATAATTGTAAGCCATCAAACAGTGTGTGCATATAAATTAAGTTTTACACTCGATCGATTTTTGAGCTTTTGCCAAAGTTTGTAAAATACATGAAAATTACTTTCAGAATTTTGAAAAAATAAAAATATCTTATAAAACACTAGACAAAATCAACTTGTATCATTTGCGAGTAAACTATACGACAATTGTAGGTTTCATCTCGGAACAGAATGTTTGGTTTGGGATTGAGACGACTGACCTCCTTCTTTTTAGAACTATCAATTAAAATCTTTGGAGATAGAATAAGTCAACAGCGTTTTTAAAGTCTATGTGGTGCGTTGCTTGACCCAGAGTGTCCAATATTCATCTTGTTCTGTGACTCAATGGTTGACTCCAAAGTCTCATTTATTAATTCTTCAAAGATGTTTGCTCAGGCTATTCTACTAATGGTAGCTTTCTCTTTGGTCTATTTCCAACTGCTTCTTGTCCGGGGAATTCCAATATTAGTGGTGAAACTGCAAGTAAATTTGCTCAAAATTGAAAGACAACACAAATGTGGATTGCCTGCACCATATAATAATCTTTATTTAATCATAATTAGTGCTAATTAGGTGTATAAATAATATGTGTTGCAACATAAAATCCTTCAGATCGCCTGGTTAGATAGAATAACACTTTAATTTGCCAAGCTTACCGCAATGTATGCGATGACTTTGTGCGGCCGAGCGGGTTTATTAAATTAGGGCCTTAATTGCTCGACGATCGCACACTTTGTAAACAAGCCAGAAATTACATATGTAATTAATTACGGGCGTACAAATACACAAGTTAATATGAATGTTTATCTGATGGAGTGCACACGCACGCCTTGCTCACCTGCCATTGCTTGAATGTACATATGTATCTTTACATGTATGAAGTCAATTGTATGTGCCGTTATGAGAGGCTAATATGTACTTAAGAATGTATATATGTATGTAGGTGTTTCAGTTCGCTTGCATTCTCATGCGATTTCCAGTATAATCGCAAGCGTCATTAAAGTCACGGATGTATGTATTCAGGTGTTTATGTATATATGTATGTGTGTAAGAGTGTTGCATGCGATGATTAATTTTGATTTGCCACCATACAAGTGTCAACTCCTTAATGCCACACGCTATACAAGTGCTTATAATGAATTTAAAAATGATTAAAGGGTGTTAGCTGTTAATCGCATTGTTTGTGTGTGTGTGCGTGTGTGTTTGCATTGTATTTGTGGGCAAACACGCAACAACAGCGAAAACATTTTGTAGCAATTATTTGTTATTGTACAATTATGCAAAGTCAGCGGCATGCCACACAAACATTAGGCTCTCTGCGTCGCGGTGTCGCAGCGCCTAAAGGCACACAACCGACCAACCGGTTACTAATTGGTTAGAATGTTGGGGAAGGTGTTGAAAGTAATGTTGAACATGAGTGTCATATTTGCACGCAAACATACATGCATACATAAATTTTCAGGTAAGTTTGTAGGAGTGTGTGCAATTGATGGCTTTAATCACGCCACTTCATTGAAAGTGCACACAAAGTGAGAATTTTGTTGGGGGTAAATGATCACTTTTTTATTAGTGGACCTGTGATAAAGATGAAACACATATTAAGCAACTAAATAAAGAAGTATTCATACATATTATCTATCAGATTACAGTTTCCATTTGATGTTCTCATGGATACCACAGTAGCTGTAATATTATCTATGGTGCGATGAAAATACCGGAAATACTCGCTCTGTGGGTGCCAAGGTTGAGCGACAATAGAAATTTGTTTTCGTTTAATGTTGATCAGAACAGCAATCGAATCCAGGTCATGGAGGTGGTAGTGCTGACCTTTACCTTATTCGGTTATTTTTGCTCGACTGTTGATTGATTTTTGAGAAGCAGATTTGCGGCAGAGTTACCCTCAGTTTCATTGTATCCTGTTTTATTGACGATGTGTCATTGATGACTTGAGTCCACCGTGGTCCAATTTATCAAAAATTATGTTCAAGTTCAATGACAGTTCTTATGAGACCGTAACGTCTGCCAAGAACGAGCCTTAAATTTTTTCTAAACTTATAAAATTTAAATTTATAGTATAGCGGTACTTTTGTTTCTTTTTTGGAACGTGACATGATGGATTTATGATCTCAATCACTTGCATTTAAAATCATATTCAGGAAAAAGAATGTCTTTGCAATTCATACAAAAATGGATACAAATAAGACAACTCAATCAAATGAATTTAGTTTATACACGAAAATTTCTCAAGTCATTACAAAACGGACCTATTATAAATAGTCATTTTAGGGGAGTATTTTGACAAGTTCCTCAACTGTAAGCTACGGTTACAAGTACAATGACAATATTTTCATTAAAGTTTTCTATAATAAAAGGTGGGTCTTAAGTTCTGAAAAATTCAATAACAGCATTTGGATGACATCATTAAACACGTTTTTTATTTATATTTTTCAAAAAACATCAAAAACAAATTAAAAGTGTTCTGAAGCTTCAAAGAAAGTCAACCTCCACCGGGAAGAGGCAACAAAAAAAAAATAAATAAAGCAAAACGAAATGAATGAAAAACGTTTTGTGTGCAATTATAATAACCGTGCATGTTGTTGTTCGCAATTTACCGTAACTGTGCTGTGAATGACATTACAAACTAAAATAACCAAAAACAACAAAGTCACCCTCACCGCACGGGCTCCCCCGCGAGCTTCCGAATTTATGTTGTGTGCTTTCCTTGTTCTCCGTCTCCGTTCGGTTTTTGTGAAATTTGATATTTTTCACATTCAACGCCGTTTTTAGCAAATATTTCGAACACCGAATGCGCTTTCTTAACTTGAGACTTGTCAACGTGGGAGCAACCCGACCGCAGCGCTACAACCTCAACCTCAACCTCAAGTACTTTTTAACTTTTGACATACGCCCTGTTGTTGCTTTTCTTGCTGCTGTTGTTATTGTTGTTGTTGCTATGTTTTCCAAGTATTTTGCAGTTCTGTCTCGGTTACTTGTAGATGCTGGCACTTCCGCATCCGCTGCTTTGGTGGCCACAACAGATTCGACTTTGTGCTTTTCATGCTCTATTGTACGACCGTGTTGTTGTTATTATAGTTTTCTTTTTTTACTTTTTCATCTTAGTACATCGTCCAATGTACAATATGTGTCTGTGTATATTTCCTTGCATTTTCGGCCAGTTTCGATTTCTTCACTTTGTTTGCTCACATTTTCATATTCTCTGCACTTAACTTCACTTCCGTTGGCCGACTCTGGTTCACCGCAAGCTCAGCTTCCCCCTGGAACAGTTTGGCTTTCAATAACTTTTTGCCATTTGACAGCTCAATACTCGGTGCTCCAGTTTTCTCTTCGATATTACAGGAGATATTTTGCTTAGAAAAGACGACACGAAAAGAAAAAAAGAGACAAGTACAAGTATTTATATCTGAGAAGAGGCACACTTTTTCTGTAGACCGATAAAGAATATAGGCTTAAGATGAAGTCTTAGTTATATTGAAACTTCCTTGAATAGTTATTGGGTTGTTTAGGGGGGCTACATTTGCATATCCGGATAATCGGATTTTCTAAAATATAATGAGAACAGCACTCTCGTGAACGGAAGATATTGTTTGTTTCAAAGAGTATTGAAGATTAAGTCGAGGATCAAAAAACAAAGGACATCTGAAAGTTGTAACTGTTTCTACGAATTGTTAAATAATGATGAGAGTAAAATTAAACCGTAAAATACTCTGGAATATATTATAGATATAATCTTTTAAATAAACATATTTCTCAGAACATTAATTTAATTTTAACAGATGTGGAGAGAGCTATATCGTATGTAGGTACAGTGACATTGGTCTCCTCGAAGGTAACTTAAACATATCTTCATTTTGTTTTGTTTTGTACTTCCAAGAACTTCTTAAAATGCTCTTGTATAAACATATCGGAAACACTAGACAATATTTAAGGGGTTATATACAGTTAGAATTTTCAAAAAATCGATTTTTTTTTTATTTCATTTTCTTAATGTACATATATTTAAGAATGCACACAGAAAATTTCATATCGTTCGGTGACCAACATTACTCGAAAACGGCTAGAATAAGCCGATTAGTCTCAAATTTTAACACGACCTTCTTAAATATATTTTCTAGTAATTAATCGAAGATTTTTTCTCTCCGATAAATATTTTTTTTTTATAAACAATTTAAAGCCGAAATTTCGGTGAAGAATCGATTTTTTTTTTGAGAAACCGCCATTTTGTCAAAAAATTTTATTTTGCTTATTCCTTCGATTAATTACTAGATTTAACATTATTTTAACGAAATCTGTTTGGTTTTTTAATTTCGGATGATCCAGTTCCGAGATATAGTGGTCACCGCAAAACGTCTTTTTTGAGAGGAGCTCCTGGAGATCAGCTGTAGCTCTTTTTCAAATAAATATTTTTACTAGTACTAAGTCTTGAAATACAGTTAAAAGATACCATAATATGTGTATAAATTTTTGGATCAATAAATTAAAAAGTTTTCTCAGAAAAAATTCTGGAAAATTCACTTTTTTTTCGGCCGTCTAACTGTATATAACCCCTTAACTCAACCTAACCTCAATTTATTTAACCTGACGCCTTCCCAACGAGCTTTTATGAAGCCAGAACGAGTCTATTACTCGTCTGCCATAGTGATGAGAACGCATAAACGAAAGGCTAAAAGTAAGAGCGAAAGAAAGTGAAGGTTGATAAAAACAATGCCCACAATAACTATAGTGTAACCAACACCTACAACAGTCTCATCAATCGACAGCCCTGTTTGCGGCTTAATTGAAATATCACTAACGGGAATACGTCAAAAAGGCACAAGCAACGCACAACAATTCACAACTACACTTTTATACTCGCATAATACATTACCATCCTTTGAACTCGATATACTGTGGGGTTGCCACATCAAAGAAATAATAATGAAAATAAAAAATAGTAATAAATTTGTGATTAGGATGTTTGGATGGGAGGATAGATCTCAAAAATTCAATAGTTTTTATGTTGAAATTATTTTACCTAATTAATAAAACCTTGGAAGACCTCTAAGGCCTTTTATTTACAAAAAACATTGAAGATAGATCACATAAAAGTAATAGCTAAATCTAAAAAATTCTAAAAATGATTTCATCCAAAAGATCTTATTTTCTACAAATTCATATAAACCAAATCGAAAAATCAAAGAATTATAATTTCCAGCATGTTGGCAACTTCCTACTTTCTTCTCACACTCTGTCCTCCGTTTCTAATAACGCGTCAGTTCGTGTTAAGCAGGACACTTACTCATGCACACAAACACACACACATATACACACATTCATATCATAACCGCCTCAACTGGACGCCAGAGTGTTTTAATTGAGTTTAAGTTGAATATCTCATATTACCAACACGTTTGATTTGAATTACATTTTCTTTTTGCACTTTGCTGGCTGTCACTTATTCTCCACAAGCGTTTCCTGGCACTGGCCACAACGGTCCTTGGAGGTTTCTGGTTACTCAATTGCATTTTAATTTTGGATTAATTGGATTCAAGAGTCGTTTGTTCTGCCATTGTCTTTCATTATTATTGTTGTTGTTGTTTTTGTTGTTGTTGTATTCGTACATCACAACTGGAGTATCATTTAGTTAGTTGGCTATCTTTGGTTAACTCGATGTAATTGATTGTTTTGTCTGCTGTCCACTGCTGTTACATATTAAATTGATTTAATCACAAATAATATTGGAAATGCAAATCCTGCGGGAAGTTAAAGTTGCCTCACTTTTTACCTATTTGAAGTGTGTAAATATTTGATTTAATATGAACATTTCGCCCCTTGGTGACCGGAAAAACTGTTTAGAAATATTATTTTGAGAAATTAATTATTATTTTGTGAGGAAGGGTCGGATGTAAAACATTGGTATTGTCAAATAAATATATTTTTAAATATAAACTAACTGAATTGGTCGATTTTCAATTCAATTTGAGGAGTAGACGTCAATAATTTGTTTGTGTTATATAATAATTTATTTTCTGCAGAATTGTACAATTGATTGAGATCCAGCTTGAAGCTTATAAGTATAAGCCAAAGCGTCTGAAATACCTCCATCTAGAAGGAATTCCTTGACTTTGACCGCACTCCGGTCAGTCAGAGGCTGTCTCTGGTAGTACAATTACACAACGAGGTTTGCTTCCTGCCAAGGAGCATATTTAAATGCTCTCCAAGCAATTTTTGTTGGAATGTTTTCGGAGAAACCTCCCCTGCAGGCACTTGCTGAAAGCCGTAACGCTTACCAGAGTCCACAAGAGTACATTCATGAAATACGTCGACGTTCCACAACACGAGCATGTCTTCAGGTCTCGGATCTCGAATGAATGGTATACTCGGACAATGAAGAAGCGTTAAGATATCGTTAATTATATTAAATTCATTGGATATACAATTATCTATTCTTGACTCAGTTGGTTGCATTTTACCTATCTTATTGGCTTTAAAGTGGACCAACTGTGTTCGAAAACCGTTTGAAAGTGAAATACAAAGCACAAATATTTTGTTCGTTCTTAAATTTTCAGCTTAAAAGCAGTGCAGCATCTCACATCATGTCTTCTCACATATGTCTTCTCACATCCAACTATGTATATACACTTCCATGTGTATGCGGAAGTGCAGATGGAGTTAGTTTCACTATTTGCGTTGTCAACACTTGAAATCCGTGTTTGACTTGCATTGACGACTCGATGTGCTGCGCTGACTCTGGCGCTCACAAACACCAAGATTCCGGTGCATAAACTCGGATGAAGTCTGTATGTAATGCTCATGTGCTCATCCGCAAGCAGATGCGATGCAGACTCCTTCGAGGTGTGCTTTAAATGCAAAAAATGAGAATTGAAAAGCGACGATTTAAATTTTTGTGCAAATCGATTTTATTTGAAATCGAAGAAACTTAAAATTTGCAGCAGTTGCAGCACAAAATCAAGCTTAGGTACATTTTAACTACGAACTGAATTTAATTGTAATAATTTTGACAATTAGACATCCATCTCACAGCCGTGGCACATCTCTCTCCACTCAAACTCTTTGGGCATTGCCGTTACGTCAGCAAAGTAAGCTGGCAATTAGCAGTGTAGCTGCATAATTTCTTCTAATTAGTGTGCAACTGACTCATCTCTCCTCGTCTCCTCTCTCAGCCCCGCAAGGTCGCCCAGTGCAGATTTATATACACTCTTCGACCAACTGTAAAAGCACAAAAGTGTCAACTATACAAGAGTTGCCATTTCAACGAAATTACTATTTCAATTTATTATTTCAGCATTTGTGTTGTTGTTGCTTGTGCTGTTGGTCATAACTAAGTATTTATCGTTAGTCGTTGGAGTAGTTGTTGCTGCTGTACGTGCAACACGAATTTTGTGGTTTGCAGTTTATTTAATGATGCACCAATTAGACTGATTTCCAACTCGGATCCTTAGCACTCACAATCTCAATGCCAAAAAAGTAGCTTTTGTGGAAGGTAGAAGAACGCTGGTAAGGATATAATTAAATTCTATTTGTGATTTGATAAGTTTTTACCAGATATTTCATACTGATTTTGCTTTTAAATTCATCACAAATTATTTCCAATAATGTTCAATAGATGAGTTCAAAACACCAAGAGCAAGAGTCCTTAAAACTTTAACAAACAATCAGAATAGAAGAAGCTCGGCGGAAGCTCTCTATCCGCAGACACCCACATCGCTCTACTCTTGCCTCACCAGACTAACGCTGCCAGGTCAGGGAAAACCGCATCATAATTGTTATTGGTGGTTTGCCAACGAACTCGTACAACTCTTCTCAGCGAGCCTGTGTGGTGTCATATATTTTGCAAAAAATATTGTAATCTAGAACCCAATCGGTTAACATAAATTCCAACACTTGCTGCAAAATTTATAGCTCGCTAACCGAACGTTGTTGTTGTCGAATGGACTCTAGTAAACGCTGTGAAAACGCCCACAAGCATATTGTTGCTATTAGCAGTAAATATTTAGTTGTTGCTAAAGTTTATTACATAAATATCCGGCATTACTCCACGTGTGGTACGCTGCGTTACCCAAAATAACTAACCTTTAAATGTAAACAAATCCAACCTAATGAAACCTCAAAAATTTAACCAAAACACCTCTAATCTCACGTCAGTCCCCAAAATTTAAATAAACATTCACCGTCACTCGGGGTTCAAACCCCTGTCAAAGTCAATGGCCTCGGTCAAAATATAAAAAAACCATAGTCAAAGACCTCAACCACAATGTATACAAACCCTTGTCAAAGATCAATGGTCTCGACCAAAATGTAAACAAACCCTGGCCAAAGGTCAATGACCTCAACCAAAATGTAAACAAACCCCTGTCAAGGGTCAATGACATCAACCAAAATGTAAACAAACCTCTGTCAAGGGCCAATGACCTCGCCAAAAATGTAAATGCACCCTGGTCAAAGGTCAATGACCTCTAGCAAAAGATAAACAAACCCCTGTTCCGCAAGTGGAATGTGAGACTTATTATCTGAAACCCCTAAACTACCGCCTGAAATTCTGTAGAGCTCTGGCAGGAAGAATTGCTAAAAATTAGCTTCTCATTCACACTCTATTATAGGCCAATACCACAAAGTGCTCACATGAGCTAGTTGAGCTCAAGACACGGCAGAAGGCATAAAGCCAAAGTACAAAAACTACAACAACACGAGAGACCAGAAAATAAAATGTAAAGCAACAAGGAGGTGCTCACCGCCATATACACATATGTATATCTCCAAGAGCCATCTGCTGCCGTGAGTTACGAAGTGAAATACAAAATACTGATTTAAGGCGAGGAGGGAGTGCTGCGGGGAGGATTTTTGTTGCTTTGCCTTGTGCATATGTGCATGTCCCACTCTATTAGTGTGGATACATACAAGTATATATATTTAAATGCATATATTTAAGTGAACACATGTTTGTCGGGTGTTCAAGTAGTTGTCGTGACACAAGGATGTCCTCAATAGCTGTAGGATCTACAAAATGAAACAAAATAAATTGGCAACGATTAAAGTAAAACAAAAGTCAGTGCTTTTTTGCTTATACATATGTAAATTTATTTATGAATATGTAAAAGTCAGTCAGAGGGAGGTCAAAAAAGAATTCGAGACAATTGTTTCGAGCGCATTTGGTCTCTCTAACACACAGTTATATTATAAGAGGCCCACGATTGTAACAAAAGTGGAATTACGGTTTGTAGTCACGATAGCTCCTCAACTGATATATAAAATGTTTTGTTCAAGAAGACTGTAAAGGAGCGGGCAATACCACCTAGTTAGACTAATTGATAGGAGTGGCATGATTAGCCTAATGATAGTGACCTCAAATTCGATAAATTATAGAGGGGTTACTTGCGATCTCATTTAGAATATAATTCCGTATTTTCATAATCACGATGATCTCTTAAAAGAGGATCAATTTAATTGTCAAAACGATATTGAACTTCGAAATATAGAGTTTACTTTGGGGGTTCTATTAAATCGTACTCTTCTCTGGTGCGAATTAAAATGATTTGGCAGCACATCGAAATGTAGGCAACGCTTTGCGTACCATTTATTTTAGTATGCAGCACCAAAGCAAAAAGCTTGTGAATGTCAGCTCCAGCTTTGCTGTCCGAAGTGTAAGCGACGGCCCTCTTTTATTTTTTGAACACCCAAAAAATAGTTTCGGAACTAAGGAAAAACTAGCACTTGGAACTCATTTCTTCCATATAAAACGAAATTATTTAAATGGTTGTGTTACCAATGAAGTTGTTGTTGCCTTCTTTGCCATGGAATTGACTACAGTGCATACTAAACAATATGGGCGCGCTGTTATTTTAAATGTTGCGGTTATTTAATAAGCCCAACTTGGCAACCGAAGAGCCTCAGTCAGTTGAGACCGAACCCCGCTGGATGCCGTGAGCCGGCCGGCCGCCCTTAATGGAGAAGCACCGCCACTATCGACTTGAAAAAGTGGTCGCCCCAGAAATGCTGGAAGTGCACACAGTTAATTATTGCAAACGATCTGGGTGTTGGACGCGAACGCGATGATAAGAACGTGCCGTGCGGCTGCTTACGTACGGCTTGTTGTGTTGCGCAAATAAGACAGATTTGGCACTGTTTGTTGCATGCAACACGAACGGACGAATATTTGGCAATGCGCAGCTACTCCAGGCACACAGGCAGCGAATTGCATGGCTGCCACTGCTGGCGAATTCGATTAAAATGCTCATGTTAATGTGGTCATAAATTTGCTGGAAGGTTTAAAGTTCTCCCTGCCGACTCTATTTTTTACGAGATATTCAAAGGAGCGCATCACTTGCCGCTGAGGTTTTGCGGCATTTGCGCTTAATATGTTAGTAATTTGCCAAAAAGTTGTGACAGCTGTGCTATCGGCCGCAGCTGAGCGGTGGCAATGCCTGTGAATGCATATACAGTTATTTATACAGTTGATTAGGTGCTTGGCTGATTCTTGGCGCAAACATGTGTGGCAAACGATGTCGCAAATAATGTTGCATTCACAATTAAATACACGAATTTGGCAATCTTCGACGAGCAGCTTGGTTGCCAATGTTTTATAACGGTACACAATGAGCATATGGGATGTTATCGCAGTCCTAATAAAATATCCCATATTATTTAGTGAATGAATATTTGGTGGCTGGATTATGCTAATGCCTTTTCTGATAAGCAGTTCGGCTACGGGGTTGGGTACATCACAGGCAGGGATGCTTATTCGAGAATTCATTTAAATATGGAAATAACACACTCCTTCTAAGCATTGAGTCAGTAATTTGTATAAGATGAAGGGTAAACCAATATAAAAAGTTTATTAAAGTTTTATCGTTAACTTGATGTCTCAATAAACTAAGAAGGAGTTGAGATAAACTAAGAAAGATATTATAGATAAGAATTTTCAGAATTACTGCTATCTCAGGGCCATATTTGTCATGCCGTGAATTTACTAGGACAAAAATCTGAAATTTTAATTATATTCAAAGCGTTATATATCTTTAAATGAACGATGTTTTTACTTTAGAGAGGTATTCGGAAGTATCGGCTTTACGGAGAGGATCAAAAGTTAATTGTGTTTTGATGACGTGGCATATCTATCGGGTGATCCAAGTAGAGGTACTTTTTTCCTTTCCTTTACCTTTTTTTGACAGATCATGCGTGAGTCGTGTCAAACTGGCTTAGTGTACACGAAGACCATTGAGAGTCGATTCGGCGCCGTACGCAGGAACGCGGACTGACGTATGGAACGACTTGGCGAATTTTACGTTGAAATCTTAAAGTGAAAGCGTACAAAATACAGTTTGAGCAAGAACTGATGCCGCTCGACCTTCCCAAGCGACATCGCTTCGCTCTATGGGCTTTTGAAATGTTCCAAGGGTAACCGACGTTTTCGATCCATGTGGACCATTTCTGGCTCAATTGGTATGTAAACAAGCATTTGGTTTCAACAAGACGACGCTACTTCCCATATATCGCATTAATCAATAGATTTATTGAGATCGGCGAGCAGATAATTCCACGTTTTGGGCCGGTCGATTGAACACCAAGATCGTGTGATATTACACTGCTCGACTTTTCCTGTGGGGATATGTAAAGTTGAAAGTCTATGCGAACAATCCCGCTTCGGCCTTGGAGCAAATCATTACGCGTGTCATTCGACAGTTACTAGTTGAAATGCTCGAACGAGTCATCGAAAATTGGACCCAACGGAGTCGTAGCCGCCGCCAACATTTGAAGAGAAAATCTTTAAAAAATAAATTGAAATAATGATCTTTTTTCTTTAAAAAGTAGAGAATTCTCGATATGGATCAATAAATGTCAAGAGAGGTAAGGTTCTCGAGTACAAGTCATATGGACCTTTGGATTTTTGATCTGGAAGAGTGTTTATTTATGTTTTAAAAGTTCAAACCTCTCTTCTTTTTGTGTCGCCCTTTGCGTTCTTCTCAATCTCTCATAGAAACACACAGAACATATTAAATTAGCGCCGAAGTTTTAAAGTCATAAGCGTCGACTTAATGAAATGCTTAATAGGCAATTTTGTTTGTGCCTTAACTTAAAGCTCTAGACACATATGAGAGTTGTTGTTACAACAACAAATTCACATCAAAATTGTTTTCCTACAACTTTCCGAGTTCTTATGCGGCTCAGTGCGTTGTGCTTAGAGAGTGGCAGCAGTTTGTCAAGCGCCAAGGAAGTCAGTGAGCTGGCCTAGGGTGTTCACCGCTGCACAGCAGGCACTTGGGTGTGTGCGTGTGAATATGCGTGCGAGCCTTATTGAACTTAGCAACGATGATAGATGCATAATAATAAAAGTTTCAGCCATAACTTAATATCAATTTTATTCGTTGTGACTTCCTGTTATATAGGCAGGATATGAAAAATTCGCAAACGCACACAGCCACACACACACGCGTTTGCAGAGGAAGGCGCGCCCAACATGTGAGAACGCAGAACGACATTGTCAGCAAAGTGACGGACAAACAGCGAGAAAAACACGAACATATGAAACGGTAAAAACAAAAATAAAAGCAAAACAAAATAGAAAGAAATAAAAAATGGGAAAGCAGCAGAAATACGTAAAAATATGCCGAAAGCGGCAAAGTTGTAGGGAAAAAGAATATCAAGTACAGGAAAATAGCATTTAAGGCGACGGTGAGGGCTGAGCACCAAAGCGTTGGAGAGCAAAAGAAAGGCATGAAAAATGGCTGTATCCACAGTTGCACAAGCGACGCTGCAAAAAGTTGAAGTTATGAGCAAGCTGCTGCTATTAGCTGCCGTCGACGCGCATGTAAGTAGCTACTGAGCGGAGCGCCGACGGAGGGGCCGTGAGAGCAGCAGCACTTGTCCTTGATTACAGGCTGGCAGACAAGTGATGTCGCATTTGTGCTGCACACTTGCACTGCGTGTGTGGAATATTTGAAGTTGACGCTTTGGCGATAGTTCACAGCGGCAACAACAAAAACAGCAACAGCATGGCTTGGAAGAGCGCGAGGCAATCGGCACATTGATGATACATCAGAAACTCCACAGTTGCATTCCCCTTTATTTTTTCCGATTTGTCCTGTTGCTGTGAATGTGAGGGCAAAAGTTGAAAACTTTGATGTCATCAATGTGATGACAGCCAATAACAATTACAACAACAAGCCAGGCGAATATATCAAATATATCAGCAGCCCAAAGCTACAATGCTAATGATAGTTAGCTTCAACTATTTTGCTCACGGATGTAGAAGGGGATTTACTTGGATAAACGTTAAAAGGCGTGTATAGTTAAGCAAAGCATCTAATGGTTATTTTAGAGGGGCCATTAAGTCGCCAGCGAAGCTTTAGAGCGAGAGGATTTCGTACTTGCGAACAATTCAAGTACAACGACAATGTGGCCTCTTCTTAGGACTAAAGTCCAAGCTCCGATCTTATATCCATTCGTATTTTAAACTCTGACGACAGCTCTCAGTATTATTATCCTCAATCTTATATGTATTTAGACATGGTCTTGGCTTCTTAGCTTCTTAGACTTAATCGTAGAAACCATCCTTAGGGCATTACTAAAAAACTATACTTTTTTAAGTAACCGATAGATTTAGTTGGAACACTATCCAGCCTTTGGATTGGACTTCATTAAGTGGCGTTTCATTGAAATGATTTGAAAGGTATAAGGGAAACGGTAATAGTGCGAAGAGATGAGTCCATGATGACTAGATTTAAAAGAAAACGATTAAAATAATGCTGCATGTTACTACATATTTATTGCACTACTAAAAAACCTAGGGGTGCTGATATTTTATAATATTCTACTTGAAATTGTTTTCACAACTTTAATTTCATTACTTGAGCCTCAAAGCGACCGCCAGCACGGAGTAAGCGCCCTTACAAGTGGCGAAAAATATTTGCAAATTAATGCGAAACATGCCGCCGACACGAAAAAAACGCGTCTTCAGCGACTGCTCCACACACACAATCAGATTCTGCTTGAACTGACGGTTCTGGTCCATCCAGTTGCAGGAGAACATCATGTAGGTTAACTTTTCGAACTCGATTTCGAAGTAAGTGGCGTAGTAACAAGTGGGGAATACCTCCATGATGCAGGCGAACAGAAAGAGTCCATAATAGACGTACTCAAAGGCATTGCCAACAAAGAATATCAGGTAGATTATCACAACGCCCATAATGAGACTCGCCGAGATGATTTGCATAAACAAGCCCAAGCCGATTATATCGCCCAGTGTGCGATGACAACTGAAAAAGGAGTGGTAAAAATAATATCTTAATTCGAAATCTAAGCTCACTCGAATAGCATGTTGTGGTCCACAATGCAATCCACCAATTCGCGGTTGTTCTCCTCCTGCGTCTTCTGCTCATCATAGCCGATGCGAGCCACACGCTGGCCCAGCAAATGCGCGTGCCCCGCCAAAAACGTCAGACACATACCACCGTAAGTGTCGTTCACCAGATTCTCCGCCAGTTGCACCAGAAGACCGATAATCTGGAACAAATGCGCCGCGACATAGCCGCCGGTACTGGCGTACGGATCGAAGGGGAAATAGGCCGGGTACATGAGGCGCCACTCATATGCGACTCCCACAATCAGCAGCGTCAGCTCCGACGTGATGGCCGTGCCCACACAAATGAAATAGAACAAGTGCAAAACTTTTAGAGCGTACGGTATGATGATTTTGCGGTAGTACAGCCACTCTTCGGGGTGATCTATGCGCGCGTAAAGTGTATTGTACGTTTGCTCCAAATGGCGCACCTTGTCCAAATTCCGCCAAATATTGAAATACTTCAGCGTGCAGACGGCGACGGGCACGCTGATGGTGAGATTGAGCAGCACCTCTTGCAGCGACTTCAGATTCAACAGACCAAGCAGCAAGTGCAGTGGATAGCCGATGCTGAAGCCGACATTCAGCAGTACCGTATAGGCGATGTGCAGTTTTGGATACTGCGGATGGATCACCTGACCCAGCCACTTCCACACGGTCCAATGCGTGCGAAATAATTCCTTGACACCTGGCGGCTTCGCTTCGTAGGCCATTTTGCGGACTTTTGCGCGTCGCTTGCAAGGTGTTCGCCTTAAATACTTTCTTAATTGTTGCGAATAACAGTAATTTAGTTTTATAACTATACATTATTAATTTGCAGGACAGCCGGATTGCTTACGCCCAGGCAATCAGTGAATATTTAATGAGAACGTAACGGCGGTGTTGCGCTTTTAATGGCTTAATGACACATACACCGAAGCGCAGTCTTTAGATTAATCGATTTCTAGTGCACTAAGCACCAAGCAAATCCTGAATTCGTTCCGAGCTAGTTGGAGCGCTCTTCGCATGTATCCAGTTAGGATTCATTTTTATGTATATTTAAAACATTATCGCTGACTAATTGTGTTAATATTAAATGCTGAATACTTTTAGAACTCTACCCACTGGGTGGAATTTGGTTTCTGTTCTGAACTATAAACTGTTTCTGTTTCTGTTTGCTGAACTATAAACTTTCTGACCAGATCGTGTTTCCATGCATATTTGCAAATGTAGAAATACGGCTGATATATTCGGGGTGTGTTCAAAAAAACAACGGCAATTTTTCTTTATAAAAACTAAAGCAACTGAATGCAGGAGGAAATTTATATTTTAGGAGTGAGCAGAAGATGGCATCGCAAATGAACTAATTAAAATTACAAAGCCACCTGAAGAGCGACATTTCCTTTGAAAGTGGAAACCACTTGTTATTTTGCGTTATATTGAAATACTGAATGAAAGCAATAAATAGACGTGGCGAAAGAGGAAAAGCGCGTTCAATTTCGTGGAATTTATTTTCCAATAATTTAGCGAAGAATTATTCGAGAGGGACGATATACACATACGTACTTATTTGTAATGAACATGGGAATGAGTGACGCAATGTTACTAAAATATACTAGTTCACAGTTTTAATAAGGAGAGCTCAGACAGGTTTCAAGGGCAAACTTGCAATATGAGGGCATATTTTCCTGTTTTTGTGCAAAATCCCAGCCTTTTGATGAATGGTTTGAGGTGTCGAAAAGTTGACGTAAGAAAATTCGTTTGATGGTACTGTAAAACTACTAACTGTTGATGAATTTTATGACACACCAACAGAATTTGTAAATTTAATAAATCTCTAATTTAGCTAATCTTAATGTCTGAAAGGCCCAAAATATAGTTTAATACAAGTTTGGAGACGCTTCCGTGAGACGTTTGGGTTTCTATCGCTAGATATTTTTAACGTAGAACACTCTTGGATTTGATATTGTTTGAGGAGGTAGCACCGCTTCAACATCTGCCTTATGGGGTTAGGGGTAATCAGGATTTTCAAAAAATCAATTTGTTTTTTTGCATTTTCGTTAAGTATAATATCTTAAAAATATTCTCTGAAAATTTGAAGTTGATCCGATAATTACTTTTCGAGTTATCCGACAAATAACAAAGAGCGCTCGGGCCCTCCAACGAGCTAGTGTGAATCTTTAAATGCGTTTATCTTAAAACTATGTTTTTTGAACTGTAACTTGATAACCGCTCAGTGGATTTTAATAAAATTCATACAGCTTTTAGAATACATAATAAACTCAGAAGGATTTTTTTTCGATTTTGACCAATTAACTGTTGATTTTTACCCGAAAATCTAGAAAAAAATTTCCTGAGGCCGCCATTTTGTTAATTATTGATCAGGCCCAAGATTACCTTTCTATAAAACAACTTTTTTTTATCCGATTGATTTTAGATGAATCTCCAAGGACTCATGATTGTCACCGCATGGTCCTTTTTTTGAAACTGGGTTAATATACTTTTTTTTCAAATTTTCGTGATCTTAAGTTCAAACATTGTATAATAATGCCACATTATTACTTTTGTAAAATAACATGATTTTATAGCAAAAAAAATTACTGAAAATTCTCGTGTCTCTGACTAACCCCTTATACAAATTATTATTTATTTCTGCCTGTTTTATTTAGTTGAAATGCTAATCACTGCCAAACTCAACACCCACATTATGTTTCAGCAAAATTTATATTAAATTACGTTGTTTATGGGAAGCCATATTGTTGTTGGTGCACTAATTTTGTTTACTCACTTTTAGTGCATATGAATTTGTGGTTGGCTGCACTGCAGTTGCCACAAATAAATAAATACGTATATACAGCATATGTTCATAATGTTTATTTGATTTACCGTCATTAATTGCAATTATGATGCGAGCATAAAAGAAAAACCAAATATTATTGCAACTCTGTGTAAATGCTGCGTTATATTAGAATTTGAGTTTTAATAAATTTTGCCTCACTTCAAAAGTTGGCTAATTATAAATATTGTTGTTAATACGCATGCACATGTGGTGCTTGAGCTTTATTCAAAATTATTTCATTTCATTTAAATGGATTATGCGTGTGTGGAAATAACTCGAAACTAACGGTTGAGTATGCACATACACACACAAGGAAATAACGACGAATGGATGGTGAAAAAGAATGACGATCAAATGTATTTTGACAAGAGAGATACTAGAAGTGACTACAGCCAGCTTATGACCAATCTCTGCGAGGGATATTTTATATAATCTCAAACCTAATAGAGGCAGTAGAATGTTGGAACTTATTATATCTCTTTAATACGATATATACATAATATTGTATAATTCAATTTTTTCAATTAATTCTTCGATGTTTTAATTACACATCTTAAGCAGGTGGCAACCTTTATGCTGTTTAGGAACAAGTTGTCACTGATCTATTGTACATGCCAGTTCTCAATGCCCACATGTCCAGACGACCGTTAACTAAGCTCACTTCACTTCAATAAATTGGCTTTTCGGACTCATTAAAGCAAAACAAAAATCTGAACCAGAAAACAAAAAATATTATCAATGCAGTGAAACCGACTGAGCCCATAACTGTCACCCACAAAAACGAGAGTTCGTAATGCGTAAATGCACTAAACCTGCTGCTGCAACTACAACAAATGCAGCATTGGTATTAGCATCTTAAACCCCTTTGGCATGCAGTCAAATGGCAGAAGGCTCAAAATTCAATGCCACAAGTACGATCAGAACTTAGGCTGCATGCGATTTCCAAGACTTAAAACGGTTATGCAGGCATGTGATACCATGGACGCATACGTTTTGCACGCACTGTATGCTCTTAAGCACAACGATCCGGAACGTAATCCAGCAGGGCGATTGAAAGGGAAGCTAGGGAAATTTTCTAGGTAAATACGGCAGTACAACAGATTTATATAAGCGATTTGATATGTGTAGCTTCGTAGGTTGCTTGCACCGTAAATTGAGAGAGGATTTTATTTGTTGTGTTGCACTTAAAGCATACGTACGCACACGCTTAAACATATTTCCAACTATTGAATGCTATATGATATGTATAAGTACATGCTCTGACTCTCCCCATGGCCAATGTCAGTGAAATTTAACAGGATATATCCATAGCTTAGTAAAGCAGTGGTTAGGCAGTTCATATTCAAAACAAAACCAAACGATCGAATTCGTGGTTCGGTAGAATGTCTCAGGGAAATACATATATGAAATGTGGACGAAGAACAAGCTAAAAGGAAAAATGGAAGAACCAATTGTTGAGAAATCAGAACAAGAAATTGGTAAGGCGAGTGGGACGAGTGGGACGGAACACTCTAAGTATAATATTACATATAAATTCTATAAATATGCCATTCATATTTGAAATATTTCATGGAAATGGTATCTTCTTAGATCTGGCGAAGAATCAAAAAGTTATATGAAATATTATAGAATCTTCTTAAGATTGGTCAAGCCTTTGGGGATCAAAAAAATATATATTCCATTTCATTAGCCAGTTAGACTCATTAGCTTATAAGAACTTTTCTGTTTATATTAACAAACAACCGTTAGGCGAATAAATCTCAAACTATCGCATTGCTTGTGGGTATAAAAATGAAATCACAAAACAGAAAAGCAAATCACGATAAAATTGGCTGGTGCATGCCTCACAGGATCCGAAAGGCGTTTGTTGGTAGAGAACTTGTGCCAACGAATGCCATTGAAACCGGAAGAATGCGAAATCGAAGTGAAAGAAAATTTAACTTTTTGATTGATGCTCGTGTAAATACGAGTAAGAATTCCACTGGCGAAGGTGCGCACAGGCACACACGCACACACAAAGCCACAAGTGCGATTATCCTTTCGTTGAACTGGTTTTTACAAACATAACTGTGCTTACGTGACTGTGAGTGTGTCATACACATACATATATAAATACCTACACGTAAATAACGGCAAATGCAGCAAGCGGGCACGAAGAGTTGATGAAAATTAATCGATTTCAATGTTTTGATGGATTTCAACAATAATCGTTTAATTTTCCTCTTTTCGAGTTTTATTCCCAGGTGCACTTCACAATTGTTTACAAGCACTTTGCTTAGATTCCGAGTGTTGTTTAGTATTGTTTTTGAATTCGAAAAATAACTGTTATTATAAATTTAAGAAACAGATGTGTGTTATCAAGGAGCTTGTTATGGCTGAGTAATTGTTTTCAATCCCATTTACTTGCAAGGATTTTCATTTTACAGTGAGAGCAATAAACTTACACATATTTCACATATGTATATCTTTCTAAAATTGTTATTTTGTGTTTAAATTTTTCTAGAAGTTAAAAAATATATTTATAGAATATCAGCAGAAAAATATATAATTCGATGAAATGAATGGAAGAAACCTGGAAACAATGGTGTGAGACTTAACGAAATGAAAAGCATGTAGCCTTTCAAAAAAAGTTCAAGGCCCTAGAGGGGGTTTAAATAATTAGTTTGAACGAAGATTTTTTATGGACAACCCTTATATAGAGATGTAGTGTGTTCAAAATATAATGGGAATTGAATCAGATATGACTCCGTCTGACTTTTTTTATTTCCAAAAATAAATAGAACTTTAAAGGACCGTCATCAGTGGCGGATCTAAAAAAAATTTTTGTGGGGGGGGTTTTACGAAAAAATTTATTACTCCACGTATTTTTAAAATAGCAGTTCCCTCGCGAAAATTCAGTTATTATAGGACACGTTTTTTTTGTGTATTTTTCCCAAAGTACGAATTTGACGCTAAAAAAGCTCGAGAAATATTTTCTTTTTATGAAAGGGTGATCAACTGTTCAGAACAAAACTTTCTTGCGGAGGTGAAAATGTGGAAACAGCGAACTTCAGGCAAGCATTTTCGGAATGCTCTCGAAGCTTTAGAAGCAGTGAACAAAACGTCTTTTGGGAATGTTTTCAAGATTTTACGCATATTGGCGTTATTGCCTGTTTCAATAGCATCACCGGAAAGAAGTTTTTCAAGTTTAAAGAGAATTAAAACCTATTTACGAAATACGACAGGTCAAGATAGGCTTAATGGTCTAGCATCAATGAATATTCATAGGGATATTGATCTGTCAGTTGATGAAATACTAGAAGAATTCTTTCAAAAACCAAGGAAAATATAACATGGAATGTGAGATCCCGTGTAATCCTCAATTAATCTCTGAGCTTCAGCGATACTGCTTGTACAAATATAGAGAAAGTTCGAATTATATGAATAACAACAAAAATCTTGTAACTTATTATAATTGCTTATAATTTGATGTGATTTTTTTATCAATAACCTCATTCCAAACCCATATCAACAAACATATACTTTTCTCTGAGTTTAGGGGGTGTTTTAACACCAAAAACACCTCCGTGGATCCGCCACTGACGGTCATTTTACAAACATACGAGAAATCGTTGAAAGAGCTAAGACTGTTCCAAAAATCAAGTTTGAGAAGTGTTTCGACGATTGAAAGAATCGCTGACATAAGGCCATAATATCGAATTGGGACTATTTTAAAGGCGACAAAATTAATGTAGACGAATTAATAAATATACACTTAAAAAAATACACTTTTCTAAGGCCACGGAAACCATTTAGAAGCCTTTTTGAGTTCAGAACCAGTTATTCGAAGCACCAAAAGCGACGTGATCAAATGAAGGAGTGTTTGATAGTTTTTTGGCATATTTTGTGCTAAATAAGTACGAACACTTTCGACGCTTTTCAATTATGTATATCTTCTTTTCTTTCTTGCTACTATGTTACTATTTAATTCGCGAAAATGCCGTTCTCCATATTCTACAAACAAACATACATACATACATACACCAGTTTGCATGAAGATATTTATGGCATGATATCAAAATAGCTTTAAATCATTGTCTGCCGGCAAACATTAAAAGCAATGAGATTATTTCGAGTAACATTGCGATTATTACCAACAAGATCTGCGTCAGCGAAATTGGCTAACTAAATAACAACAGCAACAACAACTTTGAAGCTATCAACAAAGCAACTACATATACATACATACACATATATTATACACATTATATATATACTTTATAGTATATGTGCCAGAACTAAATAGCCGTAATACAAACGGAAGCGAACACACACACACCCATACATTCACTCACACACGCCCACCCACCGTTGCTATCAGATGCTTCGCCTCGCATAAAGCAACATATTGTTGTTGTTGTTATTGCACTCGTCTTCGCTTAAAAAGCAAGCTAAGCTGTGTGTTTGTTTGTGTATCATACTCACTTGCTTATATCTTGCATAACTACCGTATTTATGTGTGTATGTATGTGCGAGTATGCGTTTAGTTGGCTTGCTTCAAGTCGCTTGTTATTCTCGCTGCTGTTATTGTTATTGTTATTATTGCCGGCACTTTGTTGTCGGTATGCGTAATAATATTTATACTAGTCAGTGCACACTGCTGTGCTGTGCTGTGCTTGTACCACTCTCGCCCCAATCTACTTTAATTTGCATCACAACTAGCTTCAGCTATAGTGCATACATCAAAAATGTTACGTATACGCCCCGGCGCGCGCAAACACGCACTCGCTGCTCGGCTGCAGTGGGACGTACCGAGCGTGTCTATACACTTTCTTGTGTTTATGTTTTTATAGTTATAGACACACGCACACACACACACACATACAGTTGTTGTATGCGGATGTAAATGAATTTCTATATTAAAGAAATAACTCGCCTAGCATTCATTCAATCCTTTTTGTGTTGTTTATGAACATCGGATATGCCAGAAATATTGTAGCACTCGAAGCAGTAAACGAGGGAGGGAAGTCTGTGAAGAAAATAATTTGGAAAGACTTTTGCTTTAGGCTCTTTCAAGCACAAGTAGAAAAAAACTAGAAAATACTCTACTAACTGGACGGTCAAATTTATGAAACAATTTCGAAAGCTCTCTTTTTGTAATTAAACCATTAGACCATTCTTGAGGAATCCAGAAGAATATATGTTTAGATGACGTGAGCTTTATGTGCCAGTAAAATAAATATTTTTCCGACAGACCAAAAATCCCTTACGATGTTATTATGAGAAAACATTTTTTAGGTCGATTTGGTGGTCATTGATATAGCCAGCAATATTTAAAAGAAGATCAATAACTCCTACAGCTTCTTAACAAAATTACGAGACAAAAGACACTCTATTGAAACTGAAAGATTCATTACATATTCATCATACCATATTGAAATGCTTGGGGAGTTATTTAAATTCCTTTCAGTGAAAACAGCTAAGAGTGTGACCAACAACAAAAAGATAACTCCATCAGTGGCCAATAACACTTAGCCACTTAACTAAGTACGTTTATTTATAAACTGCAGCATGAAGAGGCATTGATGATGCTCTGATTTCGTGGTGTTGCAAAGGATGGAAACAACAATCCCAAGATAAGCTAAAAGAGCGACGTAAATATACCGTTAAATAACGCACAACAACAACCTCAAACATAACGGCAATGCAAATTGTTGTGAATAATGAAAGGATAGAAAGCAAAGTTAACGGTACACAGCTGGAACTGCGAACGCTAACAAGTCAACAAGCAACGACCTGCTCAACTCGCGCGCCAACGAACGCCAGCGATGGACGCTGAACGGCATTTTGAATTACTGAAATGCATAATTTAGAATACATATTTCCGGGCTTCCCATGTTTTGCTATGAATTTTAAAATTCCCTTTCATCGGAAGCGGTTTCGTCGCTTCGACTTTCGACCAATAATTGTGCAGCGAATGGAATGGGAAGCGAAAGCCGAAAGCAAGGCGCGGCAACTGAGTGCTGACTTTGGTCGGGCAACGCCAGTGCGAACGCAGCGGCTGGGAGCGGAGTCAGCGCTACGTGAGTGCAGCACATACACACACAACACAGATAAAGAGGCGTACGGGAGCAGCGTCGCATTTGCTGTTTGGAATTTCAAATGGAGCACCCTTAGGTCTGTCGCCAAGTGCACAGCAGGCAGCTTCTTCGCCTCCGTGCAGCCGCGCGTTTGTGTGTCTTTATCCATTTCAGTCGCATCTCGTCATTTGCAGTTCGGCTTCAATTTGGCGCTGTGCGTTGCTCTGAATCTTAAGCGAAAGCAAACGAGCTGCATGAAAAATAAAAGTCCTCACGTCACATTCGACGTTCCGGCTGTGTTTTGGGCAACTGTTTGCCCTACTCCGGCTCCGGTTCCTTGTGGGTCGGCAAATGCGTTTGGTCACTTTGTAGATTTTCGCGTCATCATCGCTTTTGGGGTAAATTCCTTAATGTAAACCGTTTGATATGTATGAGGAGTATATGAATCATTAAGCCTTTCTGTATAAAATATCATCAAAATTGCTATCTTCTTCGCTCGCTGCGCCTTTTGACACTTTTCCTATATTTTTTGGTTTACTGAAGACGCTTTAAATTCATGCTTTTATAATACTTTGGTCTAATATATATATTATATATTTGTACATATGTGTTTTTCATTTCTTTCTTTTCATAATACATATTTTCTATAGAATTATTCATGAAAAGATGATCTTTAATGCTTCTTCTTTTTCTTCATGGTAAGAACTAATTCTTTCGTTCTTAAGCCTAAAATCAAGTGTATTTATAATACATACTCCTATGCAGTGGCAGTCCCTTTTAAATTCAGAATGTAGTAATTTAATATCAGAACTTCGCTTATTCCGAAGTCGGATTCGACTAAAACTAGAAGGCGTAACTCTATGTAGTTATAGCCACAGTTCTTACTTTATCATTATCACAAAGTGTCTTACGCACATATGAAATTCCTCAGTTCAGTGGTTGTACTACCCTCTTCATTCATATTATCGCAATTACCGAAAAAACTATCACACGAATGGCAGAGAAGCTGTCGCCAAGCAATAACGGCATTACTGCGCCATGAATTTTTCACTAAATTTTAGGACGAACGTTATATGAAACTGACCTATTTTTTACTGCTTCTCGCACATATTCGTATTATTCGCAACACATAGCGCGCTCTCTCCCACCACTGTGCACGTTCTCTTTTTGCACGCAAGTAAAAATTTACAATTTAATTTTTCGGTCGAAACTTTGACTTTTACGGCACAAAGTGTAAAATACATGGCAAAATTGTGTTTTTTTTTTTTGGTTTTTATTTTTAATTTTGCACTCTGCTTTATGTGCGCCACATTGGCCACGGAGGCAGCCACGCGCATATACACATTGATACAGACGCACATGAGCGGCTAC